>OY982951.1:33233137-33855252 GCA_963890685.1 Plagodis pulveraria | reverse complement strand
AAGCCTGGCAGTCTCTCCCGGAAGGACCGGTCGAGGTTGAGTTCGAAGCAGAATGGTTTCGGGGTGCCCTGTCGCAAATTTGTGACGCTGGCATGTCTCGAGCAAAACTTCGACCTACAAAGCGGCAAGTGTACTGGTGGTCAAACGCGATTGCTGATCTTAGGGCCGAATGCGTAGCGGCCAGACGCCAGTACACCAGGCAGCGCCGACTGCGGCGCCGTGACGAGGAGACTGAGAGGCAGCTGTATGAGGCTTACCGATCTAAGGTAATCGCCCTTCAGCTGTCGATCAGCAATGCCAAAACACAAGCGCGGGCAGAGCTCTTGGAAACTCTCAGCTATGACCCATGGGGGCGGCCTTATAAGACGGTAAGGGGGAAGTTACGTCCCTGGGCCCCCCCACTCACTGAGACTCTTGAACCCCCACTGCTGGAGGAGGTGGTAACGACTTTGTTTCCTAACAGTGTGGAACACCAACCTCCAAATATGGCTTCTCTGCTGGAGGAAAGAGAAGAGCACAGGGAACAGGTCGCTGAAATACCACCTGTATCACAGGGAGAGCTAGGAGCGGCCGTATTGAAGCTGAATGCCAATAAGGCCCCAGGCCCAGACGGCATACCTGGGCGCGCTTTGGGATTAGCTCTCGGGACCCTGGGGGACCGGTTCCGGAGGTTGCTCGACGCCTGTCTGGAAACGGGACGATTCCCGTCTCAGTGGAGGACGGGCAGGCTCGTTCTTTTAAGAAAGGTTGGATGCCCCGCGGAGTCTCCCTCTGCCTACCGCCCAATCGTGTTGTTGGACGAGGCTGGCAAGCTCTTTGAGCGAGTCATTGCTCGTCGGATAACTAAACACCTGGAGGAGGTTGGCCCCAATTTATCCGACCAACAGTACGGATTCCGAGTAGGTCGCTCGACCATCGATGCCATCGAACGCGTCAGGGCCCTCTCGGACGAGGCGACTACCCATGGCGGAGTTATGCTGGCGGTGTCACTTGACATCTCTAATGCATTTAACTCCTTGCCGTGGACGTGTGTCAGGGAGGCACTAAAGTTTCATGAGGTGCCTCCTTACCTCTGTCGTATTGTTGGGACCTACCTCTCAGAGAGGTATGTATCGTATCAGGGGCACGGAAGAGTAGATCTGAGGCGGGAAATGTCGTGCGGTGTTCCACAGGGTTCGGTTCTCGGACCGCTTCTGTGGAACATCGGGTACGATTGGGTACTGCGGGGAAATCTCAATCCGGGCGCCCACGTGATCTGCTATGCAGATGACACGTTGGTGACTGCCCGGGGCGAGACCTTCAAGGACGCTGCCCGTCTTGCCACGGAAACGGTGGCTCTTGTTGTCGGCAGGATAGGACTGTTAGGGCTCCGCGTCGCGCTCAACAAATCGGAGGCCGTGTGTTTTCACGGCCCTCGGCGGGCGCCGCCAAGGGGTTCCTTCATCTCTATCGGTGAGACCCGGATCGGGGTCGAGTCCACGATTAAATACCTTGGACTCGTCCTCGATAGCAGATGGAGTTTCCGCGAGCACTTCACTCGCATGTCACCCCGACTCATCGGTGCAGCTGCTGCTTTAAAGCGCCTGATGCCCAACATCGGGGGACCGAGAGCGATAAGCCGCCGCCTGTACTTGGGAGTGGTGCGATCCATGGCCCTTTATGGAGCACCCGTATGGGTGGATGCTCTCACGGCACACAACATCACTCTGCTGAGGAGATCTCAGAGAGTGATGGCCGTCGGGGTCATACGTGGGTATCGCACCACCTCCTACGAGGCTGCGTGCTTATTGGCGGGGTCTCCCCCCTGGGACCTGGATGCTGAGGTCCACGCGGCATTATATGAGTGGCGCTCGCAACTTCGGATCCGGGGGGAGTTTCCTCCGCCAAGTGAGGTGCAAGCATGGAAATTCCAAGCTCGACAGTCCCTTATTAGGCAATGGATGGAGCGGCTGTCTCAACCACAGGCTGGCCACTGGACTGTCGAGGCCGTTCGACCAGTCCTCCAGGACTGGTTGGACAGAGAGCACGGGTCTTTAACCTTCCGGATGGTGCAGATACTGACGGGGCATGGTTGCTTCGGCAAGTATCTGTACCGTATCGCCGGAAGGGAACCGACGCCAGGGTGCCACCATTGCGACTGCGTCGAGGACACGGCGCAGCATACACTCGAGGAGTGCCCAGCGTGGCAGAGTGAGCGCCGTGAGCTCGTCGCAGTAGTGGGGGACGACCTCTCGCTTCCATCATTGGTTAAGGCCATGGTGGAAAGTGACAGGTCGTGGAACGCGGGGCTAGAGTTCTGCGAAGTGGTTATGTCGCGGAAGGAGATTGCGGAGCGAGAGAGAGAGATCACCTCCGCACTCCCTATACGCAAACGGAGAGCCGGGCGTAGGAGGAGGGTATATCATGCCCTCCTCCAACCCCCATAACAGAGGTCTTTGGCGATGGACGTGGGGGCGTCCTTCGCCACCAAACACCAAAGACCTCGAGGTGGCACGTGCGGTGTTTCCGCGCGCAACTAAAGACGAAGCAGTGGAGTAACTCCTCCTCCACTCCTCAACAGGACGGGGCCTGCTAGGGGCCAACGCTGTCTGGGCTGCGGTAGAGTTCTCAAGCGTTCCCGTAGCCCTGGCATTAAAGCGTCCCGCAGGAACATCGTGTGGTTTTTAGTCGGTAGGGGCACTTGCTGCTGTGGGAGTAGTTGGTGCCGAGCCCGACATATCCCGGCCACCTCCCCCGGGGTGGACGGGAATGCGTAAAAGCATTTTCCGCACGTAAAAAAAAAAAAAAAAAAAAAAAAAAAAAAAAAGGCCGCTAACTTTAGGCCGCTAACTTCACATCGGTACTTCTTAAGGTCTTACCATTATACTAGACTATTCACATGCCATATTTCAAATCACAATAATTTTAGAATATAGAAAAATATATTAAATACATTATTTTAGGCTTCTTTAGTATATTGAAATTTTGGGATCAGAATTTTTAGTCAAGCACGATCGTTTAAGTTTAAAGCAAAAATAGGATCAGTTTTGGGATCAGTTTCATTTAGGTCTTGTAGGTAATTTAGTTTAATTTAGGTGGTTTATTTATTTTATTATTAATGTTTCTGCGTTTCTTATAAATGCTTATTTAATTATTTATTAATTTGGGGTTTAAAACTAAAAAAAAAATTAATAGTTTAGGGGGGGCGGTTACAGCGTCCGCCATCCAACGGTGGCGGCCCCGCCGTGGCCACGGAAGGTAGGGAGAGCGGCGCACCGTGATACCGGCACTCCTCTCCCGCCGTGGCCCCTCACCGTCAGCTGTGGTGTCGCCCATACAACACCACAGCCCGCTTCAGATGCGGTGCTGCCCATACAGCACCGCAGCCTACCCGTTGCCGCTCCAGTCTGGACTTAGAGGCAAAGCCCAGTGGAGCGGCCCCTCTGGGGCCGGCCGACTGCCCAAGCCAGCACGGCCCCCGGTTCCTCTTCGCTTCACCGTGGGTGACGAAGCCACGGCTACTAAGCCCCACCGCCACGACAAGGCGGGAACCCTTCGGGGGGAACGACTGCCATCCTAAGACAACAACAGTTGAGTAATTTTATATTGACTTAAACTGCTAAATAGAGTAAAATTAAGAATGTGTATATATATTTTTTAAATATTGTTAGAACGCTTGCTATGCGGATTACATTACAAAATCACAAATATACGATTGGAAAAATGTGCACATGATTTAAATTTTTCCTATCGTATATTTGTGATTTTGTAATGTGTATATATGTTCACTAGACACTATGTTTTTGTGTTCTTTATATGTAGCACTCACTTCACTACTTATCACTGACACTCAACTACATATCCAAGCTCAAAAGATTTTGTCGTTTTAGCCCTCTCACTGTGTCTGTATTATTATTATCAAGAAGCTGGATTGCCTCCACATTCATGGGCATAACGAATAGTGCTTATCTACGGAAAGTCACGCGAAGTACCTCTGTATAGTACCTCTTCATATAAACATAGTTTCATCATATTGTGAAGCAATGATAGCCGAGCGGTAATAGCTATGGACTGCAGTGCCGCAGGTCCAAGGTTTGATCCCCACCGCCAGTATGAAGTTCACCGCAGTGGAAGGGGATTTTTGCGATTACTCGTCTGCCTGGCTAGCAGCCACTCTCAAGTAGAAAATCTGTCACCCGCCAAGCACCTACCAGGTTTCCTGAGACTTAACAATACTGTTTGTTTCAGGATAATGGGCGCAGTTCGCCACTTGTAATCAAATGCATCTGTTATGGGCTTACCGCTTAACATCAGGTGAGCCTCGTGTTTGTTCTGCCACTATGAAGGAAGTGTGGTGACACACCAACAACAAACAAGATTGGACAAGATAAAGATTTGTTATAAGTATTAAACAAACTTGAAAGAAGTTTTAGTGACAGAGCATTTTGAAGATTAAAAGATTTGTGTAGCATGACACAAGGAAATCATGAAATCACACAAAATGATAAAGTTTGTGATGACGTGAGTGTGTGTTTGTTACTACTTCACGCTGAAACGGCTGTACTGATTTGAATAAAACTTGGAATAAAGATAGCTTTGATCTTGGATTAACACAATATACGACAGTCTTTATCATTATCATAACTTTTTATTATTGACTACGCAAATGAAACTTCGGGGCATTGCTAATGCATTTAAATACGTGTAGATAATTCTTTATTATATATACCCCCGTGGGGTGCCGGGTTAGAATTGCACCTCCCCTTATCATCCCGTGGGTGTCGTAAGAGGCGGCTAAGGGAAAAATACTGGAAGCTGGGCAGCAGCACCTTCTAAAGAACTGCCATCTTACACTGCGATCCCCAAGCCGCCTGCCAAGCGTTGGGATTATGGCAAATACCCCCTTAAAAGGGGAGGCTGTGTTCAGCAGTGGACGAGTCGGCTGTTACAGTACAGTACAGATAATTCTTTATTCACGTTGCAGGAAAACGTTTGCATTTTGAATTATATTATCGTGCGAGTACTTATCTCTTCTGTTTATATGCAAAGTGGAGATACAAATAAATGGTTATCATCTCTTGAGATATCATCGAAAAGGAAATTTAAAAAATATAAGATTTCTTATCTCTGAAACCAAGAGGAAAATGGAAGCCCAATATGGTTTCAATAGTCTCATGATAGGTCATTGTAAAAATTTCAATATAATTCATATTTTCAGCCGCAAGATGTCCACTGCTGGATATAGACTAGCCTCCCCCATAGATTTTCAAATAGAACGTTTGGAAGCGGCCCCCATCCAGAACTTTCCTGCGTCTTAGTAATGCCGTTCGTCCACCTTGTGGGTGGTTTTCCGACGCTGCATTTTCTGGTTAGTGGCTTCCATTGGAGCACCATTGGGCCCCATCGACCGTCAGTTCTGCGAATTTCTTCTCTTCGATTCTGCTGGAATGTGCCCTGTCTACTTCCACTTCAGCTCGCGAATCCGCCGAGTTAAATATAATTAGATCTTATTTACTTGAAATTAAATATGAAATGTATATACATTATATCGTAATGTTTCAAGGAAATGGCATAATAAATGAGAATCCGCTGTGTGTGCGTCTGCTTGTCACTGTCCCTAGCTCGTCAACGGAATGAGTTGCAAACCTTAAATTTAAGGTTATGGTTGCAAACGTTCACCCAAAGATGATTGTTGGACTAGAAACTTTAAAGGGGATCTCTAACTCCAAAACACAGAACTCAGAAGGTTACCGAAAAATAAATTGGCACCCCAACATATGGGATACCATCCGGAGCTTGTTGAGTAGATTACAAAAATATTTTAATACTTTTTATTAAAGAAATAAATGTATGAGTTACTTAATAGTTGTCAATTTTAGACTATTTTTGGTATAGGGTACGGTTATAGCCATTTGCATCTATTGGTTTACTGGGGCTCTCACAATTATTGCTGATCATGGGGATAGACCTCAAAATAAAGCATTCATAATTCGGTTTCGATTACTCTCCCTGAGAAGAAACCGAAAAGAAACTATAACGAGGTTAGTCTTTTTTATAGGCAATGTGATTACAGTGTCACTTACTTACCTAGCGTTACCTTCGCCGGTTAGTATCTAACTGTGGTGTCGCCTGAAGCACAACTATTGTAATAATTTTAATACCGCACTTGAACCCGTCTTTTAGGCACCACAGTTGCAAATGCCGCTATGTATATTCTTTTAATACTTATTTAATCTAAATAATGTATATTTTTTCTTCTATACTAATAATATAAAGAGGAAAGATTTGTATTATTGTATTTTTTTATTTTTGTATGTAATTAATAAACTTAAAAATTACTCGACCGATTTGAAAATTTCTTTCACCACTAGAATGCACTATCCCTGATGATCATAGACTATAAAATATTTTTAAAAACTTAGGAAAATTTTGATGAAGTAATCCAACGTATGAAAATAGTACCAAAAAATCGTTATATCGCGTACGCTGCGGAAATTGTTGACGATAAAGCAAAGTGATGTATCACAGTTTTATAGAGGACATCAATATATACAAAAAAGTCGGGCATACAATATGTGTAACTATTACAGTTATGTCAAAATAACTATTTTTTATATTTCAATTTATATTTTTGTTAAATACTGTGCGAAGCCGGGGCGGGACGCTAGTACTCTATAAATTACGCCAAAGATGAAAACACCTACAAAAATGAGATTGTCTATATCTACACAAATATTTTAAAAAGGAAAGATTTGTATTTTGGTATCTAACGAATAAACATATAAAATACAGGACCGATTTGAAAAATTCTTTTCTTCTTCTCGCAGTGGCTCTATACATTATTTTTGCTGAACGTGGCAGTACAATTTAGAATATTTCAATATTAAAATTTATAATTGACCTTAAACGTGTCGTAAACGCCCAAATTTAATAAATGGTTTTGACTTGACTTTGATTTTCACTATTAGAATCTTACATTATCCCTGATGAACATAGTTTATGGAATATTATCAAAATATATATTTATTTTATGTTTTTTTTTTTTTAAATACCCGTGCGAAACCGGGTCGGGCCGGTAGTAATTTATAAAACTAATTAGGTCTAATGAAGTCAGCATCTGTAATATACGGATGTTACGTAGGCAACTGATGTAAGTCGTTACAGCTTACACAATGTCGTCGGTCCACCAAGTGTGGTGCCTATATAGTTGCAGACAATTCAAATTCAAAAAAGTCAAATTGAAATTTAAATTCTTTATTTAGGTTCTTCATTTATTTGCAAAGTCAACGGGAGAAAGATAATATACATCAACAAATAAATTAGTACATATGATGGAATATTCCTTACTTTATCGCTGTTAGGTAACCTTATTTATATATTTTGACTATTATTTCAGATATAGGTAGGTAATGATGTGATCGAACAACTTTTAATAACAAACTTACCTAAAATGTGAAGGGACGCGAGTAAGCTATCGGAATATGTTCTATGCTATCGGGGAAAAAAACCTTCGTTCTATCATAGACAATTTTACTCTATTGTAGATTGATTTTCTATTTAAGGGTATTTGAATAGTACCTAACAGTCAGAAATACCTCTATCAGCGGAAACATACGCCATAACCTGTCTATATTAAAAGAGCTAATAATTCAAGACGAGAAAGGGCTTCCATCTATGATGACATAGCACGGAGAAACCCCGATAACCTGGAAAGACTCATGGTGACAGGAAAAATCGAAGGCAAAAGACCAAGAGGCCGCAGCCCTAAACGTTGGTCTAACCAGGTCTCATAGCAGCTTGACATGCCAGTCAATGTAGTACTCCATGCAGCCGAATATCAGGGTAAGTGGACATCAAGAATAATGACAAGAAGGAGTCCGATCCTCTGCAATGAGGGAACAATTGAAGAGAGAGAGAGCGAGAGAGAGAGAGAGAGAGAGAGAAACCAAAAGTTTTTCACAATTACATATAAAACCTTTGTTTCCCACAAATCATTATTTCAGAATGGTGAACAAAACGTATCCCATATAAAACCTATAAGAATAATGATTTCATTTCTTATACGTATATTATAAATATAACGAATAATATCCAGGGTTATTGGAATAATGCTAGTACCTGTTAGGGTTGACTTCTGCTAGTCCTAACAAACATTTATAGACTTTTCTTTGTAAAAAAAACCTGATGTTAAAAGTGTCTTAAGTCTGTAATTTATTATTTCATATTTTCTTATCTCTTCGCTCGAAGTAATAATTCAAAAATCTATTCAATGGGCGCGGTCCAATGTTGCCAACGCGGGTGCTCTTGGCTCGGAGTAGGTATTGCCTTTTACTACGCATAAACAAATACAAAACCAAAAAAAACTTCTCAAATTTTTGTTAGGACTATCAGAAGTCAACCCTAAGAGGTTGTTAACATTTTTCCAATAACCCTGTTTATACATCTACAAAGTAGGTAGATATAATAGCAAACTAGCCAAACGTAACTGTTTAAATTTAGAATTTTCCGTCAGAAACAAGACTATTCACCTTAAAATCTCATTAGGAAATTACATATAGTTTGCATTCCTCGTAGATGCCGTCAAGAAACATAAACTTGTGGTACCAGATATAAACAGCAGGAGCGCTGCTGGCAAAACCAGTGCCATTTCAATTAATTAGAAAATTAAGAAGGTTATTTATTATCATACCGAAGGATATACATACTTACATACGAATCTACGATAAGGTAATAAATAACCTACTTTACAAAGTTGTATGGGAAATTAAATACGCTCCTTCTTATATCTGAATATGATTACAAGCACTATGATGTGCTAAGCGAAAATCACAATAATTAGAAATACCTATAGAAGGGTAGCGGCGTCACGTACTTGTTTGAAAAAGCATTTCTCCCGATCCGACGAAGTCTAGGACGCACTATGACCGCGCACCGTTCCCTATAGCCGTTAGTAAATAGTAGATTATGATACAAATGAGCTAAGTTGCTCATTATACACGAGGCTATGTCTTGCATGCGTAAATCAGCCGAGTGCTTCTCAACACAAAGCTAGGAAAAAAAAAATATTGCACAAATGCGATACAAACAACATAGGTAGTACGAAAATTATGAAAAATAGCGAGCATGTTTTTTTTTTGTGCTCGGCAAATTTATGATGGTTGATTACATATACACCTCTTTGATGTTACAAATCTGTATTACCCGGTTAAATTGAAAATGCTCTGTTTACTCGCATATAATTTGCAGTTAGGTACTAACTTAACTTTGTAGGGATAATTCTATTACGCACTAGGGTATAGGTAATAATATTATTATGCACGAGGGTGTTACAGTTCGGTTTATGGCCCTAAGAACGATATAATAAAGCACACTTTACGAGCGAGGTTGTTGAACCTTAAGAGCCAGTAGGTGATTAAGAAATAACAATAGTGTATGTCACAGGATGATGGACAAAGTGCAGAGTGACGAAATACATCTGTGTATAGGCAGAGGTTACCGCTTAACATCAAATGGGCCTCGTGTGTGTTCCATCAAAATCCAAACAATAAATGTTAATATTGTAAGGTTTGCAATAACGTCTGCTATGCGGACTACAGTACAAAATCAAAATTTAAGTCATGTGCGGGATTCGATTCGGGATTTTTCCTATCGTAAGTATATTTATGATTTTTTGATTTTTTTCCCTTCTGTTACAGTCCCTGTTCTCTTGCTCTTGCACCACCGGCAAAATATACCTACAGTTTGTTCATACTCCAAATTCTAAATTTCTTAGCGACTTTCTGCATTTTAATAATAGTTTCATATCCCTTAACTTTGACAAGATTGAATAGTACCTTTATAGGAAACATAGTATATAAGATTTGCCTATAGTTTTAAGTAATTAGCGGCAAGTAAAAAGGAGATCAGATACTTCTTGGAGATTACTTTACTCGGTTTACAATATCTTTGACAAATAAGTTCTGACGGCATTAGTTGATTGTTTTGTTACTTGATTTTGTTTGCGATTATTAATGGGATCGGATCGAATGAGGTCTACCCCCAGGAAAAAGCATTTTAAGTATTAGCACAAAAGGAACTGCTTAGGGTACTTACCAATGGGGACCAACGTATGTACGTCATTTTAGTCCTTTATCCAAGAAATGAAGTGATGAACGCCTACATTGGTTCACAGCGCAATTCACACACCAGAAATTTACTACTATCCTACCAATTAACATTACCGAGTAATGATAAAATACAAAACGATTGATAATATAAAGCTGATTGGCTTCTTGTATAGCGCGTCATAAGACTTCAGTTCTGTATTGTATACGACAAGTTCGTATTCAATTTGTATAATCATAAACTTTGTTCATCAAGTTTTATGTTTACTGCACTTTGAAATCTTACAGCCTTGTAATAAATAACTTGTAGTTTCAAGAACATATTTCAATTTACTTAACGTTTCTGGAATTGGACATTTGCAATAAAAAAGCTGTTACGGTTTTTTTATGTTATTGTGACGGAACAAGCTCGAGGCCCACCTGATGTTCAGCGGATTAACTGCCTATAACAGATGCATTTCATCACAAGTCACGAATTGCACTGCGCCCGTCACTTTGAGACATAGTTGTTAAGGCTCAAGTGCCTGTAATTTCACTGTCTCTCAAGGACAGCTGCCGGAACACACCGTTAAGTGTTTGGCGGCAGATTTTCTATTTGAGAGTGGTTGGTAGACAGGGGCCTTCGCAAAATGCTCTTCCACCACGCGGTGAATGCTGGAATGCGAAAATGGAGCTCTCTAGGGCGAGTTGGAAAAAAAGATTGTTAAAGTTACCCGAGTGCTGGCCAGAAATCACCTCGGTGATTTTTTACATTCATCGAAGCCATTCAAAAAGAGTTCTATTGACAGTAGAATATGATACCAGATGCAAAACAGGGTGAGCATTTTAGGTGAAGGTGAACGGTAGCTTATGAAAATTTAGAGTCGATTACTTGTAATTTATTCCTTGAAAAAAAAAGTATATACTCGTATTAACTGTCTGACATATATAATTCTAGAAGATTCAGAGCTTTTCCACGAATACGATAGCGTGGAAGTTTACGAATCAGAGTGCAGTGCCTGGGAAAGATCACAAAATACGCCAATAGCATCATGTTAAATCTCCCTGCCTTCCAGTATATGTGACATCAATTAAATACCTGCATTTGTTGTGGATCTGCTCTTTGTGAAACCAAACTGATTCACATTCAATATATTAGACTCATTAAATTATTGTTATTTCTATGTTATAGAAATTAGATACCAAAATGTTATTTATGGTTACTCTATTGTATTGGGTGTGTACCTACCTGTAAATATAGATGTATGTATGAAAATAAATCTATACCTATAATAAAACTGTTACAGATCCAATTCTGTACATAGCAGATTTAAAAACAAATGGAGAGCACGCTGGCACTGATGCCAAAACTATATTTTTTTTATTTTTGTCTGTCTGTCTGTCTGTATCCCGGCCGCGCATCACTCCAAAACTACTGAATGGAATTCCATTATTTTTATTATATTATCAATCGTTTCTCTCAGGCTCCCAAGCGTCCGCCTCACCAAATCGAAGAAGCTGGTTGACTTCGTGGGTGTTAAGGTTTATAACACAATACCTAAGAACATCATTGATGCGCCAAGCATGAGCTCGTTTATTGGCAGGCTGAAGCTGCTGCTGCTTGCTAAAGCCTACTACACATTTGATGAGTTCCTGACAGATAAAACGATAACTGCTGATCCACATTCCATCAGTAATTAATACAAATTGTATTGTTAATTTTTAATTTAATTGCTATACTGTGTATAGAGTATTAATTGTATTTACATTACTTATTGAAATGTTCTATAACAATTTTTGAATATGACTTGTTAACAATTTTCTTTTACCAATAAATGATTGATTGATTGTTTTGAATTCAATGAAACTTAAACACGATTTGAGTTCATACTACGAAGAAGGTTACTGTATATTTTTATCCAGAAATTCAGCACGGTTCCCTCGGTAAAGGGGATGAAAATCAAAATGTACACTTAGTAATTTATTAACGCGCAGTCCGATTTCAGTTAGTCTTTTTTGTTTGAATAGTTCTAACCCCATGGACAACCCGGGTTCCCACGGACAGCCCGGCACCCCACGGGCACCTCAGCACCCCACGGGCAGCCCAGCACCTCATGGACAGCCCGGAATCCCACGGGCAGCTCGGCACCCCATGGGCAGCCCGGCACCCTTAATTAGTTTTGCAAGCTTGCTAAGATATAACTCAATAATCAGAAAATTCGCCAAAATCAGTTTTTTTCACTATCTATCTTTTGCCGGATATATTTTGATATATTTCCCCGACTTCGAAATTGGAGTGATTTTACTTTGTTTCATTAAGTAGTGAAACTTTGCTCAATCGACACAAAGATTGAATATTGTTACTAATTAATGCAAATTATAGACTTTGCCACTTTAACTGACATACCCCACAAGTATTCAGTACTTTTTATGCCTAAACTTTTGAATGTCTCTATAATTTCGAAGGTAGTCGTGTATCTGAAAGAAAAGTCCGGTGTTTTTCAGGGAAAATTATGTTATAATAAAGTTTCTGCTACATCGGGACAAGTATCCAACAATTTAAAGACCTCTAGGGGTAAGTTAGAAAAAATTCCATTTTTTCTAACTTACCCCTATTCCATTATATTCACTACTTGTATTGAATCAGAGATTTGATTTATCAATAACTTGAATCTCTAGGTTTATTTTTACCAGTCTCACTATTTATAGTGTCCCAAATGGTTTTAATTTTATTTTTAGAATTGTAAATTTGGTCTTCAATAAAAAGAGATTTAGCACACAAGCAAACAGATTTAAACATTTTCGAATAGTTCCCAACACAAATAATCTTTATATTATTATTCCACTTATTTTATTTTTTATTTTTATTAGGACAAACTTTTTAAACTCAGTATTTACTAAAGAAAATAAGCATATGTCATTCGGGTCACAGTGAGAAAAACAAGCGCGGCGAGGTCCAGTGTTGCCGCGTTAGGCGCTCTTAGCTCGGTCGGAGTAGGCATTGTCTTTTACTTTTATTTTATACCTAGAACAATAAGTTTTTCTAGTACTGTCTGACACTTTCAAGTTTTGTGTCTTGTTGCATAGAGAAATCTTTAATTTGTCTTTCCTTGTAGTAAAAGATAATGCCTACTCCGAGCCAAAAGCTCCCGCCGCGGATACACTGGACCTCGCCGCGCTTGTTTTTCTCACTATGACCCGAATGAGATATTTAATAGCTTATTTTCTTTAGTAAATACTAAGTTTAAAAAAGTTTCTCCTAAAATAACAAACAAATAAATGGAAAGTTGAAAGTATATACCGCGCTGCGCTCCCTTTGAAAAGAATTTGGAATATTTACATCGAGCAAAATAATAAAATATGAAATATTAAATTACAGGCACAAGAGACTTTTAACATCAGGTGGTCCTCGTGTTTCTACCGTCACAAACACAAACAAAAAACCTTTATCTCAAAATGTTTGTACGGACTAACAGAAGTCAACTCTCAGAGCTCAATGCTCTGAGAGTTGACTTCTGTTAGTAATACATTAGTCAATGTCTAAGAGGTTGTTAGCATTTTTCCAATAACCCTGTATATACACGGCATTTGACTTTGTTCATATCATCACTTATCAACAGGTGATAAGGTGGGCAAAGGCTCGCCTATCACGTGTAAAAAAATGTGACATCTGTAGTGTCAGAAGTAAAATAACATCTTTGAAATGAAATTATCGTGAGTTTCACACGTATTTAAATATTATACACTAACTGGCAAAAACACTCACGTTGGGGATGAGCATCTCACATGCTCGAAACCCGGGTGGACGTGTTCTATCCCCAACGTGAGTGTGTTTGCCGCTTAGTTATAATATTTAAAATAACATTATTGAGAACACGCATGGGTATTAATCACGGCTTGGTTCCCTCTTCTAGTTCCTTTTTTAAATCTCTTTTATGGGTTTGGATGCAGAGTGAATGACATTTCGGCACCCTAATGCTTAAATCACTTGATGTAGAAAACATCGCCTTTCTTAATATGCAGCAATGCTAGCGACAATTCTTATCTTCAGACGGTGTGTTCTGGCAGCTGCAATCGAAAGCCAGCTTCCTCTTTAGGCCTAGTTATTTACTCTCTTAGACCACAACATCACTTTTCTAGGTGGGTTGAAATAATGGTCTAGCAATTATTACTACTGTATTAATTAATAATCGATCTAGACGGGCTACCTACCTATATAATTATATATATTTATTTGGAATTTTTTATATTATTGTGACGGAACAAGCCCGTGGCTCACCTGATGGTGAGTGAGAATGGACAAACCTTGCCTATAACAGATGCATTTCTTAAAACACGAATTGTATTGAGCCCGCCACACTGATAGGTCTCATGTGCCTGTATTTTTACTGGCTCTCACGGACTGCTGCCGGGACACACACTGTTCGGTGCTTGGCGACAGATTTTCTACTTGAGGGTGGTCGCTAGCCAGAGGCATTCCCAAAATGCCCTTCCACCATGCGGTGAAGCTCAAGCCCGCGGCGGGATTCGAACCATGGATCTCCTGCACGGCAGTCTATAGCCAATGCCATTGAGCCATCACTGCTTCTATAAATATATCTTATATTTGTAAAAAAAAAACAATACGTTGTACATTAAATGCATAATTGAAATTTGAAATAAGACGAAATTATGTTAATTAATTATGTTTGTATGGAAAGCGCTATGAATATTTATTCATAGCTCTACAAACATAATTTCGTCTTATTTCAAATACTAACTCCTAGTTTCTGGAATGATTGTCAAAGCCTTGATCAGTTAACAGACTAAGTACCGGACGCTTATTGGTCACATATCGCGTCATAGATTACCATTGACCAATCAGCGTACAGTATTTAATCTGTCAACTAATCAAAGCTTTGACAAACGTTTCAGAAACTGGAACAGGGTGACTTTTTGAATATTCGTCTTTGAGCCTAAAATCTATGCTTTTGGTTTGCCAGTTTTCCATAAAATTACATATGTATGTTCAAAATTATTTGAAAAAATCACATTTGGAGATTTTATTAATAATAAAGCCAAATTCTGGCAAACCAGAAGCATAGATATGAGGCTGAAAGACATGCATGCAAAATTTCAATGTTTTGAACATTTGATATATAAAATATGACAAAACTACGATTGTATAGAAAAAGCTACGAAGACATATTTTGAATACACCTTCCAAATACGCATCTACTTAACTTGAACGGAGGAAATGACTCACAATCTATTCATATTTTCTTACAGCTATTTTATCAACGCTAAAAATATCTTATCAATATACTTAGAAGAAGGTGTTTCTTATTACACAACAAATACGCAGTTTCAGTTTATCTGTATAACAGTACAAAATAAATAAAAGATGATCGCGTTATTTCACAGAATATAATTATTTATAGGACCAGAAGGATAACTTTGCAATGCCATTCCAATAAATAAGCGGCTCTAGCTACAAAGCAATAAAGTGCACTTCAGCTCGCAATGCACGGAGTACCTAATATATAAACATTATTTTATTATCATTATTATTATTTACCTACAAGGCGTCTCTCTTTCTATCGAATAGCCACGCATATCTCTGATCTCTTCTGACGCGGCACGCACCGTAGAATAATCCCATCCGGGCGAATACCCCGATGTACCCATGCTTTGTACCTAAAGTGCTGAATGAGCTAGGCCTGGTTATATGTTACTTTTTAGGGTTATGTCCTTTAAAATGGGACCCTTATTACCACAGATTACATAATAACAGATTACCTACTACTTGATATTACTGTCCGTCCGCGTCCGTTCTAATAATATTTAAAATCGAAATAGGTAAATTTTCATGTATGAAATACTCATAGGGTTATTATACCTATTACACTCTCGTATATATAGGATCCAAAACATATATCTAATATATAAAATTCTCGTGTCACAGTTTTCGTTGCCATACTCCTCCGAAACGGCTTGACCGATTTTGATGAAATTTTTTGTGCTTATCCGGTATCTATGAGAATCGGCCAACATCTATTTTTCATCCCCCCTAAATGTTAGGGGTAGTCGTCCACCCCTAAATTTTTATTTTTATTTTTTAGACAACATTTTTAATTTCTATTTTTTTATGATACAACATACAAAAATACATACAATCCTCAATTTTCACCCTTCTACGATCAACCCTTATATGGCAAAACAACGTTTGCCGGGTCAGCTAGTTCTCATATATATTTGATTTTTATTTCGGCTGTATGCCTTTAATAACAAATTACTAGGAACTATACAAGGTTGGTTGGTAATATGCTAACAACCTTAGGGTTAACTTCTGCTAGTCCTAAGAAACATTTTGAGATAATTTCTTTTTGGTTTTGAAAAATAAAATCTTTTTTTTTTTTTTTTAATGCCTTCTCAAAGGCAATAGCGCCCACCGCGGCTACACTGGAGCGCGCCGTGGTCCCTTTGAGCAAAGTAATAAATAATATGGTATAATACTTTACAGGCACAAGATACTTTTGGCATCAGGTGGTCCTCGTGTTTATTCAGTCAATAACATATTAAAAATGCTAAAGAAAATTTAAAAAAATGTTCAACGAAAAAAATTATTCTTCAAAACAAAAAAGTCATTTCAATATGTTTGTTTAGGGCTAGCAGAAGTCAACCTTAAGAGGTTGTTAGCATTTTACCAATTACCCTGTATACAAAACTACAGCTACTACAATACTACTATATACAACCTACAAGTCATTACAGACTCTCAGGCAGTCCAAATACTCCAGCCCACTATCAGTTGGGCCCAGATGCTGGCAGCATTGTCCCGCTGAATTGCAAAGCTTATTCGTTGTGCCAAATATTTGAAAATGAATAAAGGGTACTGAGTGAAATAATGACCATATATGACTCGGTTTGTCTGGTTTTACACGTGGTTTTAGTGTGCGGAAGTAAAAAATGCTGGTCAATCCACAATATAAATTTTGCGTATTCCTATGCCACCCAACTTCGCATGATACGGTTTGCAACCAAACCCTATGATCCATCTCAACATTCAAAACTGACACTAGGTATATTTTACTTTATCTAAGCTTAAAAGAATCTCACTGTGTTTCCACAGCTGACAACATCTCAAATTATGTGTAAATTTAAGAAAAAAGGCAATCTAATAATAGTAAGAGCCATATGGGCGTTCATTCTTAATAATATGCTAGATGTACATCTTAATTTTTTATTTTATATTGAACAAACATACTAAGGTTATAGTGATTCGTCAAGAATCGGCGAGCCCAAAAACGATGCGAACATTTTCTATTAATGTTTTATTAGACGCAAGGGAATATATTTGTTTAATAATCAAAAATTATGGTACTAGTTTACTAATAAAAAAAATAAGTTATTTAAAATTCATCTCTTACGATGTTGAAAATGAGAGTAAGAAGTTTTAACATCTACATAGACAACCCTATTTAAATTATTAACAAATTTAAAATCAGGTAAATTATTATTCCCGTTCCATTCTCCATCCCGTGGAGTGCCGGGCTAGAATTTCACCCCTCCCTTCTCTAGCCGTGGGTATCGTAAGAGGCGACTAAGGGTACACACCAGGAGGTGGGCAGCAGCGCTTTCTGAGGAACTGATATCTGACACTGCAATCTCCAAGACGCCTGCCAAGCGTAGAGATTATGGTAAACCCACCAATAATGGGGGCTGTGTTCAGCAGTAGACTTCCGGTTGATACAGTCAAACATTATTTTACTTTGTGCAATGAGTACTGGAAATATTAGCGGAATTTATTTTTTCGATGAGGAAAAAAAACTTTTGGAACCTAGGTGTTGGATAGTGGCACGGCATTTTGTGCATCATCACTTACCATCTGGTGATATTATAGTCACACTATTCTATTCTATCAGCTATAAAAAAGTAATAAATACTTTACTGACTCACAAAAATGTGTAGGTTCGAATTGTGATGTATGTTTTTTAACGTTCGCACGTCAAACGTGATATATACATAAGAAATAGAATGAGTTCCAGACGTGTGATAAAAGATGCAGCATGTTCGGACGATTAGCAAAGGTTTCCATTCAATAATGACGTAACAAGACAGAAAGATAGGTAGAAGTCACATGAGTATTCATGTTTCTGTGTCGTACATTAGCCATTTGAGTAGAAACTACTATGCGTCTTGTTCCGTTGTTCATCACCTTCAATCTTTTCAAGCGCATTTAATTACCGATTTATCAAGCGCTCCGACGGGGACCACTTCGCAATCCCAGATGCTCAACATCTTTGATCCTTTCTAGCGCATTAGTTACCGATTCATCAAACGCTCAAGCTACTGAGACCGCAACACTATCCCAGATGCCTGAAGATGTAATAAGCGATGAGAGACACTTATACTTGCAAATTACGAAAGCTACTCGTTTGTCGGAGTCTTCGGGTTCTTAGAGCTTACGCTATATGCAAGTCCTGCCTATCCAAATGCCCTGCTAATTTTGGAGTGGAACGGGAATAGGCAATGGGTGCAATTGCTAGTATCGTGTATTTGTCTACCACCCTACCCTATATGAGTTTTTAAACTGTCACGGTCATTAACACTATAATTATTATAACTAACGGGATATTTACCGTGTTTTTGATTAGTTTTGAGCTCTCGATATTTCGGCACTGTTGCAAGCGCCATGATCACGAGTAAAAAAAAGTTTATGCTAGTCGATGGTCGGCACAAGAGCAGACGAACCGGTCTACCCTCTTTCTTGTAAACAGTGCCGAAATATCGAGAGCTCAAAACTAATCAAAAACACGGTAAATACCCTAACCTAGTTGATCGATTAAAAAGAGCTTTGAGCCTTTCAAACCTGCTACAGTTAGATCCGCCACTTTGTTCGCTCGTTCCACTACGATCCCCTATTTCAGTCCCCCAGGGGACTGTACAACACTCACTATTCCACTACAGTACCCTATTCAGGGGACTCAACTAGTACTAAAAAAAGCAATTCCACTTCGATCCCCTATGCTTTCTTCTATGCTCAGGATTCAACTAGTACTAGAAAATGCAATTCCATCACAGTAAAATGGCGAGCCTAATCTCACTCCGAAATATCCTCTAAATGGTCTTATTTCTGACATCTGTCAAAGTGACAGTTTATGTCAGCTAGACAGGTGTGATTTGTGACAGGTGTCAAAGTGACAGTCGATGTCGTATTTTATGTACTCAAATACTTTTTGTTTTCGTGACATCTGTCAAACTTTTATAGATCTCATAGAGATCTTCATTTCAGATGACAGGTGTCAAATTAAAATCTTGTGCCAACTCCTGCTAATCATGGCCATAGACCGAACTTCATTCTTCCAGCGGTACTTGGGACGGTCAACAGGTTGTTGAACTTTTGGCTGTCCCGAGTCTGAGACACGTTACACAGAGCGATATTCCTCTAGATCTCAACCACAATGAATGTTTATTTGTATTTTTCTTTTTGCTTCTAGGTAAGTCTTTGACCACTGTCTCACCTGATGGTAAGTTGTGATGTGGTCGAAGGTGTTAACAGGCTTAACCTAGAATTACTGGCTCTCAATGACAGCTGCCGGAACACACCGTTAGGTGATTGCTGACAGATTTTATAAAATACCTTTCCACCATGCGATGAAGCTCAAGCCCGCGAGGCGGGATTCGAACCATGGACCTGCTGCGCGGCAGTCCATAGCCAATGCCACTGAGCCATCACTGCACAGCTTCAAACTTCAACATTGGGTCCAGCCACCATGTCTTCTACCTCTAGATCGTTCCTTCTTCTCCAGATTCCATCCTCTGTCTGTACGGGGACCAACATCACTAGGTATATTATCATTGTTGCTAGCCAGGCTAGCATTCGCAAAATAAATTACCACGTTGCTTAAAATCCCACGAAAAAACTCAAACAAAAGACCCCCTGATGCAGACCATTGCCACTGATCATCATTGCCACTGGCCCGCTTCACCAATTCATTTCTAGATTATTTTTTTAAATAATCGTTGTTATCTATTTAACTTTGCGTGGTAGAAGGGCATTCTGCGAATAGCCTGGCTAGTATTCCATGTGTTGAGCACCTAATGGCGTAATAACAACGTGACGTCATAAACGCCACGTAGCCAAATCGGAAGAATTTTGGACGCTTTTCGATTCTATACGAAACATCCTCAGAAGGTCTTGACTATTCGAGCGCTCGATCGAGAAACCTAATGGTGTATTCCGTCTGGCCCAGCAGCTGTCCATGGCAATAACTATGCTAGGTTAAGGTTGTTTACCATCTTCGAATCTATCAACTCTTCTACAGATGAGAGCTAACATCAGCTGAAAAAAAAGTAAGTATACTGTAAGGGAAGCACTTCACCTACGTTTTTATTTTTGCACTTAAAGGTGTGTAATATTTCAAAAAGAATGGATGATAATTATTTTGATGTGTGTGTTTCGAAAGATGTGGTTCAAGATAAGATTTTTTTTTAATCGAAACCAATCCCGAATTAACAATTATTATTCTCCATCCCAATACGATGGTGAAAGAAAGGAAGGATAGGAAAGATTTGAGTTATGACGTCATGTCATGTTAGCTCAATTGATTAGAGCATACCCCGGCTCAAGGGGTGGATGGACGCGGGATCGAATCCCGCACATGACTTAAATTTTTCCAATCGTATATTTGTAATTTTGTAATGTAATCCGCATAGCAGGCGTTATTGCAAACCTAACAATATTTAAATAATTTTCTTTCATCGTAACCAATTTCGAAAGAAGAAATATTATTCTCATTTAGAAACCGTTTTACCTTGGTTTCAAAGGTGGATAAAGCGACTTGAAAGATGTTATCTTGAGAACGCTCGATTCCCCAAATAACACGTGTAACTTGACCTCTGAACATAATAATAAGTTCTAATTGTTTTTGATTGCAAAATAATTGTTCTTAGCTATTCTAATGGTAACATTACAATTATAATGCACACGCTCAATTACTCTCAATTCATACGAAGTCATAATTCTATTAATATCGGTCGGTTGGATCAAATAAAATACTGCAAGAGGGACTGAACGGGAAGCCTCTTATTTGCAAATATGATAGCTTTATCGAAGAATGGCCTAACTCCACGTTGCTCCATAGGTTTTTGAACGTTATTAAGAAAGATTAAGAAGTAGTTCTGTGTGATGGATTGTAGTGAGTTCTGTTTGCAGATGGCTAAAGAAGTTGATTATTCGCATTGGTGCAGGTTAGTTAATAGTTAACTACTTTGGGTGCAACAACCGCAGTTGTCACGTAGGCAAGGTGCTTCGTGATTCTTTTATCTTTTGATAAAGTTTCCACGAAATACAAGTATCCTAGAAGCAGATACAGGAAAAATTAAATTACTTTAATACTGCAGTGTTATGCCGCTGACTTGTATCAAAGAATTTGGATGATTTTATTATTGTTATAGGTAATGACTGTTTATTTTCATGAAATTTTGTTGACTGTTCGATTCTATGGAAATCGGACAAGAGCGAGTCTGACACACACACTCAGGGTTCTGTTCTGTTGAGTGTGATTATGTGGTCGAACATGTTGTTCAGTCTAACCTAGAATTATTAATATCTTTGAAGCGCTTGTGGCGAAGTTTGCTTAGCCGTTTTAATCGATCAGCTAAGTTAAGCAACGTCCGCCGTGGTCAGGAGTTGGATGGGTGACCGCTAGTGACATTACTACTGAGCGCTTATGTGCATCCCGGGTGTTGCCTTACGATGGCAGTCGTTACAGCATAATGGTAGGACGTTTTGCGAATGCCCGCCTGGCTAGCTACCACCCTCAAGTAGAAAATCTGTCGCCAGGCACCTAACCTGGCGACAGATTTTTCTTCCACCATACGGTGAAGCTCAAGCCCGCGGCGGGATTCGAACCATGGACCTGCAGCGCGGCAGTCCATAGCCAATGCCACTGAGCCATCACTGCTTCAAAAAAAGATCACATTGCGCCGCTCCTACAGGAGCACATGACCGCTTGTCTTATATAAGAATTCACATGACAAATCACATGTGCCATTTAATTTTACTCAAGATTATTTTTAAACGCAACTGTATAAATAAAGTCATTACAGACTTGTGGACGAAAGGGCAATAATCTGCTGATACGACTTCAAAAATAGAAGGTCCTCAATTTGACTCGTAAGTTGACGATCGGCTGTGTTTAATTGTTTTAACCGATTTCCAAAAAAGGAGGACGTTCGCAGTTATTTATGACCACTCATAGCTTCTTACAAAGTAGTCTAATTTTGATTATTCTTTTTATAATTGTAAGGAATTCTTTTTGTATGGGTCCACCTCGGAGGTGTACTGAGGTAGTCCCATACAAATTTCATCAAAATCGGTTGAGTATTTTATAAGTTATGGTAAATTAACTGATAAATCATCGAGGTCATCCAGCGCCGCTTAGTCATCTCGAGTTCCTGGGTACAATACCCGGGTACGTTGGGTGATGATAAAGAAATTATCAATAACAATCGAAGCAATGATGGCCGAGCGGTAATAGCTATGGACTGGCCGCGCTGCAGGTCCCTGGTTCGATCCCCAACGCCGGCTTGAGCTTCACCGCATGGTGCAAGAGCATTTTGCGATTGCCCACCTGGCTAGCTACCACCCTCAAGTCAAAAATATGTCGCCAAGCACCTAACGGTGTGTTCCGGCAGCTGTCCTTGAGAGCCAGTGAAATTACAGGCACATGAGACTTACCAACTGCGTCTCAAAGTGACGGGCGCAGTGCAATTCATGACTTGTGATGAAATGAAATGCATCTGTTATAGGCAGAGGTTAATCCACTTAACATCAGGTGGGCCTCGAGCTTGTTTAGCCAAAACAACATAAAAAAAAAAACAGAGTCTGGAAACTGTGGCTGGTTAGAACCATGGTTAAGCCAAGCCATGGTTAGAACAAGACACAGTGTCCAGACTCTGAATTACCTGTTCCTACTTTTGCGATGAAATCGTCATCATCATCAGCCGAAAGAATCCCACTGTTGAACAAATGCCATACCACAATGACCGGCTACTATACCCACTTGTATCCATCGGCTTCCCACAACTCTGATGAAGTCGTCGGTCCACCTATTGGCGGCTACCAACTCTACATCTTCTGGTGTAGAGTTCTTGTTCTTCCCCATCCCATCGGTTATCAGTTCGTCGAGACATCTTGTCTGCACATTGCCACTTCAACTTACAAATTCTGAAAGTTATGTCGGTGACTTTGATTCTTCGACGAATAAACTCATTCCGGATTTCATCGCGTAGGAACTCTGTAGAAAACTATTGCTATCGTATGTTCTTTTAAGCTTATATAAATTTATCAACGGCCACGTATCCATGTTCCATAAATGTAGCGCAAGTTTAATTAAATATATAAATATAGCCATTGAGATATGTGTCCAAGAGGTATAAATAGTTATAAACTGTTGCTTGGTAATACGTATCACACTTTCTACATATGTTAGACAAAACACAACTATTGACACTATACAATCAGTATGGAAGAATGTGCAAAGTTCAACCCGATGTTGATAAACTTTAAAAAGGGCCAACTCTAAAGTAAACTCTATTCGTCAAAAAAAAAATTCTATACATTGGATGATCCAGTAAAATAAAGTATCCGTGGTTATAAATATTATACCCGTTGATTACACAACCTTCTGACTTTTTCTGTAACATAATGGTAAGTCCATTGCTTACCAAAAGAATTGTATATGTTATTAGCTGCGCCCCGCAGCACCATGATGAAAAGTCACAATGATGAGGATGGAAAGTACTTTATGTGTTTATCCAGGTTTAGGTCCTATCTAGATTCCAACTCTCATTAAAATTGGTGAGTCGTCTCAGTGTAAATGAGTAACAAACATGCACACTCACATCCCCACTAACACAAACTTCCGGATTTATAATAATCATTCAGTATATAGGTAGTGGCTGGTATATAAATATTTGTATGGATGGAATGCCTACGGAGCATGTGCAAAAATGCTTTCGTATGTTTATTCCGGATTTCCGGTTGTTCTCCTCTACAGAACTCATTTCTTAAACTGATTCTAGTAAACATTTGTGAGCAGGTTCATATTATATGGTTTTTACGGTCCCGTACCCAAAAGGTAAAAACAGGATCCTATTACTAAGACTCCACTGTCCGTCTGTCTGTCACCAGGCTGTATCTCACGAACCGTAATAGCTATAACAGATATACAGTTCAAATTTTCACAGATGATATTTATGTTGCCGCTATGACAACAAATACTAAAAATCGTTCAAGTGCGAGTTGGACTCGCGCACGAAGGGTTTCGTACACTTCGTGAAAACTACAAAAAAGAAGTTATAAATAGTGTCAAATGTTGTACCTACAACTCGCAATTAGCCGATTTTTTTGTTATTTTTATGTCGTTGCATGTAATGGAAATTTTTCAAAATGATGTATATATGGGGGTTGAAAACGAGTGAGGTCATCAGTCTCACAGTCATTACTTTAATATAAATAAGATAAAATCTGCATATGCTTTTCAATCTTCATCTGAGATGGTTATCCCATAGGTGATCCTGTCCATACTCCACAATTAGCCGTAGTTTCTCTGTGTGCTTATGTAGGTGAAACATAAGACGTTTGTAGTCGTGCGTTTTTAGTTCATTGACTCTGCTTCTGACAAAATTACAACCGTCCTTACTGACATTACGTCCATTCTAGATACCTATTCATTAACCACGAGACGCGATCATGTGACTTGGTCACGTGGAGGTGGATACCGTCACAATGAAAATAAACTACGGCTGTAAAACTAAATATTAAAACTAGCGTTAATGTCTCCTTTACGCTAAACAGGTCTCAGATTTATTGGAAGGAGGTAGTCAATCTTTTCAGACAGCAACGCCCACAATCTTGTTTAAATATGCAATTTGTTGTTTGTGTTCATCCTAACGAACGACATCAATCCACATATTCAATCATACATTATCTACGATATATTTATCACTGAGGGGATAAATAATACTACATTATAATAAATTCGAATATAAAATACAGTGCATATATTTTAAGTATATTTTACAATTTTGTTTCGACGAGCTCCGCTCTATAATGGTTCCGCATTGCAAGCTTGTAAAAGAAAAAAGGTTTGCTTGTATTAATCACAACTTAAAAATATTTATAAACCTTGTAAGATAACATTAAATTATTAGTTTAAAAAAATATACCAATTTTTCTATAAGTTATAGTGACAATTTCGCCCAATTTTCCTGTAATGCAGACTTAACGTCATAAAAACCATGAAGCCCCACCGAGAAATTCTCGATCATGCGCTCGAAGAGTCAAGACCTGAGGGTGCTTCGTGTAGAAGTGAAACGCGTCGAAAATTCTTCCTGATTGGCAACGTTATGACGTCACTTCGACTTAACAAGAAAATTAGCTGGAATTGTCACTAGATATATTGTTAATTATTTAAGTGTTTTTCAAAATATTTATTTAATGTGTTCTTAAAATATTTGTTATGATTAAATATGTATTTTCGCAAAGTAATGCCTGAATCTATTCATTAAAAAAATTACAAAGACATATAAAAGGTCCTTCTTAGGTAATTGTGTACGGTTTTATTATTAAGTTATAAAATAGTAGATTATGATACAAGTGAGCTAAGTTGCTCACGAGTTTCATACGAACTTTTTCAACACCCTTGCGAGGAAAAATAAAATATATTGCACAAATGCGATACAAACAACATACGAAAATTATGGAAAATAAGCTAAGCGCGAAAGCTGTTTTTTTTTTGCGCGCGGCAAATTTATGATGGTTGATCACATATAAGCCTCTTTGATGTTACAAATCTGTATTACCCGGTTAAATTGAAAATGCTCTGTTTACTCGCATATAATTTGTAGTTAGGTACTTACTTAAGTTTGTAGGGATAAATTACCCGATAGAATTGAAAATGCTCTGTTTACTCGCATATAATTTGTAGTTAGGTACTTACTTAAGTTTGTAGGGATAAATTACCCGATAGAATTGAAAATGCTCTGTTTACTCGCATATAATTTGCAGTTAGGTACTAACGATAATTCTGTTACACACTAGTTTGTAATATTATTATGCACGAGCGTACCTGGAATTCCGCCTCTGCCAAGCTATCGCCTGTCACCTACAAAATTTAAACAAATATTGTAATAACTATATATTAGGTCCTTACATATGAAATTGGCGTTTTTCGTACTGGCTACTTTAATCACGAATTTCTCCTCTTTGGTAAGGAATTCCAAATTCAAATTTGTACAGCTATAGACTCATGTATTTGTGCTTCGATGATCGTCATTCATTTGTTTTTTTTCTTCTGTTTTTTTCTGTTTGCGTCACTCATTTTACAAAATGGAAAACCTTAAATATCGCATTATTTACGAGTACGAGTTCCGCCGTGGCACTAATGCTGCGGAAACAACTCGAAGGGTGAATGATGTGTATGGCGGTCGTGTTGCAAAAGAAAACACAGTTCGTTTTTGGTTCCAACGTTTTCGTTCTGGAAATTTCGACCTGCAGAACAAGCCCCGTGGACGGCCTGAGACTCAAGTTGATAATGAAGAGTTGAAGGCTATTGTGGAAGCGGATCCATCGCAAACCACGTCCGAGTTAGCTGCAGGCTGCGATGTTAGTGATAAAACTGTTTTAATTCACTTGAAGCAAATTGGGAAGATTAAAAAGCTTGAAAGGTGGGTACCTCACGAATTGACTGAAACAAACCGGCAAACGCGCGTCGACTGCTGCGTTACATTACTAAACCGGCACAATAATGAAGGTATTTTAAACCGAATCATTACCTGTGATGAAAAATGGGTTCTTTACGATAATCGGAAGCGCTCAGCGCAATGGTTAGATCCTGGCCAGCCAGCCAAATCCTGCCCCAAGCGAAAATTAACCCCAAAAAAGTTACTTGTAAGCGTTTGGTGGACTAGTGCCGGTATTGTTCATTACAGTTTTTTCAAATCTGGCCAGACTATTACGGCTGATGTCTATTGTCAGGAATTGCAAACCATGATGGAAAAGCTAGCGGATAAACAACCTAGGCTGGTCAATCGCTCCACGCCACTGCTGCTTCACGACAACGCTAGACCACACACTGCGCTACAGACGGCTACTAAATTAGAAGAGCTTCAATTGGAAAGTCTAAGACATCCTCCGTACTCCCCGGACCTTGCTCCAACAGATTACCATTTTTTTCGAAATTTGGATAACTTCTTGCAAGGGAAAAAATTCAACTCCGATGGGGCAGTCCAAATCGCCTTCAAAGATTTTATTGATTCCCGTCCGACTGGTTTTTTTAGTAAAGGGATCAATGAACTACCTATGAGATGGCAAAAGTGCATAGAAAATAATGGTTCATACTTTGATTAATTAAATATATTATATTAAAAAATATTCGACTTTTTGTTCCTCCCATACAAAACGCCAATTTCATATGTAAGGACCTAATATTATATAGTAAGTATGTAACACATTGTTAAAAGACGTTTAAAATAATGGCCCCGAGTTTCTTGCCCGTTCTTCTCGCAGTGGCTCTATACAATTTATTTGCTGAACGTGGCAGTACAATGTAGAATATTTCAATACTAAAATTTGTATTTGACCTTCATAAGAGCGTTGTAGACGCCTAAATTGAATAAATGATTTTAAATTTGACTTTGATTAACAACTTATAAAGTGTTACAGTTTTCATCGCCGTTTTCCGTAACATAAATCTCTACTTTTCATAGTTATCTTACTTACGTTATTGATTTTGACCCCCAGAGAGATTTAGTAGAAACAGAAGTCTGTGCGAGTTCGTCTGGAGAAGTACTGCCACCATACCTATTTATACCGCCAAGCAGTAATGTTCACATTATTGCTGTTCCGGTTTGAGGTGCCGGTGAAATTCCAGGCACATAAGACTTTATGTCTCAGGGTGATGGGCGCGGCATCTTTCATAGGCACAATTGACACTATCTGTTCTAGGCACTGGGCTACATGGTTGTTCAACCACGATCATATAAAAAAAACCGGCCAAGTGCGAGTGGGACTCGCGCACGAAGGGTTCTGTACCATTATCTCGTTTTCGTTCTTATTATTTTTAGCAAATAAACGGCGAAAACCTCTTTTATTGTATGGGAACCCCCTTAATTATTTATTTTATTTTAATTAGTGTCTACTTGTCACCGTTATTAGTATCGTGCAAGAAACGGTAAAAAAAATCAAGTTTGTTGTATGGGAGCCTTACATATGCATTATATTTTATTTTTAGTATTTGTTGTTATAGCGGCAATAAAAATACATCATCTGTGAAAATTTCAACTGTCTAGCTATCACCGTTCTTGAGATACAGCCTGGTGACAGACGGACGGACGGACGGGCGGACAGCGAAGTCTCAGTAATAGGGTCCCGTTTTTACCCTTTGGGTACGGAACCCTAAAAAGAAGCAATTCTGTTTCTATAAATAAAAATTCCCGCCTTGAGCATACAATTTTGTACTCCAATAATTTGATAAATATATTTTCCTTTAGTACGCGATAGTGTTTGTCATCATATTTAGATATGTAATATTTATATTATAAGTTTCAACACTGACCTGTACCGTAACGCTAATTGTTCTTACATTATTTCTCATATGAAAACGGAAAGCCTATACATATAAAAATCGGCCAAGTGCGAATTGGACTCGCGCACGAAGGGTTCCGTACCATTATCTATACAACATTATATATTATAATCTATTTGTTTTTGTTTCTCGTGTACGACTTGCACTTGGCCAAGTTTTAGTATTTTTTGTTATAGCGGTAACCGAAATACACAAAGTGAAAATTGCAACTGTCTAGCTATCGCGGTTCATGAGGCAGACAGACAGTGACAGGCTGATGACAGACAGACAGTGGAGTCTCAGTAATAGGTTTCCGTTTTTAATATTGTTATGTTTGCAATAACGCCTGCTCGGCGAAATACATTACAAAATTATAAATTTACGAGAGAAGAAATTATAGTCATGTGCGGGATTCGAACCAATTGCAAAATTGGTCTTGTTTGTAGTACATCGTAAGTTGAACTATAGGTGTCGGTCTATCCCAATACGATGGTTAAATAAAAGAACGAGAGGAAAAATTGGAGTTATGAATCATTATCATGTTAGCTCAGCCGGTCAGAGCATACCCAGACTATAGGGGTCAATGGTCGCGGGTTCGAATCTCGCACATGATTATAATTTTTTCTAGCGTAAATTTGTATTTTTATAATAAAGTAGGGTTCCGTTTTTACCCTTTGGATACGGAACCCTAATACTGAGAAGTAGTAGGTATGTACCTAACTGTTTACGGACTGACTTACCTATTCGGAATTATTTATAGAACTGTGCAATGAATCAGTCTTACAACTAAACATATTTATCTTTGAGATATCTAATCCTAGCAGATAATAAAATATACCAAACTTATTTGCAATCAGTAAATAGGGGCTTTTTTTACAACAACAGCGCAAATATCTGATTTTGAATCAGTGATGGCTCAGTGGCATTGGCTATAGACTGCCGTGCAGCAGGTCCATGGTTCGAATCCCGCCGCGGGCTTGAGCTTCACCGCATGTTGGAAGGGCATTTTGCGAATGCCCGCCTTGCTAGCTACCTCAAGTAGAAAATCTGTCGCTAAGCACTTAACGGTGTAGTAATTAAAACACTTTAAACGGTTTAACGGAACAATGGACATTTCTTCACGGACGCCCATGCCGTCTACTTTTCCGGCAATGATAACAATAGCCAAAACGGAGTAGCAATTCTTGTTCCTAAACATCAAAGAAACAGCGTGTTAGGGTATGAGGCAGTTAGCGACCGTATTATGACTATAAAACTCAAAGCGTCACCTGTAAACTTAAACCTAATACAGGTATATGCCCCCACTAGCGAAGCTCTACCAACTTTTCTTGAGAGTTTTTACAGAGAATTACAGGCAACAATTGCCAAAATCCCCAACAGAGAGCTACTTATTATTATGGGTGATTTTAATTCGAAAATTGGCGCAAACTCGAGTCAGTATAACAACTGTGTGGGCAACTTCGGACTTGGGGTACGCAATGAAAGAGGTGAAAGGTTAATGCAGTTTGCAAACGAAAACAACATGGTAGTGGCGAACAGTCTATTCCAGCACCATCCCCGTAGAGTGTTCACCTGGACATCACCTGGAGGTAGAACCAAGAACCAGATCGATTACATACTGGTCAGATCACGCTGGCGCACCTCCATCCTCAATTCCCACACGCTACCTGGGGCCGATTGCGGTTCTGATCACGAACTCGTTATCGCAAAGATGCGGCTGAAGCTCAAAGCTGCCCGACCTTCTAAAAAGATACGACGGATAGAAGTAACGGACAATGAAAAGTTCACTGCATCCTTTGAACGAAACTGGAGAGAATGGACTGATGTGAACCACAATGAAGCTACATCAGAAATGCTATGGAACAAGGCTAAAAACCTCATCCAAAATGCAGTAGCTGAGTCCAATCCAAGAGCTGAAACGCGCAAACTTCAACATTGGATGAATGATAGCACTCTTGCTCTAATTGAAGAGAGGCGTCGTAAAAAGGCTGCAGGTACAGACATAAGAGAACTGAATAAGTTGTCTGCTAACATTCAGGGCAGCTGCAGGCGAGACTACAATTCCCACCTTCGTAGCGTTTGTGAAGAGGTTGAACAACACTCCATAAAGTATGAGTCTAGAGATCTTTATCACAAAATTCGCCTCATTACCAAATCTCTGCCGGCTAAAACCTGGGCTATTGAGAATGACAAAAATGAAATGGTAACAGAACTTGAACAAATCTCTGAAACGTGGAAGAGTTACTGTCAGTCATTACTCCAAGACCCGCAGTCGCGACTATTTGCAAGTACAGATCCAGTAAGTGAGAATTTAGAACCAGACATCCTTCTGTCCGAAGTGAAATTTGCTATAAAACACCTGAAAAGCAAGAAAGCAACTGGTAGAGATGCAATTCCTATAGAAACAATTAAAGCCTTAGGAGAACGTGGCGACCAGATGTTTCATATTATCTGCAACAAGGTATGGCAAACAGGAGGATGGCCTTCTGAATGGACACACACCGTATTCACACCCCTGCACAAGAAAGGTTCAACAAAGAAATGTAACAATTACCGTCTCATTGCTCTTATATCACACGCTAGCAAAATAATGTTACATATTCTCAACGAGCGATTGAAAACTTACCTATGTAAGGAGATTGCTCCTGAACAGGCTGGTTTTGTAAAGGGGAAAGGCACTCGGGAACAAATTCTCATCGTACGTCAGATCATTGAGAAGGCAAGAGAATTCAACAAGCCCACATTCATTTGCTTTGTTGATTTTTCAAAAGCGTTCGACTCGGTGAAATGGCCAGTATTGTGGAAGACCTTGTTAGATATGGGCACACCAAAACATCTTGTACACCTTCTAAGACGTCTCTACGAAGAAGGCACAGCTTCAGTGCGAACAGATGAGGTCTTATCTAGCGACTTCCATCCTAGTGCTGGTGTACGCCAGGGTTGCATTATATCACTGCTCCTATTCAATGCATACACTGAACTGATAATGCGTATTACTTTGGAGGACTGGACTGATGGTGTAACAATTGGTGGATATAACATTGCAAACTTGCGATACGCGGATGACACCACCTTATTTGCGACTAGTTCACAACACTTGGAAGAGCTGCTGTCAAAGATGGCACGAGTGAGCCATGAGTTTGGACTTAAGATTAACCGCAGCAAGACCAAGGTGATGATTGTCGACCGTGCCAGAAATAATTTGCCAGAAGTGACTCAGATTGTAAACTGTAGCGTGGTCCAATCATATATATATCTTGGGGCTTTAATCTCAAACAATGGCGGGTGCATCGATGAGATCAAAAGACGTATGAGTATCACAAGAACGGCTATGGACAAGATGAGAAAAATATGGAGGACCAGAAAAGTAACCAAGGCTACGAAAACTAGGCTCGTGAGGACACTTATATTTCCCATATTATATTTTATACTTCCATTTTATACGCAGCTGAAACGTGGACTCTGCGAGATGTGGAAAAGCAGAAAATAGACGCTCTGGAAATGTGGTGCTGGAGAAGAATGCTCGGGGTTTCGTGGACTGAGTTTCGAACGAACGTCTCGATACTTCGAGAACTCGGTATCAAGCAGCGTCTATTTTCAATAGTACAATCTCGCATCCTTACATTCTTCGGACATGTTTCCCGGCGTGACAATCAGTCCTTAGAACGCCTTGTCATCCAAGGAAAAGTGGAAGGCACTAGACCGCGCGGAAGGTCACCCACTCGTTGGACTGACCAGATCAAGTCTGCCATTGGAGATTCACTAAACCAGTGCAGCAGAATGACCTCCAGCAGGCAAAGGTGGCGAACCATCGTGAAGAGCATCACATCTGCCCCTGCCAGTACTAATACTACATAGCGATCACGACCGCTCTGTCAAGAGCGTACCGGATAAGAAGAAGAAACGGTTTAAATCGCGTATAATTATCATTATTTTTGTTTTCAAACACTTTGCAGTGATCGTGGTCACGGGGTAATTTAAACCGTTTAAATTGTTTAATTACTATGTGTAATAATCACGAAAATCTAAGACAACATTACCTTACGGTTAGTGTTCCTGCAGCTGTCCTTGAGAGCCAGTAATTCTAGGTTAAGCCTGTTAACATCTTCGACCACATCATCACTTACCATGAGGTGAGATTGTCAAAGGCTTACCTATCAGAAATAAAAATGGATGGCAGTCGTTATAGCATGGTGGTAGGGCATTTTGCGAATGCCCGCCTGGCTAGCTACCACCCTCAAGTAGAAAATCTGTCGCCAAGCACCTAACGGTGTGTTCCGGCAGCTGTCCTTGAGAGCCAGTACTTCTAGGTTAGCCTGAACAACATCTTCGACCACATCATCACTTACCATCAGGTGAGATAGTGGTCAAAGGCTAACCTATCAAGCATAAAAAAAAAAAAAAAAAAAAAAAAAATAGTCGAAGTACCTATACACTATATACTACCTACCTACCTCGGTGAGTAAGTCTCTTGGTACTTGATGACTATAATAGAGAGTCATCAAGTGATGAAAAACTAGCGATGTCGAGTCTCGCGTATTTAGGATTCCAAGTTACAACAGTCTGAAAAAGAAGAAAATAATTGGTAAGTGTTGATCCCCGTGGGGTGTGCCGGGATAGCTTCCCGTGGGAGTCGTAAGAGGCGACTAAAGGAAAATACCGGAAGGTGGGCAGCGGCGCCTTCTGAGGAACTGTTATTTTATACTGCGAACCATAAGACATCGCCAAGCGTGGGAATATGGCAAACCCCTTAATGGAGGAGGGTGTATTCAGCAGTGGACAATCCGGCTGATGGAGTATTGATCAAAACTTCAAAATATCATTACAAATCGGCGTTTTCAGTATTTGTTAGTTAAATACAGGATATGGTACGCAATATACCGAAATTTGATATTCTAGTTTAGTGTATAAGATAGACCCCGTGCTAATAATGGTCTATAATTGATAACTTTGACGGGCCGCTTCTTATATTATTTATAGATAAAATATATTATACAAAATTACAACGCAAGGAAAAAATTCAATCAAACTTTTCGTGTAATTTTTTCCCTCAAGTTGCAATTTTGTAAGCTTAACGTTTGGAAGTTATTAATGCGAAAATTACATTGTCAGGTATAAAACATATATTAGTGTAGTATAATGTGTGGTGCAGTATCAATGAGCTCTACAGGATTACACCCCATATGCTTGAGAGCGAAAAGAGCATTTTTTTCGTTCATCTGTCAGATGTCAGGTACCGCTAAAAATAATTCAATTAAATTTCAAATACAATATTCATCTATAAATCAACCTTTTACAAAAAAATACCTTATTCCGTTTAAGAACTGAATGACATACGGAATGAGTTACATTTGAAATTTAAATATTTTGAGTAGATTAATGACCCAAAGCAAATTTACGTCAAGGTCGGATCAGCCGGATCGCCCACTGCTGAACACAGCCTCCCCCATTATAGGGAGTATTGCCAAGACGCTGTGACGGTCAGCCGCACATATATACTATACCTAGCTAGCTAGCACGCGGTTCTTCCATGTACGAGTGGAAACTTCCAAGCTTGCGATAAGAACCCCATAAATACTGCACGCCGCCCTACCAGCGTGAAGCGCGCTTTTTTGAGAGCCAGTACTTCTAGGTTAGCCTGAACAACATCTTCGACCACATCATCACTTACCATCAGGTAAGATAATGGTCAAAGGCTAACCTATCAGGAATAAAAAAAAAAAAAAAAAAAGCGCCGCCAGGCGGTCTACCCTGTTTGCTGCTGCTCATTTGGCGGCTCCTATTCCAGGGCACGCTGCCCTTACCGCACATGTTGTGTGATACAACTATGTCTACGAGTTAACCTACGTTCTATCCACGTAGTGTGCTGCGAGGGACGTCTGACTGGCTACCACCGCACCAACATCTCATTGCCCCGAACAAGGCCAGTGTCGTTTAAGTGATAGCTCTTAAGGCGACTGTTCGTGAGATCGTATCGTATCGTCATAATTAGTCTTTCTGCTTTAAACTATAGGTAGGTCTGTGGCACTAAAGATTCCTAAAATCTACTTAAAACCCTTCTGCCACAACGCCTGCTACGCTTGGCAGGCGTCTTGGGGATTGCAGTGAGAGATATCAGTTCCTCAGAAAGTGCTGCTGCCCACCTTTTTTTTTATGTGATTGTGACTGAACAAGCCCGAGGCCCACCTGATGTTAAGTGGACTGAACTCTGCCTATAACAGACGCATTTCGTCAACGACGAATTGCACTGTGCCCGTCACACTGAGACGTACAGTTCTTAGGCCTCGTGTACCTGTAATTTATCTGGCTCTCAAGGACTGCTGCCGGAACACACTGTTAGGTGCTTGGCGATAGATTTTCTACTTGAGGGTGGTCGCTAGCCAGGCGGGCATTCGCAAAAAGCCCTTCCACCATGCGACGAAGCTGAAGCCGGCGGTGGGGATCGAACCAGGGTACTGCGGCGCGGCAGTCCATAGCTATTACCGCTCGGCCATCATTGCTTCGAAACCTTCTGGTATGTTACCCTTAGTCGCCTCTTACGACACCCACGGGTTGAGATGGGGAGGTGACATTGTAGCCCGGCACTACACAAGCTATAATTTATATATGCACTCTTTATACTAATCTACTATTTCCATCCGAGATTACATGGAGTGTCATCATTAAGACTAGAGACTGAAAGAGTTCATATGTTTTATATTTACCTAAACATTATTTACTGCCAAAATTACAAATTTACGAGAGGAAAAATTATAGTCATGTGCCGAATTCGAACCCGCGTCCATCCACCCCTTTAGCCGACCCCGGCTAAAGAGCTACCCAGCTCTAACCAATTGAGCTAACTTGACACAATGACTCTATAACTCTCGTTCTTCAACCATCGTATCGGGATGGAGCGACACCTATAGTTTAACTACCTATAGTACAACTTAGCGTTGTACTACAAACAAGACCAATTTTGCAATTGGTTTTAAACTTGTAAATGATAACGCAACCTTAATATTTTTAATATCCTAAACAATATTTAAATGATTTACTCATTCTACATAAAAAAAATAAACTAGTTTTGAATCTGAAGTTTCCGTCGGTGCAGAAAACGTAAATTTAATATTTCTGTTTCAAAACCAACAAACCTTTTGTATTCCACCTATGTCTTCCACCTATATATATATATATATATATATGTATATATATCCATATAAATATATTATTTCAAATTATATATTTTATAATAAGCATTGATACATCCCGTTACCATTACTCTTGGTATCATACTTACATAATATGTTAAAATTTACAGTAATAAATAATCTGTTTACCGCGCGTATACTGCGTGCGAATAATAACGTGTTTGGTGGACGAGGAACGCTCTGCCCTGCCGTCGTACAGTGCAAACTAGTGCGGAGGGTAGATGTGAATCTCTCATCTAAATTCGTTGTTTACCAATTCAAACCTTATTGTCATCAACTTTTAAGCATCTTCATTTATTTATTTATTGCCTAACTCGTAAGTATGTACGTATTAGGTGCATAAACTGTATCAAATTATTTAAAATTTACTAACGTTTACTGACTTTCGCGACTTGAAAACATATATATACTTACAAGTATTTAACGGGACTTAATCGCATCGCGAATAACTAAACATTTGCTATGTTAATTAGGCATAACTGGCAACCGTTTAGAAAAGTAGTATAATGTAAATATAAAAAATGTTTTCGAGTACTTACTGCGAAATGTACGTATAACCTACATTAATAATATTAAGTAGTCAACGTTTTATTTTTCTTTTTTATTGGTAACAACTGTATTTTAAGTAAAGAAGTAAGATTCATTGTAAGTTTTATATGATGATGAATAAAGTTATTATTATTATTATTGCATAGTGGAAGGGCATTTTGAGAATGCCCGCCTGGCTAAGGACCACCCTCAAGTAGAAAATCTGACGCCAAGCATCTAACGGTGTGTTCCAGCAGCTTTCCTTGAGAGTCAGTCATTCTAAGGTAAGCCTGTTAACACCTTCGAGCGCATCATCACTTACCATTAGGTGAGATTGTGATGAAAGCTTAGCTATCAACAAAAAAAACTACTGTGTAGTTGTTACACACAAATCTCAAACTGGGTGTTATTAACTCTGTAATGTTGGAGTCTGAGTGTCAGAAGTGGTACAGAAAACACATTCTAATTCTCGTATATCCAAATAATTGCATTATTAAAGAAATTGCTTATTATTATAATAACTAACATTATAAAGCTAGTTAGGTACGTTCTAACGAATGCTGTAAATATACTTCAACTCCCATAGATCCCCGAAGGAGTGGCAGTGATGACTTAACCCCATCGTTTCGCTTTCACATCTATTGTTATTAGACCCAGATTCGGACTCCAGACTTCAAATTTTATTGTGAGAAACCTGACCTAGGTATCGAACCCGGGATGTACGAAACTGCAAGATTCTTAAGTGAATTTAAGCCACACGATGAAAGAATTGCGCGTTCCCATATCTTGTGGGAGTCGTGCAAGACGATGAAGGATAAACCATTTTTCCTTATGAAAAGGTAATAAGTAGTGTAGAAGAAGCCATCCTTCGCAACACCACCTGTGGATGCAGAGGCTCTCAGGCAAGATGTTACCGTAATTTTAAGCAAAGCCAAACTACCTAAAAGTAACGTCACCATAGAGGAACGGTTGGCATTGAACGATATCCGCAAAAATTACGAGATTCTAGTTTTAAGAGCGGATATAGGGAATGCTACCGTAGTGATGAACTTTGCTGATTATGACTGTAAAGTAAGGAGTTTGCTTAGTGACACAAACTTTTACAAAGCTGTGGCATATAACCCGACAGCCCTAGTTACACGCCGTATACGGGCCGTTATCAGGGATTACAAGAATCTTTTTACGGAGGAGACCTATGAACGTTTATATAAGCCTAAGATTGTAGCCACCAAAGTTTTATGGCTTACCTAAAGTGCATAAAACCCATATGCCGTTACAACCAATTGTAAGTCAAATTGATTCACCTACTTATGAACTTGCAAAGAACGTTGCGTCAGAACTGCAACCACTGGTAAGAAAAACTACTTCCTACGTAAGAGATTCGCGCCATTTCATAGAGATAAGAACATTGAACTGGAACCAGGTGACATCATTTAATATCTCTGAGAACTATATTGTTCTACTTCGGAACTGCTTAGAAGGGAATTATTTTATTTACCGCGAAAACCACTACATCCAGATAGAGGGTGTGGCTATGGTTAGCTGTATAGCACCAGTACTGGCTAATATCTGGATGGAGCATTTGGAAGAGACATTAAATCTGCATATATCAGCGTTTAAAATGTGGAAACGATATGTGGATGACATCTTCTGCATTATGAAAGGTGGTCAGCAAGAAGTCGAACAATTAAGGCAATATCTAAACACAATTGACCCGAAAATCAAATTTTCCTTTTAAATTGAGGTAAACAGTTCTTTGGCTTTTCTTGAACTGCTAGTAATGGCGAAACCAGATGGCTCTCTAGCGCACTCAGTTTATAGAAAACCGACACACACTGTCAGATACCTGAACGCGACATCACATCATCACCCATGCCATTTACAATCCGTTGTCACGTCCCTTATTAATCGCGCCCATGACCTGTGTGACCCTGAACACATTCAAACAGAGTTGTCCCATGTTCAGGAAGTGCTGGTGCACAACGGATATAAAGTGAATAGAAGCCGGCCCAGACGAGCATATCGGAAATAGACAATCTTTGAGGTCAAAAGACAACCAGTGTTTTTGCCATACATCAAAGGGATAACGGACAAAGTTGAAACGACACTCAAAAACTACTCCATAAAGGCTGTATATAGACCGTTATCTCAATAAGCACAGCATGTGAGAACAGCAAAAGATGTTATTTCGTATCAAACACCTGGTGTCTACAAGATTTACTGCAGCTGTGGTAGCTCTTATATTGGACAAACTAAACGCACTATCGCAGAAAGGGTCAAAGAGCATATCGCAGCTGTGAAGAATTGTGACACGCATAAATCAGCGATAGCTGAGCACTTGCTTGAGTCTGAACCTAACCACTAGATCGAGCTACATGACCCAAAAATTCTCTCCACTGAACGACATTATTACTCGGTTGAAATTAAGAAGTACGTGAGGGTGGATTTAAATTGTCATCGTGGCATCCTGTCATAAAAAAGCGCTCGCGTCGTTATTTGTCTCCGCGTGCAAGTTCCGATACTGTTAGTGTAGTGTGTCGAGGTGAAAATTGAAAAACGAACGGGGGTAGCTTTAAATCGCTCCCGCCGCTCCTCAAGACGATGACACCCGCTTCTTCAGTCTACTCGTGAGCACGGTCAATGTTACTTGATCCAAACGTCGAGGTTAGTCTTATTATTTTGATGTTTATCCGTGCGTGAATAGATCCGTTTAGGATTTAGAAACAAGGATAAACCATGTGAAAATCAACGCCTATAGAAGAGCCGCTATCCTACATACTTTGCGATTTCAAGACCTAATGGGGAAGACCTTTATTCAAACGTAGAATTTGGCTGTTGATATGAATCACTCACTTACGTCAATAAAGTCTTCGTCATTAAAGTAAAAGGCGGAAGTTTCTGCTATTTTCAGTGCTTGTGATTTCCCCGCATATAAGGGGAAAACCATTACTTCCTAAGTAGTAATAAGTATGTAGACCTTTGGTCTTGGTTTATTTCTACCTGTTGTCTCAATCCTGCGATAACGATAATCATGAATCCCCGATATTGATGAGCCATTGAACTTTGATCTTCGATAGTTGTTTCATTGTTTATTTTTTTTATTTATAGATACGGTAATCTTTGACCACTCTCACCTGATAAGTGATGATGTGGTCGAAGATGGTTAACCTAGAAGTACTGGCTCTCAAGGACTGCTGGAATACACCGTTAAGTGCTTGTCGATAGATTTTCTACTTGAGGATGGTAGCTAAAATGCTCTACCACCATGCTGCGACTGTCAACGTAACAGAGCAACCAGAACCGGCTTAACGTGCCCTCCGAAGCACGGAAGCGTTCAGTAGTAATGTCACTAGCGGTCACCCCTCCAAGTCATGACCGCGGCGGACGTCGCTTAACTTAGCTGATCGGTTAAGAACGGCTAAGCAAACTTCGCTACGAGCGCTTCAACATTTTATTAGATTTTATTATGTGGTTATTGGCAAGGCATATAATACCTGTTATGTGCATTCAATTTAGTGCTTCATTAGACATTATCACGTCAGCAGCAGGCCGGATCAAGTAATACACACGGTTTTCTATTACAAGATTTACAAGTACGGTTCAAAAGAAACAGCATACCAATAAGGACCTAATGACTGAACCAATTGAACCCTTCATCTGACAGACAATTACGGACAGATGCCAGCTGGTGGTGGCGCGTATCCTTATTCGTAGTAATTAATTTTGTGATTATTATTGTTTATTTTTTATGTGATTGTGACGAAACTATTTTCAAATGCCAGTTATATTACCGGCTCTCAAGTACCGCTGTTAGGTAGTTGGCGAAAGATTTTCTACTTGTGGGTGATCGCTAACCAGGCGAGCATCCACAAAATGCCCTTCCATTATGCGGTGAAGCTGGCAGTGAGGGTCGAACCTTGAACCTGAAGCAAGGCAGATCATAGCTGTTACCACTCCGTTATCACAGCTTCAATAATAATAATCCCCCAAAGGGGTTTGTTTACCTGTAGACGTGCACAAGTGGGCACGTAGCTGATACTTTTAAAGAGATGACGCGCGTTACTAATTCTAAATAGTCTCAATGTCGTCAATGCGTTTGACTTTTTTATAGTAATGGGGTCACGAAATGTGGTACCCGAGCTCAGATATCTACCACGAGACGTCGACAACTAGATCTGTCGAGAAATTACTCGACGTGTCACGTACACCACCCTACATATATATCGTAACTACACACTCGGAAATAGGGATGTCATGTACAAGAACATCATAATTCGAAGCGCTCGTAGCGAAGTTTACTTAGCTGTTCTCAACTGATCAGCAAAGTTAAGCAACGTCGCGCGCGGTCATGAGTTGGATGGGTGACCGCTAGTGACATTACTACTGAGCGTTTCCGTGCTTCGGATGGCACGTTAAGCCGTCGGTCCCGGTTGCGTCTTAGGATGGCAGTCGTTATAGCAGGGTGGTAGGGCATTTTGCGAATGCCCGCCTGGCTAGCTACCACCCTCAAGTAGAAAAATCTGTTGCCAAGCACCTAACGGCGTGTTTTGGCAGCTGTCCTTGAGAGCCAGTACTTCTAGGTTAGCCTGAACAACTATAAGGACCAAAAAAAAAAAACTCAATTATTAATATTTATTACACATACATGCTGTACTAAATAGGGATATACTAATTTGACAAGTGAGTTAAAGAATTTATGTCTCTTAAATCGTGGATTGTTTTGTTCGGATACGATCTGTCTACTATGTGCAATAGCACACTAAAATGAGTGATAAAGCACTGCAGTGCATTTTATAACGCATAAAATTGTTGAACACAGCTGCTCTCTCATATGTTTTGTTGCCAACGAAATAACGAGTGCCAAATCGATTAATACCATAGAACAGGCTTGTATGTCAATCAGTTTTATCAAAACTACGGGCTTATGAGTGATACAAAGCGTTCCAGGTGGCCAAGGAGTTGTCACAGAAAATCCCTGATACGGAAGGAAAGAAAAAAATCCTCTTCAACTTAGGAAGGATTTTTTTTGTAGGTATTTTGTTTATGGAGTAGTACGAATATATGATGAATGTCTTCTATACCAGCACCACAAGGGTTTATTTTTTATTAAATTTGCCATTTCATACCCCATATCTTTCCGTAGGCATCTTCAGAGCGACAAAGGGTCAAATATCAGAGTAGGGAGGGAAGTAGTGCCTTTTTTTTATTCCTGATAGGGTAACCCTTGACCACTATCTCACCTGATGATAAGTGATGATATGATCAAAGATGTTGTTCAGGCTAACCTAGAAGTACTGGCTCTCAAGAACAGTTGCCGGAACACACCGTCAGGTGCTTGGCGACAGATTTTCTACTTAATGGTGGTAGCTAGCCAGGCGGGCATTCGCAAAATGCCCTACCACCATGCTATAACGACTGCCATCCTAAGACGACAACCGGGACCGACGGCTTAACATGCCCTCCGAAGCACGGAAGCGCTCAGTAGTAATGTCACTAGCGGTCACTCATCCAACTCATGACCGCGGCGGACGTTGCTTAACTTTGCTGATCGGTTAAGAACAGCTAAGCAAACTTCGCTACGTGTGCTTCGAAAGGTATTATGTTTAAAGAATGATGTAAGATGAAGGTCTTCTATCCCAGCACAGGATTTATTTTTATTAGATTTGACCATCCCATACCCCATATCTTTCCGTGGGCATCGTAAGAGGCGACTAAAGGTCAAATACCAGAGTAGGGTGGGCAGCAGCACTGGAACTGCTATCTTATACTGCGATCCCCAAGACGCCTGATAAGCGTGAAAATTAGGCTGTGATCAGCAGTGGACAATCCAGCGAACCATTCAGTCATTAATTATTATTTAGTAACCAGCTAGGACTCGCGTAATATTTACCGGATATTGCTCCGACCAGTTTCGAACTTATTTGAAGTTCTTCGTCTGGGTGACTGCCCAATATCCGGTAAATATTACGCGAGTCCTAGCCGGTTACTAAATAATAATTATGGACAAAACTCGCGAAAGATTTTTAGCTCAAATTCAGTCATTAATAGTATATTTTAACCCAAGCCAGTCCTTCGTTTAACATCAAAGTAGTCCAACTACGATAGTTTGGATACGATTACCAATACTATCCATATTAAAAAATAATACACTTCATTGTCTATGTGCATCATTACACACATAATCGAATCAATGTAGTACGAAAATTAGTCTAGCACAGTCACAACCCTATGAGATTACCACAGAATAGCACCGAACGTCGTAGTTATTACGTAAGATGACGTAATGACCTTGTCAGTGACGATACTGACGATTCGCGTCGTCGCGTCGATTAAAGTAATAATGATTAATGCCACACACCGATTGAATAACAAACGGGACCGCGATATGCCGCAGTATACAGTGAACTATCAATTCATTCAACAACACTGGCAACATATGTTGTATAATGTTGTCGGGCTTGGTACAAGTAAACTTTTCATGCTAAGTTTATAAGAAACATTTGAACGCATTTCCTACCAGATTACAGATTCATGCTGAAATTGATTTAGCATAAATACATAGATGTTTGATGCAAAATGTAGGGATGTAACTAGGGTTGCCAGATTACTGTAACAGCCGACTCGTCCACTGCTGAACACAGCCTCCCCTATTAAGGGGGTATTTGCCATAATCCCCACGCTTGGCAGGCGGCCTGGGGATCCCAGTGTAAGATGGCAGTTCTATAGAAGGTGCTGCTGCCCACCTTCCAGTATTTTTCCCTTAGTCGCCTCTTACGACACCCACGGGATGATATGGGGAGGTGCAATTCTAACCCGGCACCCCACGGGGGAATAAAGGTTGTCAATTCCTGGATATTTCTGGGGTTACAAAGAAAGTTGATACTTTGTCTCAAGTTCAGGCTAAGAATTACTACCTATATCTGAATTATTGGATCAATATTAAAACTAAACTTAGTAACCTTGTTACACATTTTATCTAAACTTTGAAATCACACACACGGCTAGCGGCTGGGATGCGCCTAGTATTAGTGTCCATAAGTATGTGAAAAAACCTAAAACTCAGCAATTCCGGGGCAGTAAAGGGAAATTACTGGACACGGGACAAGATACCCCATTACGGAACTGATTGGATTCCGTGATTGACCCGGATTTCCCGGACATTGGGCAAACCCTAGATGTAACACAGGTGACATCATTAGTGGTGGTAGTTCTTGTAGTACTTCAGTGTGCCATAGTTGATTACAAAGAAGAATCATGCCAACCAGCAGTTGGAAGAATGGAGCCATGCCAACCTTTTTTGGCTGCACATACTTATGTTGCCACCTCCAGGCTCTGCTGCAAGCACCCATCAGAACTGAAGGTGTCTTGTTTGTACGACCCACCCATGCTCCAATCTCGTTGATCTTTAGTTAGTATTCATACATTTCAACTGGGTTACCGTCCATGGACTATACACATATAGTAGTTATAATTTGTCCGCTGCATTTTTGTAGTAATAACAAAAATACGAGAACACCATCATTCAGTTCGCTTACTTTCGTATAAGCGATCAGCAAAGAGTTTTTAACGGGGAACCGGACTCGAGAGTGCATGTTAGACCATTTGAAATACAGTCCCTCTTTTGCACGAAGAATATTTCTCTTAAAATATGAGACCACAAACTGGGTAAAGGAGGTTTATAGCACGCAGTTCACCAGACATAAATAGTTTGCTGGCTACACTGCTGGGCAAATTCTTCCCTTTTTTATTTTTATTTATGCTTGATAGGTTAGCCCCTGACCACTATCTCACCTGATGGTAAGTGATGATGTGGTCGAAGATGTTGTTCAGGCTAACCCAGAATTACTGGTTCTCAAGGCCAGCTGCCGGAACACACCGTTAGGTGCTTGGCAACATATTTTCTATTTGAGGGTGGTAGCTAGCCAGGCGGGCATTTGCAAAATACTCTTCCACCAAGCTATAACGACTGCCATCCTAAGGCGACAACCGGGACCTACGCGACGGCTTAACGTGCCCTTCGAAGCAGGGAAGCGCTCAGTAGTAATGTCACTAGCAGTCACCCATCCAACTCATGACCGCGGTGGATGCTGCTAAACTTTGCTAATCGGTTAAGAACAGCTAAGAAAATTTCGCTACGAGCGCTCCTCTTTTAATTTGTTAATGTCCAATCATGTCTCGACATTCAAGTTTGTGTCATTTAACATAAGAGATTGATTACACGCTATATTTCCCAATCTGTGTATAGATTTTTTTTTTATGAGTTGATGAGACGGATGAATTGCACGCCTAATATGAAGAGCCACGCATGTCCATTACAGTTGCATCCTCGTTATGCTTGACACTGCACTGCGCTCGTCGCTCCGCTACGCTGGTTCTGATGTCTCGGTTGCCGAATAATTTCACTTGCTACAGTGCCTCAGGTTGATGAACAGAGCGATAAATGCGTGGTGACAATTTTTTATATATATAAAATAGACTCTAATTTAATGACAAGTCTGGATGGGTAATAAGACTCCTTAATGCAGCCTCTAAACATGAAGTCTTACATTACTTTGTTTCAAATAGGATAAGATAGAAATAAAAATGGCAGCATACCTATAGACATTATATCCCCGTAAGGATAGGCGGATGTATCTAAAAAATACATTATCTGATCCCATGGAATAGGAAGGAGCATATTGTCGCAGTTCCGAACCAGATTTTGGACTGCAACTTTTATATTAAATTCGAGATAAGAATATCTTTTCCGACCCGGCTTTATTTGATAATGATAACAATAGAATTTCATTCATAACTAGGACATAGTGGTCCTGACGATGGCAACTCATTAAAGTATGCAAATTTTTTTTATCTGTCTATCAAGCATATGCATGTGTTAAGGCAAAAGATAGATACTAAATTAGCGCCTTATTCACTTCACCAATGCTGTCATGTATCAAAAACTTAGCAACCTTTTCGTTCAGAATAGTACCTAGCACACTACCACACGCGCACTCACACACACAAATTTACGCATTTATTGTATAAACGTGATGATTACTACTGCACAATAATTGCGTCAGTCAGTCATTAACCGCGTGTCAACAAGCATTAAGTAGCTTTCATAACATCCTTATTAAGCAAATACGGACAGATGTCTGATAAGGACAGAAGTCACGTCGTCATCTGCATCTTTCTAACATTACCCCACGTCACATGCAGATGATGTAGAATATGTTTTGCTAATAAAAGAAAGGACAAGACTAGAAAGAAAAACCTGCAAAGTATTTGGCTTTGGTTTTATCATAGAGAATGTACTAATAAGAGTTTCAATCGCAACGTACGCCGGAATAAGCTCAAATCTTGTATTATATCCAGATGGCGCTGACTCGTAGCCTGGAAATGGTGGCTTCGACACTTAAAGCCGGTAAATTTGAATTTCATCGATGGTAAACAGGCCCGAAAGATGTCTTGTTTATTTTTGAATACGAAATATTGTGTTAAAATGCTGCTCCAATAAATTTGTTTTTATGGATAATTTACCACGATTCATAAGTTTATTGATAGATGGCGCTGCACAGCATGTAAAATATATGGTAAATAACGCTATCTAGCCATTTGTTTTCGTTCCAACACGAGTGCAAGTAGCCTTATTGAGATTTACAACGGCCATTAAAAATGTAATTTCGTTATTTTATGTGATTTGATACATTTAGCGACATCTTTCGCCGAAGCTGGTATTTAGTTATCGGTGTACGCTGTCATGTATGGTCTTTGTCACTCTTATTAGTTCTTTCTCTATGGTTTTATTATCCGCCGCCGTGCCGGCGCCTGTGTAGTGTCTCATATCAAAAGTAAGAAGTTAAACAACGTCAACTGCGGTTACTACTTAGATGATGGGTGATCTTCGTTTGTGGGTGATGTGATGATGATGGCTAGTTTCATGTTAGAGGGTACACATTTGCACATGCTGCCGAGGGCTCATTAAGCCGTCGGTCCCGATGTTGTTTTATGAAGGCAGTCTTCATAGCATTGTGTTAGGGCAAGTAGAAAATCTATCAACCAGCTCCTAATAATGTGTTCTGGCAGATATCCTCACTTCTAAAGTTTTTGAAGCGCTCGTAGCGAAGTTTACTAAGCTGTTCTCAACCGATCAGCAAAGTTAAGCAACGTCGCCCGCGGTCATGAGTTGGATGGGTGACCGCTAGTGATATTACTACTGAGCGTTTCCGTGCTTCGGAGGGCACGTTAAGCCGTCGGTCCCGGTTGTTGTCTTAGGATGGCAGTCGTTATAGCATGGTGGTAGGGCATTTTGCGAATGCCTGCCTGGCTAGCTACCACCCTCAAGCAGAAAATCTGTCGCCAAGCACCTAACGGTGTGTTCCGGCAGCTGTCCTTGAGAGCCAGTACTTCTAGGTTAGCCTGAACAACATCTTCGACCACATCATCACTTACCATCAGGTGAGATAGTGGTCAAAGGCTAAACTATCAGGCATAAAAAAAAAAAAAAAAAAAACTAGGCTTAGCTTATAAAGTCGTTCTTAACCGATCAACATAGTGAGGCAAAGTCTGGTACGATCATGACTTGGATGCGAGATCGCTAGGCATTACTACTTAGTGCCTCCATGCTTCACATCGGTCCCGATTGTTATCTTAAGATGATAATTTTTTATAGCATGGTGGTAGGGCATTTTGTGAATTTTGCCTGGCTAGCTACCACCCTCAAGTAGACAATGTATAGCCAAGTACCTAACGGTATATTTTGGCAAGTGTCCTTGAGATCCAGTAGTTCTGGGCTAGTCTGAACATAGTCGACTGCATCATCACTGACCATAGTGGTCATAGGCTAAGTTAACAGGATTAAAATATAAGTAAAAAAAATATGAAAATATGTTCCAGCCTTATGTCAACTCACCGAAAATGGTTACCATATTTTTCATATAAGTATATGTACATAATTTAATTGCCTACCCCGAAAACATTGTTCACAGTACAATTTAACAGAAATAATACGATTTTTGAGTGAGTATTTTTTGATAACATCAATCAACCTTTAATCCATATTTTGAAAATTCATGTGTTTCTCCATCGTGTTATTACCTTATGTGACTTCTTTACTATGCAAACCATGTTTTTTGATATAAAGGTTTCATAAGAGGTCATAAAGTTATTGGAAGGAAAAAAAAATTAAAGCACTTGTTATTTAAATAAATAAACAATCCCTAGTCCATAAAATAAAATAAACCTTTAATGTGGAATAACTAAATTCGGGAAATTATAACATTGGTAAATAGAAAATAAAAAAACTATATTAACTACAACAACTATGTGAACATTCAAAATATAAGTCAATCGTAGTTATGGTAAAATAAAATGGGAAACACTTTCAGTAAAACAATATTCGGGAATAAGAAATTCGACGGGCACCTACTATCCTGAAACTAATGTCGAATTTCCTATATTTGTTATTACGAACTCCAATAATTCCTACAGTTTATTCTATTTTAAGTCTTACTTCATTTTTGAAGCTATTATGTTAGTAAAGGAAGCATTTTCACAGATCCTTAGGGTGTCTGCCATATGGAGTTAAATTCGCCAAAAACTAAAAAAAACGATCACACTCCCAAAAAGTTGTTCCACTTGGTGTTGGCATTATTTTAGCCATAAACGCTATGAAGCTTCTGGAACAGTTTGAATTACCTACATCTAATGTCAAAAGTGACAGAAGTGGCAAATTTTAGTGTCATTCTTAGCGTTCTTATCCTAAATGGAACAGGGGAGAACAGTTACAAACGATCACAGTGATCACAACCATAGACGCAGAATGTGGTCAAAATTATCGAAAATAACGTTATTAGCGTCAAATGGAATACGCCCTTAGTAAATAGGGTCAGGAAAATACTTAATGAAGGCTTTCATGTACAACCTACTTCTTTGGTTGTTATAGGAATAGTTAATAAGCTCGCATACAAACTATTTCGAAACTTCGTAGCAAAAACACGTCCAGTGGGCTGTGCGTAGAATGTTCCATAAAAGGAACGAGCCGCTTCACATGCTGCCTACGTGCTGTTTAGAATGTAAGCAATAATACCGTCTACCAAGACCAACAGGGGTTGGCACGGACATACGATGGATGTGCTATATTTAACCACACGACAAATAGAGCAAAGGAAGTGGGGCGAGTTCCTATTTTAAAATGATGAAATGCGACCATTGTCACGATTTTTATCATCATGTTCATCCCGCACTAACGTAGCACCGGTCCTTTGGTGACAGTGATTGCATGCCGTGATGGCTCAGTGGCATTAGCTGTGGACTGCCGCACAGCAGTTCCATGGTTCGAACCCCGCCACGGGCTTGAGCTTTACCGCATGGTGGAAGGACATTATACGAATGAACTCGTGGTCATTCGTCAACGTCTTTTAACAATGTGTTACTATATTTTAAAATTATTACAATATTTGTTTACATTAGGTAGGTGACATGAGATAGCTCGGCAGAGGCGGAATTGTCCAAGGATCTTTGTTGTTCCAGTAATCACAGTCTGTGTAGTAGCATTACTACATTGCAATACGAAATCTTTGCTAGAAAAACATTGTCGATGACAAAGGTCAGAACCCTTTTACTTCAAGATTACAATAGATATTCCACAAAAGACTCAAATAGAACTCCGATGGAATGTTCTCTTGTCTGCCAGCTGTTATGTTTGCCGTTATCCAAGCGTACAGCATACATCATAATGAAGTCAGACCGGAAAACTCGGAACGCAGAACTCTAGAACGCTCTAACCAATGCCTAAGCGTCACCTTCAACCGGTGAGAGCCCGGGTTCGATCCCTGATTAGGCCAAGTGAATGTTTTTTTGGTGTTACCGAAAATTACCTCTGGTATGGCTCTGAGCCTGTAGATGGCAATAGAGACGCCATTGGACCTTAAAACTGCTACTATGTTTTTCACGTGCAACTTGAATTTCCCTTCTGTGAGCGTTGTAATATGTTTAGGCACTTTATTATAAAACCGTACACAACTACCTAAGAAGAACATTCTATTATCTTTGCTAATCTATAACCTAGCACCGTTAACACGGCCCATGTTTCACGGAACTTTGAAAGGAACTGAGTTTCTTGTCAAATCTGAAATTACTTATCCTGTGAAGAAACTTGGCTCAAAGACTGAATTTTTGAGTGGTACCCCTGTTTTTTTAATATGATTTTAACGGCCCATCTGATTGTAAGCAGTAATCTCTACCTATAACTTAACAAGTGACGAACTGCACTGTGCCCATCACCTGAGAGTTGAGACAGTTGTTAAGTCTCATGTGTCTGTGATTTCATGAAATGCTAAGATAGCGAAACAGTCTAGAATATAAATACAAGCGTAGCGAAACTAGCGATGGATTCTAATATAGACTACTGAACACACAAATGAGAAACAAATTAGGCTCCTAATTAGTTTAGGCATCCGACGCGATATCGGAGGACGCGGGTTCGATTCCCACCTTGGGCATAAAAAAATAATAATTTGTACTCCAATAATTTGTTAAATATATTTTTGCTTAGCATGCGATATTGCTTGTAATATTATTTAATATTTAAAAACACAAATGAGAAGTAAAATTATTTACTCTCGTGTAAAACATACAATTTTGCACTACTTCCAGTAATAAAAAAAATATTAGGTTTCAAGCTACGAATAACGACATGTGGTTCCAGTAGAAGAATATTTCATTTCAACTACAATTCTCCTCTAATTAACAGACTTCAAAAAAAGGAGGAGATTATCAATTGGACTGTATTTTTTTTCGTTACCTCATAACTTTTAACTGAGTGGACTGCCTTTGATGATTATTTTTTTATTTAAAAGCTGGTGCTTTCTTTATAGTAATATTTAAATTTCATCAAAATCAGTCAAGCTTTGAGTAACACTCCAATAACTGAAAAGTGTTTTCCTATCTTGATGATATAGTCATTAACAGTGAATGACAATTGATCCCCTAAGTAGTAAGTAAAACACTCAAAAGTGTGAAATAACTTGTCGAAGTCGGTACCTACCATGCGCACAACATGGTGATAATAGGTACTTTGAAATATCATGGTACCATTCTGAGACGGCTCCATTCGGAGGTAAAAAAAAACTGTTAAAATTACTAGCTAAAAATTAAGCAATATTGTTTATTTTCTTTATTAAATGCCATATTATGAGTAGTTTACAGATTATTTACCTACTTACCACCAAATTCGACAATACTAATGTTTTACATTTTGACTTAGATTTTTTCCTTATCTGCAGCTTGATGTCATATTTCATAAAATCATTGGTGTCGATTCTATACAATTTTTTTTTTTTTTTTTTTTATGTTATTGTGATGGAACAAGCGCGAGGCCCACCTGATGTTAAGCGGTATCCTCTGCCTATAACAGATGCATTTCATCACAAGTGACGAACTGAACTGCGCTCATCACCTTGAGACATACCTGTTAAGTCTCATTTTGCCTGTTATTTCACTGGCTGTCAAGGACTGCTGCCGGAACACACCGTTAGGTGCTTGGCGACAGATTTTCTACTTGAGGGTGGTCGCTAGCCTGGCAGGGCGTGGCCTAGTGGGCGGGCATTCGCAAAATGCCCGGGTGACCGCTAGTGACATTACTACTGTGCTTTTCCGTGCTTCGGAGGGCACGATAAGCCGTCGGTCCCGGTTGTCGTCTTAGGATGGCATTCGTTATAGCATGGTGGTAGGGCATTTTGCGAATGCCCGCCTGGCTAGCTACCACCCTCAAGTAGAAAGTCTGTCGCTAAGCATCTAACGGTGTGTTCCGGTAGCAGTCCTTGGGAGCCAGTACTTCTAGGTTAGCGTGAACAACATCATCGACTGCATTATCACTTACCATCAGGTGAGATAGTGGTCAAAGGCTAACTTATCAAGCATAAAAAAAAGAAAAAAAAAACAATTAAAAATATATCGGTGACTTACGATATTAACTCGTTTCATAAAATAAAACCCAGGATGTCGTGGATTTCCAACGGCAATCACGTTGCGTCTTCAATTAGTTTTTTTTGTAGATTATGTTGATTATAACAAACATTTTTCTATTTCATATTAGTATATGTAATATGCCATTGAAAGGCTATAATGCATTAAGATTGTAATGACTCGAGTCGAGACGCACATTTTTCAATCACACTTAAGGTGGATTTCACATTTACAATATTTCACTATTTTACATTAACTATGGTATAACTTTACGAGGATAAGTTTAATCGTAATATCCAACAAAATATGATATAGTACCACCAACTTAACCGTGCAGTTCTCGAGGGCGCTATTGGTCAAGGAAATCAACAACAAACTGTCACAATTTTAGGGAATTTTGTAGTTCTTTTTTCTGCCGCCTGAACAGATAAGATGGTCGAACTGTAGACCTTTGTAACCAGAGATGTCCCATGATGTTCCAGTATTTTAAATTTACTGTGATTGGTGACGACTCTACAAAAATACTCTAAATAAAAAATATGGTAGTTCTTATCTTTTATTGCTGTTTTAAAGTTTCAAAGAATATACAAAATGAATATAAAATTTTGATTTGACATTCAAATTCAAATTCAAATATATTTATTGCATGAACATGGGTAGTAAACAAGTTCTTAATTATACAAAGTTCTCCATATTCCACCTTTATGGTATGCAAAAGTTTGTAAAAATTGAAGTTATATCAGATTATTATTACAATATTAACATACATTATTTATTATACTTTAAAATATGATCATTCTTTCATTCTATGTAACAATTAAATCATATCATAAAATAAACGTCAGATCGAAATTTTATTTTTTAACATAATTATATATAATATTTCCTCTTTGAACACCATTCACCTTAATAGAAAACACATGGTATCCGCAAATGGTACATTACACAATAATTTATTTAACATACTGATGATTTAATCTAATTTAATATAAAATAAATACCAAAATTTTAAATATCATTTGAAAATGTTGAGCACCACATTTTTATATTACCACCCTACACCGGAAGACGTAGAGTTGGTAGGCCCCCCACTAGGTGGACTGAAGACATCGTAAAAGTCGCGGGTAGACAATGGTTACAAGCGGCTAATAGCCGTTCTTTGTGGCGCTCTATGGGGGAGGCCTTTGTTCAACAGTGGACGTCTTCCGGCCGATGATGATGATGATGATATTGAGCGCTTAAAACATGACAGACCTCCGAAACGTTAACATAATTATTATTATGAGAAACAACAATACCGAAGCGATTTGATGCTTAAACGCAAAGTAATTAAGAGTAGAGTTCACGGAGCGCTTTCCATATAAACGTAGTGTCGGCTTATTTTAAATACTAGGTGTTCGAACTTGGTGAAACTTTATAGGTATGTACTTTACCTTGTGCCTAATATCTATGCTTTTGGTTTACCAGATTTCCGTTAAATTAAGCATTTTCAAAAATTTCGAACAATCATTTTGTACAGGAATTGTTATTTTTACATTTAGGGATAATATACACAATAAATTGAAAAACTGGCAAACTAGAAGCATAGATATTAGGCTCAGCAATATGCCTATAAAATTTCACCTTGTTTTAACACTTCGTATATATAAAATACAAGCAGCCGGCCCCGGCTTCGCACGGGTATTAAAAAAATAATTATTATACACTCACATAAACCCTTCTATTTGAATCAGGTTACTAAGAAAAGAAAATAATAAAGAATGTTTTAATATACCTAATTATTTTAATGAAGTTTTATTCATATAATTATTTTTTATTCTTATATTTTTTATCGCGCAAAATCATAAACCTCTTCTTGCGCAGCTGGATAAAAACTATCTATAAATTATATTAGTTTTTCCATACCAAATTTCATCCTAATCGGTCCAGTAGATCGGATATCGCGTAAAACCATTAACCTCTTTTTGCGCAGCAGGATAAAAACAGTCATATATGTCCTTCCCCGTGTCTCAAACTATTTCCATACCAAATTTCATCCTAATCGCTCCAGTAGTTTCAGAGCCTATTCAATGCAAACAAACAAACAAAGAAACAATCAAATCTTTCCTCTTTATTATATTAGTTAAGATGACGAACTACTTTAGTATGTTAAAGTTATAGCCCACTGTCATGACTGCCTCCATACTTCTAACGGTAATTGTACGACTAACTGCCGAAGAATTGACCAGGTGGATAGGCATACATACCTTGGTCTCATCATAGATGAAAGGTTCAACTGGGGGAAACATATTGATAGTACGCTCCCGACTCAGAGCGATTATGGCAAAATTTTATATAATTAAGTTTAAAGTACCTTACAACGTATTGCTCACAATGTTTAAAGCACTTGTCGAGAGCATTATATCATATGGGCTCACCAGCTATGGGCGTACTTACAAAACTTATCTTAACCAAATTTACAATATACAATATCGACTACTAAAATTAATTGTGTGTGTAGATCCTGAAGGCCTCTTTAAACACTGCGGAATTATACCAATTTATCACAGGGTCGAGCTTAACTTGCTGCTTGAACACTACTTCAGGACTGACATCCAAATCCCAATGAACCATACTTACCACACAAGAAGTATTGCACGCAGAAAACTTATCCTACCTAAATTTAATAATTCATACGGAAAAAGAACATCTCAATACCTTATACCTCTACTAATTAACCAGATACCTGAAGAAATCAAAGAAAAAATAAATCATGCAAATATCAAAACTGTACTGAAACAATATTATTTGGACAAATAAATTGGATCATCCTTTGTAAGGCGTACGCACAGACAATGATCTTTCGTTGTGTGTGCGTACGCAACAACTGTATTGAAAGTATTTGTAACAAAGCGCAACTGTCAGATAACACGCACACTTTGTTAAAGCTTGTGAACTGCGTTGATGTAGTTTATAATTTACCCACTTTAGTATTAAAATGTTTTTGTATACTTGTCGAGAACGTAAGTGACTGGACAAACCTTACTTAGGTTTATAGACACTACTTATCATATCACTATTGTAATACTTAATTTTGATAAATAAATAAATAAATAAATGGAAATCGCTTCGTGCACTCTACTCTAAAGTATACACGAGCTATGGCCACACTATAAACTAAAAAAAAATGTCTGTGAAGTTTCCTTACACTGAAAAAAGAGATGAGTTTTATATAACTATATATAATAGTATATATTATATTATATATTAAACTCTCTTTTAGTATTTAAACAGATATGATGCTATCATGGTGGATTCCAATCAAAAACAAAGTTGTAGAGCCCGGAATATCACAATTAGGCTGACAGATAAGGCAGCCCTACATACATATCATTCATTAGGAGAGCTAAGATAATAGTGTATTTACTTCCTAATGAGGGAACTCTCCTATCTCTTAGGTACCTATCTGTTCTACGTGCTTCTTTCAACGTTATTAAATTAACCGACTTAAAGAAAGGAGGAGGTTCTCAAATCAACTGTATTTTTTTTTGTGTGTCTCATAACTCCGATTGCCGAGCCGACGAGTGCCGATTTAGATGTTGTTTTTTAATTCGAAAGCTGGTGCTTGTCATGTGGTCCCATTTAAATTTGAGTGATACTGACATCTGAGGAGTATTTGAGATATCTCAAATAATGTGTATATGAAGCAATGATGGCCGAGCGGTAATAGCTATGGACTGCCGCGCCGCAGTACCCTGGTTCGATCCCCACCGTCGGATTGACTTCACCGGATGGTGGAAGGGCAATTTGCGATTGCCCGCATGGCTAGCTACCACCCACCCTCAAGTAAAAAATCTGTCGCCAAGCACCTAACGGTGTGTTCCGGCAGTAGTCCATGAGAGCCAGTGAAATTACAGGCACAATGAGACTTAACAACTATATCTCAATGTGGCGGGTGCAGTGCATTTCGTGACTTTTGAAGAAATGCATCTGTTATAGGCAGAGGTTTAGTCCACTTAACATCAGGTGGGCCTCGAGCTTGTTCCGTCACAATAACATAGAAAAAAAACTATATTAACCGACTTAAAAAGGAGTTCTCTATTCGTTTGTATTTTTTTTCTGTGTAACTCTTTACAGGGAGTGGGGATTTTGTTGTTTTGTTTTAATTCGTAAGGTGGTGCTTATCATGTGTTCCCATTTAAATTTGAGTGATACTGATTTCTGAGGAGTAGTATTTGAAATATCCCAAATAATGTGTATATTAAAAGCAGCATCGAAGTGATGGCGCAGTGGCATTGGTCATGGACTGCCGCGCAGCAGGTCCATGGTTCGAATCTCGCCCAGAGCTTGAGCTTCACCGCATGGTGGAAGGGCATTTTGCGAATACCCGCCTGGCTAGCGACCACCCTCAAGTAGAAAGTCGCCAAGCACCGAAAGGTGTGTTCCGGCAGTAGCCTTGAGAGCCAGTGAAATTACAGGCACAATGAGACTTAACAACTATGTCTCAATGTGACGGGCGCAGTGCAATTCCTGAGTTATCATGAATTGCAACTGTTATAGGCAGAGGTTAGTCCACTTAACATCAGGTGGGCCTCGAGCTTGTTCCGTCACAATCACATAAAAAAAAATATACATTATCTGTGAAATCAGTTTTTTTTCTATTAATATTTATCTGCACAAACTTAGAGTTAGCTCCTAGCTATGATCCTCCTTCGCAAAATTTGGATAATGATCAAAAACTCTAACCGTTTCAAAAACAATAGCATGATGGTAGGACATTTTGAGAATCACCGCCTGTCTATCCCTCACGTAGAATACTGTCGCCAAGATTTAACCTGCAGCTATCTTTGACCACATCATAGCCTGTTTGTGAAATTGTAGTCAAAGATTACCTTATTGGCAATATAACTAGCCTCGAGCAAAAGGGGCAGATGGTCGCGGCCATTCAGCTCATGGTAAGATTTTTCCTAAGTATAGTAATTTTGTAAGTTCATTAAAATTTGTTGAATAGTTTTCGAGTGATACACATCACTCGAAAACTATTCATCACATTCTTGTTCGGCAATTACGTTGCACTTCATCCTGTACTGGAGACATTACCCTGAAAATGATATCGAAAATGAATCAGTATAATATTTACATTTACGCCCGCTACGCAAATACCTACATAAATGTATCAGCACCACTGATACTGTATTTGGCCACTGCTGAACACAGCGTTTGCCATATATGTCCTCATCGCGCCTACAGATATATGACTTGAGTCTCAGGAATATGCCTACAAAATTTCACCGAGTTTTAAGTTTTAACACTTGGTTTTTTAGCCTAGCCTAGAACACTAAAACTTCTTGGGCTCTGAACACCACGGCCCCCGTACTCGGTATTTTTTTTTGTTATTGTGACGGAACAAGCTCGAGGCACACCTGATATTAAGCAGACTAATCTCTGCCTATAACAGATGCATTTCGTCACAAGTCACGAATTGCTCTGCGCCCGTCATCTTGAGACATAGTTGTTAGGTCTTATGTGCCTGTATAGTACTGTATAGCCCAATAACACACAACAGTCTCTTAGAAGTTGCTGCTGCCCATCTTCCAGCATTTAACCTTAGTCGCCTCTTACGCCACCCACAGAAAGAGATGTGAGGGTAACGATCTAACCTGGCACCACAGGAGTGTCTACGCGTTCAAAATAACAACGAAAGGAAAAATGTTTGAACCACGAGCGGATTCAAACACTCGACCATCCGTCCGAGCGAGTCGGGCAGGGGCATGCTATGCTAATTTGAACCACCGGCACCGTGGTGAAGGTGAGTCATAGTTTAAATTGAACCTTTCTTACTTGTTTTATGTCTTGTTTCTAGCTATTGAACCGTCTTAAGGGGACAGATCGATATCTATAGTCAAAGTGAATTGAATTAAATATGTTTTAATGTTGATGGTCGCGGATTAGTACCCCGTAAGATTGTTAAAAAAATTCCATCCTATATAATTTTAAAATTTATTTTCTTAATTATTTTACCACAATTTAATTTAAGTGCGCACTATCTTCAACTGGTTACCTTACTTTTTCATAAATATAGAACTTCTATGTATGTTATTTTATATCTCGATGCCTACATTTAAAGGTTTGGGTAAAACCACACTGAAACAAAATCCCCGCTTTCATCGTAGCGCCATATCTACTTAAACAAAACGAGTTCTGCCTTTATAGATGAAAGGTTTATCTTTTCCTTCCTCTTCTTGATACTGTGGTCTAGTTGAGTGCAGTCGTCTTGTCACTGGACAAGTGCAAATTGCTGCTGAACCAATACTGTGTCCCCACACAATATAATTACAAGCTCAAGGGATAGGACTTTTGGACTGCCTGTGAGTCTGTAATGACTTAGGTTGTCTAAATGTTTTTATTGAAATAGCTGTAGTGTATAATTTGAAGTGTTGTATATAGTTCGTAGTATGTTTTTTTAAAAGTCATACCGCTGGTAAAAGAAAGAGATAGGTATATAGTAAACTAGCTTTTACCCGCGGCATCGCCCGAGTGGACTATCCCTGAGGAATCGTTACTGGTTTTTGGGAGCTATGTAAAACGTGCCTATAAAATGGTTACTTTTTAATCCTTAATCTTTTTAAATTGGCCCCGTAAACTGTAATCTATACGACCTTTAGTACCAAATTTTCCATAAAGTATTCCATTCTGGTACACACAGAAACAATCGTTGTAACATATCGATAGAGTCCTCAGCCGCAGTGGTGAAATTGTCTCCGTTACACTTAGTATAATACATAAGACAATATCGCAAATTCTTCCCAATTAGCCACTACATGTCTGACAATTTCTTTACGGACTTCCATTGCCCTTTCCTGAGTCCCATAGAATAAATAGGACATGGATTGAAATCGGCTGCGCTCATCGCTTAAGTAACCTCGGTCCGAGCTCAGTGGTGAGACACCTCGTGATGGATCGCAACACTATACTCGAGTTGCCTGTCATACTACTAGATGAATATATGTCCTGCTCATACTTGAGCCTGACGGACGTCACATCTGCGTTGTCTCCAGGCTGTGTAAAACAAATTTGTGATAAAATATTATTATAAGTTTAATATCTGGTTTAGAAAATTATCTTAACTGTAAATACAAAGATACAATAATACCTATTATTAATTTTTATAATGAAGCTTGATTAGCATTTTTTTAATTTAATATTAATTGTTTTAATTTCAAGTGTCTGCCTATTACGGTTCAAAAGATACATCACTATGACAGATGGACGAACAGGCCGAGCACCAGCGGTTTAGGTGACAAACTTTCCTCCCCTTCCTTCTAATCAACCCTAGCAAAAAATTATTATTGTGGTATGTTTTTGTTTTAAAAAGTCTATCTAGACACTCATTTTCATCACTACCACTTCAATAAGAATGACCTTTTCATACAAAGTTTCATCCCCAATTAAACTCTTTAATTCAAGCCTATCAAAAAAATTTTGAACACATAATTTTTTTATTATGAATAATCTATTCGAATACAAATTTTAATAACTGTAAATTAAAAACAAATTACTTTCATACAAACTTTTTCACTCACATTTACCCCCTTAGGGGTTGAATTTCAAAAAAATCCTTTCTTGGTACACCCTTACGCAGACAGACGAATACACCCTCCAAATTTTAAGGCTCTGCGACCAGCGGTTTCGGTGTCAGTCAGTGAGACAGGACTTTGATTCTAATATATATATATAGATTCAGGTGCAGACGGCAAAAACGAGAACTGAAATATTTTTTTTCATATTAAGTCGATCGAAATGGTAACTATTAACCAGCAATGCTGGTAATGCGATGTATTTGGTTAAAGATGGTTGGGGGGTGACGTGACATCTCCTCTTACTTAGGTAATGTTTTTATTTTATTTGATCATGAAACTCACGGTAATATATAGATAATATTACCGTGTCAAAGTGCATACACCTCACTTGATAGAAAGCGAAGATGGGATGAAGAAGCGTTGACCATTAATGTTGCCATAAGCTACGCTAATCGCTATCCCTATGACCAGAGTAGGTACTAGCATTCTATCATGGGTGTCCCGATAGATTCTTTTTCACACCCCAAGGAAACACGTTCGCCAGCAGAGCATACTACAATTGATTTACACGACAGATGAAGGAACTGCCAAACTTTTTGGTTCACGGTGAGATATTCCGAACACAGGTGATGAAACTCTTTAGCTCGTGGATAAACACAGAAACATATTATATACACCAATTGTATTTTTACTTAAAATATTAGCATTAGGTAATACCAGCTGAGCGAACATACAACTAATGGATCTGTCAGCTAAAATCAAATAAGTATATTTTTTGTTCTCGACCCCCAAATCACCGCATTTAAAAAAAAAACAATCACCGAATATACGATAAAATTCCAGATTAATAAACAATATTTTAAGAAAACATTAAATAAATATTTTAGTAAAACACTTAAAAAATAATCTAGTGACGATTCCGCCTAATTGTCCTGTTAAGCCGACGGTGACGTCAGTCACAAACATGTTTTGTTATTATTAAATATGGATTTCCGCAAAGCAACGCCTGAATCTATAATTATCGAACCTGCTTCCAAAATCCCACGATACGGTTGAGATATGCAACCTGCAGAGGAAAACCACCGGAAATCCGCACATCCGGACAGACATACATGGAATCGATAAGAAAACAATATAATTTGATAAATAAACCAACAAGTATATTTTTTAAGTAAAATCAATTATTTCTAATCTAGACAATTTCCAATAGATCTAAATAACTTACTTTAAGTTTTTGTGCACAAAGTTGTGAAAAAAAGCAAATATTATAATAAATAAACACAATTTATCTATTATTACGAACATAAGTGTGTATATAAAATACATTCAAATTTTTGCCGTCTTTTAGTGTAACGTAAAGCGCGTGTAATCTCTACGAGTGCCCAGCTGCGTGTGGGGGAGCCGGGAGAGTATGCCGGCCGCTATACCTGCACTGGTCGACTATCCTCGTTTTAGATGTCGCGTCTAGTACATATAAGGTCAATGGGTATTCGTTACTTCCCAGGGGAGCACGATACAATCGAATTCCACTGGATCCGCTGGCGCAAGATAGTTTTAGAAGTACGTAAATAAAACACGTTATTAATAATAATAAGTCTAGGAAATAACTAAAACCATAACTCTTTATTACGGTAGGGAAAGTATAAAGTCGGCAATGTACAATTAAAAAACGATAATAAAACAATCGATATGTCTATAACTGACTAACTTTGATCTATATGATATCACTTTTTATTGTATAAAATAAAGTAGGTTCTTCCCACAGCATGGTTTTACGAGGAAACACAAAATCAATAATAAAATTGCCAAGTACGAGTCAGGCTCTGTTAGGGTTATTGTAAGAGAGAGAAAAAAAATCTGTGATACTATATTTTAAGTTATATAAAATATAGTATCACAGCGTTGACCCAACAAGGGTAAAGCGCGAGACAGGCGGCGAGCCATAGACACTATAGTTATTTTTTAAAGTCGTTTTGCCCGTTTTGTCGCTTGATGTGCTGTCTGTGGTTGTTGTGGGGGAATTATATATTTTTTTGGTTCCTATGTTATCCTTTTTGTTGTTAAGGGCTAACTAGCCAGCGTTAATGCGATAATCACAATGTTACAATTATCGGGCTGCGTCACCGTAAACAAGTTTAAATAATTCTAAAATTTGTCTTATTTGTGGTTCAATTCAGTTTTTCTGCAATATGCACGTGGCGACCGCAATTTAATACCACGTAATTATACTATAATTAAGATTAATACAAAATGAGTGCTGATAATGTACACACATATAGTTGCTCACGCACCACAATTAGTTTATTTACCGATTAGAAACCAAAAAACCACAAACGCTTTGCCAAAGAGAAAGAGGACCAGGTAATTCCCATCTGACGCAAGCACTGACCTGCGTTAGCTCTTCAGTTCACTTCTTAGAATCATTTGGAATGTGTTGACTAGAATTTACTTTTATTTGTTAAGAATGTCTCCAAAGCACACTTTATAGATGGAATAAGTACCTTGTAAGTATATTTGAAAAGCAGAAAAATGAGGGGCCAATTCATAAGCTAGTTAGTTAGAGTAAGTTAAGTAATTAGTTTTGTAGTCTATGGGCCTGTTTCAGAATTTTCGATTAGGTTCCGGTTATACTACACAGAACATATTAACATATTAATAACACATCAATAAAACCACTATCTTTGCGTTTTAGAGTCATCGATTTAGCATATCCATCGGTTAAAGCTTGCATGCATGTTAACTGTCATTTTTATCATTCAGTTATTTTATGTTCTGGGTGGTATAACCGAAACCTACTCGAACATTCTGAAACAGGCCCTAAATGTAAGCTACAGTAAATAACTTAAATGTCTGCCAAACGGTGGCACTATTTCTGTGCTTTGGGCACTATTTCGCACTATTAATGCATATTGTTGTCATAGTTGAATCCACTGAAATATTTGATGAGTTTGACAGCTATACCATAGATAAATGATTCGCTATGGCTATACGGACACGCAATTTTCTCTTCAATACCTAAAAGGGACCCTATAGGATCACTTTGTTTTCCATCCATCTGAAAACTTCCTATTTACTCGACTACGGCATTCGCAGAAATAGGTAAATATTTAATGAATATCAACTAATAATGACTAAGTATTCAAAGAATAACGGTGCCATGGAGGTGTTAAAAATTTAATGCTCGATCAAGACGAATTTTATTATTTTGCGTTTCAGAATTACCGTCTAAACTAAAGTAATAGACTAGCTGCGCAGGCTTATTCTGCGATTGTGTTATTTTAAATAATAACTGAACAAAATTTTATGCGTCTCGTATGTGTGGTTTTGTGGTAAAGTGTCTATACATATACCTGCAGGGGGTGCTCGGTTTTTTACGACAGACTTCTTTACGAGTGTTAGACACAATGTAATGCTATACTCACTTATTTTATTTTTCGAGCGCCAAGTAAGTGTTATGTTTTTCGCGCGAAGCATGTTTGTATATATTTCTTTAGTACCTCGTATCTTCCAGACGGCTAGATGGATTTCAACAGTCAAGGTATATTTATATTCGTCTTAAAATCCCACATGTCCTTAGATAGGTGTTCGGAAAAAAATACAGATATAGGCGCGAAATACTCATAATTATTAAAAAACCATACCTATCGTTTAGGGTACCAAAATAAAGGAATTTAAAAAAGATTACAAAAACGATAATATAAATATGAGATGTTTAAATTTAACGTAACATTAAAATTCTAAAATAAAACATATAATTAAATACCCCACTGCATTTAAAATAGCGAGACAAAATTTAGAATCACGCAATACGTTTAGTAGCAGGCGAGACGCAATTTCAAATTATAAACCAAATGAAAATTAATGGGCTCCGTTTGCAACTTTTTTTTACATCTGATGGGCTAGCCTTTGACCACGATTTCACGTGATGGTAAGGGATAATGTGGCCGAAGATGTAGTTCAGGGTAACCTTGAATTACTGGCTCTCAAGGACAGCTGCCGGAACGCACCGTTTAGTGTGGCAGATTTTCTACTTGAGGCAGGCATTCTCAAAATGCCTTACCACCATGCTATGCTGTATGCTGCACCATACAAGCGCTCAGTGGTGATGTCACTAGCGGTCACTTAACACTAAACTTAATGCGGGTTTTTTAATCTTGTTTTGGATCTCTATATTGAAATTGAATTTTTAATTTTTTAATATTTTTTTTACAACCCTCATGCGCTACCTTTTGCAAGTACTGAAGTACTTGAAATAAACTCAATAATCAAACTCAAGAGTAGACTATCTACCTTTTAAAATGCATGGCAAATAGGTGATGGGAAAGAAAACCTTAAGATTCATTTGTAAATCTTTTTTTTTATGTCAATGTAACGGAACAAGAGCGAGGCGCACCAGATGTTAAGTGCACTAACCTCTGCCTCTGTTACAGATGCACAAGTGACGGATTGGACTGCACCCGTCACGCTGAGACATACAGTTGTTCAGTCTAATGTGCCCATAATTTAATAACCATGAAATTTACGAACCATTTTCCCTGCGGCACGGCAGTCCATAGTTAAAAGCTATGCCGCTCGGCCATCATTGCTTCTAAATATCATTCCATATAATGCCTGTTTTTAAGGTTCTGTACCTGAAGGACAAACGGAGGCCTAATTAATGAGACTTCGTTGGCAGACAGACAAGTCTGTATGTCACAGATCTCAAGCTGGTTAATGGAATGAATTACAAGGTTGTTTATATTTTGTGTTAAATGCTATAACCCAAAAATAAATGTTGGATTAGAAATTAAATAAAGTAATTTTACAAGCACTTAACAGTGTGTTAAGGCAGCAGTCCTTGAGAGCCAGTAAAATTACAGGCACATGAGACTTAACGACTGTATGTTTCAGGGTGACATGCGCAGTGCAATTCGTCACTTGTATCGTCATAGGTCCCTTTTTTCAATCATGGGTATTAAAAAATTGTATTCTTGTGATGTCTTTGCGCTATGCTGTTTTAGTGACGACCCTTGAAGTTTCTGTTCATCGTAGCTTTTATCATTTCGTTACAAAATGTTTCATTTTATTGCGACGGAACAAGCACGAGGCCCACCTGATGTTAAGCGGTAACGGTAACCATTGCCTATAACAGATGGATTTCATCAAAAGGGATGAACTCATGTGCCTGTAATTTTACCGACTCTTGGCGACAGATTTTCCACTTGAGATGAGAAGCTCAAGCCGGCGGTGGGATTCAAACCATGGACCTACGAGTGCATAGCTATAACTATCATTGCTTTGTTTCTTCGTTGTAATAGGATCCATGTATGTTAACATTATCATTGAACTTAGCCATATCTGCTAACTGACGTATAATCTTGTTTATATCCGCGTTATATATACCAACACAACTTATCATTATACAATCGCTAATTATAATATTTCTATTTCTATTAGGCGGTATCATTATGATATTTAGAATTTAGTTTTTCACAATTCAAGTCTTTCTCGAATTATGTTAACCGTGTCTTCAGTTTGTAGATATTTACATTCAATAATAACAAATATTTAAAGATAACATCCTTAGGAGTTCTTGACTCTACGAGCGCACGATCGATATCGGTCTCCTTCTCAATCGTGCGCTCGTAGAGTCAAAACCTCCTGAGATTGCTTCGTGTAGAAGCGAAACGCGTCAAAATTGTTCCGGTTTGGCTGCGTGGCGTATGTGACGTCACATCGGCTTAGCAGGAAAATTAGGCAGAATTGTCACTAGATATATTTATCAAGTGTTTTATCAAAATATTAATTTGATGTTTTCCTTAAATATTTTTAAAATATTTGTTTTTATTATATATGGATTTCCGCCAGAACGCCTGAATCTATTCATGATATTTACATTTATTTTCAAAATTTGCTAAAATATCCTTAAATCCATCGTCTGACTTACCGCTATTCGTGATTACTCATGTTTTACTTATCTTATCGAGTATTGTTGAGGCTAGTACTTTACCTACGCTATAAAAAAAACATTATTTCAGTGTGATGCTGATGTCCTATGTTCTGAGTATTACTATCTAAGCGCTGCGCTGTTCCCTGCACTCATGAGTAACATGATTGATAATGGTGACAGGGTACTTATTATCACGCTTTTATATATACTTTTATAAAAACCTAAATTGTTCCTAAAGCATAGGTAAAAATTATTTTTGTTTTTTTTGCCTGATAGGTTAGCTTTTGACCACTATCTCAACTAATTGTAAGTGGTCGAAGATGTTGTTCAGGCTAACCTAGAAATTACTAGCTCTCAAGGACAGCTGCCGGAACACACCGTTAGGTACTTGGCGACAGATTCTACTTGAGGGTGGTAGCTAGCCAGGCGGGCATTCGCAAAATGCCCTACCACAATGGTATAACGACTGTCATCCTAATACGGCACCTAGACCGACGGCTTAACGTGCCCTCCGAAGCACGGAAGCGCTCAGTAGTAATGTTACTAGCGGTCACCCATCCAAATCCTGACCGCAGCGGGTTAAGAACAGATAAGCAAATTTCGCAAAGATTATGAAAAAAGCTTAATAATCATGTTACTGATCATCTGTGCAAAATTGGTTTAATATTATGTTAATAGAAAATAGTTAGCATGTAATTTTAACGTACTGCTTACTGGACTATGAATGTCCTTGGCTTCCACTCAGTCACTGCGGTACAGTGTGTAAAACTTTAAAGAGCGAGGCGCACTTAGCTGATGTTTTATTAAGGTCACGGATTTATTTAAAGGAAAAAAACAAACATATTTATATTCAAAAACAAGTTTCTCGAAATCGTCGGCGCCAACCCCGAACCTATCATCGGAACTAGTGCAAAACATGAGTAATCACTAATCATCGAGAGAGCGTTATCAGCAGCGGCGCCTGCGCGACTTGAGGCCGCTTGCATCACGCGCCGGGTGGTGGGGATACGATTTGGTAGACTTATATACGTGATCGCAGCTGTACTCGGCCATACGTGCCGTGCTCGCGACAACTTCCACACCTGTGTTACTACACTGATAATGTGCAACATGTGCACCCGCGATCTATCTCTCGAGGCTCAAACCGCGACGCCTCCCAAAGCCTCCCGCGTCCTCGAACGCATGAAGAGGAAGCACAACATCGTCACCGACCCCAGCTGCTCCGAGAAGCAGAAGGAAGTCGAGTACCAGCCGGACCTGCTCGCCGTCTCCACGCAGTACTCCAAGGTGGCGTATGACTTACTCAAGAGAGGTCTTGTCCGTCTGCAGGAATCGAAGGCTTATGTGTAAGTTAATACTGTATTTCAGTGTTTCTGTAGACTTTTTGTAAGGCTGAGCGGAATTTTGTCAATTATCAGTATAGTTATATGTATAATTAGTAGCCTAGTAGGTACTCTACCGGTGAATGGCAATTCTTATCATGAGCTTTGTGTTCGATCTAATTTACTTGGTGTAATATAACCTAGTAACATTTTACAGGTTTAAAATTGTCTCGGATCGACGTATTCGATCCTCAACGTGAATGTTGCCGGTTTAACTTATAAAATCTAAATAGGTTTCTGTCATAAATACATACATATCATCTCGCCTGTATTCCACGAAGAGGAATACAAGCGAGATGGAAATCTATGAACTTCCAGGTGTTTTGGGTGCATCAATGCAGTGTGCATTTGATGCAGATCTATGAAGAGGCCTTCATCGGTGTCCCAAAACATGTCAAGGAATAGGCTGACACGTTTTGGTCCCACGTTATAATTGATTGCCATGTTATGAATGTCACCTGAGAATTTAATTTTCTTTTTTTATGTGATGAGGAAACAAGCAGCCCACCTGGTGTTAAGTGGTAACGTCTGCCTAAAACGGATGCAATTCCTCAATATTGATGAACTGCAATGCGCCTGTAATTTCAAATTCAGCCAGAAAAACCTAATAACTAATAATAACAAATATTTTAAAAATATTTTAAGAAAACATTTAATTAATTATTTAATAAAACACTTAAAAAATCTTTATAAAAATGATATATATCTAGTGACAATTCCGCTTAATTTCCTATTAAGCCGACGTGACGTCACAAACGCCACGCAGCCAAACCGGAAGAGTATTCGACGCGTTTCGCTTCTAAACGAAGCATCCTCAGGAGGTCTTGACTCTACGAGCGCACGATCGAGACTCACGATCTGTCTCATCCATCTATCATTTTTATAAAGATTTTTTAAGTGTTTTATTAAATAATTAATTAAATGTTTTCTTAAAATACTTTTAAAATATTTGTTATTATTAAAAATGGATTACCGCAAAGTAACGCCTGAATCTATTCATTAACCTAATAACTGTTCAAAAGGACCGCTATACACCAAAACAACCCTTTCGCTAATCAGTTAAACCTCTATAATTTCTCAATGAACTCGCAGTAGGTAATCTCAATACACGTGGAATATATAACTGTTCCGCCCTAACGAGTAACGATAAGAGTTTCTGCTTTACCAGTTTTAAATTAACTCTAATCATGTACTGCTCATAACTATGGTTATTTTTTATATTGTATATTTATGCAGCATAATCGTATTGACCTATTTCTATTTGATGCTCCACTTCCTCCTGTTTCGACTTACACCCGTGTGAAGATATTGACGACCTATAGCTAGTATATACTTACTATATCCTGGGTTTATTTTCAAAGAAATTAGGTATACGGTTATCTTACCGTAATTTAGTTCACGGAAAATATAATTAAAGTGTGTTACATCTTCATTCACGCGCGTATAATGACATCGTCAATTTTTTTCAAGTATACAGCTAGTTATGCATATGACTTAATTTTTTCCTATCGTATATTTGTGATTTTGTAATGTAATCCACATAGCAGACGTTATTGCTAACCTAACAATATTAAAAATACAGATATAAGTTGGGAGGTCCTTTCCAATTTCTGTGACACATTTTTCTCCAATAAATTTGTCGAGCCGGCCATAATGCTGTATACAAATCCTTTTACATTTATGTGCTTGCCGTCTTGTGAGTTATTAAAGAAAACAGAGATGGAAAAGGATACCCTTTCCATCGCTGTTTAAAGGGACTTGAATTAGCAACCCCAGAATACCGTCTTGGTGCATTTCCTACTATAACTACGCTATGGACTGTCTATAGTCCCGTTGAAGTTCTTTTCAATCCGAAATAATTATGCTTTCGCTCAGCATGCGCCAATGCTCTTTAGAATAATACAAGTCATATTTTGAACACTTTGACGTTCTTCTTTATTTATTTGTCTTGTATTCTGATAATTATGTTTTATAAGGTAATCATTAGTCTAAAAGTTTTCCAACCCGTTTATGTACTTTTGTGTAATAAACTGTAAAAGAAGTTCCATAAAAACTTGATTAGTTCCGAACATAGCCTGGCACTATCTCCGGCCAGAACTAACACGAGGTCAGTCTGTCTATCTGTCATGGATTTCAGCCGGTAACCTCGGAACAATCGAGTACAAAACAAACACACTGATTTAACGACTATTTATATTAGGGTATAAAAATCACATGATACTTGACGAGTTTCAATAATGATATAGTTTGCGCAAGCAATTACTAACTCCAGCGCTGAAAATTAGACTTGAATTGGTTTACGGATAGCATTCCTCGTTTTATCACTACAAGTGCATACTTAGTCGTGAGTATTTACTTCAATATATAAGTAATCGTAATAAAGATTCCTTCCGTACTACAGCCATACATAAGTCCTACTATTGGCTCATTATAATTTTAATTGACGTAGCTCAAGGTAAGGCTTTGATTAGTTAAGTATTTATATTATTATTCAAAAGTGTGTTGCATTCAGGTACCTTAACACTACTAATATTCATACCATATATCTCACCTGTATTCAAAGTAGAGAACAAAAGAGTATTTCGCGTCAGAATCTTAAATGATATGCGATTTCGTAATGTTCCAATATGATAAGTTTGAAGAGTTAATAAAAAGTCAGAAGTTTTGTGTACCAAACGTCATATTGATATGTCTAAATTAGTGTAATGTTACGTCTTATCATATTGATTGCTGCTTTAATCATACCTATAATTACGTTATAACTGTACTGTATCAGCCGAATATACCACCGCAGAATACAGCCTCCATAATCCCCTTGCTTGGCAGGCGGCTTGGGATCGCAGTGTGAGATATCAATTCCTCCGAAAGTGCAGCTGCCCATGCACCTTCTGGTGTGTTACCCTTAGTAGCCTCTTACGACACCTAATACGGTTAGAGATGGGGGGGTTGACATTCTAGCCCGGCCCCCACGGGAGAATTACGTTATAATGCCGCGCCGCTATTCCCCAATAAGGGGTGGTGAAAACCAAATCAGAATTTCTAAGACATTTCGCCAAATGTTCCCAATTTAAATTAAATATATGCATTCGATTCGAGGAGTAGGTATAGATAAGAATAACGTAATTGAAGTATTCCACCCCAACAACCAGATAGACTCCACTTACAACTAGTACAAAAAGTTTCGGCTCTACATTTATCGGAAATACAGCCAACAAATTGCTTGATGCGGAATTTCCTAATATATCTCCTAGTTACTTTAAACGTTAAATGTAAGGCAAGTTTATATAACCATGTTCTTAGAAGAGCGGGTCACCTACCATACACGACGGATCGGTGAGATTTCTGTCAAGCGCAGGCCTATGTAGAGTTAAAATAATATAATAGTGATACATTTGGGACTGCCAGATGAGCTATAAACAACTTGAAAGTGGGACTTATCGACGGACGCATACGGCCATTATTTTTGTTTTCAAAAGCAATGCTGACTTTACCTCTTATTCAATTTATCATTAACCAAAATTGCGAAAAACAAGTACATAGAAATTAGAAAGCAATGTCATGTACAGATCCAAACCCATATCTGAAAACTCAAGGAGTATAATTTTGCTCCTTGAGTAGCGTAAATAACAAACGATGTCAAAGAACAAAGCAGAATAATGTTACTATTGTAATAATTAAATATTTTTTCAAGCAACTATGTAAGAATTCTTGAGAACTTATCAAATAAGTAGGTCACAACGCTTTATATCTTTGATTGGAAACAATCAGTGCTGCCATGTCGTAAATTAGGATACCCATATATCTAAATACCCGCATTTAGATAAATTATGACGTGTCGAGGGGGCTCCCGGGTTAACTGATGATGCCCTAGATATTCGAATACTTTGATTGTAATATAAAACACATTACTACGCTTTTATTTCTTGTGTGTAGTGGGCAGACATACCTTTATCTACATACGGTTCGCTAGAATGTGTTTGGTGTCTTGTAACAGATACCTAGCCGCTATTTGCCGGGCAGTTTCTATACTACGGGCAGTTTCGATACTTTAAAATTTCTTGTCAGACAAAGACTAAAACTGTATTCAGGATTTCGATATTCCAAGTGATCACTCAAGAAATCAAGTTTTAGTAGAGAAGTCTCGTTCCTTAAACGTAACTTTAAGTTTTTTTATCATCAGATTCTCAGATAAGTAAGAAGTTTAGATGGAACATGGCGCACAACACAAGTAGGGAAAAAAACATGCTCGAATCATGCTCAACCACGGCGGGGAGGAAGGTTTAGGAAGGGAGCCTTTCTAAATCCGTGTGTTCAACAGTATGGCAAACCCGTGGAACGTGAAAGGGATTTTTAGCGTGTTGGCTTTTTACCCTCAGATCGTATAATTTTCTATGATCTCAGTTTATACCTTATTATTTATTGGTGGATGATAATTTTACATTAAATCATGCTCAAACATTAAATAAACCATAATATATGTGCATAAATATATTTGTTATCTACCAGAAGGCGAATTGCAAAATAATGCGATACAACAAAATAGCCCCTCTTGTTAGATTAGCAAACTTTGACAAAGTCACGACCGTGTCCTTTTCGCGGCGAGTTATCGTTTCAGGGTTAGACCTACTTCCTATAGCTTCTGTAAACAGGAAAATCGAGTTCATAAGCAAAATATAATCTCCTTAATTAATTGGTAGTTCTTGGCAAAATTACGTGAGTAAATTCCTGTAAAACTGAGAGAGGAAATCGAACATTAATTTTGCATTGTCTGGGGCTCGGGGTATTTTTCCTGTTTTCCAATACCTCGTCTTGGTCAAAAGTATCAGCGACCGAGGAAATTTGCCCATTAGTTTTGCGTTGTCTGGGGCTCGGAGTATTTTTCCTGTTTTCCAATACCTCGCCTTGGTCAAAAGTATCAGCGACACCCCTATAGAGAGAGGCCGATGAATTTGACTCTAGTTTGATAAAAATTTCGTTCTTTAAATTAAAATAAATAGTAAAGAATACAAGAAACGGTAATACTGGTAATGCGGTAATTGGTAAGGTGTGGTTTGTTTTTCGGTTTGTGAAGGTAATTACATTAAAAACTTCTTGTATGCTTCTGTGCTGCTACATAGTCGTCTTGGAATAATAACAATTTCATCCCCAGCTTCCAGTAAAAGAGTATTTACATGACTACGAATCCATCCAAACTTTATTTTTAAATAGACCAGAGTAACTTTTAAAAAAGAAGGACTATTTTATGCCTCGTCATCAGATGTTTTTTTCAAGTTGGTCCAAATACATCAACTTCTTCAATCATTCAATTCTGTACATCACTGAAAAAAATATTATATTATTTATGTAAACAGGTTATAAGTACCTACTATACTTCCGAGCAGGAAAATTGGCAAATAGCCTGTGGAAGTCCTGTGGAAGTCGGGACCGCGAACTAGATATTAAGCTCAAAATGTGCAATGAGTCATTTCACATTCATAAAGTATACAAAAAACTTATAAGAAAACGTTATCGGACTTTTAATACGGAAAACATTAAATAACTTGTCAAAGTCGTTACCATGCTGATTCAAAACACTCTTGACTTCCATTTTCCTGGTCGGACTTCCACAAGTTATTTCATAGTTTTCAGTGTTAGAAGTCGGATCCCTGTATTGAAATTTTCTCACCCTTTTGAGTGATACACGCTGATTTCAATATTAATTTTACTTACCCCCAAACATATCAGGTCACGATTGAAAAGTCTTGCAATATCCAAGTCAACGAGAAATAGCCATATAAAAACTTTGAGTGTAACGTAAAAACTACTCGACCGATATTGATGAATTTATAATAGGACCAACATGAAAGTATACAAAAAACATCAAACATAAAATAGTACATAATACATTAAAAAATATATAAAATACGCGTTAACTGCATAACCATCCTTTTCATTGGAAGTCGTTTAAAAATAGTCGACATTGCACTTGTACTATGGTACCGCGTTTGTAATGGGTCACACTGTCTTCCAAGCGTTGGTTGTCAGTTTTGACAGCTGGTATTATTATCATCGAGCGGAAGCCGTGACGAGCTGGATGGGGGCCAAGGTATCGAGGACCGGTTGTCCGTGATTAGCGTGCGGTCGTCAACTCGGATCCAGTTAGCGACACATTTGCGGATTTCGCACGTAATACGCGGCCCGCATTTACATATTTTTTGACGTTTTTACGTTCTGATGTTTCTTTTTTGTGTGCGGTTGGTCTGCCTTTATATACCTATGCAGTTATGAAGAACGAAGGCATTTATTTAACTTATTCCATCACTATTATGATTTGCTACAATCTTACAACCTCAAGTTTTTACTTTGACTTTTCCTCTAAAATGTTGTCCGTACACAACGACGACAGGTTTCTGTTTATTTTTATGGTTACCTACGACCATTTCATTGTTCTTTTTATGGTTATTTTGTTCTTTATTACAGTCTACAATGTAACAATCACTAATTTTGCGTTTGATTACAAACAAGTCTTGCTAATTCGCTGCCAAAACGTTGAGTATTTATATATACTTACTTAAATGCTTATACTGTATTTTGTATTGAAAATCGAATAGATAGTAGGTACATAAATTTATCTATACGTTGACGAAAAAATCTTTACTAAAAGAAACAATGACTCATCTTCGTTACAGCAATGCTTTAGAGACCATCAACTAGATTCTATTAAACTTTCCTAAGAAAACTCACACCTCCAACTGAACTGTCTTACCATATCCGACGACCAGCACAGTTACGCTTATCTTTTTCTATATGGAGTTCACACTGATGTAACGCCATGTACGGGTAATCAGATCTCTAATAGCAATCTTCGAGGCTATCTCATTCAAAATACTTCGTAAAAGACCTGATGGTAGTGGTATGCGATGGAACGTGACCACCAGCACGCACCAGCCGTCGTTGTTGACTGTTTATACCATTCCTGATCTTGTTATTGAAGTCTTCAGACTTTTGTTTTAACAATCGCTGAAGGAAATTGGACTGCGACTCGGTTGGTATTGTGGCGGGTATTGTTTGGCTTGGGGGGCTTGGGGGCTTAAAGGGGGCTCGTGCTGATTTTAGCTGTTCTCACGGTGCCATTAGAGAGTCCTTGTAGTTGATATTTGATTGTGTTGGCTTTGCTGTAATCTTACAACTCAGCTTTGAACGGATAAACAATAATCAGTACCAACAAAACTTTAGCTGATAAATAAAAAATAGACAGACAAACTCACGTTCGTAGGTATATAATATAAGTGATCATGATGTATATAGACTGCGCGAAAAAATGTATGTAATGTAATAAGCAGCATGTTGTTGTTCATTGGGCGTACAAATAGGTTACTTTCCATCTTGCCCGAAAGGTTTACCAATGAAAAAAATTCATTTTGAGTTGATGTCTGAAAGCTGGCTGGCCATAAAACTGAATTAAAAACTTTTTACATGTTTTCCTTTGTTTTAAGAGTAATTTATGGAAGTATACTGACTTTACATGTCGAGCGGGACATGGGTAGGAAGAAGAAAATACGTTGAAGAAAATATGATTATTGTTAAGAATTTACATAATGAATGGTCCTAATGTAATTATCACCAAATAGTAATAGACGAACTGCCAAGAACGTCAAATATTACCTACAATTGTGTGAAACTCGCTTTTTAGCCTCTGCCTATATTTCTAAACTCTACCAGACCACCTTACACCAGATAAGAGATCAATAAATATGACCATCACCAAATCATATCAGAAAATAACAAAATTACTGTACTGCGTCTCTACTCAACGTACTTACAAACCTTTTAAGATAGAGTCCCAAAGATAAGATGTCGACAACCTTGAATAAAAGGGTTTGCTATCTTGTACAGATCTGCCAATTGTTATCGTTACGTAGAAAAATGTTACGAAATTCTACAAGTTATAATAGAAATTATAGACTTATAATGACAATACCAGCCGTTGGTAGGTTTTCACTAATGCTATTATGTACATAACAAACAAAAAAATAATTTTAGTAGCGTAATAGAAAACGTGGATGGTAGAGTACCAGAGACAACAAATTTGGTGTTGAGAAGGGAGGGCAATCGTTAAAAGATCTGGCGATCGATATCGTTACGTAAAATAGTAGGGGAATTCCCAAATCACAGTCGATCGGTTTATAACGAAAATAGCGGCCGTTATCAATTAGATACCTACGTAAGTTGTTACAGAAACTAGCACACGCACAATAGGCGTTTAGTTAGAAATCTAGGAATCGTATATTTATTCGTAGGTATATATTAGTTATAGTTATATATTTATGAAGCGCTCGTAGCGAAGTTTGCTTAGCTGTTTTTAACCAATCAGGCGTCCGCCGCGGTCATGAGTTGGATGGGTGACCGCTAGTGACATTACTACTGAGCGTTTCCGTGCTTAGGAGGGCACGTTAAGCCGTCGGTCCCGGTTGTCGTCTTAAGATGGCAGTCGTTATAGCATGGTGGAAGGGCATTTTGCGGATGCCCGCCTGGCTAGCGACCACCCTCAAGTAGAAAGTCTGTCGCCAAGCACCGAAAGGTGTGTTCCGGCAGTAGTCCTTGAGAGCCAGTGAAATTACAAGCACAATGAGACTTAACAACTATGTCTCAATGTGACGGGCGCAGTGCAATTCGTGAGTTGTCATGAATTGCAACTGTTATAGGCAGAGGTTAGTCCACTTAACATCAGGTGGGCCTCGAGCTTGTTCCGTCACAATAACATAAAAAAAAAAAAAAAAAAAAAAAAACCCTCAAGTAGAAAATATTTCGCCAAGCACCTAACGGTGTGTTCCAGCACCTGTCCTTGAGAGCCAATAATTATACGTTAACCTTAACATCTTCGACCACATCGACACTTACCATCAGGTGAGATAGTGGTAAAAGGCTAACTTATCAAGCATAAAAAAATACGGTCATTTTTATTTTACCCTGGACAGGTTTTTACGACTTTCAAGTGAAATAAAAAATGGTAAGATATTGTATTCTGTAATCTGTGACTTGGATAAAATGCAACGAAAATCAATCAAGCGATATCGATCATTTGACAGAAGAGTGTCTCAAATCCACTAAGAGGTTGACAAAGGTATCACGTGTTTAGAATGCATTTGTTTTCGTTTATCTTGAATTTCTTTTTGTGACGTCAGCCACTTGTCTTTCTACTATCGCAACTTACGTAAATATAAAAATCTGAAGATCAGGTACTCAAATATTTATCGAAATACAGATACACGTTTCAATTTAATTTATTTTTCCTGGCCGTATAGGTATTGTACTTGCCTCTCTACTGTATATCTTTCAATAGAGCGCAAGAAAGATGATGACAGTTGCAAGAATGCGCCAATTCTCAATAAGATGCGCAAAGATAATATTACTTTACTACTACTTTGACACGGGCTATTTGTCGAAACCGTCAAATAAATAACACAATCCTGTGTAGGTCATCGCAAGCCGCAGGCTTATCGAATGGAAATAATGAAATAAATAAGAAACATCAATAAATGGCGCCGCTGAAGAGCCAAAGACCAGTTTCCTATATGGTAAGTCGAGAAAACGAGATAAAAATAACGCAATTATCGATACTCATTACTAAAGTAACCCTGTATTACAGGTTGAGAAGTTGATTACACGATTCATCATACGAAGGCGTGAGCATTGAATATTTTTTGTTTATTTTTAATTGAATTTTATTTGTATGGTTTGTACATTTAGAATTGCCAAGTAGTTACACACTTGCTTAATCGCACCTAGTTACAATTATTATATCCTAATAATATAAAATTTGTGCCAGAAAGCCACATTCGTGTTTTAATAAGGAGGTGGATACACTACTAAAATTTTAGGGGAAGAAAATGGACGAGCAAAAAACGTAATATTTCCTGCTATTTGCCTACACTGTTCACTCAGGAACACTTTACTTAACGATTATTAATAGACCACATTAAAATTCAAAGAAACTCAAATTTTGTAAAATAATAATACGAAGTTACATTTCTGATTTTCTCGCTGTAACTCCATTGAATGATATCTGCATACGTCCACCACATAGCTTAAAGAAGTTTAGCGCTTACTTTTAAGTTAAACCTTATTTTAACACAAAGTGCTTTTCTGGCCATAGAGAAAACTCTCAAACGTTAATGCCGTTTATTTAAATATTGGCACGTATTTTGTACTCAAATATAAAGTACAGACTTAAAAAACAAGATCTTTGATTGGTTCGAACTTTACAAATGACTCCAACGGTTATATGACAGTTGAATTGATCGTGAATTGTGAGATAATGTCAGGACTGCGATTTTGTTAATAATTTTGAGATTTAATTGGACTTGATGTCGAGTTTCAATAATTTTATGAGTTTTATGCATGAACCGCGAGCTACAAGTGTAATCTATTTCTAGCTGTCCTTTTTTTTTGAACAACAAATTGAACTGATGTTTTATACTTACACCAATGTTTTGATTCCAAAGATCCCTAAAACAGTAAGCTTTATCATACTATTACTCAGTAATATCGTTGATTTCAATTACATTTTATCTAATGAGTCATTATGAACACATTAGAAAACTCTGATAAGTATTATTGATTGACACATTACTACCCATGGGAAAAACAATATTGAAATAACTATAACTAGGTGTAAGTGGGTACATACCATCGAGAAATTATAAGTAGGTTAGACATTCGTCTTTTCCTAATTTTAAATTATTATTTGTGAATTCATCACGACACTAAAAACTGAGATCTAGGTATTATTTTTAGAGTGTTGAGGTAAAACACACTAAATACACTTAATATTGTAGTTTTTCCAAATGCCAAAATATTGAATGTCAAGTTAATTAACCTTCAGGTTAAGTTATAACCCAAGCAAGGTAGGTAAGTACGAAATAGTGAAAGGAATTAGGGAAAAGCTGACTCTATACTCTATCGCTCCAAAAAAGTTCCGTAAGACTATTATTTTTCCCTATCTCGGTATTCAGATTCGCACGTCTTGTGCACTCCATAAGACTTAAAAAAATAAAGTAAATAATAGCATATTTATGTCATTTTAGTAGTTGGCGATGTTTAAAATAGTTTTATAACATATAAACCGGACTGAAATTAATTTTATTGTGATGAAGATGACATTTACTGTCACTAAATATATGCCGACGTTTTTCACCGTTTATTTTTGCAAGTACAACATTAGTTACAGACTGAAAATAAAATAAATTGGCAGACATTGTACGCAGATTTTCTAGATTGTATTAAAGAGTGTGGTGACTTGTTTTAAATTTATGTAGTCTATTTATTTAGGGAGATTTTAGCCGGAATTCAGCTGAACACCAAGCTAGCAAAAGCTGAAAAACTATTGCGAGTATATAGGCACGCACTGGACTGATTTATTAGGTATTGACCCCGGCAATAACCTGCATGATTCCTGAAAAATAATTAGTGTGTATTTACCTCCTACCACAGAATGCTCCTACCTAAATTATGCTCGTAAACCATGTCGGAGGGTTTCCCTATGCGGACGTAATTTAAATCTACTGCCAATTGAATAACATTATAAACTAATATTTCTTTATGAATACTGAATCTGATTTTAAGCGGTGGTTTGAATGCTGTTAGCAACACTATAGAATGACGTTGATCAATTCATTGTAGCGACGCGGACGTCAAGATACTGAAAGTAATAAATAACACTTGTATAAATGTTGAACTGCTTACGTCATCAGTACATTTGAACTGCACATTATACTGAAGTTGTGTGAAGAGAAATTAAGAATCTGACAAATGCTGAAATTCTAGTGATAGAATTTACCGATAGTGATATCGGTCTGGGTAGGAGTAAAAGAGAGCCAACAATAATGAAACCGCGATCCAGTGTTGGTTTAAAATACAAGGCAGCTTATAAACACAAAACTAGTAATATAACCAACGAGTACATACATAAATAATCATTAAAATATTTTCATATCAAGCGTAATTTAGAGTCAACTTTGTATTTTTATTTAACAAATTGTAAAGAAACGTGTTTTGGAATCAACTTGGCCTTAGAGAATATGATCAAGATTAACATCTAATTTTCTCACTGCTACAAAATAAATATATGTTGCTAAAAACCTGTTTAATTAAAGCTATTTAGCACTAGCCACAGCCTTATGTAGGAAAATGCGAATAAAGAAATAAAGACGCACACGCAAGTACCTGTCTACGTAATTAATATAAAATCATCGTGACGTGTAATTTTTCAAGAAGTAGGTAATTGATAATTGTAATCTATGTTATTGAACCTATAAATAAAGGCCACGAGCGAGTTGTATCTGCGCACCGAGGTTTCGTACCAAAAAGTCTTTATTATTTTCAAAAAGGTCGAGATCCTTAGTGTAACTCCAAAGCGTACTTGCCGGTTTTTATATTCTATGATTCACCAATCTGGCGGCACACGACACCGATATTTAGGATTAGGTCTATCTTTGAGGATTTGAGTTTAAGATAACAATACGGATGATCTTTCACGTCACCTTGTGATACTGCGTAGCATGGAAAATTTCAGATAACATACGAGACAAATATTTTGAAGCAATAACTTATCTGTTCGATTCAGTCTTTAAGTTAGGTATATATATTTATATATTTTAGGTCAGTATGGTTGATTGGATCTAGTTAATATATATAAATAAGGTTTTCATACGAAATTGAGTGAAATTTGACTATAGTCGAATTTTTAATCAGACGCAGTAAACTGATAGATCGAAATGTCACATTTCAAAATAAAGTTTCCAACTTCAAATCATAGTGATGTTTCTAGTTCAGTTTATATGAGCGGAACTATGAGTGTGTTGGACATATAATAATTGTCATCCCTAAACTGTATAATTTATTGCTTTGCTGCAGTCTCATAAACAACCTATCTTATAGTAATATAAATCGCTTGTATAGTAAAATCACTCTTAGGACAATAATGACTAACGAAGATTATGAAAAAATTATACAGCTCACTGAATGAATTTTCGCATAATTTGTTTATTGTTTATTTAAGTCGTGTAATCATCATATAAACCTACTCGTATATTTAACAATCAAAACAAATACTTTTAATATTTCCTGATAACCAATTCAATATCACATAAGATAAGAGAAGGTTCCGCGCGTGGCACAAAGTACCATAGTATTGACATATATGTACCTATCTATATTGATAAACATTATCAGTTATATCAGTTCCCTTGGTGGAAAGTTCTTCGATGAAAGTACGATACAAAGATCAAAGTACGTCCAGCTTTATTATGGCCGATCGCCTGCCTGACATCAAACCTCCTTGGGGACGCTCTCGTTGCTATTAAACTCGTACTTCATTTACATCAAATAAATATTGAGTAATATTAATGTACTTTTGCTGCCTCCGCGTCAACCCTCCTCATCCCACATGAAATCTGCAAAAAAGCCATAGCGATAATAATATGAACGCATCAACAATGAAGCATTTATTTTTAACACGGACAACGACGTCGGTTTCTCTTTGAGCGACACGATTTTATCAAAATTTTGGCACGACAACTGTCATAAATCTGAATAACATATCTCTGAGATTATGTATCTTTTACAAGTGTCAAAAAGTTGTTTATCTCGATGCTCATTTTAGTTAGAAAAAACTTGCTACTAGAATTACGTAGAAATACGCCTATTGAACAATTTTGTGAAATAGATTATGTTTGTTGGATTGAAAGCCTCGGATGTAGGATCTTCAATAAATAATTTTGATCTATTTTGGTTTCAGCTATTTATAGGCATGTTAGATGCCTCATAGATAAGACTGATTCTAGACATGTATAATTTAAAAAAAGTTGTAGTAAGCAATTTTAAATAAGTATCTCACCAATATATTGTTAATCGTAGAACCTTAACTGTTTATCTGTTTATCCTACAGGCACAGTAAGCGGGAGTCAATATTATATTTTGCCTGGAACACCAAAGACACCTTAAATAGTCATAGATCTATAAATATTCTACAATGTATTATTTAACTAGGTGACTAATAAACAACAAATATTGTAAAATGACCGCGCTAAAAATACCTACTTTCCTCACTACAATAGCACAACAGCTGTGACAGAGGTTATGTAATAGGTTGGTATGTATTTGTAATAGTATTCAATCAAAGAGAGTACTTACTGAAACTATTTATGCCTTCAACTAGTATACTGATATGACGTCACGTTGAATAGTAACTTATGAAGATGTTTAGTCTGTGGTTTTCGTTGACAAGGTTGCTAACGGGTGTCTGGTGAATGACCCTGTGGTGGACGATAATTCAATTATTGGCTCTCATTCATCAACCGGAATTAGTTGTTCACGATTCCCTTTGACGTCTATCTGTTGGTAAGTGATGGAAGCACCTAGGTCAAGAATGGGAACTGAATCTCATGGATAGTTGCCGGAACGCCAAATTATAGAAGCGAGAGTAGAGCACTTGCAATCGAGAGTACAATTGTAAAGTTTTTACAAAAAACACCGAATCTAATCTATAAATTATTCTATAACATAAAATGCTCTAAAAGGTTTTTTTTTTGGTCATTTTACATCATCAATGTAGGCAAAGCCAATCAAATACGTATTAACAGGGATAACTCAAATACTCCTCGTCAGATCTCACTGAAATTTAAATGGGATCACATGACAAGCCACAGCTTTCGAATATAAAAAAGTCGGTACACCCTGTAAAAAGGTTATGAGGTAACACACACGAATTGAGTTGAAGTTGGTTAAAAACTGTTAAACCTTATCGATATCAGTTAAATTTGGCTAAAAGTTTGGCAGGTTGAGCCGGTTAATTACTCCAAATACACAGTTCCAGGCCTTTGTTAAACATTTGCCGTGATGTGTGTGATGGTCAATATTAGCACCAACGTTATGAATGAAATTCCGGCTGTCTCGTGTGTATTTAAAAATATAAATATCTAAAGAGGGTTCTCTTTGTTTTTATATAATTTTTAAACATCGTCCAACAGTGATAAATAAGTTGGCGGTTGCAGATTTTTGAAGCAGTGAATTTTGATGAAGTTTTAATGGGACCAACTTGGAGGTATACTCTATATACCCAACAAAAAAAACATCAAAATCATTCATAATCAGCGTACCTAATAAAAGAGTAACAAAAACACAAAAAAAAAAAACAAATCAAAATGAGAACCTACTTTTTGGAAGTCTTAGAATATCTAAATATCCCTAACCGTTACTTTTATTTAGATACGGTACGCAGATTTTAGTACAATCTCAATTGCAGGCACATGACACTTAACAACTGTACCTATGTCACAGCGTGACGGGCGCAGTGCAGTGTGTCACTTTTGACGAAATGAGAGGTAACTGATACCGTCACAATCTCATTAATAAGAACTAAATTTTATGGCACGGTATGTGTAAAAGTAACGTAATATCTCCAATAGAAACTGTTGTGTTAATCTGTGCCATTGGCAAACGATCCAACAAGGTCGGCGGTTGGTGACCCGATAATGGGCTCAACATTGTGTTGGTGGCACTAAGCCACAGAACCGAATAAAGTTAGTGCTGATATATTATGTTTGTGTTAGTATGCTTACTTGACAATTAATACGAGCTCGCGATTTTAACAAACATTCAAGGGATGTAATGTGTATATGTATGCTAATTGAAGCGGTTCTTCGCATCTTGTGCAGAAATCAAAATGTGTTGGAGGTTCAGCGCAATGTTATTATAAATTTGATATAGCAATATTTTCGATTAGCGGAAATATTCGTTTATTATTATATATTGGGTATAATTTAAATATTGGGTTTCTTTTTTCTTTAATCTGGCAACGTTGGTTTTGCGTCAATTTTAGCTTTCTCGAGAATGCGAGAGCTTCAAAATGTACAGTGGCTGCATGTGTCTGCGTGCGACCTCCCCCCCATGCAAAAATAGATGTAGGTAAATTACTACTTATACATACAGACTGAAAACGCTGCAGGGTTTATTGACTTTTATATACGTTTGGAGGGAGAACTAGCAAATAAAAAAAACCTGAAACTCGTCAATATTTTACGAGCTAGACGCAAAAGTGCCGCGTCTATTACTCGATTACAATAAAATAACATTTTATGACTGGAATTAAATACACTTGCGGGTCCTTTTTTTAAACTGCATCTCGCAAAATGCTAATTTTTGAGTGTAGAGCTATCTCAAATTGTAAATATTACTTACAATATGTGTTTCAGACCATATTGAGAACGTTATTAGACTGACTAACGTAATAAGACTTTAGAGCCTGTCTTACTAAGTAGGAATTAAGGCATCGATTTATCTGAACTAAAGAAGAAAAATGAAAAATTAAAAAAAAAAAATATATATTTGTTGGAATTAGAATAAATTAAAGAAAAAAATTGTGAAGCTCAAGCGAAAGCTGCTTAAATCTCCAAGCGTTGCATTAAGCATCATCAACAGCCCATACGTCTACCGTTGAAGAATCATCTCATTGTGGGGCCATGATCCCCACACTTGGCAGGCCTCTTGGGGATTGCAGTGTAAGATAGTAGTGTTTCAGAAGGCGCTGCTGCCCACCTTCACATAATTTTAACCTAAGGACTCTTAGGACTCCCACAGGAAAATTACACGATTCAAAACAAAAATTCAAGGACCTATATAAAGCAATTGATTTGTTTCTTAACCGAATAACGACCCCTATCAACAATAAAGCTCAAGCCGTATCTATACTACGAGTACATATTTAACAGGTAAATCATATGTACAGTCGCCTGCAATAAGAAGTATACACTTCGTAATTTTCAAAATAGTGTAAAGGCAAAAGTTATTAATAATCGAAGTTAACATTAACATGTGTAAAAATATTCAAATTATTCTTTGATTTTAAGATACTTCTGATTACATAGAGAAAAACAGAACTCATTGCCACTATTTTGAAAATTAAATGTGTATACTTCTTATTGCAGGCGACTGTACATACGTTAGCAATGCCGTTATCCTCGTGCAATAAAACTATTAAATCATTATTAACGGTTATCTGTACAAATTGTATTTGTATTGTAATAAATTTATATATTTGCACAGCTTTAATTATCTTGACTTCAAAAGGTATTGAGTTTTACTGATATAGAATTCTAGCCAGGAAGAGATATAACACTGGTTGGGGCGTCATCACCATCCAGTGTCAAATCAAATCCATATTATACGAGATCTATATTCTAAGATCCGAGACCAGATTTAACTAAATAATTTTGCACAAAAAATTAAAAATTGATTTTTATAGTTAGTACATTTGTGAATTAAGGCATCGATATGTACATATCACTGTTAAAAAGAAATAGGTTGCGTATGTGTAGGTGGTCGACCACAGTCGAGTGGTTATGTACTAATTACTGATATCCTACTTTCTATTATCAATTACGTCCAATAAATCTTGAAATATGACGGTTAAGTGTTGCTCTAGTTAAATGGAGTACAATGTTCTATTACAAGTACTTGAATAGCCTGGAAGCAGGATTGTAAACACGGTAGGTGTTTCTCAATGGATAGCTACAGATTTATCTAGAAAAGTAGAGACAATACGTATTGTACGTAGGTATCGATGAACGATAAAATGGTCTTTGTTATTTCATTTAGCTTTTTTTTAGTGTTGTTTGTTTCATTTCAGTGATATATCAATAACAACACGTCGACATGGCTAAGGGCCTGTTTCAGAATGTTCGAGTAAGTTCCGGTTATACTACCCAGAACATAAAATAACTGAATGATAAAAATGACAGTTAACATGCAGCGCGTTTCGAGCTTTAACCGATGGATAGGCTAAATCGATGACTGAAACGCAAAGATAGTGTTTTATTTATTAAATATGTTCTGATAACCGGAACTTACTCGAACATTCTGAAACTGGGCCTAAGTATAAGAATTTGATCGACTCTCCAATGATTTATTGTTTTTATGTCTAGTTTATTAGTAAATTTGTGCATGTTATAAATAAATAAACAATAAGACGAAGAACTGACTTTTTTATCAGTTCTCTTCAGCAAGATTCCAACCTGGTGGCTACCACCGCATTGTCACAGTGTTAGGCTACAGTGACAAGTGCAGTGCAGTGTCTAGTAGCACGAGGACGGTGACACTGCAACTGTAATGTACATTCGTGACGCTATGGTCTGTCTGGAAAAACAAGTCATCAGTCATTAGACTGATGACTTGTTTTTCTCATCACTACATAACATAAAAGTGACCGCCATAGTTATGGACTGACGTGCAGGTGGTTTATATGGTTCAAATGCCAACGCCACCTTGATTCTTACCTGTTGCCCAGCATTTAAATGTGTCGCCAGCTGTGCTTTACTTTAGATTAAAAGCAAGGCTTGAAAACAAAATCAATTCATCAGGAGTTTAAAGCTATTCTTTTTTTGTTTTTTGGCAATTGTTTAGAACATTTTTGCCAATGTCTCGTCAGAAAGGATAATCTTGAACGGAATTTTGTTTTTGGTGTATTATATACATATCTGAAACAATGAAAAAATATCTTAAACTTACAAGTTAGTATGTAAGCTCTTATCTATCATATCGGATAAGAACCTCTCTCTTTTCACAATATGGCGTCATAATCGTCTTTGACACTTCTTGGAAAATTAAATCAACTTTCAATTTGAACAATTTGACCCAAATATGTCAACTTAATTACTGACATTGTTTCATAAATTAACTCGTTCAATTTTATAATTAGTCGATGTCTATGCCGATAAATGTATGGATATAACGGATTATTAATTAACTAGATTTCAAACGCCTTTTTATATTATGATGGGTGGCTCATTCTATCGGCTTTCTTATTCTTATTCTATTTGGGGGCGATATGTCCTGCACTGACGTCCCGCTTGGGGTGTATTGTGCATTTCCCCCGCCAGCTTCTACCCAAGCCATCCCAACTCCTTAACATAGCGGAGAAGGACTCTGGGTCGCTGGCATAGCTGCTCCAGTTTCTGTTTTCTTTTTATACCTATGTAAAAAGATGAGAAGAGAAGCTATTCGATTCTCGTACTTACAAATGGACCCCGGAAGCATTCTCGGGTATGGCCCGACGAGTGTAAACTTTTAAGTACCTAGAATGCCTGTTCTTGCGTTCAAACCACAAGTTCAAGTTCAAAACCGAATTTCAAGTGTTGTCTTACGAAACATTGTATATTGAATACAAAAGAATTTGTTACGCAGGAGGCGGTCGAAGTTGAATTATTCATTGACATTGTTTTTCTTTTACGTACGTCGTATTGTTTTAACATGGTCGATGGACGATGAAAATTTGGCTGCACGAGAGCTCCGGCGGCGTCTTTGAGACCAACCACACATAATCACTACAAATCATTGCACTTTGCCTACATTTTTCAAATGTTTACAAATCCTGTGATTTTTCAAAATGACAATGAAACTGTGGTGATGAAGTAAAGAGCAAAGACCGTTATATTTTCATCGTTGTTCTTGCACACTTATATTGTTTCTTTCAATCAAAACATACCTAATAAATGTAAAAAAGTATTTATTTATAATCATATTAAATTTTATACACAACATAAATAAGATGTAAAAATTACTTTTACTCGAAGCCGGATTCGACAAACTAAATTATCAGTTTGCGATAAATGAGTTTAGCGGCGTCTGTCTGTTCATACTTTCGGTTAGTAACGAGAATATGTTATCTAGTGTAAAACAATACGTATGAGATAAATAACAATACATTTTAGATAACTAACTCATTTCCTGCCTTGTATCTGGGCACAGAAACTAAACTTATCTGAGAAATATTTACGCCTCGAATATTATTTCAAAATGTATGTGTTTGCCTTCCAGTCTATTCCAGAAGATATCAACACTTATGTTGCAGGACTGAAAGAGGTTATATTTGATATTTATGCCCTCACACACTGTAATTATTTGCCTAACGCACGCATAACAACGCAGCGTATTTACCTACGTCAATTCCGAGGTTCAATCACGTTTAAACCTTGATGTGAAATATACAAAGCATTCGTCCTCATTAGTACCTTCCACGAACACTAGCTTTCTACATCATCTACTATCAGCTCAAGGCTCTAGCTTAGAACTAGGTAATCTTCCTTCAAGTGATTTCCCAATTCCGAGTCACAAGGCGGCGCGACGCGGCGGTGGTGGCGTGTGAAAGTCAGTAAGTGGCAGACGTGTGCTGGGGCACGTCGACACCACACCACCAGTAATGCCTTGCGATAAGAACTAACGATATTCGCAATGACGGCCGCTGAACGGCTCTTATCGCCATTGACGGAAAATAGAAAACTGTGACGCGCAATGTTTCAGAGACAAACATCTCAACGGAAAATTTTAATACAGGGATATATAGAACTGCATTTTGCAGTTTTTAGACTCTCACTATGTGTTCAGGGAATAGAAAAGTAAATAGCAGTACTTTGAAATTCCAGAAAGTATTTGGTTATACATATCACGTGGTAGTATTTGCTTTCCGAGAGAGTAGAATGTTTTTGTTCTGATCATGTTTTTAGATCCTAGGTTTGTTCTGGGAATCGAAACCGGCCCTCTCGCTATTAGGATATGACGCGCGATAAATTGCCAAAATCGTCATACATGACAGTTGATGGCCCATTCAACATCCTCAATAACAATACCATTAAACTCGGGCAGTTCAAAATAATAATACATTCGGCTGAATGTAGAATTGATTCCTGAAGAAAGAAACCCTATAGCTGAAAGAAAAGGTTTATAATAAAAAAAACTAAACATGTTTGTATAAATAACACAAAAATTGGTCACTTGGTGTTAACAACAAAGTTTGGGACCTCGGTAAATGTGTTTCATTATGCGTGTTCTTGTTATTCTTAAATTAATTATTGAAACCTTTTTTCTCATTATTTCTTAGACTCGTTAAATTGGTTTGAATATTTTATAAATAACCTCTTTGGTTTAATTAAACTAATGTGTAGCTCTGCAGTCTGTCAAAAACAATAGTTATTATAAAACCTAGCTCACAATCCAATCCATGAAGATGGTGATGTAGATTAGTGCAAATGCAGTAGTTGAACCTTCGTGTTTGTTTCCAGAAAAACAGGAAAAAGTTGTACCTTACAATCTGCGTAATAATGAAAAGCGAATTATAAAACATAATGAAATTCGGGTTGTACCAAAAATTAGATTAGCTAAAGTACAGAAACAAGGTCGTTATTCTAAAATACTAATGTATAATAAATTACCAAAAAGTGTGACCACCTTAAAATATAGTTTGTTCAAACTAAAACTTAAGAACTTTTTTGAAAACAATCCCTTCTACCCATTAAAAGAATTCATATCAATGCAGTTTTTAGAATCTTTGTTCTTTGGACATGTGCAAACGTGATAACTGTAAATTTTATTTAACTGTATTATGTATAAAAAAATATGATCGTTAAATTTTAATCAATTATTTATATAAACATACTTAGAATTTAATATGATTAAGTAGTATAAATAAGTATTAAATATTCCTTGACTTGCCTGTAAATAATTTACAAAAGGGCTAATAAAACTTCTTTATATCTCTTTAAGAAAATAAAACAACAATGTGTCCAACTATTAGCCGCTAAAATTAGTCTGAAGTCATATGAGTTTAGTGGCTGGGAGCCAAGCACGGCTTTAGCCAAATGCACTCTCGCTTTTCGTGAATTTATTTCGAAAATATTTTCAAAGCGGCCTTCTCGTAGAAAGAGGTACTCGATGAGATATAAATGAAATTGGAATAATTCTGTTTTGATTTTCAATTAATGATGAAATCTACAGTTTCTGTGCAATTAAGTTTAGATCCAAGAAAAACATAGGTGCTGACGCAATGCATGTGATTTATAACGGAATAATCCTAAACTAAATACTTTATATGAGTTCATAATACCTAGAGCTCTAAGCATATCATACGTTGAGTTGAAATCAACAAAAACAAGACCTTATCAGTGTTTTAATTAAATAATAATTTTAGTATTATTATAATAAATATTCCGGAAATGAAGTGACAGAGTAGTATTACATTTATTTTAGACTATTATTCATAAGTGTAAGTACTACATCGAATACACAACTAGACCAAGTAGTCGGCTAGTAGGTTGCTCAACAGCTTGTGTCACCTGAGTATAATAATCTATATTGCTATAATTTACTTGTAACAAGCGTAAAATGTAATCAAAACATGAGGTCAAAGTATGATATTATTATAGAAGTTAAAAAAAGTTATCAGCATATCGACTCGCCGATATGTTATTCAGAGGTGCCAGACGAACCAAGTTGGTCCAAATGTGGTCCCAGGTAATATGGGCCGAGCCTATTGCCATCTACCGGGCCAATGCTTTGTAAGAAAAAATCCAGTGATTATCCGAGCCGGGTATCGAACCCAGGGCTTCGATTTACGCCACTCAGCCAACGAGGCTGTCAATAGTACGAATATATATTGATTATTATATCAACGTGTGTTATTTATCTCTAGTGACATAACGAGTAAGCATGAGATATATCGTGGTAGCTTGTTTTTTTTTTTTTTTTTTTATGCTTGATTGGTTAGCCTTTGACCAGTATCTCACCTGATGGGAAGTGATGATGTGGTCGAAGATGTTGTTCAGGCTAACCTAGAATTACTGGCTCTCAAGGACAGCTGCCGGAACACACCGTTAGGTGCTTGGCGACAGATTTTCTACTTGAGGGTGGTAGCTAGCCAGGCGGGCATTCGCAAAATGCCCTACCACCATGTTATAACGACTGCCATCCAAAGACGACAACCGGGACCGACGGCTTTACGTGCCCTTCGAAGCACGGAAACGCTCAGTAGTAATGTCACTAGCGGTCACCCATCCAACTCATGACCGCGCGCGACGTTGCTTAACTTTGCTGATCGGTTGAGAACAGCTAAGTAAACTTCGCTACGAGCGCTTCGCTTGTCTCTATGCAATCAAGCAAACCGTAATCATAGGACGAACACTATGACGTAAGTACCTAGGTACTGGTAGGCACTACTTATGACGTAGTGATACTATGACACGCCCACATGTGGCATGTTTAATTTACACTGTTTATAAGTTATTAGAATGTGTTAGTGGAAATATACATAGGTACTTAGTTTATTATATAAGGTGTTTAAGTTCATTGACCTCTAATATATTTTACGTGGATGTTAAAAACGTTTTGTTAATTACCTTATGTCATGTTCTGGGTATAAGTTAATACATATTAAAAATATGCATGCTTTGAAGTGAAAAATTGACAACATGAGAGGGATGCTACGTACTACGAATAACAATTTATTCGTAGCTGACCTACGAATAATATTATTATTCGTAGCAATCGTAGCTTGGTTTTTTTATCACGGATTCTGCTCAGATTCTTTTTGATTTACCTCAAGTTCACAAATGTATTTGTTAGTACTACTTGCGTATTTAATTAATATAATAATGTATACATGTACGATTTTTTTATACCGGCGGTATGCCTTTATTAACAAAATACTACGAACTATATACAACACTACAGCTACTAAAATAAAAGCATTTAGATCCCTATAAGTCATTGCAGACTCATAGGCAGTCCAAATGCTCTAGCCCACTATCAGTTGGCAGCGTGCCCAGCATGATTGCCCTGATATATATATTATTGTACATATATCCGATAATAGAATCTTAGACCTATCTTTACTAAAATTAATAATGTACTATAAATACCTAGAATAATTACTTCTACGGAGTGTATGCTTTCACGGTAATGTAATTTCTCAAATAACAAAATACAAGGTGTTACTTTATGAAGAAAAAGTATAGTCTTTTTTAATTTGGCCACATATTTTCAATAGGAATTTCCAAAATGTTGGAACCTGTTTGGTTGCTACGTCGCTAGCTTGGTGACGATCCGCATACCCAACCTCAAGGAGAAAATCTGTCGCCAAAAACCTAAAAGTGTATTCTGCCAGATGGTCCTTGAGAGCCAGTAATTCTAGGTTAGCCTGATCAATATCGTCGACCACATCATCACTTACCATCAGGTGTGATAGTGCTCAAAGGCTAGCCTATCAGCTATGAAAAAAAATCTTCTCATATACAAATTATTAGACCACAAGTTATTGTTTCGGGCGGTAATCGAAGCCGCATACCCTGATTTTTCGCCGGGTTCTAAACCACTCGGCACTCGTAAATGTTACTTAGCACGCTATAGAGCTTGAAGTCATATATAGAAACTATGGACCTTTTGCATATAACGCTAAGTTATTTCGAGAACGAGACATAGCAGCACTGGGAGCACAATGCAGTATCAAGCAGGACCAGAACGGTGACACTGTAAATGTAATGGATAAGCGTGACGCTTACCATCAAGCGGTGGGCCGGGCGTCTTGTCTGTAGCATCATTTGTTTTCGTACAAAATGTTCACAACACCTTATATACGTAGAGGTATGTTTTGATTTATATTTAGACCCTGTGGATTATTCGTGGCTAACATATAAGATTGAATGATTGCTAATTCAATCTATAGTTAGTAAGACATGACGCGATAAACAAATATTTCTTACGCGATAAGCAAATATTTCTTACGCGATAAGCAAATATTTCTTACGCGATAAACAAATATTTGATCACAGTTAGCAAGTGTGTGATGAAAATAATATGTTGTGAAAAGCAAGCAGACTGTACCACCAACTTAACTGTGCAGTTCTCGAGGGAGCCATTTTGGTCAAGGAAATCAACTACAAACTGTCACAATTTGAAGGAATGTTGTAGTTCTTTTTTCTGCCACCTGAACAGATAAGTTGGTGGGACTGTACCTTTACTAATCATCCTCATTACCATTTGACGCTAAATTCGTTATTTTCGATAATTTTGATCACATTTTGTGTTTATTGTTCATATTAAATGTTGATCCATAGACGTAAAATGTGGTCAAAATTATCGAAAATAACTCAAATGGAATACGGCCTAACTTACGTCTGTTGAATCAGTCCTTGCAACAGGTTTCCTCTAAGGATTCAAGATATAATAACATATTTTTGCACCAGGTCTAGAGAAGTACTACCCTCACACTATTTCTACTGCCAAGCAGTATTGTTCACTTTATAGTACCACCAACTTAACTGTAGTTGTTTGTTGCAGTTCGCGAGGGCGCTGCTGATCAAGGAAATCAACCACAAACTGTCACAGTTGTAGTTCTTTTTTCTGCCACCTGAACAGATAAGTTGGTGGGTCTGTACTGTTCTGGTCACCCCGTGGGTGCCGGGTTAGATGGTGTCATCCCCAATTGCTTCCCTTATAATCATCATATATCATAGATCTAAATATACTATATTCATTTCTATAAATAGAGACGTCAAACGACGTCACTGTTGTTGGAGAAGCGTTAAATCAATTGCCTTCCGAGACTGATGTTATAGTAAAACAATAATAAATGGCTGATTGTTTCAATTGTAACACGTGCGTGAAAAACAAACATAATCGTGCAGTTTCTTTCTACATTTTTATTTATATCTTCCATTACTGAAAATAACATTTTTGGAGCACAAAAATTATCGTCCTTGGGCGGGAATCGAACCCGCTTCCTCCGCTTTCGCGCCGAAGGCCTATTCCACTCGGCCACCGGAACATACTCGTTCGAACCGAAACTTTGTGCTACAATTATATAGGGGACGGTGCGCGGTCATCAACCAGACTTATAGACTTCATCTGACCGAAATTTTGTGTTCCAATAATTTGTGGTTGTGTTTTATATCTGTCATCGACTGTCATAATGTCCACCGTTGAACAAATTCCTCCCCCATTAAGGGGTCTTCCATTATTATCACGCTCGAAAGGCGTCTTGGGGATCGTAGTGTAAAAGGGTAGGTTTTCCTTTTCCGTTTTTCTGGTATTTATCCTTCGTTGCCTCATACGGCTCCCATAGCAAGATATGTGTGTCCCCAATTGTAGCCTGGCATCCCACGGGTCATTATTATTTATGTTATGTGCATCAACATTTATTTTCTCATATATCATAGAACCTTACAAGATATCGTATAGCAAAACTAATAAATTGTTTCGTTGTCCACAGAATCGCCACCCGAACCACCCAACCCTTCCACGTGGCCCTCGCCCTGATAGTCATCGCCATATGGCTGTGCAGGTCCGGATCCCAGGGCAACGTGCGCGGCTGGCGCGCGCTTTACGTAGGTGCCGTAGCCACGCATCTCGGCGCGCAAGTCTGGATGACTCTCATCTCAGGTAAGAACTGCATGAACTTTTAAGCAGTGATGGCTCAGTGGCATTGGCTATGGACTGCCACGCAGCAGGTCCACGGTTCGAATCCCGCCGCGGGCTTAAGCTTCACCGCATGGTGGAAGGGCATTTTGTGAATGCCTGACTGGCTAGCGACCAAGTAGAAAATCTGTCGCCAAGCACCTAACGGTGTGTTCCAGCAGCTGTCCTTGATAGCCAGTAATTCTAGGTTAATCCTGTTAAAACCTTCGACCACATCATCACTTACTATCAGTTGAGATTGTTGTCAAAGTCTTACCTACCAGCAATAAAAAAAATACAATATGGAAATCCAACGTGCGGCTGGCGTGTGCTCTACATAGGAGCCGTAGCTACGCATCTTGCACAATTCCGGAATTTTATTCAAAACGACCCAAGAGCGCTTTGTGTCTGACACTACTGTAATTCGAACAAAATGCACTTTCTGCAAGTGGAAAAATTGTCTAGAAGGTTCTAGTGGACTGCGGAATTTGGCAATGGTCAATTTAAATCAAAATAAAAGAAAAATTTCAAAGGACATGTACCCTAAAATGTCTAAATAAAACGATACCGCATTTTTATCTAACTTTAAAATAATTAGTTACACCATACCTCTTACTAATTACTTTGGGATTCCCTCACATTAAAGAGAAAGTTACCCCCTTCACGTGTGACCCCATATATACATATGGGGTCATAAAGTAGATAAAAGAAAGTAAACTGATTACAAAATACTTTGAGACCACCAGTTATGTTACTTAGTTGGTTTATCTATTACCAACCGTAGCCATTAACGCCGTACCATAAAATATAGGTATAACACTACAAACTTTACTGTAAGTAGGTAGTTTTTATATGCTACGTTATAAAAAACACCATGTATACAGGACATAAAAGAAATATTATCATTAGGGATAACTTTCTAAAGTCATGAAAGAATATTAGCAATATACTATATTATATTTTTTTTTTATTGTTTAGACTTATATATATCGGCTAACATCTACCCGAGTAGGATTATGCTGAAAAACAGTGCAGCTTTTTTTTTCCTGTGAAAAGGGACTAAAGTTCCACAAGCTGAGCATAACCCTGTTGCCCAAAATTAAACAATATAGTTTTTTAAGTATTATTTCGTGTAAATTTGGTGAAGGCATTAATTGATTTTTTATTTAATTTTTTATTTATACCTAACGTAAATCATAAGTACACACACAAATAAATTAGCCTATAGTTACAAATTGAGTAAACCTCAAATTATTATTGTACAGAAACGTTAGTTCTCATTAGCGAAAAAAAATAAGTAGTCGGTACGTATTGTGCAGATACTTACAGTTACAATTTTCGTTTATCATCTCTCCCATGTCCAATGCTTAAACCACAAAGAGTAATACCTTACGGCCCTCAGATAATTTGGCAACATGAGGTAACTAATCGCCATTAGCATGCCAAAGGCAACGTTCTACAAAAAATCACAAACGACAACACAATTCGGAACGTGCAAAAAATGCATTTCAAAAACAAAAATGTATTTCCTTTCCGCAGAACAATTTTAAAAGAAACAAAAACTGGTTTTACGCAAGAAGCAAGTAATTGATAAGACAGATAATTGGCCCTTCGTTCTTTCACGTGTGCCTCGACAACGTACGCAATCCGGATGTATTATGAGATGCGTAGTTCTTCGAATCAAGCATTTATTTGTATTTGGTGCCTTGAGAATTCACGGGCTGCCTTATACTGAAAAATTACAAGGCGTGGGAAGAAATTAAGTTACGTAAAAAAGAACCTTAGGTCCTACATCTTCAATGCGCGTGTTCGCAAATTAGTACCTGCATGCAACATAAGTATAATGTGTTGTTCTCAGCAATATGATAATTTGACATGTTGCAAAACAAAGAAATAATATTGAACAATTTTAAACTTGATTAACTTGTTACCTATCCCAAGTGGCAAAAAATATCTGTTTACAATGGGCACGATATTTATTCTATATATATTTTTCGTGATAAATTGATTTGAAGAACTTAAAAGGGATTTTAAATGAAAGATAATTACGGATTTAAGATGTTTTATGGTAAACTTAAAAGATGTGTTATTGCTGATTTCAAAATATAGATAATAAAGGTAGGTAGGTACATACCTACTCTAAAGTACAGTTTACGTCAATTATATTACGTCTTTAGATCTTCTCAAAAACCTTTTATGTATGACAAAAATTTGAAGGCGTGGAATAGTATATCAAAACAATGTAAAAGACATAAATTATATGTACCTATATATCTTTCATTTAAGTTCATATGTAAAATATATATAAAAAAAAAGTATTTGCTGAATCAATTAGAAAATCTGTCGCCAAGCACCTAACGGTGTGTTCCGGCAGCAGTCTTTGAGAGCCAGTGAAATAACAGGCAAAATGAGGCTTAACAGTTATGTCTCAAGGTGACGGGCGCAGTGCAGTTCGTCTCTTGTGATGAAATGCATCTGTTATAGGCAGAGGATACCGCTTAACATCAGGTGGGCCTCGCGCTTGTTCCTTACCAATAGCATAAAAAAACGTACTTTGTCAATTCTATTACTATTTTTGGATGTGCATATACTTACATACGACAATTTTAGTTTTCTTTTCGACAGATATCCGAACGCCAAAGTTACCCGGAAAAAACCTCACTCCATTTGACTTATGACCATTTTATTGATAGTGGCACAATAATTTGTTCCGGGACATATTTATTTGACCTCGAATCTAACCTTCATCACAATTATTTGGATTGAACCGAACTAAACTAGGTATATTATATTTCTGTTAAACTGTGATAATTTTAAGTAGGTAATCGTATCCTGATGAGTTTCTTAAGCCTTTACAAGCATTACCAAAACAAATGGAAATAAATTACCTTCGTCATAAATATTCTGAAGCAGTGATGGCTCAGTGGCATTGGCTATGGCCTGCCGCGCAGCAGGTCCATGGTTCGAATCCCGCCGCGGGCTTGAGCTTCACTGCATGGTGGAAGGACATTTTGCGAATGCCCGCCTGGCTAGCGACCACCCTCAAGTAGAAAATCTGTCGCCAAGCACTTAACGGTGTGTTCCGGCAGCAGTCCTTGAGAGCCAGTGAAATTACAGCCACATGAGACTTAATAACTATGTCTCAAGGTGACGGGCGCAGTGCAATTTGTGACTTGTGATGAAATGCATCTGTTATAGGCATAGGTTTCCGCTTAACATCAAGTGGGCCTCGAGATTGTTCCGTCAAAATGTCATAAAAAAAATTATTGCTGTGTTTGGTTTTCACAAGTTTATCGCCAGTTCAGAATTACACAATTTAGTTTTTTTTACAGGACGTGATCATGTATTTCAAGTCCTAATGGATGGTCTTTTTCCATCGAAAATGTCTGCTTTTGATTAGCACACGGCAATGCTGTTAAATTAAATAATACTTACACAATTTAATCGTGCGTTTTTTTTCCTCAGGGATCGTGCTATACTTCTCATTGCCCCGGCACGAGTTCGGGCGCGTGCAGACCGTGCTGTTCCCCGTGTACTACGCGTTCAACGCCGTCATGAGTCTGATCGCACTGCTGGCGTACATCCGCACACAGTGCCTCACCAAGTTCGAGAATACTAGTTGGATACAGGTATGTAGGACCTACACTTTACAGTTTTGTTTTGTCTATATCAGAGCTTGAAAATAGCATGTATACGCCACATTTATGGTTTAGCTATAAAGCTGAAAGTTTTCGCACTTACAAAGTGCAATATAATGATTCGTTTCGCATCTTGTTTCGCCTCCCGCGGTATTGCAGTGCGTCTGCGATGTTCGCTGAAGCTCGCGTGCCGGCTCTCGATGGACTGGTACGGCATCGCATTGCCAGATTTAGAGACTTACTTTTTAGGTCTGGCAATGCTCTTATCATAACTAAAACAAAAAAAAAAAAAAAAAAAAAAACATGTGTCTGTCCTATTTTTTTTAAATTTTGTTCCAATATGTTGTGCACTAATAAATTGTATTGATTTGTCCTAATTTAATTTGACATGCTACAATTTTGACTTTGTAATTTTGTTTATCGTCTACATGTATTATTATTACGGGACAAGATGGAAATAGTGTAGGGTATGAATGTGAACGGATACAGGGGAAGATGAAGGCATAATCAGTTGTGGATGGGCCCCGTGAAGAAGGAGACGTGTGCAAAAGGTGCGAGCAGTGTGACGAGCAATAGACCAGGGTGTTAGTTGTCTTATCTAGGGGCGAAGGCCTAAAGTGCCAATTTTTAGAAATCGCTCATATTCTATATTTGTCAATTTGTGCACCGTATAGGTAGTGCAAAATTTAATGAAGTTTTTGAATTCAAATAAAATTTTACAAGAACATCAAGCCGACGCGTGAGCTAACACTCACGTTCCTAGTTATCTATTTATATTAGTTTTATTGTGTAATATATTATTAGTTTTCATGGCATCGAGACATCACAGTTTTCCATCTTTTCGCAATTAGCAAATTGCTTAATTTGATATTAATGGTCATGACTATTATTTTTATGTTTTTATGCCTGATAGTTGAGCCTTTGACCACTATCTCACCTGATAGTAAGTGATAATGTGATTGAAAATATTGTTCAGGCTAACCTAGAATTACTGGGTGTCAAGGACAGCTGCTGGAACACACCGTTAGGTTCTTAGCGACAGATTTTCTACTTGAGGGTGGTAGCTAGCCAGGCGGGCATTCGCAAGATGCCCTACCACCATGCTATAACGACTGCCATCTTAAGACAACAACCGGGACCGACGGCTTAACGTGCCCTCCGAAGCACGGAAGCGCTCAGTAGTAATGTCACTAGCGGTCACCCATCCAACTCAAGACCGCGGCGGACTTCAAAAATGAATGATTGAATTAAATGATAACATTATTTATCCGTGAAGGGGAAGGCAATATGTTATAAAGATTATAAAACGTTATTAAAACCTTTATTGAGGGCTAAAGTACCAACGTTTATTTTGGTAGGCATAAATTAAAATGTATCTTGGCAACCATTTCTTTAAAGGGCCGCCTTATCTGTTAAAAGTTCGCGGTAACTTTAAATGTAATTGTATGCCAGTTATTAATCACTACTTACAAGCGCAGGTAAGTATTTATTTAATGAAGTGTGCAAATTTTAATTAAATACTTAATACGTGGCGCCAAGAGTAACATTCTTAAATTTATAGCCTGACACGATTTACTACTTTTTACATTGTAGGTACCTACCTCGTTCTTAGTCTTCGCCTGACGCATCCATTGAGTAAGGGAAATCTGAGGCTTCTTCCAGCAGTGTTACCCGCTTGGATTGTTCTATATCGTTCTCTTGGGACTTATGAAGGAAATATAAATTAATTTGTCACTTTCGTTAGACCTTTAGGGTTGAAGAAATAATGTATAATAGACGTGTATTAATTTTCATATACCTATTATGACATATTTAGTATTTTGGTTTCAATAAAGAGTGATATTTGGATGAGACGCATCTTGATATCTCGTCAAGCCTAGAGTATTTATAAATAATTTGAACTCACTAGACAATATGTCATTATCGATTTAACTCTACAATTAGTTTGTTTATGATTTTAACGATCAAATAAGATCCAGTAATGGAGAGCCAGTAACTCTAGATTAGCCTAAACAAATCTTCGAACTCATTACTTACTGTTAGGTCAGGTAGTAGCCAAAGGCTATAGACCTATCAGAAAAAAATCTTATTTTAAGTTACCTCCTTGCTATTAATTACATTATTCACATTTGACATTGAACTACTTAAATTAAGCATGTTACATAATTACAGTCATGATTGATCGCATTTATCATTAGACAATACATAATTATTATTTGAACACAATAATAACGTATATGAGGGGTATAGTATCAAAACCCACCAAAACGTATTTTTCAAAAATATCACAGGATACAAAAAATTGTTTAAGCTTAATCAATACAACTAACTGGGATTTTTTTATGCTAATCATTTAGTTTATGACATGGAAAAACTAATTTAAGCTGGGCAAAGAAAAAATATAAAGCTATGAAACCGTTAAAAGCATTTAAAAATTCTTTTTAGAGGAAATTGAAATTAACCTGCCGTTATAGCGGGTTTTGAAAATGAATTGTCATATTTTGGCGGGTTTTGCAACCAAGAATAAAACTTCGGGTGGATGGCGTTATGCAAAATTTATTAGGGCCAGATGAGTTGGATTAGTTCTATGTAACTAGGTAGGTACTTACGTAAAATAAAAACATCGGATATTTTCAATGGCAATTATTTATTAATAAATGAGTTATCACTAATAATCAATACGAGCTTAACACTAATAATCAATGCGCAGATAGCTACTACTTTATACATTTATGGCAACTTCTTCAAAGCCTTGCTCACATAAACCATTACATTCATCATCGTCGCGTTCGTTATCTTGAGAATCATTATTCCCAATGCCCTCCAAATCTTTGTAATATTGCAAACACTCCAAATTTTTCCATTCATCCCCAAAATGTTTTCTAAGGAGGCCATAAACATCGTTCAATTTCGATGATTTTGGTACGATTGTGTTAGGTTGAATAACCTGTGGAGCAATCATTATAATTTTTTTATTTTTTTTCGTTATTATCTTTTTTGTGTTTCGCTCCGTTCTATAAGCCTCTTCACCCTGTACTAAAACATTTTCTGTTATGGTCCGAGTGATAAAAAAGCGCTTCGATTTCATGAACGGGAAGTGCCAGGATGTCGTCGGTTTAATGATGGAAGCATAAGCTGTCTTCCAGTCATAAACTGGAATCGATGCTAGGTCTACGCATGATCCATGTTCTTGTAACACAGCTGCATATTTCGATGGAGACGTTACAACTTCTTTTGTCTTCAGCGTCTTTTCAATTTTAGCGAACACACGATCAGGCGGTATGAACGAATGCCCAACAATTGGAAAAATCAATTCAATTTTTTTAAAATGTCTTGGGGCTTCAACATAAAGCCATTTACCTAGCATGCTGATCATACCAGTGTTTTTATTTTGGCCCGAACAACCATCACATACTATACGAAGAACTTTTATATGTTCTGAGATCTCTACATTCTGTAGAAAATGGTAAATCGCACTTATAATTTCATTGCCTCCTTTGGCGTGAGTTGTTTCATTCCAATAGTAAGAATGTACATTTTCTTTTCCGAGTTTAGCTTTCGAGTTGCCTTCCACTATAGGAAAGTGGTAAAAATTAAACTGCCTGCTGAAATAGGCAGATTGATCAGGCAATTTTGGCAGAGGCTGATTTATTTGACAGTCAAAGCTTATCGTTTTTGTGTCTTGGCTATCTTCCTTCAATATGCTGTAAAACGCCTTGTATTTAAGACTGTGGAGTCTTTTCTGAATCATTAACTCGTTTCTTTTCGTTACATCTTTTTCAACTTTTAGTTGTTCCTGCAACGATATACAAGTAGAACATACGTCTGTTCTCGGGGTGCCGAACCCGATGTTATAGTACATGTTAAATATACTCCGAAAAAAACTTTGTTTTACTTTTAGTTCAGCATCTCTTGAGTCATTATAGATCCGCCACATTTTTCTAATATTCAATCCGGCTGGCAGGTATAGTCTTTTTGTTTGTGATCTGCAGTAATGGCTTTCCTGCCCTTTAAATTTTTCTATAAACCATTGTACTGAGAGTTTTTTTGCTTCATACAGATGTGATTTTCGATCGCCTCCTCTTGTTTCTTTAATGGGAGAGCCTTCGCTGTTATAAAATCTGGTCATTACCCCTTGGACCCGATCAAAAATGTGTCTCGGCATACGGGAACAAGCAATCCGTTTTTAGAGCATATAGTATATTTTATGGCTAATTTCCTCTGGCTATTCGGCTTGGACTTCACCGCTTGCTTGATACTGCAACATCTCAGAATAAAATTATCTTGCTGAAGTTTCGTCTTACATTTATAAAAGTTTTTGTGAAACTTTCTTATATCTTGGCATGTAATTAAGGTACAGCGAAAAGCCTTTTGATTGTGCTCGCATCTTGGAAATGTTGGCAATTTCTTGGCTTCGTAGCTGAAAAAAATATTATTAATAAAAATCAAAACGTACACAAACGACAAACGCACACAAACGACAAACACAGTAGGTAGGAATAAGTATTACGCGGGAATCGTAACGAATCGCTTCAGGACTACGTTTTTTGCTTTTTAATTTAATTTTTCGCGACAATTATTGGGATTAGTAGTAAAACACAATGTAGTGAAATAAAAATAAAACAATAATAATCGCTCTGCTAAATACCTAATTTAGAATGGGCTGGATGCATCTTGCATAAAACTTTTTTGGAAGAAGTTTGAACACAATAATGACAAAGTTTTACATACCGTTTCTTGCGCTCCACTTCACGCTTCCATGAAGATGGATCGCGTGGTCGTTTCCTAGCATGTTTAGGATCACATTTTTTAACAAATTGGGCTAATTCATCCATATTTTCACATTAAATTCGTTAAAAAACCACACACAAGTTTTCGCCGGCACTCAACAATCGCCATACTGTTTTGTTGATCACATGACGCAAATGCGGTGCTGTTATTGGTCGATTCAATTATGGAGGATTTTGTTACTGGTATGCACTGTTATAGGGGCTTTTGATATTGAATCTATTTTTGGTGGGCAGATTTCTGTATGTTTTAGCGGGTTCTGGTACGAAACTAGCCAAGCATTTAAAAGCAATTTTTACGATGTTTCCAACGGTGCTACTAACTCAAATTTGGTCCATAAGCATTATAGCGGATTTTGATTTTATACCCCTCATATAATAATATTTGAATGCATGTTGCAAATATTTTAGCAATCGTCTAATCAATACTTACTTCATAGCATTCGAATTACAATTCAAATAAAGAAGCAACGAGCCATGAACTTTTCGCGAATTTACAAAAGTCGTTAAACAGCTCATTATTTACTTCGTACATTGCTAAGCTTTTATAATAAATTGACGGTTAATAAAGTTAATCTTGGATAAAGTAACGGCAAGGTCCAGTTAAAGGTCAATGTGCAGATAAAACGGTGCTGCAATTCTTTTCAGACCTTTTGGATAATATTAATTGTAATATTGATTTAATCTGATCCGGAAATCCGGCGTCCTGGGGAAACTCGTAAATTAATTTACAGAGGTTCAAATAGTGACAGGTCAGATCACTGAGCAAGTAATATTTGGTCAGATTTTTATCATGGTATACACTCGTTATTTTCTTTGACTGATTTCTGCTTTTCGATTTCCTTATCCTATTTTAAAAAAAAACGTACATACCGTTCGATTTACGAAATCACAAAGTTGTCGCATACCGTCAAATTTCCATCAAAGTGTAGGCAGGGGTACATAAGCACGGTTCGTCACACTTGGTTTGGTCCTATCCCATGTAATAGGGAACGAGCGTATTGCCATCTCTGGGCACAGTTCCAGTCTCCGAACTGCTACCGAAACTGATTTCTTATCACCACACAAGCTCGGAAAGTTTTGGCTTATCATTCAAAGTCTACGTCCAAAGTAGATATTTGTATTAGCTGGCGAGGAAACATTTTTTAACATTCGAACGTTTTTAATTTTATAACACTTTCAAAACTGTCAATGTTACTGATTGTATTATTATTTACAATTTTTACCATAAATAAACACAAATGCACCTATAGCGCTCTCCTCGATGTTGTAAGGGAAAAATTGTGTATTTCACTCGGCAGCAAAGGTATTTCTCATCTTAGAAACAGGAATGAATACGCGAAAAATAACAACATTGCAGCCTTGCATAACAAATAACTGTTGTCAGAAAAACACAATAAGTGTCCGACGGCTGGGCTAGTTTATGTAAGGACCCGGGGATCGAATCCCAGGACATCCCTTTTTTTATGATAGGTTAGCCTTTCACCACTATTTTACCTGATGGTAAATGATGATGTGGTCGAAGATATTGTTCAGGCTAACCTAGAAGTACTGGCTCTCAAGGACAGCTGCCGGAACACACCATTAAGTGCTTGGCGACAGATTTTCTACTTGAGTGTGGTAGTTAGCCAGGTGGGCATTCGCAAAATGCCCTACCACCATGCTATAACGACTGCCATCCTTAGACAACAACCGGGACCGACGGCTTTACGTGCCCTCCGAAGCACGGAAGCGCTCAGTAGTAATGTCACTAGCGGTCACCCATCCAACTCATGACCGCGAGTGACGTTGCTTTACTTTGCTGATCGGTTAAGAACAGCTAAGTAAACTTCGCTACGAGCGCTTCAAACCTTGTGAATATCAAGCGGTGTTTTCGCCAATCTACCATCGGGGCAATGTTATGTAGAGATAACTAAGTATATGAATACGTAACCTATGTTACCTCATGAGATGCTACAATAAGTTAATGTATTGTTTCAGGTAGCATTGCTGCTGGTAGTGTGCGTGATCGAGGGCTACGTGCGGCTGTGGCTGGTGCGGCCGCTGCTGCGCGCCAAGCACGTGAAGACTCAGATGGAGGCGAGCGCGGGAGGTGGACACGAGGTAACTACATTATAACTATAGTAGTACAATATTGTACAAGGGATGAAAGAGACTCCCGCACTCGAACTATTGGTGTCTGACTATCTTGTGCCGAAATAGGTGCAGAAGAGCGTGAAAAGCAAAGTGTTTAACTCGGGTGAAAGCCGACGTAAGCACTTTACTTTTCATTTCGAAAAGTTGTGAAGAAACTAAAAAACCTATGAAACATTGGTAGAATGTGTACAAAAGAAACACGAAAACGAAAATCTTACGGCGAACGCTGAACGCTCTGGCAGTAAAAAAATAATTTTATTATTATTTTGGTTTTGTCGCCAGATCGTCTTACTATGCTATTCAACTACCTACTTGATCACGTCAAACGCGAGATTCAAAAAAGAGTTTTCACAAAACCTAATACAATTTTTAGTGCTGAATTATTTACATTTATTAAGGGTAAACGTAATACTTAATTATTTAATATTTTTGACAACTTTAGGGGTAGATTATAGAATCATGTGCATTAATGTCCAATAGCTTTTGAATGTATTCCGTGCAATATGAATTTAAAGTCGTGAATACATGGTCTTGCAAAATGTTTACGAAACCTATCAAGACAAGAGGGAAAAAAACTGATCAAATTTTGCATTTCCCGCCTTGGACGCAGTTACCACCTTAAAATTATTATATTTAGATGTTAGATAGATATGACGTATGTAACAAAATCGGTGATGATGAAATAATAACCAAAAATAGATTTAAATCAGTACTCGAAAATCATCACAACACGATAAGACCAAGTTATCCACATCAATCTTATAGATATGTACCACAACACAATAACAAAAAGTCACGTTATAAAAAACGAGTTTAAAGAATAAGTCATCCATCGATTTATATAAAAAAAAAAGAGGACAATATAATGTAACAGAAGCATATAATGCACAGCATACAGCTACACTTCCATTGTATATAATATGTTTTAAGACAGAAAGACAAGTATGCAATAGGCACATTTATCTACAGGTGCTATAAGATTAATATTCACCTTCATTGTGGTTAATAAATATATCATATTGATCCCATTTTTAATTATTAAGTGGGATCAGAGAGCAATAAAATATATTTAAAATACAACTGATATCATGTGTATTACTTTATGGGATTGGATAGGAATACACCATCATATCTAGGCATTGGTATATTTATTTTAGGTACCAAAATTAATTTAATATATTATGATAGCTTAAGAGGAAAAGCATTCTTACAAAGATGTTAATCTTACTAGATTTTTTTATGCTTGATAGATTAAACTTTGACCACTTTATCACCTGATGATTAGTGAAGATGTGTCTAGAATCTTACTAGATAACTGCTAATGATCGGTTATATAAATATATATAATATATACTCTACGTCGTCGACGCATTGTAGCCACCAGATTGAAAGTATCTGTAGCTACTACGTAATAGCTATCCAAACAATAAGTTGTTACACAATCGACACCTGACACCATGCTCTGTCCTTCACATCAGCGCTCAGTTCATGATTCATGGATTCCACGTGAAAAATGACGCCGCGGACCGACGCTGTCGCTAAGCAATATTTGTATACAATATACAATAATATTATACCGGTTTACTATGTAGGTGTGTCACGCCAAAGTCTACTCTGTCTACGATTTAGTGACGTAAATCGTAACCTACAATTAGCAAGTGCGCTTAAATGTGGATATATCTAACAAGTGGTAGTTCTCTTCAGCTAAAGTCCGTCCGAAACACGGTATTTAATTTTATCGCAAATTAAAATACGCAGCCGACATTATATTTTATTGATTTGATTTATTGGTTGAGATAAAAACGATGAACAATTACATTTACCTCACATATTCCATAATAAGAATAAAATTCAAAATAATAATTACAATTAACGACAAACAAAAATTAGATGTCAATACAATAATAAAAATTAAAATACCATTCTCAAAATACATTGTCAAAATTACAATTTAAATTATATACAAAAATTTGAAGTCATCAATGTCATAATACAATATTAATAATTAAAATTAGTCAACATCAAAGTCAAAATCGATCAGGCTGTCTCGCCTTTTGCATCTATCCCAATATTATTTAATTAGTAATTTATATGACCTAGTATCAGTAGTCCAATAATTTAGTCCGATTATCGGACCGTCTTGAAACAAGGATAACTTCTCCCTTATGTCATACTAAGATATATATCTACCGACATGTCAAAAGGAGTTATTTCACTTTCCTCTGTAGGTAATTTTCTCTTGAAAGTGGATAAAATCAGGACAAAATGAAGGGATAAGAATTATGTTGCCAGCCCATGCTGGTTGAATGCAGGTTTAGCCTATCCTATACTATACTTATATATACAAAAGTAAAATAGTATGGAAAAGTGTAAAATAATATAAAACAAAATATTTCTTTAAATTGACAATGAATCTGCGTATTATGTCAAGAATAGATACATATAATTAAAGCATATCGTCTTACACATCTGTTATACATAATTATGATTCGAATTCTAATCCTTTACAAAGCGTAAGACTTCAAAAGAATTGTAGGTGCAAATTACTGTCGTGTCATGGACTCAAAGTTACAAATAATTGTAAACCGTCACCAATAACCGGAATACCTTTCATATATCCTTTCATTTCCAATGTGCAGATTCAACTGAAAGGTCAGGCTTCTGCTTACTTTCTCGATATTGTTAAAACGGTATTACGTAGGTAGCTACGTGCTTTATTTATGGTTTTAGTATAGGTGGCACTAGGTAGTCTAGGTACAAGGTACCTATAGTTATCAGTGCCACGTCGACTTATGGCTTTGCCTCCGAACTTTCCGAAGTCAGGAATAAGCCTAAATGAGCTTAATTAATTAATTTATAATAAAGTTAATTATGTTATATAGTATATACTAAATAGGCTTTGTATACTACATTGAAAATCATCAATTTACATCATAATTACAACTCAAAACTTCGTCACAATTCTAATTGAAAATCATAAATTTACATTATAATTACACTTCAAACCCGCGTCATCCCGCGTTCTAATTTAAATCGTCATTTGACATCCTAATTTTACCTCGAAATCTTGCTACATTTCGAGTTGAAAATGGCCAATTAATATTTATTGAAAATTGACAATTTACATCTTAATCATACCTACATTGTCATAGTTCTGAGTAAAAATCGAAAACTTTTATTTTAATTACACCTCAAAATCTAGCCATAGTTCTACTTGAAAATCGTCAATTTACATCCTAATTGAACCTTAAAATCTAGCCAAAGTTCTACTTAAAAACCGTCAATTTACATCCTAATTGAACCTTAAAATCTAGCCATAGTTGTACTTGAAAATCGTCAATTTACATCCTTATTGAATCTAGCCATACTTAGTTCTAGTTGAAATCGTCAATTTACATCCTAATTGAACCTTAAAATCTTATCATACGAGTGGTTCTAATTTTACATTTACATTTACATTTATTTGGGGGGCTTACAGCTATCATTACAAAAAGTAATAATAACTTAATTAAAAAAAGCCATTAACAAGCCTCCACAGATATAAAAAGAAGTATTTTACACACACGTAATAAGATTATACAAAGCAATAGTGATTTTTGTTTTTTTTTTTTTTTTTTTTTCGTACGCAGCCACTTACTTACTTTCCTATGAAACATACTCTAAAAAAGTATCTATCTTTGTTACAGGTGGGCAAGCTCGTACTTGGCGAGTTGGCACATTGTCCGCGCTACATCCGTGTGTTGAGGACCTTCCGCGCCTACCACTCATCCATCGCCATGGGCACCATGATCACTCTGGGCTGTTCCTGCTACTCCACCATGATAATCGTCGACTCGATGAGCTGTTGAGAACTCGGCTGGCACTCATCCAGTAACACCCTACAAGTTCTTACGAACTGGGGTGTCGTCCTTGCTTGTAACGTCCACAAGTTGTTGCAAACTTGCCTGGCGCCCTAAGTACCTACGTCATACAGATTTGAAAGATGAGTTTTGACGGGTTTTGTAGATCTTTTTTTGTTATGTTCTGAGAAAAGATGCACTGCTGTGGTGCTGTGTACATTTTCAAGTTACGAAATTTAAAGATTTAGTGATCTTCCATCTTCAATCTGAAGGGATCTAGACAATCTGACAGTGGTTCGAGATAAAGTTATCTTTCATATAGAGACAAAGGATAACGTCACAAGTCAAATGACATCAACGATATAGATCGATGTAGGTACTTAGAAACCCTATCGCTGTTTTTCCGAGCTTATATAACGTGAGCGCGATGGGGAAACACGCCGTGATAACCGACGTGACGATCAAATCACGGTTCGTTTCAAACATTTTGATAATCATGTTCAGGACAGGCTGTGAAGTCTTCCTTAGACTAAGTATTAAGCTAAGTTGTTAGCGAATAGCAAAATTTTTCACGAATTGTAACGCGCTGGTCGCTTGTATTTACGAGAACTTGTGCATGTCCCAATTTGAGATTGTAAATACTTTGCTGTCACTACTAACGAGTAGGTAGAGAATGCCAATTTAATTTTGTAGCATTATGGCTAATTATCTTGTCTGGAGCACTAACATTTTGTATCCAAAGTGCTTCTGACTTATTATTACTTGCCAATGTAAGTATTAAACCTTAGTTTGTAAGTATCTATTTAAAGGTCAATTGGCCAATTACGGCCGCAGCAAGCCCATCTTGAAGCTGCTTGATAGGTAAACGAAACTCATGTTGTCTGCTCTCTAATTTCCTGCATACTGCCATAGTAATAGAACTTAGTGTAGTTTTTAAGTAGGTAAAACTCGCCATCGCATTTCGTTGGTCTAAACAATGAGTTTTCTAGTAGGTGTCGCCCATCGTTTTTATATTATTTTACCAGTAAGTATTATAAAGTACATTTTCTGTGTCAAAGACAGAAATTTATACATTACATTACAAAATAACTGGCTGAGTAAAATGACTGTCAGCTGCCAGTGTTCAGGCGTTCTAAAATTAAAGAGCGCCATCTTTTGACAGATTATGACAACATTTTAGTACTATTTGATACCAACTAGAAAACTCTTGTTGTAAGATGCTCCTTGAACGCAGGAAGTTACGAGGCGTGCAACTTTTGCAGCGAAGTGCCAGCTCATTTCGCGAAAGTAGCTCTTCGGCTACCTTCGCTGAAAACGGTGATCTTTCACTGACGAGTTTTAACTGGATGGTAATCTCGTGTTCTCTGAACTTGCCAGTATTGATTGCGTTGTTGGTGCTCGCTGGATTGTGATTTATTGTTGTGATGACTCTGTCTAGTCAACAACAAATGCGGCGCTATTGTGTGAAGCCGCGAGGTCTTGATGATAACGAACCTTCTAAATTCTTCACTTCATTCAAGGTGAAGTAAAGAATTTGGAAGCGGTCAAGCAGCTTGCCTTTATGGCAGGGGATTATTAGGTACATTATATTTCTTGGACTAGATAATAATTTTTTAAGAGGTGAATTTGTGATACGATTTTCGTAGATAATCTGAGTGTTTTGCGTTTGAGCAGTTATTTATTTGTGACTGAATGAATGAAGCAAAAATTATATTGAAAATAAATATGTGTATTAAAATGCGTTCTATTATTTTTACCTTACTTATCCTACGACTAAACTTAAACATACAAATGTTAGACTTTTAAATTTTCCGCCTGCAAAGACGTAAGGACTACAAGAAATACCTAAGTACATAACATCATATACCTGACAAAACGCTTCTATTACATATTGCAACGCTAAATTATAGTTTAGCCCGAATAAAATCTTCGAACAAATCATCGCACTTACCATCAGGTGAGATAGTGGTCAAAGGCTAAACTAGAAGGCATACAAAAACGCTATAACCAAATTAAGTCGCGGTTGCTACAAATGAAGACTCGGGCAGCATTTTTTTATTTTTATAGGGGCTATCAAATACCGAAATCTGATAGTTCTTTGTCTCTAAGACTCGTAATGATGATATTCCTAAATTATAGAGATAAAACAATACGGTATTTTGCATTACATTGTAACCCCGCTATTTTTAGTACTAATTAAAAAAAACTATTTTAATTCAATTTTCATTTCGAATAAGCAAAAAAGGCGCAAGCTGAAAAATGTCGACGATCCCGCAAGTTATCCTATTAAAAACAAAAAAATCTTACACTATTTTTTTCAGGCTTGAATATATATGCGTAAATATGTACGCTCATAAAAAAGTGTTTTATTGTTTCATACTAATGTAATAAATTATAACATTGAATATTTTTTTTACATTAAATGCTCCATCCGTTTTCAAAATTAGTATAATTACTAAGTACTTGTTATTTTTTTGCACGGGTAGCCCCTTTGCTTACATTTTTGATCTCGAATTAAAAACCAGAGTATAGTTGACACAATATAATCTATACAAACCAGTACTTGCCAAAAGATAGACAACAGGACTGTAACACCACACAGTATAAGAATGCGAAGATGATTTTTATATCTATAGGTAAGTATATTTTTGACATAGCTGATAGGTACAGTAGAGTCTATGGGTGCGTACCATTTGAGTGAGATTCGCTAAAAACGCTAAAAACGATCACACTCCCAAAAAGTTTTCCACGTGGGTCTTGCCGCTATTTTCGCCTTAAACGCTACATCTAATGTCAAAAGTGACAGAAGTGGCAAATTTTAGTGGCATTCTTAGCGTTCTTATCCACAAATGGAACGGGGATGACAGTTACAAACGATCACGTGATCACACCAAACAGACGCAGAATGTGATCAAAATTATCGAAAATAACGTTCTTAGCGACTAATGGAACATACCCTATGACGACAATTTCACTTGACGATAAGCATAGTATCTACTATGCGAGAAGTGTCCATCTAGTCCAAGGTGCTAACAGACTTACACCTAGACTTCCTGACTCTCATGGAAAACTGTTGAAACACACCATTAAGGGCTTAACGCCAGTTTTTTTCTTGGGGGAGGTACGAATGCCTATTCTGGGGTGCGTTCCGAACCTTGGTTAGAGCGCACTCGGAGTGCAACTTTTCACTCTAACGTCTCGTTCACAACCTTCGAGTAGAGTGTTCGGTTGTCACAACTGGACCGTTCCAAACCTTTGAAGGTTGCAACTTTTTAACCATAAAACGCGTGACATGAAATGACTTTGACGTTTATATCGTATTCTATCTGATGCGCTCACCCATAAATCTCAAAAAATATAAATAGTAACATCATTTCTCAAATTATAAAACTTAAATAAAAATGGAAAACGAATTTGTGATAGTGTTAAATAGCAATTATTATTACGATAATGATGTAGGTCTGTCAATGTCTTAATTTGTTTGAGGTTATAAAACAACCGGTCGTTCCAAACCTCAGGGTAAGTTGCAAAACAACCAAACAACTACACTCTGAGCCTCGGAACGCACTCCTGTAGTCGCGTACCCGAGCTATCAATCACTGTCAGTCAACTTTCAGTTGTCACTGTCAACGTATCAGCTGTGACTGTTCTTAAAAAAATGACAATAAATGTCAATCAAACGCGAATCGAGAATGACCTTACGTGGTTTTTCGTCATTAGAGTATAGAAATATTGCAGAAAACAATGCAATCTGAATCATTTCCAGTGATAGGCGTGATTTTATCACTGGGCATATGTTGTAGTAAACGGCACGAACATGTTGCTCATAGGTAAGCTAAAAGAATCAGAAACGATGAAGAGTGGTTTGAAGAAGCCCTTATTCACAGAAATGATACTGGATCGGTGTAAAACAGTGTTGATCCTCTCAAGTGTGGTGTGCACCCTTGCCGTGGTGATTTCTCTGCACAAATTATTAAATTATGATGGGCGTTTTGCAAAACCTTTCTCGCCTATACCGTCTGGTTTATACGGAAATTATCTAGAGCCTGTACCGGACCGGACTCGCTATACAAACAAAAATCACGATGGAGCCAGAGACGCCGAAGCAGTAGTATCTCTGAATGCTGCGCTTGAGATGAAGAAGAATGGTAAGGCTGACAAAGCACTCAAACTCTTCCAACATGCATTTGCACTTTCTCCAAAACATGCAGACATATTAAATCACTATGGAGAGTTCTTAGAAGATACTAAAAATGATGTAGTCAAAGCTGACCAGCTCTACACCTTAGCATTAACAAATTATCCAGAACATACAGGAGCTTTAATGAATCGGCAGCGCACAGCTAGCATAGTTGAAAATCTAGATAGAGAAATGTTACGGAAAATTGATGAGAAACGAGATGCACTGCTTTCAATACCTGATAGCAACTCAGCATTAAGAAGAGCTAAAAAGGAAGCTTACTTTCAACACATCTACCATACTGTTGGAATTGAAGGAAATACTATGACACTGCAACAAACTAGAAGTATTTTAGAAACACGTATTGCTGTGTCAGGAAAGAGCATAGATGAGCACAATGAGATCCTTGGCTTAGATGCAGCCATGAAATATATAAATTCCACACTATTATATCGATTGAGAGACATTACTATGGGAGATATTCTAGAAATCCACAAAAGAGTGCTAGGACATGTAGACCCAGTGGAAGGTGGTCATTTTCGCAGAACTCAGGTGTATGTAGGAGGACATATTCCTCCAGGCCCTTCAGAGATACATAAACTAATGGCCCAGTTTTTGGAATGGCTTAATTCTGATGATGCTTTAGACTTACATCCTGTAAGGTAAGTTATAACATAAAGTATGAAGGAATAGATACATTTATACACACATATTGTGTATCATGTGGCTTGTTACACCTTTTTTTGTTGTGAAAGTGGCAGTATAACTTGTTAAAATTAAATTTTGTAATTGATTTTCTTGTTGGTTGGCTTTAATTGAATTAATGATTATTCACATTAAGCATAATTATTATGATGTGTTTGTTGATTATTATTATAAGATACGCACCAAAGGGTTGAACAGCAGAACCTAAATGCGTAAATTAAGCATGCCCGTCCAGAATTAACAGTCCCTGTGGCCAAAATCGGTCAGGACTACATCATCATCATCATCATTATAAGATACCAATTACTTCATAAATCAAATGTCATATATATGTCAAAATAATCTACATGCATTAATATAAAATATTATTACTACAGAATCCTTATTCAAAGTAAACAAGTGGTTAGTTCAATAACAAACTTTGTTTTGGGTAATTGCTTTGTATTCAATGCAACAACACTGCATAATACAACAGACAATGAGAAACAATAATACCAACAAATGTAAAAAGGGGTCTAATTAATTATTTCCTTTTATGCAGAGATCTTATTAAGATCACATACATACCTTAACCTTAAGAACCTTGAACCTTAGATAAAGAATAGATTCAGGCATTACTTTGCGGAAAACCATTAACAATAACAAATATTTTTAAAATATTTTAAGAAAACATCAAATTAATATATTAATAAAACACTTAAAATATATATATCTAGTGACTATTCCGCCTAATTTTCCTGTTAAGCCGACATGACGTCACAAACGCCATGCGACCAAACCGGAATAATCGAGAATTCTTTGAATAAATTTTGACTCGATCGTGCGTTTGTAGAGTCAAGACCTCCTGAGAATGCTTTGTGTAGAAGCGTAACGAGTCGAAAATTCTTCCGGTTTGGTTGCGTGGTGTTTATGACGTCGTGTCGGCTTTATAGGAAAATTAGGCAGAATAGTCACTAGATATATTTTTTAAGTGTTTTATTAAAATATTAATTTGATGTTTTCTTAAAATATTTGTTATTGTTAACCTATATAACCTTATAGATTTTCATAAAGAGCAAATATTAATAGCTAACTCTTCATCACACAGTAATTAGTGACTGATGAAACTCTACTAACTTAAAATTAATTAAAAGGTTCATAAATAACTTACATAATCACCTGACCATCAACTACTTCCAGATACGCAGCCTTAGCCCACTACAAGCTGGTCCATATCCACCCATTCATAGATGGCAATGGGCGCACCTCCCGTCTGCTGATGAACCTAGTGCTGATGCAGGCAGGGTACCCACCTGTCATTATTGCAAAGCAACACCGACATCTCTACTATCAGCATCTTCAGACTGCTAATGAGGGTGATGTGAGACCTTTTGTCAGGTAGGTTCTTGTACATTTTGTAACAAATATTTTTTGTAAAATTATAAGTGTAATCATTCAAATAGAAAAAATACTTTGTATTTGAAATGAAATGCATGGGGGTAGTGCTTTGATGATCAAATCAATTGCCATACTCTGGTGTAAAGTGCCTTGCCAAGCCATACATCACTGTTAAATTAACAAGAAAGCCATGTCTGTGATGATCATATCTGGATGGCTATTATTACAGCTATATCTTATTAGCTGTAACTCTGTATCAGTCAACTCGTCCACTGCTGAAGACAGCTTTCCCTAGTTAAGGAGGTATTTGCCATAATCCCCATGTTTGGCAGGCAGCTTGGGGATCGCAGTGTAAGTTGGCAGTTCTTTAGAAGGCGCTGCTGCCGACCTTCCAATATGTTTCGCTTAGTCACTTCGTACAACACACACCGGATGATATGGGGAGTGCAATTCTTTCCCAGCACCCCACGGGGGGGGGATCTTATTACCACCATGAATGAATAACTGTATTGAAGATTGTACAGGGTGGGTAGCCAGGGAAAGTAAAGTAGGGACACATCAAGCCAGCAGTGTAATAGCATTGTGAACAACATTCTTTATATATGTTTATGGAACTCGTAATCACATTTGACTTGTTAAATAAATTTAGCTCCTTGCACAACAGCTGTTTCGTTGTGATATACGTTTAGAGAAACTGTAAATGTTAAAAAATCAAAATTCGCAAATCCACTGAAAATAGATTGGTATTCAACAGTTCTTATCAAAAAAATATTTGAACTAATAAGGCAGCTTTCTAGTGGTTATTATTTTTACTAATTTCATCTTCATTGGTTTTTGATTGTACTAAATTCCATAAAAGATAGAACTTACTAAAGATTAGCTGTGGGCGCTGTGGTTGCTTATTTAAAAATGATAAGGTGATTTTAGACAAACGTGATGCGACCATTGTGACTTTTATTCTATCTTTTATTACACTGAAAGGATCATAATATTATTTCAGATTCATAGCACAATGCACAGAGCGTACACTCAACCTGTACCTTTGGGCAACCAGTGAGTTTTCCCACATGGTCCCGGCCATTGGAGAGCCGCACATCCTCACAGGTGAACCTATGGAGGAGGAAGACAATCTATTGTGACCCTTGTAAGTTCCACATTAGGCAGAAATTTGTTTATATTTTAAACTAGGAAAAAATTGTATTAGTCTATGAAATGGAATTAAGGAATGATAAAAAAATTAAGAGTCTTAAACTTCATAAATCTTCTTAGCATATTTGCACTAATATTTGTGTTACTTGGATAATATATATATATATATATATATTTACCTTTGTAGCATGATAAATATAATTGTTTTGAGAATTATCACATACTACCGATTAACTAACAAAAATAAAAATTTGCTTAGGTTTAATTTATTTGTTCCACATCATTTTTTTTTTATTTTTTTTTTTTTTTTTTTTTTATGCCTGATAGTTTAGCCTTTGACCACTATCTCACCTGATGGTAAGTGATGATGTGGTCGAAGATTTTGTTCAGGCTAACCTAGAAGTACTGGCTCTCAAGGACAGCTGCCGGAACACACCGTTAGGTGCTTGGCGACAGACTTTCTACTTGAGGGTGGTAGCTAGCCAGGCGGGCATTCGCAAAATGCCCTACCACCATGCTATAACGACTACCATCCTAAGACGATAACCGGGACCGACGGCTTAACGTGCCCTCCGAAGCACGGAAACGCTCAGTAGTAATGTCACTAGCGGTCACCCATCCAACTCCTGACCGCGTGCGACGTTGCTTAACTTTGCTGATCGGTTGAGAACAGCTAAGTAAACTTCGCCACGAGCGCTTCAAAATTATATTTGTCATGTAAATTTATAGACTCGACACAATTATTTATGTAATATTTTGATTTTACCATATGAGGCAGGTGGTTGAATGAATAACCCATATGAAGTGTTGGCATATTCCGGTCGATTGAGGCAGGGCAAAATAATTTGCAATATGGATATGGTTTACAATACAAGGAAATTGGAAAATGCAGGTTAACATGAAAGTATAGTTTAAACTTTTCATCCATACATGTACAGCCTGGTATGTTCTTTGATAATTAGGCACACAAATTGTTTTTTTTTTAATATCTCATGTTTTTGATGTTTGATTAATCAGCTAATGGTAATTTCTACACACCATATACAATATACACATAAAAAGTTCACCATATGCCGTACGACTTCATTTCAATTTGTCACACTTGCAGCCCTCTTATAGCCACCACTACCCAGTAGCCAGCTATCTATATTAAACATTCACTGTTAAGCTATCTATGTGTATCAAACATTGATTATATATTCTCAAATTTCGCAATATTGTCATCGATTTTGTACATGGCTGGCTCAATTTATTTGTGTCATTAATAAAAATATCATATGTTTGTTCAGCTGCTTAATTTCTTCTGACAAATGAGATTCATAATCGTTGTCTAAAAGACATAAAAATGAATTGATCTGTGCTTTAGAAGAATCATGATAGCCAGAGATTAAACTAAAATAAAGTGCATTGCATTTATCGCTTAAAGCGCTTGTGCACAAAAATATAATGGAAAACTTTAGTTGTCTTTGTAGGGACATAGATAGTATGTGTTAATGAAATCACGTGCTTATTTAGGTTCTAGTTGTTTGGAAACGCTTTTGAGGTTTCCGATTTGCGTATCAAGTCACAGCATTGTTATAGTATAGTTAGTACTTAACTAATGTTTCATCGGTACCCACCTTCAGAATATATTGTAAATATGTAATATATGGAGATTAGACAATTTGTTAAAAGGGATTAAATTATTATTTATTTTTGTAAATATTTTGAATGTATGGATATTTGTATTGTAAATATTATTGACACAACCTCCTAATGAGAATTTAATGAATATTTAATGGGAAAAAATTTAACAACCAAACTATAATTTATTAATGTCAACAGAATTATCTGGAAGGTGTAAGTAAATATTTGATGCTTATGGAGTTCTAAAACTTCTTGATGTTGAGTAAACCTACGAATAAATATGTAAGTCAAGCCCAAAAACAGCAGAACGCAAACCTTACCGCAGCGGGCGTGGTTTATAAAGTGTACCGCGCGGCGCAACAACATTACTGAGACGCGACCAATCGGATGCGATCATTTCTAAGCGCCAATATAATGAACCAATCTAATTGGATTAAAAGATTTTGTTTATTGTGAACTTTATGAGTCTTTACATATTTATTTGTAGGAGTAAATACATAACCATATACTTATAAGGTATATAAGTTTAATTTAATTATAATATCCCAGTAAATACATATTAACGAATGAAAAAGGAAAATACTGTCATCAAATTAATCGGTTTGCTTGATCACAACGCACATTGTGGCTCAAAAAGTGTAGAAACATAGTAAATCATATAACTTGTTTTAATTAGGTTGTTGTCGTTAGTGGTACCTACATTACCAAAGATGTTTTATTTAAGTATTTATACATAGCTAGAATTATTGGTGTCGATTCTTAAGTGCAATTTCTAAATTAGATCTGTTAATATGTTTGGTATATTTACGCGCACACTTAAATTTATACTTACACTTCTCTGCGTACATCTTTTAAGAAGAGGATTTCCATTTAACAGACAGTGTTTGAATATCAAACGGCTTTAGAGATGTATGTGCCGGTCGGTATAGACATATTTCTCAAGCTAACAACAGATAAATTTTAGATTTGGAGAATGCTCTCTAGATTGGACGCCAATGTCGCACGAATGTATATAAATTGCATAAATAAAAATTTGTAAAAAAAAATGGTGACATTGTATTCTTCGTATGGTAACCCGCCGCATTGTAAACCAGTTATAATGTCCTAATTCCATGGTCTAACTCAATAAATAACTATGTACATACATTAATTGAATTAGGCTGTATTGACATGGTTTGTTTTTATTTGAAAATTATTTTATTTTTATATCTAACTGTGATAGTATTACGTCTATATTTGTACTATATTTTAATGCTAAATAATTAATTTATTTTTATAATGTGAAATTGTTACGTGTTATTGTCACTATAGTATGTTGTTTTTGCCTCAAATAGTTATTGAGAGTTAGTTTTGTTGTCCATAATGTAAAAACCCTCTTACTACATAACATAATGCATTTGTTATGAAAAAAATCTGATGAGAATATATCAAATAACATAATATTTCAGCTGTGTCGAGTTTGACAACGTCGCGTGCTTCAATTTTACAAGCAATTTTTTAAATACAATAGTTTGGTTTAAAACCTGTACAGTTGCCTAATTCACACAATATACTATTTTGAGCAGGTAATTTTTATTATAAAAGGAAGTGCGCGCTTTTAAAACCAAATAATAACAGACTAGCTCCTTTATCTACAAATTACTTCGAAACTTGTCTTGAAACTAAAATCATTGTTTTAACTTATTATTGCTTCTACAACTTTTTTTTCATCTAAGAATGTTTGTAATTATTTGTTTGCACGTGAATAGGTCCACAAAGAGATAAATTTTATTAAGAAATAAGTTCATATGTATGTTCGCCGTAGTATGCGAAATTTAGTTCGTTTTCGCTGTTCGAAGCGCGCCCTCCTTTATCCATAGGTTTCATTTAGCCAATATATGTATTATTATATAATGCAGAAAAAATCTACCTATCACCTCATACACAAAATGAAGTAAGCTTAAGTCAGCAGTTGGTATCATAGATTCCCCATACGAATCTTTATTTTTAAATACCTATATCCTTTACCTTACCCTTCATCTTACCTTTTGGTAATTAATAGATATATGTTCAAAACATTAGCAGACTAACCTCCAGTTTCTGGAATGTTTGTCAAAACCTTGATCAGTTAACAAACTGAATACTGAACGCTCATTGGTCACATATCGCATCATAAAATACCATTGACCAATCAGCGTACATTATTTAGACTGTCAAATCATCAAAACTATGTTTTTTTTTCGGAAACTGAGGGTAAACCTAGAACCGCGAGTTACCGCGGAGTCTTCTTCTTCTTCGGAGTACTTATCCAAGAAGGTTCTTACACCTACTTGTTATACTATGATCTTTTACTTTATAATATTTTGGAAACCCACACCAATCTATTGAGGTCTGCATGGTGTTTAAATTTTTTTCTATTATTAATTGTTATGAAAAATATCAGATGAGATCAGTTTCACCGATTTTGCTTTATTTAAAATCAAACTTCCAAGATGAAATATTAAAATTGAACATGCGTTGATCGTTGTATGGAGATCGTTGTGGCTTAGAAATGTAGTAGTGTAGGTACTTAGTTGTTGTCCTGTCTTCCATATTCAGTATTTTATTTATTGACACTATTTATTGCATTTCCATGATACCAGTACAAACTATAACTGTTCCTTTATATTGTAATAAAACTTTGTAACTATACTTTGTTTTCTTTGTAACCCTGTGTCCTACGACGCGACACGATATTCGTACGTTTCCATCCTACGCGTGTCTTTTCCGTTACTCTCGTCGAAGCGCTCGTAGCGAAGTTTACTTAGCTGTTCTCAACCGATCAGCAAAGTTAAGCAACGTCGCGCGAGGTCATGAGTTGGATGGGTGACCGCTAGTGACATTACTATCGGTCGGTCCCGGTTGTTGTCTTAGGATGGCAGTCGTTATAGCATGGTGGTAGGGCATTTTGCGAATGCCCGTCTGGCTAGCTACCACCCTCAAGTAGAAAATCTGTCGCCAAGCACCTATACCCACCTTTATTAAAACTGCTATTCAAATAATGTTTATTTTAGAAGATTTTCGTTTGCATAAAAATATCCGTGGATATCGACTTCGTTTACAGCGAAACAAGTAAATAACCCATACCTATACCTACCATAGAGAAAAGCAATACACATAACGACCTTCGCTACGGTTGGCACACTTCACGATCGTTTATTATACGAGAAGAACATAAATTATTATTGTGATTGTAATTATCATCACTACTTTTATAAAATGTGAAGTCGGAATGATACTTTTTGTTTAAGTAATGGAGTGAAATGTGAAGTAATGTTACCTACCCGGTTGTGTGTTGCATATTTCTACGTCGTACATGGAGTTGGATTGTTGTGCTTGTAAATGTTTCTGAAGGAAGGCAAGGTACGCATAACTTACGAAATCTAATAAGTCATAATAACAGCATCAAAAAATGTTTAGGTAGGTAAGTACCTACAACAATTATTCATACGATGACAACCTTAGAGTTCACGCACACATAGACGCGTGTACAAAAACAACATTTGTGTAGTGTATGTGTAATAGGTAGTTAGAACGCGGCTTTTGTAGAGAGCATTTACACCCACACTACGACGTAGTATACAAACGAGATCTACCCTCACAAATACGCATCAATAATTCACTGTGGAGGAGCGCGCCGAGTGAGTGATCTGTCTGTACTTCTTATTATGCCTCGCTTCAGAAGGAATCGCATATAGTAAGAGGAATTGTACGGCGGCAATCTTGAATCCGTCATTCTTTTTTTGCCTTGTCATTCGACTGCTACATTTGTTCAAACCATTTCCAAGCACTCTGACACCTGCACTGCAGATCCGCCAGATTTTTCAAGATAGCGCTTAAACAGCGCCCCTAGGTTGTGTTAGTCAATCGAGCATCTCTCATAATATCGCGTTTACGAGATCGCGGCGTATCATGAGAAAAAAATCCTAACTATAACTGATAGTTTTTCAGTCAAGTGTGCCACAAAATGTTCACGTTTTGGGAGAGTTCAATAATTATAGTATTGGTGACTAATAAAACTTCACATAATCAATTTCGATTAATTTATTATAATGTGCGATGTTAAAATATTTTTATTACAATAAAGCATTTCAACTAGACAACTAGAGCCGACCGCTCACCGCACTCCCATTCTATTGTTCTTTGTACGCAAACATTTTACAAACCAATTCATTCCGAGCCAAAAGTAAACGTTACAATCTCGATATTACAAGTATTTAAAAAAACTATATATATAATAAGAGAGATTTCTTTCCGTACAATCAAACATCGGCGCAAGCAGTCACTCTGATACAGAGTACCGATTAAGTTACATATTTTTAATAATTTTTTTAATTAATTAATAAGCGCTATCTATTAACTCCCTTTCGTAAGCTTCAGTATACAATATTTGCCTCAAGTTTAAATCTGAATAAATATAGCCATGGAATCGACGACGACAATACATAGGTGATATCCGACAAGCCGCCGTTCCATTAATTTTGCCAACTAAAAACAACTATACTTTATACCAAATACAATTTCAATTGCATGAGTTGTTACTAGAGACAAGCGTATATCTAGCTAAGCACCAAAGCACTCATAAAAAATACAATGTTTGGTATACAAATATATAAAAAACAGAAATTTTCATAATTGAGGGTAGACAAGAATTCCATATCTCATTCCAAATTAAATTATTTCAATGTACAGTGTATAGTAATTTTACAACAAAACTAGCTAAAAGAAGAAGAACAATTAAACTTGAAATTAACGAGTGGAACAAAATATGGAATAGAAACTAAGTTACATAGATCCGAGCCATCGCATCCCGGACGAATGGCGACTCTACATACAATATTACTCACAACACATAAAATTAGACGCATTACAAAAGAGGAAATAATAAACAAATATTAAATGACTTGAAAAACTTACATAGTAACATAGTCTTTTAAGTAGTTTTACTATTTTTATTAATAATTAAAAAGTAAACACGTTTTACGATATTTATAAGTGTGTAGTATGTTGTTGGTATAAAATAACGACAAGAGATATCTGCGTATAGAAATTTATCTCACCGGCTCTTGTCATGGACGATCCTACAAAAAGCACACAATACATAATAGATGTGGCAGTATGGGCAAAGTCGCCTGAGAGCTAAGCTCTCACGCGCCCAACATCTAATCCTTGAACATGCAACTGTTCTGCCATTTTATGGCCTCTGCTCAGTTACCACTATACGACGTCACTGATCGCAATTCGTTATAAACACAACCAGTCGAGAGCACGGACATTATCCATAAAACAGATTAAATTAGTCTCGTCTCATTCTGTCAGTTTATAGATAGAAAGAGACAGTAATAATGAGATTATAATTATTTGTTACATGATTATGAACGCACTTATCGCCAATGTTTGAATGTTCAACAATACGGCAAAGTGCTGAAATGATACCTATTTGTTATTTAATTACGGGAATTCTGACGCTTACAAAAATAAGTGTTTTTATCACACGTGTCTATAACCTATTTGACGAAACCTTGTGGAATTTTGGAAAATGGAAGATAAATATATTACTCAGTGTGTTAACCAATAAGTTTTTAAAACTTGTATCGTGATTATTTTATAGAGGAACTTGTGCTTTAGGCATTCGTGATAACCATAAATTAAGTATTTTACGTCACAAACAACAAAAATATTATACATCCTTGATTTTAATTTAGGCTAACTGTACATTTCGTCGTTGAAAACATGAAATCGACTAAAGAACAATAACAAGCTACATATATGAATTATATTTATTTATAGCAAAAGATATGTAAATCACAACGAATCTATAGACATTTTAGACGAAGTTTAAAATCCGTTACAAATGTATAGCACATTTAATTTAAACTGTTTATATGTCAGTTAAAGTAACTGCCTATATATAGAGATACGGAATAAACCAGTAACTGTCTTAGACTAGTTTTGGACATTTTTACCGCAACGCATTCACGAATTCGGCCCTTTCAATAGAGTTGATTTACTGTTAATAGTGTATGGAATCTTATATTATTGTATATATGGACTTTTTACTATATAAAAATTGACTTGATATTTTGAATTTTTAACAATTAACCATACAAATCTAATTTAGCAAGAATTCACTTTATTGGACGACGAACGAAAATTCTAATACGTTTCAGAGTTACCTTTATGAACTAGATATATTCACAGTTGAATTTTAACCAATAATACATATTCCGTCAGAGTCTAGCCGCATATTGTAATGTGTACGAAAGTTGAATGGGGCTATTATAGGCAGTCTTGTGTCGTCTCAATACAAAATCGATTCATTCTATTCGACGTGTACAAACATCATGACTGCAGACTGGGCGTCCAAGTCTTCTCTTTACTTCTAAATGTCCCGTTTCGATTTCAAATATTTACAATTTTAACTTTATAGGCCATTAGTAAGTTAAATGCATCGACGAGTCACTTACAATTTAAATGAGAAAAATGAAATGAGTGTTATTTGTAAAAATAATGAATGTTCATCTACAATTTACATTACATCTCCGAATGTGAAATACATAAAACATTCTTCGACAAACTGTCATCTACTACATGAGAGATACAATTAAGTGCAACTCGAATGCAGTAGATGTTACACAGTATATGGTAAGTCAGTAGCAAATCTTCCAAACTTTTGCAAAAGAATCGGACTTGTACCTGTTTGTGCATAACACACCTTACGTTAAACAGTCTCTCGTTTCCTTCACAACTCCACCGCTCTAAGCCAAATTAAAATAAAGTATAATTCGAAGGAACGCGTCACAACGGAAACGGCAACGAAACTCAAGCGGTATTCGGTCGGTAGGCCAGCTACACACATCCATACATGTCACACATTGGATTCTATACTTCGAATACTGATCGTTTTGGACGCGAGGCGCTTCCGTACGCTTAGTGCCGCGACTGTGTCGCCATCTCTCGCGGAGCCGACCGCAACGCACATTACAAAACATCTCGGAAATAATTTAAAACAATAAATGCAATTATTTACAATCATGCGCTGAATCTTACTAACAATTTTATTAACTTTAATGTCATAAAATTGCAAGTATGTCCATTTAAATAATTCAAGGGTAAAACGCGCGTGTACGAGCGATATCGAACGCAAATTAGCACCGAGCCGTCGAAGTATCCTATGGGAGAGTTACCGCACTAGTGTCAGTGGCGAGTCGTCGGGCGTTCCTTGGAGAGATGTGATGTCGGTCAGGTGGCACTTCAGGCAGAGGCCGGGTAGTGCGGCGCTGGGCTAGTGGTGCCGCGGCTGGATGCGGCGCGAGATGTGCTCCTCCTGGGTCATCTTGGCGCGGAACTCTGCCACCAAGTCGCGCGACTGCGCCAGTACTGCCAACTGCTCGTTCAACAGATCCTCCCATTGCGTCGCGTACGCTGTCGACACAACCAAACAAAACTTTACAACTTACGTCTGGCTGATTGATTATGGTTAAGCGTTGCAGTTATCAGGGTTATATGTTAGTTTACCATATACACCGGACGATACTTACTGTGACCCCTTTATTCATAATCATTTCATAACTTTACGATAGGTTTATAAAACGTCATTAGTACTAAGCAAAAGAGTTTTCTTTTGAGCAGTACTAATGACGTTTTATAAAGTAATGGAACGATTATGAATGTTTGTAGGTATTATATATAACGGATTTAAAAAAGGCCGTTCATTAAGCTTTTAGTTTTAGAGAAATAAAATATATTGATTATACTTTTAAAATTTAGTTTATATTATATTATACTAAATTCTAGAGGATGTTTCGGCCATACATGCGATGGGAACATATATTATTGCAAAATTTGCAGATGGCCGATTGAAATTATGTATTATTTTGTTGTATAAGGGCAAAACCAATTTTGAATCAGAGATCAACGAAATCAAATAACTAATAATAGCATAATCGCCTGTATATCTTCGAGCGAGTGGACAGAAGTAAATAAACATATTAAGCTAATAGTAAGACGCTGACACGTGCTCAATAGCTTTAGTGGATAGTTTTTTTTTTAAATATACACCGTGTCCCAAAATTCAACGATAAGCCGGCATCGGTGCATGGACATACACATGACTCCTCGGAAAAAAAAAAAATTATAACTGTTTTTTTTTATTAATTACAGAGACTTTTATAAATTTCATCGATATTCGATACCCATTTTGCTATTTTCAACTACCATGACCACAATTTTTGACATATTTTTGATATTTTTTGTGCATTAGCAACCTAAGAAGGACGGCTATCTACCACAATCCTTTAAAATTACAGAAAGTCTGTAGTTATTTTACAAAAATCAGTAAAAAAAAAATTTTTCTTATAATTTTCATAGATTTTAACATTCTATGCACTTTCTATAGTCTGGGTTAAAAAAAAAAGTATGGACACTACCATGGCAAGTTTTATTAAAAGTTGGCGCAACTTTATAAAAGTCTCTGTAATTAAAAAAAAAAAGAGTTATAATTTTTTTTTTTTTTTTTCCCGAGTAGTCATGAGTAGGTCCATGCACCGATGCCGGCTTATCGTTGAATTTTGGGACACGGTGTATATTTAGTTTGTAGCAATAAGAAAATTGTGTGTTAATCTTGATCATACTCTCTAAGGTCAAGTTGATCACAAAACACATTTCTTTAAAATATTTTCCATTGAATAAAATGGCAAAGTTGACTCTAAATTACGCATGAAACATAAACATCATACGAGTAATTATTCATATACGTATGTTTAAGTGTATAAAAATATAATAATAAAATAGTAAGTCCGTATCATGAGGGACAAGGTAAGTTAAATTTTCGATTTTAGTTACTAATTTTGTGTTGATAAGCTTTCTTTCGTGTTACACCCTAACTGATCCCGTTTATTTCATCGCTGTCCCTCTTTCATTTCTATCCAGATCAATAGTGACTAAATTTCATTTTTCAGTGCCTTAAGGAAAGGATCTTCATAGCAATTTCCATACAAACGAACGATTAAACACCATGTGATCAAACTCGGTGAATTTTGCAAAGCGTGTCCACGATTGAGGCTAATTGTAAATGCCTCTGGTTTACCAGTTTTACGTAAAATTATGTACATATTTTCACAATTATTGGCATATATCGATTAGTATGGAATTTGTTCTTTTCACCAATCTCAATTAAAAAAAAAGAAAATCCATAAAACCAGAAATCTATGCTTCTCTACAACTCCAGGGCATGCATGCAAAACTTCATAGATTTTGAACACTTGGTATTTAAAATATGCCAAATTACGTTTTTATGGAAAACGCTACGTGCACACTAACCTTAAGGTTGAACTGGAGAAGTGACCCTCCATACAAACGTCGTAGGGTGATCACTCCCTTATTTGAGATTTTAGGGAGTGATCACCCTACGACGTTTGTATGGAGAAGTGACCGGCCAGTTCACCCTTAAAGACCTGCGTAAAAAATAGGGGGTGAACCTATTACCGTCTACGGGCACAGTTCACGTAGTTATGACATTATTATATAGCATTGCGCTAGTATCAAGCTGAAAATGTATAAAAATGGCTTTGTAAATATATTATCGAATGAACGAAACCATCCCATGAGCGACAGCATTGGCATTATTACCGAAGCGATGACCCGCGGATGTAACACCGCGTTACATTTGCTTTGTTACGGTTGCACAGCGCTGCAACTCATTGTGAACCTCGCTACCTTGTCGCAATAACGAAGTGTTTGAGTACAAATTATTTAATCATACAAGTTGTCCATCTTGTTCAATTGGACTTTCATTGCTAAATACGAAAATAGCAAAATACACACAGGAGTTTCGGATGAATTGATTTTGTACCCATTGTTTAATGAATAAAACAACTTACTGCACCAATATTATCTAATCTATACTTATAATAAAACTGTAACAGATACAATTCTGTACATGGCAGATATTTTGAAAAAAAAATAACTGAGCTCACTCTGTAGCTGACACTGATGCCAAAACTATATTTTATTTTTTATTTTTGTCTGTCTGTCTGTCTGTATCTCCTACTACTGAATGGAATTCAATGAAACTTAACGCGATTTGAGTTCATACTACGGAGAAGGTTATTGTATACTTTTTATCGAGAAATTCAGCACGGTTCCCTCGGGAAAGAGGATGACAGTCAAAATGTACACTTAGTTGTAATTTATTAACGGGTAGTCCGTTTTTTTTTAATAGTTCTAACCCCACGTACAGCCCGGCACCTCACGGACAGCTCGGCACCCCAGCAACTCACGGGCAGCACGGCACCCCACGGGCAGTTCGGTACCCCAAGGGCAGCCCGACACCCTTAATTAGTTTTGCAAGCTTGCTAAGATAAAACTCTAAAATCTAGAATATTCGCCACAATCACTTTTTTTTCAACTATCTATGTTTTGCCGGATATATTTTGGAGACTGCGCAATGGAAGAGCAAGATCTAACATATTTTCGTTCTATTTTTATTATTTAAGGAAAAAAAATATTTTCATTCCGTCTGAAAATTGCCTTTACTCAGTTTTTTAAGAAGTTGTCATATGAAATCGTTACATGAAGTGTTCAATGTATGTTATTAGATAGATTGCGACAAGGTTGCATCGGTCGAAGTCCGGAGTGGGTACCTATAATGCGTTGCGGATGACGCTTGCCAAGGCGGTTGCTCGGGAGGAATCGGACTCGCTTGATGCGCGCCTGCCACCCTGCAACATTCCTCTCGCAACTTCACACACCACACACTAACACAGACGCCGTATCACATGTAACGAAGCGTTATTTTACTGTTTTACACACGTTTCATAATTGAATAGCGACCGTATTGTCACCTAACGGTCATAGTTTCAGAATAGAGACAGCTACTGATAATATCTTCCTCAAAAAGACCCAATATCTATTCCAACTGGGGAGTCGAACCCAGGATCTCGAGATTGTAAAACGCTAAGCTCCACTCGATCGAGGCAGTAGTAGTCGTATTTTAAGAGCAATTATATTTTAAAGCTTTGTTCACATATCAAAATGAAAGTGTAAAAAGTACTTTTTACACTAATTTATCGGAAAACCCCGTTCCTTCGTATTTAGTATAAAGAATTTGAACATGGTGATGATCCACCTGGCTGCAGCATGACCGTACAGCGCGAGATACCTGGAGGATGGCACGGTGATGGGTGTGGAGTGGGATGTATGACTGTGCGCACTGACCGTCCTGATCGTAGTCGACGTCCCGGGTGAGGTGCAGCAGCGCGGTGCAGCGCTGCAGCGCGTGGTGCATGTAGGATGGCATGGCGATGGGTGTGGAGTGGGATGTATGAGTGTGGGCACTGACCGTCCTGATCGTAGTCGACGTCCCGGGTGAGGTGCAGCAGCGCGGTGCAGCGCTGCAGCGCGTGGTGCATGTAGGATGGCATGGCGATGGGTGTGGAGTGGGATGTATGAGTGTGGGCACTGACCGTCCTGATCGTAGTCGACGTCCCGGGTGAGGTGCAGCAGCGCGGTGCAGCGCTGCAGCGCGTGGTGCATGTAGGATGGCATGGCGATGGGTGTGGAGTGGGATGTATGAGTGTGGGCACTGACCGTCCTGATCGTAGTCGACGTCCCGGGTGAGGTGCAGCAGCGCGGTGCAGCGCTGCAGCGCGTGGTGCATGTAGGATGGCATGGCGATGGGTGTGGAGTGGGATGTATGAGTGTGGGCACTGACCGTCCTGATCGTAGTCGACGTCCCGGGTGAGGTGCAGCAGCGCGGTGCAGCGCTGCAGCGCGTGGTGCATGTAGTCGGAGATCGCCTTGTGGTTGTCGAGCACCTCGTCCTCGGCGCGCTGCAGCTCGTCGATGGCCTCGTGGAACGTGTACATCTCGGCAGACATGTCGCCTTCCTACACACAACACCCACCACGTCACAACGTTACATAATGCTTTAGAAAGGACCAATTATCCCAGTGGGCGATTACCAGCCCTGGAAGACGAATGTTGAAGACCTGAGGAGGCTTTTTTCGAACTGTTATAAATACAATACACCCCATTGCACCCTAATAGATATAGTGTCAGCCCGAACTTTCTCCTATTCAGCTGTTTCCATTTAGTAGTAGTAATAGCTCATTGGCTTTGGCTATGAACTGCCGCGCAGCAGGTCCATGGTTCGAATCACGCCGCGGGCTTGAGCTTCACCGCATGGTGGAAGGGTATTTTGCGAATGCCCGCCTGGCTAGCAACCCTCAAGTAGAAAATTTGTCGCCAAGCACCTAACGGTGTGTTCCGGCAGCAGTCCTTGAGAGCCAGTGAAACTACAGGTACATGAGACTTAACCACTATGTCTCACAGTGACGGGCGCGGTGCAGTTCGTGACTTGTGACGAAGTGCATCTATTATTGACAAAAAAAGTCATAGTTAGTGAACATATGAGAAAACGAATTGTGCATTTGCCACTCATACATGCTGGTTTTGTGATGAGATAGTGCTTTGCACGTAACAGCCATCTAGTGTATAACTCCGGATTAAAACCGGATTCGGGTTCTCAAATGACTGGTAGGCGACCAGCAGACAACCGCCCATGCCCTTCTTCATCGCGCCTACAAGAATGAAGTGTGCTTCAGTAGATCCTGCTCCAAATTTCGCCAATATTTTGGCACTTCAGGGAAGGGAGGAAAACTGGAGCCTGATCACCAAACAAATCAAGTTTGATTGGTGGTATACTCCAAACCAGGTGGGGAAGCTATCCAGACGAGCAAGCGCCCAACCGCCTAACCAAGTGCAGTCCTTTGCAGGCCGCCTAGGCGCAGGAAATTGTATATTGTATACTTTCTCTGTTCCTGCACAGTCTGCAGTTTATTTGGATATTGCAATATCGCTCATCATATTCATGTCTCATCCACACTATATACTAATATCGGAGTTAAAAAGGACACATCAAAATATTTCACAACATTTTAAACACCACAACAACGTTACCGAAATTACTAGTTCTAGTGTCGACCAATAAGATATATATACGTAGTGTATACTGACATTGAGCGAGCGTAGATGCGCGAGATCGTCCCGGTCCCGTTCCCGTTCCCGTTCCCTGGCCCGGCCCGGGTCCGTGTCGGCGGGCTCCATCTCCACGTCGGCCGGCGGGGACTCGCCGCGCGCCCGGCTCGGGTCCGACGTGCCCAGCTCCTTCACTCTATACACACACAACAACAAAATTTATAACAGTAACGAGCCACACTCTCATATTAGTACCACCCAAATGACGCTTGTCTGTTACATAAAGAAAGGTCAGTTTGCATTAAACATTTTGACATTATTCGGATTTTAATAGGGCCTGTTTCAGAATGTTCGAGTAAGTTCCAGTTATACTACCCAGACCATACTTAATAAATAAAACACTATCTTTGCGTTTCACAGTCATCGATTTAGCCTATCCATCGGTTAAAGCTTGAAATGCGCTGCATGTTAACTGTCATTTTTATCATTCAGTTATTTTATGTTCTGGGTAGTATAACCGGAACTTACTCGAACATTCTCAAACAGGCCCTTGGAAAAGAAGAGTTATTAAATAGCGTCGTTTTTTCGCTGCGTTATACGCGTTGTGTCTAAATGTAATGTGTTATTTCAATTACAAATTAGGACTAAGTACACCTACTAATATATGTCTACTTTTTACTTTGTCTATTTCGCGATGTGACTATTTCGTTATTGGAGTGCAGTTAGTAAACAATAAAGTGGTATCTTGTTCTTGAACAAACATTCAATGGACCTAAGTCTCAATATGTCTACAGAACGCAGCGAGCAAACGGTATATAAGCCGCCCAAACTGCGATTGTCACGAGCGTATGCGTCTATTAAATAACTGGCGCCGGCGGTTACTTTTTTTTTATCTAATGGGTTGGCAAACAAGCAGACGGCCCACCTGATGATAAGCGGTTACCGTCGCCTATGGACATTTCCAACACCAGGGGCGTTACCAATGCGTTGCCGACCCTGTAAAACTCCTTTAACACCTTTTGCAAGTATGCGGTAAGAAGGAGCGCATAAATCGAGCTGTGTGAGACTTCCAGGACTCGATTATGTGTGGATGAGCTTTTAACCGGTGACGCAAGGAACGATGATAGAATCGCGATGCCGGCATAAGCTCAAACAGCTCTTGGGAGCATTCCCCGTTATAGAGCCTGTAGAATATACAGAGCGATCCGATGTCTCTACGGAGGCTCAGTGGCTCAAGGCGGTCAGAGAGCTCGGGGTCGTCGACAATTCTTACCGCTCGACGCTGTATAGCATCGAGGGACTGGAGTTGGTACTTTGGTGCGCCATTCCAGAGGTGAGAGCAGTACTCCATGTGAGGGCGAACTTGTGCTTTGTAAAGCAAAAGTTGCTGGCTCGACGTGAAGTACCGCTTTGCCTTATTAAGCACACCAAGTTTCTTGGAAGCCAATCCAGCCTTACTCGCGATGTGACAGCGGAACTGGACATCTTTAGAAATGTCGACGCCAAGAACTCCAATACTCTCTGCGATATCTAGGGGAACACCCTGAAATTGCGAAGCGATGATGAAGGGGGTCTTTTTCGCGGTGAAAACGCATGTCTGAGTTTTTTTGGGGTTGAATTGGACAAGGTTCTGCTGTCCCCAAAGCGAGACGAGTTCTAATAAACCCTCAACTTCAGACACAAGACCAGTTCTGCTTCGTTCTACTTCGACGCGAGGGGCATTAGCACGGCCAGAATATTGCGCATCGCCCGTGCTATCATCCGCATAGCAATGCATGTTACAGATTTGTAGCATGTCATTGATATGCAGAATAAATAGCGTAGGCGATAACACTGATCCCTGAGGGACGCCAGCATTAATCGGCATGGGATCGGAGCAAGCTCCGTCGACAACGACACGAATACTCCGTCCAGATAAGGAACTGGCGACCCAAGTGCAGAACCCCTCGGTAAGACCGTAGGGTGGTAACTTCGAAAGAAGTGCCCTGTGCCAGACCCGATCAAAAGCCTTAGCAATATCGAAGCTGACAGCTAAAGCTTCTCCTCTACTCTCGACTGCATCAAGTGGTGAGTGAGATAAACCAGAAGATCACCAGCTGATCCGCCTCGACGGAAACCGTATTGACGGTCACTGATCAGTTGGTGATCCTCTAAGTAACCTAGGAGCTGGTTGTTTACTACACGCTCCATCACCTTACAGAGTAGAGAAGTGATTGCTATAGGCCTGTAGTTGGATGGGTCTGTACGGTCACCCTTCTTGGCAATGGGGTGTACGAGAGCAACCTTCCACGAAGACGGCACGCATCCTTTGGAGTAGGAGAGCATGAAAAGGCGCGTTAACACCGGAGTCAACTCAGGAGCACATGACTTGAGGACAATAGCTGAGATGCAATCCGGCCCGCTCGACTTTCGCACATCAAGGGATAAGAGTTCCTTCCGTACCGCTCTCTGCGAGAAACGTACATCTGGCATGGAACTCGCACATCCGTGGATTACCGGAGGTGTTGCGTCCCTATCGTCGAGAGTCGAGTTAGAGGCAAAGATAGTACCCAAAAGGTCGGCTTTCTCTTTAGCACTGTGGGCCAGAGAGTCATCCGGCTTACGTAACGCTGGTAAGGAAGTCAGGCAGAAATTACCTTCAGCAGCTTTGGCAAGAGACCAGAAAGCACGACTTCCTGAGGGAAAAGTTGCTAGCTGGTCGCCAATTCTTCTGATGTACTCAGACCTTGCCTTAGCGATTGTCCTCTTATTAGATCTGGAGGCAGCATTAATTTTCTTCTTCAACTCGGCCGTATTCGGATCTTTACGCGCAAGTGCTTCGGTCCAGGTTTTATAAGCAGCGTTTTTCTGACCGGATGAGTCAGCGCAAGACTTATTAAACCATGGACGGCTCCGACCACCAACGCGCACTACAGATTTAGGAATGTAACATTCCATACCCTGAAGCACGACGTCAGTGATGGAGTCTGCACACACGTTTGGATCATCCGAGGAGAAGCAAATCTGCCTCCAAGGGTAGGACGAGAAAAATTCTCTGAGTCCATCCCAATCTACAGACTGGTAGTGCCACACCGTACGACTCCCGAGAGGCACGTTACAACGGTTGCGCACGATCGCTACCTTAGATCGTACCAGGCAGTGATCAGAAGAACCTAGGGGCGCTTCAACTGTTACCTGGTACTGATCCGAGTGAGAAGTCAGCATCAGATCCAATAAAGAGGGTGTATGGTTCTCGACATCTGGTATACTGGTTGGTGTGTTAACCAACTGCAAGAGACCATACGCCAAGGCGAAATCGAGAGCAGTACGGCCGGCGTGATCCGTAGCTTTGGAGCCCAACCACTCGATATGGTGAGCGTTGAAATCTCCAAGTACAACTAACTCCGCCGAAGGGTACTGCTCACCGACCTTGTCAGCTCCTCTAGCAAGGTGCTCGAAAAGAAAGGTAGTGTCCATATCACCGCTATGTGAACTATAGAGGCAAGCGTAAACCAAAGTTTTGCCACAGTAATCCACGCGAACCCACAGTATGGATAGGTCTTTGTTTTCGAAACCATTAAGTACTGCAGGTATTTTACGGTAATACGTTACTATTTTCATCGAAAGCGTTGTCATTGTGGAGTAATCAGTAAATATGCCGTATTTATTGATAATTACACTATAACAAAGCTTTAGACTAAACAATAGGACGTTAGAAATATCTAGGAAGTAGGAACCTGAAACTTTCGGTTTTTTTGGTTATTCCTTTGTAAAGTATTTCATCGTTAGTGAAACAAACTTTGTTTCACTTCACCTAATTTATTCCATCATCAGGATAAATTAGATCTCTGAGCGTTCTAGCAAAAGTGTCAAAAGTAAGGTGAAGTAACTGACCTGTCTGCGTAGCGCAGCGTGTTGAGCGAGTGTTCGCAGGAGGACATGGCGGGCGAGATCATGGCGATCATGCACGTGCGGGACTTGTCGCCGATAAACGAGTCCCTCAGCACCTGCACACAAACTCATATTATACAATCATTCAATAACTACTTCTACCTAGACCATCACCAGCTCACTAAGAGTCGATATCCAAATCGACAATTGTTTTCACTTCTAAAAGAAGGTTTCACGAGAAAATTAGGTATTGTACATGTACGTCCGCCGCAATCACTTCCCGTTTCACACGGTTCCTGGCGAAGGCTTCCGCTGGAAGTCGAAATATTGGCCGATACTTTGAAGTCATGCTAGATCTATAATATATGTACTTTCTTATAAAGGCAATTAATTTACTCACCATGCTTAACATACATATTCCGATCTGTACATCGTACAATTAGTTTTTTGAGAACCAATAATTCTAGGTTAGCCTGAACAACGTCTTCGACCTCAACATCACTTACCATCAGGTGAGATACAGGTTCAAGGCTAGCCTATCAGCAATAAATATATATATGCGTGTGATTAAGTGATATTTTCGACATCACACACAACAAAAGCGCGCGAGGTAACCCAATTTTTCGTGTTTCGTGATAGGTTCTAACTCGATAAAAAAAACACGAAAACTAAGTCGAACCATCAAGTTAACAACGTTAGTCTAAAACTGAGAATAAACTGTTGAACAATAAAATTAATGAGTTAAATTCTCATGTCTTATCCGAACGGAATATTGACAGCTGAAGTCAGATCTGGTGCCAAACCGAGCAGGAGGAATTTCGGTTATTGACCTCAAAGGTTTATACACAATAAATGAATAAATTGTATTTTTTCTACTAAAATTGCTCTTGCACTCGCATATACTCGTAAGCAAGTGAGTTGCAATAACTTCGTGTGTCCCCTTACACACGAAGTTATTGCAATGGACGTTGGGAGTCCATAAACGAAGTTAACATTCAATATTTATTTTGGTCCCAATAAATATTAATATAAGTATCAATTTCTATTGTATCTCTCATTACTTCTGTTGTACTCGGTTACAAGCTCTTCTCCAAAACTATTTATTGCAGTGTTGTTAATAAAATAAAACACCTCCTGAATCTTTAGCGGAGTTATACCAATCCCAAAAACCGAGAATCACATGTTCTTAAGACGATGACAAATACTGAAATTCCATCACTATCAGACTGCCTAGGAGTGGAAGAGAGGCGATGTTGATATTATGATTATTTTAGATGAAAAATCTAAAGAAAACCTAATAACACAAAACTAGTAACTTATAACTCAAACATATTATATATATTGAAAATTATTTTGTCGTTCTCAATAAGGTTTTGCTATTTTTATTATACACATACACAAAAAACACACACAATCTACTAAATTCAATCTGATTGGTTAATTGATTTGGCGCTTAGAAATGATCGCATCCGATTGGTCGCGTCGCAGTAATCTTGTTGCTCCACACGCTACACTTGTTAAACGACGCGGTATAGTTTTTTGTTCTGCTGTTTTAGAGCATGACTTACATTTCTTTACATATTTATTCGTAGGCTTTAGGATAAAACAAAGTGTGACGATGTAATGTAAAGTTTACCTGTGTGAGTTTGGAAACTCTGAACGGTAGATGGTTGTTCCCCTTCATACCGAGCGCTCGGATGCATTCTTTAAGCGCTAATAGGGATTTATTGATTTCTGCACTCTCCATTCCTGAAACATAGTTAATTCGTTAGCATAACACATTTGGAACACTGAAGACTGCGAGAACACTTTTTTTTAATGTCATTGTGTACACGCACGAGACCTACCTGATGTTAAGCGGACTAACCTCTGCCTATAACAGATGCATTAGGTTCAGAAAATTGCACTGTGCCCCTCACACGGAGACACAAATGTTAAGTATCATGTGCCTGTAATTTTTGGCTAGGTGCCCGTTAAACCGTTAGCTTTGTAAAAGTGATAACATATTGACATTTAGAAACATAAGAATAGTACATGTCATATCTACACTTTACGACACGAATACTTAGGCTCAAGTGTTGTATTATTTGAGCAATGGAAAAATCTATCAATACGACAGCTGAGCCTGTGATGTGACAGCTGTCAATGTGACAGTTCATGGTGTATTTCTCTGGTGCTAAGCTCTAAGCTCTATGACAGAGATATTAGATATTCTATGAGTACACTTTGACAATAAAGTAACTTATCATAAAAAACGTGTCATTATGTAAATTTATGAGCCTTTTCTAACGCTAAGGTAGTTTTTCGTAATGTCTGCAACAAATGAAAGCTCTTATTATAGCTGATAAGTGCTTCTGAGCCATATTTCAGTGTAGTGTAGTGTTGGTAAATGATGTGGTCGAAGATATTGATCAAGCTAAATCTACAACGGGAACTAGTATAGTATGAGGTAGATACTGACTAGTCTGCCGGTTGGCGGAGGAGGTGTCGGCGCCCCGTTCGTTCCCGGCGAGGTCTATGAGCGAGAACTTCCCGTGCACGCGGTGCATGCCGGGGGCCGCACTATGTATGAGTATAGTATGAGGTAGATACTGACTAGTCTGCCGGTTGGCGGAGGAGGTGTCGGCGCCCCGTTCGTTCCCGGCGAGGTCTATGAGCGAGAACTTCCCGTGCACGCGGTGCATGCCGGGGGCCGCACTATGTATGAGTATAGTATGAGGTAGATACTGACTAGTCTGCCGGTTGGCGGAGGAGGTGTCGGCGCCCCGTTCGTTCCCGGCGAGGTCTATGAGCGAGAACTTCCCGTGCACGCGGTGCATGCCGGGGGCCGCACTATGTATGAGTATAGTATGAGGTAGATACTGACTAGTCTGCCGGTTGGCGGAGGAGGTGTCGGCGCCCCGTTCGTTCCCGGCGAGGTCTATGAGCGAGAACTTCCCGTGCACGCGGTGCATGCCGGGGGCCGCACTATGTATGAGTATAGTATGAGGTAGATACTGACTAGTCTGCCGGTTGGCGGAGGAGGTGTCGGCGCCCCGTTCGTTCCCGGCGAGGTCTATGAGCGAGAACTTCCCGTGCACGCGGTGCATGCCGGGGGCCGCACTATGTATGAGTATAGTATGAGGTAGATACTGACTAGTCTGCCGGTTGGCGGAGGAGGTGTCGGCGCCCCGTTCGTTCCCGGCGAGGTCTATGAGCGAGAACTTCCCGTGCACGCGGTGCATGCCGGGGGCCGCACTATGTATGAGTATAGTATGAGGTAGATACTGACTAGTCTGCCGGTTGGCGGAGGAGGTGTCGGCGCCCCGTTCGTTCCCGGCGAGGTCTATGAGCGAGAACTTCCCGTGCACGCGGTGCATGCCGGGGGACCGCACTATGATCTGGAACACGGCGTGCGAACGGGACGAGTTCGAGTTCGCGCTCGTCTGAAACACACATACAACACAAATTAGCTAATATTTACTTCCTACTGAACGTAACACAGCCTGTGCTAATTACTGAGCTCGCTTCGCTCATGTCTGAAACTGATATAGGAAACATCATTATGAAGACAAAATAGACAACTTCAGCGGCTACAAAACGGCATATTTTATGTGGTTCCGGTTGTTTGACCAAGTAATGGGTCATATAACCGAGCTTCTATTAGCAGATACCCTATTTTTTTAAGGATAGTAAACCCATGATGCTAGAGGAAGAACCAAAGAAAGAATATGGAGTTAGTCTTTTAATATTAAAATCGATATTTATTTTAATATTAAAAGCTCTGAATTGACAATTCTAAAAAGGTATAAGTAGGTCAAAACTGATAGAAATAAATTATATATGGCCTACCCCGCCGACGCCGCGCCAGAATAATATTGTGAACAGTATCCGCGTCCGCGCGAATATGAACCATATACGCCTAGAGATAGAGCTTCAACCCGAATGCATAGTTTACCGAACACTTAGCATTCCATTTACCGTGCATGTGCCGGGTCTATAGCGTTGCAGAGGAAGAGGCCCAAGCAAGGTGCCTTGAACTTGCAACCCAGTGAGTAAGGTTAAAGGGCCCCTTTATGATGCATCAATTCTCCCTTTCACTGCTCGAGCCTCCTCCCCTGCCCAACCAAATTTGGTAAGATTCTAATAATGCCGCCTTGGATACATGTTCTAGAATGGAAGTTACGGTTGTTCTTGACAGGTCAAGGTCTTTTAGTAGGTTATGCAGAGATTACGCTGGTATACCCCTTGCTACGACTTCTACAGCATATAAATTAACTACATAACCGTTTTTGGTTAATTCATTTGTTAAGTTGTAATACTTTTTTTCTGTTTGGTCTTTAGATACGTTTGTTTCCCACGGCACAGTACGTTCTATAAGCACTTTGAGTATTAAATTTTTTGTGTATAGAAATATGTATATCTGGTCTGGATGACGAATTGACGAAACACCAACATCCTCAGGAATTTTGTAGTGATTGTCATACGTGTCCATCAAAAAGGTTAGTCGATATTCGCTTTGCATTTCCAAGCTCATTGCATGCACTTTATAGCTATCATTTTCGTCTTGTTGTAGAAAAGATTATACGACGTCTTTATCCTCAATTTTCTTCCTCGACCCAAAACCCGCTTTGCTGGACTGTGCACGCATCATAAATTGTTTATGCAATTGAAGCTTCGAATCAAGATCGGATACACTTTTATCTTTTGGGAGAGATGCGACTATATCGGTATGAGATTTTAGTAAGACGTGCGTTTGGTAACTCAGAGGTGTTTATAGAGCTCCGATGGTTTCTTTAAAAAAATTAATTTGTCCCCTAAATAAAGTAGATGGGTCTGCCGAAAGTACGTTTACATCCAGCTTTGTTAAAAGGGTTTTAGTAATGTCGTATACTAGAAAAGACCAAGTCAGACGTGATGTTAAATATATATATTTTGTAAAAAGGCCCCGAATTTCTTGCCCTTTCTTTTTGCAGTAGCTCTATAACACTTTTTAACTGAATGTGGCAGTAGTATATTGTATATTATAATTTTCCTTCATGAGAGCGTCATAGAGTCCTAAATTGAATATCTACATGTTTTGACTCAGATTAGTAAAAATATATTTAATATCGATATTTATTTACCCATATTTTCTTTCTTTGTATGTACCACCATTTGGCATAGGTTTACGGGTAAAAAAAATGTGGACCCAGTAATAGGTTAAACCACTAGGATCACGGATAATAGGCTGGCAAAGCAAGAATTGATGGACGAACGAGATGGGTCCACGAGTCCATCAAGGCTTGATTTCGAACAACGAATGTTTATATAGCACTATTATGAAATAATGAACGGAAATTCAAACTAAACAGTATCTACTAATTCGATCAAAAAATTTTAATACAATAGCGAACGACAAAAATTTTAAATTAGATTTTTTATTATAATCTCACCCGACTGTAAGTGATGAATGATGTGATCGAAGGTAGTATACAAGTACAGGCCTAACCTTTAAATTGGATCATAAGGACAGGAGCTACCGGAATACACCGTTAGGCATTTGGCGACAGTTTTTCTACTAGAGGATGTTCAGCTAGCCAGGCGGGCTAAACAACTGCCATTCTAATACAACAACCGGGACTGACAGCTAAGCGTGCTCGACAAAGCACTTGAACGCTCAGTAGTAATGCCACAGCAGTCCATCCAAGTTAGTGACCGCATAGAACATTGATCCTAGTTTATTGTTTAAGGGTGTATTATCCGGTCACTCCGTCAAAACATCAAATGGTGATTACTCTCTTATTTGAGGTTTTAGGTCCAGAACAAAACTAAGTATGATATTGATTGATCTCTTCATTATCTAAGCTTGTATTATTATTATAAAAAAAAAAAACAAATATTAAATTACAAAATCACAAATATAAGATAGGAAAAATTTAAGTCGTGTATGGATTTAAAAAAAAACCTATCGTATATTTGTGATTTTGTAATGTAATCCGCATAGCAGGCGTTATTACAAACCTAACAATATTAAAACAAATATTTAACTTTAAATTTATCAGCCTCTAAATTAAAATGTTTCAAGGCTTATAACTTTCAAGTTATTTTGGTCCACTACTAACCTGTCCTGAGGTCCTGGCAGCGTTCCCGTGGTGTATGAGTTTGAGGACCTCATCCACATTGTCGACCACCTTTTCCGTGAGCCCCACTATCTGCACTTGCTGCTTGCCGTCCTCCAGCACTCGCAGCTTAGCCTTGTCAGCCAATAGGTCGAACACCTGCACACACATACAAGATACAACGGTGTTATTGTACCCAATTTGGTATTCCTTAACTTTTGTGAACAAAATTCTTGTTATATTATAGTTTTGGGTCTATTCGTGAACAAATTAAAGTCAAAATAGTTTTGTTTTTATTTCGTTGCATCAGTTGTGGTCACAAGCTGACTCATTTAATTGCAGGTGTGTGCGAATAGACTCAAAATTTAAGCCCAAACTGTCATGTAATAACCCCTGTCTTTTTAATTAAAATTTAAACCTGAAAGCTTTTCTATAACAAAAGCTTTCAAGGTCATTGAGAAATCCATTTGATTGGTAAAAAAACCTAATATCTGAATATCAAATCATAAATTCCTAAAAAATATGTCAAATAAATCAAATAAGCGAAATAATTTGCAATGCATTAGAAGAAACGAAAGCTTTTAATACTCGACCTTGACGTAGCACACACATTTAACAAAAAGTGGAAAAGGTTTTAATTTCCTACATAGAAATATGTTAACAGTTTAAAGGTACTTGCTTCACGCAAAGAATGTTTAAAAAGTAAGGCAAAAGACGCATTCTCAAACCACACACCAAAAAGGCGTTACATTCACAAACTATAAAACGTAGGGTAGTACTGACCTTCCCGGAGTATATCTCGAAGAAAGAGGCGGAGACGATGAGGTTGAGCGGCTTGTACTTGGGAGACTTGAGGTACGCGAACACGTCGCGGGCCGCCATCGCGTATATACCCTTCTTGCAGTCTTGTGTTTTACCCTGAAACGTTTATAATTAAACAATCATCAGGTAAAGTTTTGTACAGTGTATAGTACCACCAACTTAACTGTGCAGCTCGCGAGGGCGCTACTGATCAAGGAAATCAACTACAAACTGTCACAATTTGAAGGAATGTTGTAGTTCTTTTTTCTGCCGCCTGAACAGCTAAGTTGGTGGGACTGTATAGTGTAACATACAAAATATGTAACTGTAGTGTTGTATTTAGTTTGTTGTTAATAAATAAGGGTTTACCTAAAGAAACAGCAAGTCGGAAGTTTCATTGTTAGACCGGTATATTCTAGAAATACACTCAATGAAAATCACAACTCAAGAAGAGACCAGATACCAACTGACTGTAATTTTTCTGCCGGTTTAAGTAATGCATTCTTAGATTAGAATAGAAAAAATACAAGTGGTTCACACAAATGTACCCATTGAAATTTAAAAGTATTATTAATTTCATTGCATGTATGGTTTATAAAACTTATTACTTACTTTAATGTTTCAAATATTATTATTATAGTATAATCTTACATTTATTAAGCGTCTAAGACCACAATGGATGAAAATACAGTAGATTAATATTTTCAAATATTTATACACTGTATAACGAGGAATGATTAATTTGTCATGAAATATTGGAACATTTTACAAATTTTGTATTTAGATTACCATTCCTCACATTTTTCTTTATTTGTCTATCACATTTATCTCTTTTTACACACCTGTGGTATAAGCTTACTGGGGGCAATATATTAATATTTTTATTATTGCGATGACGCATGCTAATCAAAATTACAAAATTATAGTCATGTGCGAGACAGATATACAATAACTATTATTTTGAAGCGCTCGTAGCGAAGTTTACTTAGCTGTTCTTAACCGATCAGCAAAGTTAAGCAACGTCGCCCGCGGTCATGAGTTGGATGGGTGACCGCTGGTGACATTACTACTGAGCGTTTCCGTGCTTCAGAGGGCACGTTAAGCCGTCGGTCCCGGTTGTTGTCTTAGGATGGCAGTCGTTATAGCATGGTGGTAGGGCATTTTGCGAAGGCCCGCCTGGCTAGCTACCACCCTCAAGTAGAAAATCTGTCGCCAAGCACCTAACGGTGTGTTCCAGCAGCTGTCCTTGAGAGCCAGTACTTCTAGGTTAGCCTGAACAACATCTTAGACCACATCATCATTTACCATCAGGTGAGATAGAGGTCAAAGGCTAACCTATCAAGCATAAAAAAAAAAAGAAAAAAATTATACTAATGTTTTTAAGTTTCAACATATGAGTTTCTTTCTTACTTGATACAAGTGATATTACAATTTGCCTCTGATTCACATTTTGAATGGAAAAACGATGAAACTAAAACATCGCAATAAACATATTTATACACGTTAATGTATGACAAAATTAATAACTTAATTTTTATTTTCGACAGTATATTTAAGTACCTAATTTTTATATTGCTTTTACTGTTACCAAGGATGCTGTCTTAATATTCAAATGAAATTATATATTTTTATTAAATACAATTTTATTTAATATTAAATGTCCTTGTTTGAAAATGGAGCATTGTACACTACCTATGAATAAGTAAGTAGGGGTTCGTGTAATACTATTTTCAATGTGTGGGACATCACATTAAGTTTCAATCAGTACAGATAAGCACTAACCTGGAAGTCTCCACCCATAGTATGCGTCTTGCCGGAGCCGGTCTGTCCGTAAGCGAAGCACGTCGCCATGCCTCCTTCGAATATCGTTTGCACTAAGGGCTTTGCTGTGTACCTAAAAAGTACAACATTATATAATACATACATAAAATCACGTCTCTTTCTCGTAGGGGTAGGCAGAGACCACAGATTTCCACTTGCTACGATCCTTACAATCTCTTTCCCTTCATCTGCACCCATCAATCCTTTCATACATAAGCGTCGGTTTAGGGTACTCCTATACTGGCCTTTATATGAACAGTATTTAATTTAATATGCATAATACCAAAGATGATAATTAAAAAACTAAATTTATTCCAGTGTAGTTCTCATAGATTTATGATCACACTTGATAGATAAAAACATTAAGATAAGAAACTCTATGCTGAAAAAAAATCATTAATTTAAAATTGAACAGTATTTTCTTACGATCTACCTTACGATCGGACAAAGAGTGATAGACAAAATAAGTGTACATGACATACTTATAAACAACTTCGTTGGTGCAGGAGTCGTCGAAGGCGTAGTCGAAGCGGAACTTCTGGTTCTCGAGGTATTTGGTGAGGTCAACCTTGTTCTTGGGCTCGTGGACTATCATCTGGTCTTTGGTCGGCACGCTTATCACGTCCACCTGGGACGAACAGAGAAATAATACCCGCTTATACAACTTGTCTAGAAGCACTAATAGCCCAGAGGCTTCTCAGCTATGGATTGCCGCACAGGCTGCTCCTGTATCAGCCAGATTAACCACTGCAGAACACAGCCTCCCATAAAAAGGTTATGCCATAACACCACGCTTGGAAGGCGTCTTGGGGATCGCAGTGTGAGATATCAGTTCCTCAAAAAGCGTTACTGCCACCTTCTGGTGTATTACCCTTAGTCGCATCTTAAGACACCCACGGGGGAGTCAAAGAATCCCGCGGCGGGCTTGATCTTCACCTTAAGACACAAGGGCATTTGAAAAAAGTCCGCCTAGCTACATACCACCCGCAAATAGAAAATCTATCGCCAAGCACCTATCGGACGGTGTATTCAGTGAGCTGTCATTGAGAACCAGCAATTCAAGTTTCATCAACATGACAACAACCGGAACGTCCACCGTTGAACAAAGTTCTCCCCTATTATGGGGGGATCACTATAATTCCCACGCTTGGTAGGCGTCTTGGGGATCACAGTAAAAGATGGCAGTTGAAAGTATGATGAGCGGCGCGTCGGACGCCGCACCGTACGGCAAGCTCAAAAGTATGGCCATGTAAGAGAGAGTTCACGCAGGCGCATTGTCGTGTTTGGTGATGGCGGAATCTCACGTATGTGGTGGGAAATTCACTTTTAGGTAACCATTATACATGACGAGTTGTAGCATTATGTCAATCTCGTGCTACGTTAATTATTCCAATTTCGTCTTGAGCGCTCGCTTACGGGTCGGGCTTACAATATTTAGTCTTGATTGGAATACTACACTTTCCACACCTGTTCCACAAAAGTTAAGATCTGTTAAAATATTTTAAGGTTTAAAACGTGACAATGCTGCTTATAAACTAAATAAACAGACAAGCCTTACCTCCTTCTTGTTCATCTCCTTCTTGTTGAGCGGCCTCTTCCGCACGCAGACTGTGATCTGGTGGTCCTCCACGGGCTCGTTTCCGGTCAGCGGCCGGAAGTCAATGCTGTTCTGGTATTCGCGGATCATGGCGAGGAATTCCCAGTTAGGATTACCGGGGTCCATGTTCATAAGGGCTTCCTGGAATAATAATTTGTTTATTAACAATTTGTTACATACACCAAGTGAGAATGGTTAGGCATTTTAGTACTGCAGTTTGGGAATGTTTTAGAGTTCCATACTAAAATTCGTTCCCGTGGGTGCCGAGCTTGAATTGTACCCTCACGGATTCTCCTGTAAGGTTGGCAGCAACTAAGTAAGGCAGCTGCAGGTACCTCTCCCCCAATTTTCAAGGGAGAGGGTGAGTTCAGCAGTGGACGAGCCTACGCAATAGGATCCTATAAGGGCTATAAGCCAATTAAGCCTCCGCCGTCCGTTCATCGTCCGTCTACCCAACTTTTAAAGGGAACCTATCCTAATATGGGCCCATAGCCTCACTGTCTAATCCAAATGGTAGTTAAATATATCTTCATTTTGAAATTAGAAATTCCATAATGGGCGTCGTTTTCAAATGAAAATGACAAAATTAAGTTCATTTTCATTACCATTCCAGTTAAACAATAAGGCCCCAGGTTTGGATATCTGTGAAACTGTTTGTAATGTTTACCATGATTCGTCAACCTCCAACACTGGCCCGTAGGTCCCTGGCGCGGCTACTTACAGCACTACAATCACCCTCTTTCAGCCAGTAGCAAACTATGCTTGCACACTCATCTTTCAAAAGAGGTGGTTGCCGTTACCGTCGCTTCTCTCGATTCTCCTAGAGCAATTCGATCTCCTTGACGACGGTACCCTGAGACGCATCACCTGTGCAGACCCGTGTAGCCGACACTCACCTTTGCTTGCTATTACAATTGCTTCTCTCGACTCTCCTAGAGCTATTCGATCTCCTTAACGACGTTGGACTGTCTGAAGGTACTCTAATAGCCATTGTGGCACACCAGTGTAGACGACACTGACCTTCTCTTCCTTGAGTTCAGCTTGCCGTTGCCGTCGTTTCTCTCGATTCTCCTTGAGCCGTTCGACTTCCTTGACGACGTTGGACCGCCTGACGGCGCCCGAAGCGACGGCTTGCGGCACCGACAGGGTTGAAGACACTCCCGCGGGTCGCGCACTCGACCCTCCGACCGTTGCACCACTAAACTGAAAACGACAAGCGTTTACATTAGTACAAACGTACTTGAAATGTATGCGATTGTGGAACTCTTTCGGGCTCCTAAACTATCCACTACTCTTAACTAAATATTCTAAGCTAACTAAACAATAAATAAACTAAACTCAGGTTTTCGCGGTTTTACTCATACTATTCCAAACGGTTTAAATTGCGTATACTTATAATTTATTTGAAATCCGATTTCAAACGTATCAAACACTTTGCTGTGATCGTTGTCACGGCGTTACTGAAACTTCGGGATAAAAACACAATTTAAACAGTTTCAAGTGATTTAATTCCTAAATACGCTAAACTGTAAAGCTGGACGCCAGAAACACGATTGTCTTTATGTACTAATGGAACAGGCAAATGTAAGCAGTACCCTGATTGGTAACAATTTACTGCTGCTATTACTAAGCGACTCCCGGGATATATACGCCTACGAACCACTGTGCTGAGTATTAGGTACTTCTAGATCTAAAGTATCTTTAGATTTACTTTACATATCAATAAGCTTTCGGTCCTTGTACATGAAGCACGAAAGGTTGGGCATGTTATGTAAATGCAAGTAAACACAAAAAATACAAAATATTTATATTCATGATATGCGAGCTTCTTCAACGATATCTTTCAGAAGATATAGTACTATACGCTCGCCGATGTAGCTCGCTTACCCAGATACCACTATTTTCAGGTAGCTTGGAGACACCTAGATTATATGTTTGAGAAACTCAAGCAAATAATCAGGTGTACTAAACACACATGGTAATCAACCATATATATGCTTCGTGAACAAGTACTAAATATATTCCTTGGACAAGCGGAAAAAAGGTTTCAATCACAAGTTCTACCTCTCTAAAAAACCCTCAAAGGTCAATGTCCGTTATTCTGCCTATGAAACACTCAAAGGTCAACGCCCTAATTTCCGCATGTCTAGAAATATACAGTAGGCGCGCGAGTTGAATGCAGATTTCAGGGATGCGCTATATTATGCTATTTATATGTCACACACTGTACACTGTGAACGGCACACGGGCGTGTGAATAGAAGCGTGCATCCCCTAGTGCATTCAAAAAGCGCGCATACTGTAGTATGGCAGAGGAGTAAGGTAAGGAATATAGGAGAGGAAGGTAAGGTGAGGCACCTCCTTGACATGCGCGCGGCGCTGCGCGTGCGGGTGGTAGGGCTGCACGCAGGCGGCGCTCGGCGTGCTCGCGGCGCGGGACTGCCCGCCCGACGACGGGGGCTGTCGGCACAAGGGGCCGGGGGGAGAGGGCGGGGAACGAGTCAAACAACACGACACAAAAATAACAATAAACATTGGAAAGTTGCCGTAGCGTGAATGACCCGTGCATACGCATAGCGTCAAAGTTTGCAAATATTAGGTCCTTACATATGAAATTGGCGTTTTTCGTACTGGCCACTTTAATCACGAATTTCTCCTCTTTGGTAAGGAATTCCAAATTCAAATTTGTACAGCTATAGACTCATGTATTTGTGCTTCGATGATCGTCATTCATTTGTTTTTTTTCTTCTGTTTTTTTCTGTTTGCGTCACTCATTTTACAAAATGGAAAACCTTAAATATCGCATTATTTACGAGTACGAGTTCCGCCGTGGCACTAGTGCTGCGGAAACAACTCGAAGGGTGAATGATGTGTATGGCGGTCGTGTTGCAAAAGAAAACACAGTTCGTTTTTGGTTCCAACGTTTTCGTTCTGGAAATTTCGACCTGCAGAACAAGCCCCGTGGACGGCCTGAGACTCAAGTTGATAATGAAGAGTTGAAGGCTATTGTGGAAGCGGATCCATCGCAAACCACGTCCGAGTTAGCTGCAGGCTGCAATGTTAGTGATAAAACTGTTTTAATTCACTTGAAGCAAATTGGGAAGATTAAAAAGCTTGAAAGGTGGGTAACTCACGAATTGACTGAAACAAACCGGCAAACGCGCGTCGACTGCTGCGTTACATTACTAAACCGGCACAATAATGAAGGTATTTTAAACCGAATCATTACCTGTGATGAAAAATGGGTTCTTTACGATAATCGGAAGCGCTCAGCGCAATGGTTAGATCCTGGCCAGCCAGCCAAATCCTGCCCCAAGCGAAAATTAACCCCAAAAAAGTTACTTGTAAGCGTTTGGTGGACTAGTGCCGGTATTGTTCATTACAGTTTTTTCAAATCTGGCCAGACTATTACGGCTGATGTCTATTGTCAGGAATTGCAAACCATGATGGAAAAGCTAGCGGCTAAACAACCTAGGCTGGTCAATCGCTCCACGCCACTGCTGCTTCACGACAACGCTAGACCACACACTGCGCTACAGACGGCTACTAAATTAGAAGAGCTTCAATTGGAAAGTCTAAGACATCCTCCGTACTCCCCGGACCTTGCTCCAACAGATTACCATTTTTTTCGAAATTTGGATAACTTCTTGCAAGGAAAAAAATTCAACTCCGATGGGGCAGTCCAAATCGCCTTCAAAGATTTTATTGATTCCCGTCCGACTGGTTTTTTTAGTAAAGGGATCAATGAACTACCTATGAGATGGCAAAAGTGCATAGAAAATAATGGTTCATACTTTGATTAATTAAATATATTATATTAAAAAATATTCGACTTTTTGTTCCTCCCATACAAAACGCCAATTTCATATGTAAGGACCTAATATATATGCGTACGGATTACATGGTTACTGTCGGAGTAAAAGCTATAGAGTATATTATGGCATACAACAAAATACATTTTCACCTCACAAGTTCAGAAAGGCGTTGTTTATCACTCGAAATCTGCGTGGAAAAAATGCAATTTATCGGCTAGCGTGGAAAAGGTTTTTTATATTTGAACCTCGATAAAAGTTCCATAACCATGAATTTACTTACAATTGCCTAAATATAAACAATATCGGTAATTTTAAATAAACATATATGAATGCAAATGTAAGAAGTATAGGAACAGTATTGAAATGAAATGAAATGAAATTTATTTACTTGTGGTCCTAGGTTACAGTGTTAGGTATTATAATATACAAATAGTCTCGCTAGGGCCCGCTTTCTATTACACTCACGCTATTACACTCGTATGAGCTGTTTTCCTTGCACCTAGCATTCTTTCGCTGGAGTGAGGTAAAAAATTGTGTGTTGAGCTCGGCAGCAGTTATATAGCGCCTCATACCTTTGAAACCTAGTACACCCAGGATTTTATATTTTTCTTGAATCCTAGAATCCTTCTCTTCCTCAGGTTTCAACAAATGTACTCGCGCCAAATAACCACTTCGCAGCCTAGCATAACAAATAACTATTCTTGTAAGTATATAAAGAGTGCGTTTATGGAAATAGCGATGCAAGGTTTCTTTCAGACTGTGATGCCTCTCATTCTAATATTTATTCTTGCGTTTTTCTTAATTCTAAGCATAATCTACTATGGGATTAATGTTACAGCAAAATTTAGCATTTCGACATAGTTTTAGAATGAATGGCAAAATGCAGGGAGGCTATTTTATATTATATACTTTCATAAATCATTGCAAAAGTTGAATTGCGATGAGTACGTTGAAAACAGGTTTACAACGCTCCCTCTAGTGAATCTTTTGCAATGATATGCGATCAATAAGTCAACGTATCCCAGAGATGGCGCTTACTTCGGTATTGCAATCTAAAGATTTCATCACCAGATCCGTGGCTTGAAGGACCATCAGGCAATATTAATAGTAATGCTTGATGGTCCTTATAAGTAGAAATAGTGTGTTGTGTGGTATTTATCCCAAGTGTTCACGATCATGGATTGTGAAAAGGAAGATTGGACAACGTCATGTATGTAATGGTGATTGGGCACCTGTTGCGTTAGCCTAGAGTTGGGCTGCGGCTGAGGCTGTGGCGGCGGCGGCTGCGGTTGCGGCTGCGGCGGCGGCACGTTCTCAGCGCCAGCGCCGCGGCGGCCCGTCGTGTCCCCGCCGTGACCGTTGGTGTACCCCCCGCCCCCGCCCCCGCCCACTCCGCCCCCGCCCACGCCGCCGCCCGGCGCGTTCGATAAACGCATCTGGTTGTTGCGCGTAACGCGCGATGGCGCTGCAACAATGTTGTACACTACATTTCAATAAAATACCACTCAAATATCTGAAATAACCCCGTTTAATCAAAATTAGTGTTATTAAAAACTTAAAAGATAATGGAAGCGAAAATATTTCAAAGGCCATAGTTATTTGCATAGCTTTTTGGAGAATCGGTAACACAATATGTATTATTGATACAACTAATCCGAATTAATCGCATACATTTAACTATATGTTTATGTATCAATAATATTTCTAATCTAAGAATACATTTTAATGATTTATTTTAGGATGTATTAATGTAGGTTTACAGTAAAGTATACTTTCTGATACGAGACTATTATAAAGCTCGTGATATTAAACTAATGTTAAATATATACGATTTAAACTATATGGGTATTGAATTACAATTTAATTATAATATGAAAAGCTCAAGTGACTAATCATACAAACCAATAAAAATGGCTCAGATTTGTATCACTACATATAAAGTTACGCTTAAGAAGACAAAACTTGTTTCCATAACAATGTATCCAGCCCATGAATCACACTTGACGCAACGCCTAACTACATAAATAAACAAAACGATGCCGAAAAATAAAACGATATCATCTGAATGAGCAACAGCAACCTAAATCGTGCAAAAAGCGTGAAGACTATCATCCAACTCCGGTGCGGTATTGTGCTCCCTTACGTGACTTTGGCTTCTGTTGATATTCCACTGCCTCTTTGAGGGATATGGCATTTTTGTCGAACGCTTCTTGCGGTGGGTCATTTTCTGTGGAGTCCGCGACTCGCCGCCTCCAACGAAGCCACGAGCAACACATTTCGGATATCAGTCTCTCAATCGGAATATTTGCATTCTTGTTTCATATGATTTGACAGGTCGCGACATGTGCTTTATCTAGAGTTATTGGTCGGAATGACGCGGAGTGCGTCGGCGCAAGGCAATCTCGCCTCCCCGCCATATTAGGATCTCTATCCGTATTCAAGGCAATGAACCGTGGCGTACGTATGTCGGGCACGGCCACAAACGCATAACGATTTTCGTATGTCACGCAACAATATATGCAATAAGAAATTATTTAAGGCAATTCCAAAAATAAATGTCTTTAGAAAGTTGATAAAAGTCCTTGTGAAAGCGTAGCATGTGTCAGAGTGACTCGAACCTACACTGAAATTCAACTGTATGAAACGCTCGGACAATCAGCTCAAATTGGAAAATAATAGCCGCCCTTTAATGGCACCAAACAATCTATTGTCCGTGCCCTGACCAATGAAAAATGTACACCTATATGACGTCACGAACTTTGAAACCATTACTCAAATCGATAAAAGCATGACAGTGTCAGACGTGTTCTATGAACTTGACAAATAGAACCAGTGAAGCGAAACGACGCAACGTCTACAGTGGGCGAAGAAATTTTACAAACTGCATTAGACTTATTAGAAAACGCAAATATACCGTTTCCGGGGACTTTTTAATGAGTTGCATAAAAACTTAATTAGAAATGTTGTTAAAAAAATATAAATCACGTGTTAATTAGGCCAGTTTCGGAATATGTTCAGAGCACGTTAAGCCTTGACGGTAAAAGCTTTTGCTTAAAATAAACACGTTTCCATTTTAAGGATAGTCGGAACAACATCACAATACAACAGGAGATATAGTAGTGAAAGGCGCGCCTATTAGTGATATAAACAAATTGCATTTGCACACAGGTGAACACAGTATAGTTCTCAGGCAACACAGTTCACTCTACTTTGAACCTTGATAAAACGGAATAGACGATACAAATCTAGATCATGGCATGACCTGCCCTAACAATCACACTAAATGTTTGAGGACTTGAGTCAGGGATGAAGCCCTGATTGTGGATATTTCAACACAAATTCGGAGACCCCAATACTGACATCTATATCACCAGACCAGAAAACAGACAAAAAGAAAAGAAAATGAGTCAGATTTGCAGAAAACTACCGAAAAAACAGGCGCATAGCGACGGTTCACTTGACAACGGTTGATATCAATATGTCACTGATCAATAGTTATTCATTCAAGTCATTCGATGAATCCAATATACGTAGTACACAGTAATTCTATCATCAATGACATTGAACTACTTCCACCGAGATCTTGAGTCTGCAGAGATGAAACTAATAAAGACTACAAAATAGGAAATCGATTTACAATTTTAACGGGATGCCATTCCACTTCAAGTTTACGATCTGGTAGGTTGCGAGCACAATGCCGGGATTTATGGACATGAGCAAATACTGCAACGCTTATCGCTATTGCATGAACCAGGAACAAAACACAAGGGCTTACTCTCTTGACATAGGAGCCTTTTCCGTACTGAACTTTGTGCCTGAACGTGGATATCTGATTAAGTTTATTGCCGTTGCATGCTGCATGGACTTACAGCACTATATAAACCAAAGTATGAACCAACACCCAATCTTCTACGATATCTGTTATTTCCAAGCTAAATGAACATCAGAACTTTAATGTAATTCATAAAGCGTGTAACTAACTGTAATAGATTTGAACTGCGAGACCTGGCGAATGAAAAACGACTGCGACGAACTCGATCACTTAACGACTAAGTGTGCAAAATCCGATTGACTCTGACGAGGAATCCCACGGCCTCTGATTATCTTAATTGATGACGAATCGACAAGTTGACATTACTTTTACCTTTCTAGAGTTTCATGGAACGTAGAATCCCTGGTCTAGTCCAGAATCTGTCAATAAACTACAAATCTTTGAACATAACTTTTGGTCGTTCTAAACCGATTAAGTACTGTTTGCAGAGTATTTGAATGGATGTCCGTTAGTGGCATTTATTACTGTGAACTCCCATGCTTCGGTACCTGTTGTTGTCTTAGGATGGCAGTTATAGCACTGTGCAAAGCAAACTAAACTGTCACCATCTTTGTTTTGAGAGTCAGTAATTCTAGATTAGCCTGAACAACATCTTCGACCGCGTTATCTTAACCGGGCGAGATAATGGTCAAAGGCCGGCCTCTCATCAAATAAAAAATACAAACACACAGAAGGGATGAAGTTCTGAAAGTTCCTGATAGGTTTTTACCGCTCGAAATGAGACTATAAGAAACTATTCACAAAAATGCCATTAATGAAATAGTGTTAATAGTGATGTGGCAGAATTATAGCCAAAATTTTCAATCGCGATCTGTCGGTTCTTCACGAGGGTTTTGTGAGGGGTCATTACCCACCGCCCACGGTCGACCAGCTGCCTGATTCACACGGTGCGATATCCTCGATCATGAAGCATCATAAACAAAAACTATAATGTTTTGTATCATTAGGGCATGTGGGTAGTCGCCGCGAGCTTCTTCTGATGTTTTCGTGACCGAAGATTTTTTTTGTGAAAATGCATTTTAATTTTATCATTGACAAGATTTTGTGAACGGATCAAAAAGTGAATCGCATCTGCCATTTTAAGGTTCCGTAGCCACAATACAAAACGGGGACCTATTCAAGTGACTGGGGCTGTTTATAATTTATTGCTGATAGGCTAGCCATTGAGGACCTCGCGTCGCCTACTTTATTGGTGTTTACAAGCTACGCTACGAGAGCTTCGGAAACTCTACTTGCGGAGTCAACTAGTCTGACTTCCACTTCGGTCTGTGTGTCGGTTTGTCCGTATCACGGATGTCTAGAGTGTAACCGGAAAGAATAACAACACACCTGATTTTTGAAATATTTAGTAGAGTGCTGAACCAATAATTATTTTTCACCTTCTAGCTTGATTGGTATCCTATCAAGCTAGGGACTGTCTAGAGATAGACATATTTATTTAACTTTAAAAAAGTTTTATTTATACTTGCAGTTTAAGACTATTATTTTCATTCTACAATGTCCTCTAATTAGATAACGAATAAAGACACTAAAACAGAGACGTAGTTTTTAAGTTGTGACCAAACAATCTTACTTTCACGAATTGTTGTGTTGTGGATATCTAATATTACTAGGCGAAAGTAGCACTGAAACGATTTTTTTTTAATTTCTTAATGCAAGAATTGCGACTGTCATAAACTTGTAAGTTAACTAATCCATTAGTTACCCAAATCATGTTTAAGGGTTAGTTAGGAACGAATAAAGAAATAACGTGAATCATACATGTCATCAAAACAGTCCTTGATACCTTTATATCGGTGTCGTTTAAATGGAACTGGTATTAAAATAGCCCACAATGCCTTACAAACCTTTTTATCTTTACCTTTAATATCCTCAGAAGGTTAATCGGAAACCAAACTTGGTAATGTCAACAACTTCCCCGCTTAACATAATTATAAATTATACCTTGGCGCGGCAACTTTCCGGAAAAGGGGAAACTTTCTCAGGCATGAGTATGCGACACTCGTAGTGGGAAATCAATTCCCAGGAGCACTGCACAACACAATAGCTTATTCCAGTAGGATAAGAACGAGATTTGGTCGGACACCATCAGAGTTAGATGAGGGTTGACTTACGGCCTGCGTTCGCCCGCCGCGTCCTCAAATTCGGCTGAGCACATCGCTCGGATAACACCGGCATAATGACTTCCGAAATTAAAACTAAACCGGAATTTCACTATCGAAGGTCAGGTTCACAGCACTATCGTGTGAGATCCATTAGAACGATTGCTAATTTCGAATTTGGAACACCGGTGCCAGGCAGTGGTGTGGTACACGGCCGGCCGCGCACTGTCCGCGCGTAACTCCAACCCACACTTATACCGGGCGATGAAACTAACGGAGTTAGCGGCAGCCGCCCCATGTAATGTAAAATTCAAACAACCCCGAAACACACACGCCATCACCCCGCGTGTTATTGTTGTAATAATGATAACGTGGGAATCATGGCTATATACGGCGGTCGTAGGAAGGCGTTAATCACCTGAAGGAAGAAGCGAAACATCCGTTTCTGTGATAGCGAGCACTTGTGGATGCGAGGACCGTGTTATGCCAAAGGTCAACTCTAGAATAGAAGTACAAGACGACCTTCTCTAAAGCTATCAAGCGACATTATCTAGACGCAGTCGAGGGCCACTAGAATGAGTTTTCAAGAATGCTTCAAGTTTCCGTTTTTTTTTCAGTTTTTTTACCGTGTAGGGTAGTTCAGTTTTCTATAACGTCTATCTTTTTAAGATCAACCATTTAATTTCCCTTTCGACGTTAAGGAATTATAGGTATACAATATATAATTATTTAAAAGCCTTGGTGGCCCACCAGCGATTAGAACCTACTAAAGGTTCGTATCCCAGTCAGTATCACCTCGTATCACTCCGATACGTTAGTTCTTATGTCTCGATCGCTCAGTAATTTCACTTGTACAGTGCCCTTATCGCTTATACATAGTAGATATTTGCACACTACTGCTTCTAGGCAGAATATCTGACACTACAGTGGTACTCACCAAGACGGAGTCTTGCTAAAGAAAACTACTACGACCTGGTAAAGCCGGATAATTGATATTGTACCAGAAGCTTAAAAAACTACTAATAACAAATACTTTTAAAATATTTTAAGAAAACATCAAATTAATATTGAAATAAAATACTTAAAAAATATAAAAATATATCTAGTGACAATTCCGCTTGATTTTCCTGCTAAGCCGAGGTGACGTCACAAACGCCACGCAGCCAAACCGGAAGAATTTTCGACGCGTTTCGCTTCTACACGAAGCATCTTCAGGAGGTCTTGACTCTTCGAGCGCACGATCGAGCGCTTTCTCGATCGTGCGCTCGAAGAGTCAAGACTTTTTTAAATTTTTTAAGTACATATTTTATTTAAATATTAATTTGATGTTTTCTTAAAATATTTTAAAAGTATTTGTTATTATTAAAAATGGATTTCCGCAAAGTAACGCCTGAATCTATTCATTAAAAAACTACTATTGACTGGAGATATATTTGGCGTTGCGGAGAAGGGACTCTCGAATACTGCCTCTGTAAGGCTTACATGCCAAAACGGCGCTCAGGGCCATTAGAGTAGAGGCTGGTCCTATCGTTTTATATGGGGTTTATTTAAAATCCTGGTGCTAGGTATCCCAAAGCAAGCGAGATCGGCACAATGTCTGTTCTTCTTCCATTCTGTTCTTTTACTTATTTATCATTGCAGTTCTTGTTATATGTGTATGATCTCTCTTCGAGCAGTCCATCCATACTTTCATCGGTCTTCCTCTGCCCCTATTACAGTACGTCCATATTATACAACATATATCAAAAAGAGTGTGGAACATAACATAACACTCTCTTATGTATAATATGTTGTTCGTCTCTTTTCATGCATGACATGCCCACCAAACTAAGTATCACAGAATATGCCAACGTGGTTAATCGATGGGAAAATATTATCCCGGTCTTCAGCAAAAGATACAGGAGGAGCATGCCTAGATGAATTAATATTTCTTTGTTCTGAACCAAATGTCGGTCATCCTCTATAGGTTCAATAACTCTGTTAGTTTTTATCGATCTATATGAAATGGATACACAATGTATCGTATGAAAAGCAGGAGTGCTATGTCGAGATCATGACGGCGGCACCACCTGCGGAGTCGTACTAATGTGGCCGACCTCGATAGTCGATCACAAAAAGAGGATGACCTATGGCAAGGCTGGGAAGCAGATACAACAGAGATACAAACTGCGTCAAACTTCTAAGGACGTGCTTTTGAACAAAACAACATCAACAGCGGCATAGCGATCAGTGACTACACTTGTTGACACAGAAGTTGTCGTTGTTGTATTATACATACCAACATTGTTTACAAAATAACTGTGCACTGAAAACGTTATTAAAACCACAATTGATTATATTATAAATTATAAGGCAGCAAAATATCATTTGTATTGTACGGCTAGGACAGGCATTTTGAATACAAAGCGGTACGATACGAAAAAGTCTTGTCCTGAGCAAAAACATTAAATAAAACAAGACCGAAGAGAATACACTTAATTCGAGCGTTTTTCATTTGTATTTTTTTTCTGTACTCAGTCAGCGCATGCTCTCGGGTAGCTGCATTTTCATACAATATTTATATTTGATCTTTGGATTGCGGAACATTAAGGAACATTGAAGTTATTACGGATGGAAAAAGATAACTTCCAACGGGACTTGAACCCGCAACCCCCAGAATACCGTCCTGGTGCATTACCAATTATGCTATGGAAGCGGGCGCTGGACAGTCGAAAATTCTCCATCCGTTTGAATGCACGTCTTTTTTGACGTTGGCGACATCTTCCCAAATAGCAGAGGACTATTTACTTAGGCTGGTAGGTTGACGGTTGGTAGGACGGTATTCTGGGGGTTGCGGGTTAAACTCCCGCTGGAAGTTATCTTTTTTCCATCCGTATTAATTTCTATGTTTTCGCTTAGCACGCGTCAATGCTCTTATAAAATAATATTTCATTAAGGAAGAATCTTCGTGTTCCTGATCCAAATAAATATTTTGTTCGGTTGATGAGCATAATAACAAACATATTTAACCGAAATTAATGAAATTTAAACCGGGCCAACATGAAGATATACCAACAAAAAACTTTTTAAATATGATAATCTAAGACTGAGTTTTAAGTAGGAAAATATATAAGAAAATATTAACATCCACTTATTTTTGAAAATGGGTGAAAATAATATTTAATCGTTGTTTTAGGTATAAAATTTGAAAAAAAATACAACTGATAGATATAATCAGTCGATACAATCAGCCAATTTTCCAAGACCTCCATGGGTGACATCACGATATACCAACTGAAAGTATATAGAAGAATAACTTATCATTAAAATGGATTGCTTGTTCTTTACATACACTTATACACTTAAATATTTATATGCACTCAAAACTAGAGACGAGACCATCATGATACCGTGCAAATGGGTCGATCTGTTCATTATTAAAGCCGCTTAGTAACCGTAGATGATAGTCAAATCGAGCAATGAGGACACTGGGACAGCACAAAGTCTGTACCAGTTAGTATGAAGACGGAATCAAGACCGCTGCCAATTCGCTGTGACGCTGTTGGGTTGATGCGCTCCGGCAGATAATCTTTGCTACTCGTAGCATCACAGGCATGTGATTGACATATTACTGCAATGTACGAGTTCAAAGTATTCTCGGTACGGATATGAACGTAAAGACACAAAAATCCGATATAATATAATAATGGCAACGACTTCAACAAATGTAATTATTATTCAATTTTCTAATAAAAATATTCCAGGACTGTCGTGTGACTACGTTTGCAATGATTGCCCAATTCGACAATATAGTTTTGATGGTAATTTCGTATTTATAACAATATTTCTTTAATTAAGAGGAGTATCAAAAAAAACGAGTAGTTGCCTGATTTCCTCGTCGAAATTATAAAATTTTCGTTGGTGATATAAACAACAACGATAAAAATTGGTTGCTTTTATCAACTGCAACAATAACAAAGCGAATATTTGATAATTTATTTAAGTAATTATTTATCTCCCGATGTATGTTTAGGCAAAAACTTATGGTGATGAGATATGTAAATGATGATTTGCAGACACTGTTGCATATAAATCATCAAGAAATTATTATCATACTCCAAAATATCCTACAGGTACTTATATTAATACTTAAGATGCGCATCTCATCTGCACATGATCAATACCTAAAAGGTTTTGAGGATAATATCAAATCCGCGTAGGTTCTGGCAGCACATTGCAGGTTTGAGATCCAAAGGCGGCTTTCGAACGGAAATAAATTATAAAGGCGAAACTTTAACTGGTATTCGGGCTGCTGAAGCATTTGCTGATTACTTTTCTAGCGTTTTTTGCCTGAGGTCCCTGAACTAAATACAAGAAAAATAACTGAACAATCAAACCATGACAAGTCCATATGTTAACATTCCAAGAGTTACACCTGGAGACGTGGCGTCTAGTATTAAAAAACTAAAAATAGGCACCACTACAGGACCAGACAATACACCTTCGTGGTTTGTAAAGCAGGGTCAAAAAGTGTTGGTACATCCACTCTGTCATATTTTAAATTTAATACTAACTACTGGATCATACCTGTCGTAATGGAAGCTCTCCAGAGTGACCCCTATTCCGAAAAGTTCCAACCAATCATCTGTTGATGAGTATAGAACCATAGCGATTCTATAATTCCCAGCCAAAGTCTATGAGATTCTGTATTATTCACAATGAAGTTTATCGACAAGTAGATCAGTCCAATGAGCAACACGGTTTCAGGAAGAAAAGATCAGTCGATACTAATTTGCTCGATTTAAAACGATTCACAACTTACGGATATATCAGGATTCAGGAAATAGACACTAAAGACGACATAGAGCAGAATTCATAATCTCATTCTTTGTGAGGAATTAGATCGCAGAGATATAGTGCATATAGTTTACGAAATCCTTGAGGACCTCAAAACATTGTCACATTTAATGGATCAAAGAAATTTTAATGAAATTGTCATTCAGACCAGAGTAAGGGCAGATGTCCCTCAAGCATTCTTTCTTAAAAATATAGAACCGTTTATAGTTCACGGATTATTTTTCAGAACTTGACAAACAGCCAGTCGTGATAAAAGATCAAACAAACTGGTACAAAAACCAGTTGAACACGTGGTAGAAATTACTTGGCTCATTAAGCTTAACATTACCGTTGCCGAAACATTTAGCGGTTCATAAAAACAACATACAATTACCGCACTTATTTTTATAAATGTTTTTTTTACAACCATAATTACCTTGACATTGCTAAAACAATGTAATTTGATAGCAAACTCCAGAATTAATTCAGAGGCAATGGAAACATAAAATCAAAAATATTTTTTGTAAACTTCTGTGCAATTTTCTTTATAGTGTGACGTTTAAGGATGCAATGCATAGAGAAGATTTCGGGGTTCGAATCCCGGAAATGACTGTAATTTTTCCTCTAGTTGTAATTTTCTACCGACTTCAAAAAAAGGATGAGGTACTCAATTCGTCTCTATGTTTTTTTTTGTTTGTACCTCAGAACTTTTCACTGGGTGAACAGATTTTGATAATTCTTTTTTTATTTGAAAGCTGTTGTGTCATTGCCCATTTAAAGTTCATCCAAATCGGTCAAGCCGTTTTTGAGTTACACTCCAATAACTGAAAAGTCTTGATGATATAGTCATTGACATTGAATGACAATCAATCCCATAAGTAGCAAGGGTAAAGAGGGTGAAAAAAAAAATTACCAATAAATGGCACCGACTTCAACTGCCATTTTTGGTAAAATTTATTTGTAAGACTTTCTTATCTTACTAAAGCTGTTAACAAAACACTCAAGCTTTGACGAACCCTTTCAAACATCTAATTTTACAAATAAATAACTACGATACCCGTAGAAGTTCTTTCAACCTGTATAAATACTTAATGAAGAAGCGTGCTGCGCTGTATGAAACCGCTATCTAAGCAAACAGAAGTCGCACAGTGGGGCACAATTAATGGTGTTTTATTCACGGCAGAGGTGACACGACCGCGAGTGCGTTGACTCTACATAATATGTCCGTTATTATCTAGAGTAGGTAATAGATGTAGCCTACTTCCTACTAATATCAACCCCTATCTGCAATTGATGAGGGGCAGTATAGTAGGAGACCTCCACCAGGTGGACTGACGACATCGTTAAAGTCGCGGGTAGCCAATGGCCACAAGCGGCTAATAGCCGTTCTTTGTGGCATTCTATGGGGGAGGCATTTGTTCAACAGTGGACGTCTTCCGGCTGGTGATGATGACGACGATAGTAGGAGACACATCCTCCTTTACAGAAGAAGGTGCATTCCATAGTCATTTCAATTAGACAACATTGATAGCACAAAGCCGCCTGGCTAGCGACCACCCTCAAGTAGAAAATCTGTCGCCAAGCACTTAACAGTGTGTTCCGGCCGCAGTCCTTGAGAGCCAGAAAAATTACAGGCTAATGAGACCTAAGAACTGGACGTCTCAGTGTGACGGGCACAGTGCAATTCGTCAGAAACATGGTTAGCATGTTTGTGTATAATAAGACACTGCAACAGTAGGTCCAGACGAACTTTCACCAGATTTACCACGACAATTAACAATTTACTTCGGCACCAGAAAACGACATCCAGTATTACAACAACAGACTTGATATCAGTGATTTAAGATAACTTTAATGAACATAAAGTTGGCACTATCAAGGTCCAACGAAAGATTTCAATATTTCGCGTGACGTCCACCTGTTTGGACCACAAATGGCCCGCGACCGTTGACCCCGCGACCAGTTCCGCGCCACACTGATGCAGAACTAACCTGACTCTATCTATCTGCATCTCTGTCTCATCGATACAGGTAGACAAGGACGAGGAAACTGGGTTAAAGAAGCGATGGGTGCCGGTGAATCATCGCGTGATTGGAACTCGGTGGATGCCCTCGTTCTGTACATTCGTCAATATTTGGAGGCTCACGATCGCATGTTTATAGATTGAACTTTATTGGCCGTCGAAGGATTTAATCACTGTGGTACGAAGTCGAGTGCTGCGTCTGGGAAGTAGATAAGAAGTGTTAGAGGATTCCCTTGGATGTTTATTCTTAGGAATGAAAGAGGGTCGCAAAGCGCTTCGGGCTTATGCACTACTCAAAAATTCTTTAACAGAAACTACTCCAACCACGAGAAGGTATAACATCCAGAATCCTTTTTGCAATCATAACGTTTAGTTATACTCAGCTACATGAAAACCGTTTTGATGTTCTTTGTAACATTTATGTAAGTTTGGCTAACATTATTTTAAAGAGCATTGACGCATGCTATACGAAAACATAGAAATTACCCGAAAGGTTGGAAAAAATTCGACAGTTCAGCACTCGCTTCCATATAGTGTAATTGGAAATGCACCAGGACGGCACTCAGGGGTTGCGGTTCAAGTCCCGCTGGAAATTAAAAGAAAAAAAAAATTAAATTATCCCAATTAATTTCCGATTAAATACAGATATTTATTATTGTACGATAAATTTTAGAAATGGACAGATTAAGTTAGTAATTAAAATACAAAGGATAGAAGCAAAACATTAACAACAAAGACGCAATAGCTATAATACCACACACCGAAATAGAAATGATAAATCGCTGAGAACAAAGACTGAGGTCATAAAAGCTCAAGATTGTCATTAAGATTACACCGACAATCTTCACAACGCGAAAGTGCGATCGTTTATGATTAAGAACATTAATATATAAGAATATAACCACAAATTATTGTTCTTGATAGAAACAATCCACGAGTTATCAATAATATAACTTATGATTGAATCGTACGTTCTTGAGAAAGTATTAATATGATATATGGAACACCTACACGAATCGGTCTGCATTTGAATATCATATTTTTCAAACGTATAAATATACATCATATAAGATTAACGTGACAAAATAAAACAAAATTAAACCAGATTGTAATTTTCATAAAAGATATTAAAAGATATTTAAGTGGGGCTGGCGCTGACACTTTAAAGCTTACGTTGGACCTCTATTACTGAACGTTAAATCAAGTATGATGATGCGGCATTTTGTACCCTCACCTCGTTTGTCAATCGCGATCGTATTACCATGTCAAGTTTTATAAAAAACCGGCCAAGTGCGAGTGGGACTCGCGCACGAAGGGTTCCGTAACTAAATATTCTGGGAATAGTTAAAGCGTCCACCTGTCTCCGTCATTAGTATCGAGAAAGAAACAGAAAAAAACAAGTTTGTTGTATGGGAGCCCCCTTAAATACTTATTTTTAGTATTTGTTGATATAGCGACAATAGAAATAGATCATCTGTGAAAATTTCAACTGTCTAGCTATCACCGTTCTTGAGATACATCCTGGTGACTGACGGACGGACGGACGGACAGCGAAGTCTCAGTAATAAGGTCCCGTTTTTACTCTTTGGGTATGGAATGGAACCCTAAAAATAAAATATTTTAAAGTATGAAGAGGACTGAAAAGCGCAGACATTCCGCACTAAAAAGTTGGTAAAACATGGATCTATTATTAGCAGAAATATCCATAACACGTTACTTGCTCTTACTATTTCTTTAACACTATCGGTTCTAACTCTATAGCGAAATTTCACAGATTACAAAGAACGTAACATCTGGCTTCGAATTGGTCACGATCAGTACATGAACTCAAGGAATGGCGTAGACAAAGTTGTTTCACTTTGACTTTGTATCCTTGTCTTCCACACGTCAGTTCAACAAAGATGTGATTCATGGACGATACACTGTCACTAAACATTCATAGATTTTCATAGGAAAGCGTGCGGAAATACCGCAATAAGTAAATTAGTATTGTAGACTCACCTTTTGTCGCCACTGGTATAGATTGCCGCGTCATGTCCTAAAACAGAAATACAGGATTAGGATAAGGATGCATGAACATCAGGGGTTCACAAAATACAGAGATGCTTCAGCTGATACTGTTCAGCTGATCAGAAACACTTCTTTGTCTGTAGGAGATGGGTGGTTTATGTCAGATTGTTGCTAAGTCGTTGACGCAGTAGTGTTTCTGACCAGCAAGCCTCCAGCAACTACATACGAATGTAGAAGATTTTTGGGAACATAAATAAAACATTAAGAAGCATTAAGATATAAGGGAACTAAATACATTAGAACCACTACTAATCAAAGTATAAGTATATACTTTCAGACAGTTATCTAATTGAAAGAAGACGTTAATTTTCTATTGTGACAAGGGTGAAACAGTTTGAAAGTATTTGGTAGAGCTAGAAGTGAACATAAACCGGAAACGTTTGTGCTATTCAGAAATATGTTACTATATTATACTCGTACAATACATATGATTCAATCAATCGGATAGAAGCATATGAGGTTTGTACCAACATACGTGGTCAATAACATATCAGTTCTATTGTATAGTATTTACACTTTGAACAACAGAAATCAACTTTCAAAAACTACTACTAATTCTAATAGCACCCACAAGTATCAGCCACCACCCACAACAAGGAATCGTCCAAGACGTCCATAACTCTTCAATTTATCCTTGTAGCAAATGTAGGGCACCGCACGTTCAGTGCGGTTATTCGTTTATTTATTGCAACCACTTTCAAATGCAGGATGCATTAGTGGTTTGATAGAACTACTTCCGCCAGTGCACAGTAATCTGATTATAATTTTTCAACGTATTCTTAATAATATAAAGTGATTTTAAGTACGGATTTAACTTGTAACATTTAGTTACAGAATAGGAAGAACCTTTCCTAATATGTGCGATACAATTTCCAACAGACCTATGCCAGAAACCGAAAAAAAAATCAATAATAGGATTTTTTATTTCATATGTAGAAAAAAATAAGATAGTATGATGTGCTCTAGGCTTGCTTATTTCATATGTAGAACAAATTAAGATCCTATGATATGCTCTAGGATTGCTTATTGCATATTTAGAAAAATTTAAGATCGTATTATGTGCTCTAGGATTGCCTCTTTCATATGTAGTACAAATTAAGATCCTATGATATGCTCTAGGATTGCTTACTTCATATGTAGAACAAATTAAGATCTATGATATGCTCTAGGATTGCTTATTTCATATTTAGAAAAAATTAAGATCGAATGATGTGTTCTAGGATTGCTTATTTCACAACAACAAATTAAGATCCAATGGTGTACTTTAGGATTGTTTAATTCATATGTAGAACAAATTAGATCTTATGATGTGCTCTAGGATTGCTTATTTCATATGTAGAACAAATTAAGATCCTATGTTATGATCTAGTATTGCTTATTTCATATGTAGGTATAAATCCTCGGGTCAGAGAGTTATTGTATTTTTCTAACCAAGATATTCTCAGCATCTTGGAGTCTGGATCTGTACCCGGGTGAACAGCAACGAACTTACCCCCGTATTACATGGGACCAAAAAATTTCTCGCGAATGAGGGATTCAGTCACCACTGTCCACCCTTTCACGGATTTGATGGCGTGTATTTTTTAATCTTCTGAGCTAATTTCAATAAAACAAAACTAGGGCACAAAGGCCCTTACTAGGGAGGCCGTTATTTCCTTATTAATTGCAAGAAACGTGTAGCGCAGGTTGCATTCGCATTTTGATAAAACTCTTCCGCCAACGTTAAAATCAGATAACAGCTTTATTGTTGAAATAAATCTTTCACCAACCTGCGTTTATTACTCAGTACTAACATTAACTATTGACCTTTTTTTTCTACTTTTGAACAATAAATTTGTTTAGTTAGAGAAGTCCGTGTTATTAATTTCTAGGTCAGTACAGTAGCAATGACAATTGAGACTGCTCATAAGATTTTCACATAACAGTTTTAGCTCTCATGATAGGTTTTAGGTGTAGTGTCAACAAAGAACAGCCAAGTTGAAAAGTAAAATTATTTTCATCAGAATGAATTTGTATTATAACCCACATTTTTATTATTGACAGAAATTATTCCTACAGCTTTACTTAAAGTTGGAAGCTATACATTATTACATAGCTAAATATATTGCTGTCATGTGTTTGCTCTATTAAGGCTCCACACGAGAAAAAAGAAAAACTGACAGACACCACGTATAATTTCTGGACTTCATTCTTATTAAAAAAGCGAAACCAGGTTCCTTTCCAAAAGAGAGGAAATGAGTTTATTAGTTAGGTATCTGCATTCTATAAATAATTTATTTTAACGCATTAAACATTGTTGAAACTTGGTACAATTTCCTTGAACTATTTCTGCTTCCTATCACTGCTATTTAAAACACCGACACAAGCAATCAAACTGTATTTATTCACAAAGTTACAAAGTAGTAGCTAATACCACCGGCGCGTCGCAGACGGTCGCAGCTACACCAGAGACCATAATGGGGTCGCATCAAAATTCAGATGTTAAACTCAGATCCCGCAGATGGCAAAAGGGACATTACACAAAGAGTCACGTTTCTCGAAAACTTTTTATACAAACGCTAAGCATTACAAAACAAATTTCCGCTAATTACCAGTTCAGCTTTCTCCGAATATTTCAGTTTTAATTTAGGGGTTATTACAAAGCTAAAGGAAAAAGAATAAATATAGTAATAAAAAGGATATAGTGATATAATTTCCAAATCCCATGGCGAAGATTTAACTAACTTTTTTTTTATAATACTTTCTTTGGCAGAAGAAATATATTTAATCTATCATTTATGTCCAGTCTTCTATGTCACAAAAAAACTTAGGAATAGTAACGTTATTGTGTTATTTTAATGAGGTTGAATTGTACGTTTTTAAAAGAACGTGGTATAAGAAATGATTTCTGTTTCTCAATATAGAAGTATTGAGAAACAGAAATCATATCAATAACGTTAATAAAACTAAAGAACTCTTTACGTATTTTTCCCAGTCTTTTAGACAAATGACAGGTTCTTCTATCATCAGATTGTTACTGTTCCTTAGAATCAATGTACACGCCACCAACACGCTACTTAAATTTTAAACATTACTTAGCCGCTGATTAGCAAAATTTCTTACTCATAAACGCTACATAACTTTATCCAGTACCTAAGTACTGCTTAAATCAGCTGTCAATTTAAACACCGTCCCACCCTTGTTTAAATTTTAAGTAACAAGATGGCGCCCATATTTCTGATCAGCTGATTTAGTTACAGACCCACCAACTTATCTGTTCAGGTGGCAGAAAAAAGAACTACAACATTCCTTCAAAATGTGACAGTTCATAGTTGATTTCCTTGACCAGTAGCGCCCTCGAAAACTGCACATGTAAGTTGGTGGTACTATACAAAGAAAAGTATTATATTTACTTTTTAATTTCAAGATATTTAGCACTAGATACATGCTATTTGGCCATTTAGGTCATTCATAATACTTTTTAGTACAATGTTGTCAGTTTAAAATACGTTCGACCTCATTATCCATTGCTTAGCTAAACAGGTGCTATGTAGCGTTTATAAGTAAGAAATATTTAAGCATTACTTAAACACTGTTTAGTTATGCATTACTTAGCAACTACATAGCGATGTTTTTATAAGTAAGGGGGTATATGTTTTAAATTAAATCGATTATTGAAAACCCGTGTCTAGGAAAAAATCATATGTATAAGACAGACAAGATCTAGTTATAGCGATAACAACGAAGCAAGTATCCACAGCCACTGCCGAAACTTTACCCACAACAAAACTGTCTACAAATTCAACAAGTTTACTGCACCACACTAATTCTGTCATTAGGGTTGAACAAGAAATAGCTTGCGAGCATTTAATGCCTTAATCTCTTCCACGAGACTTGGCCCCAACAAGGACCATTACGTCTCAGGTGCGATTATGGTGAAAACAATTTTCAAGCTTCCGCCAGACAGTCAGAATGAATGCCTGAATTCAGAACCTGTAATGAACTCTGAATAAAAGATAATCAACTTCAAATTTGAATCTCGATTTAAGTAGAGATTTGTGGAATCGTATATAAGTTGAGAGGATATTAATTATTGAAGGATAAAATTATTGTTTTACTCATAAACTAAAAAAACGAACTATATGGAAATTCAAAATCAGCTTCATCTTTTCCACTAATTGGCTCTTTGCTCCTAACAACGCAGTTACTCGTAGCAGCCAAGTGATCACTGAGGAGAAAGTAAAATCGCAAAGGGCCACGGACAAGAGACGAACTAGTGTCAGACACAAATTACAACCCTTCGCTTTGTGGATTATTTCCGCTTAACCGCAGGTGGCCACGTGCTTGTACCGTAACCTGACAACACAAAAAGATAGAAAAAAGATTACATTTCCCTAAAATTAAATAAAAACACATAAACATCGTCTGTATTTCCCCGTACAATCCTACGGGTACAGGTGTTTAAACACCCACATTTCAGCCACATGTAATAGTAGACGTGCGTATTGTCATCTACTGGGCGCTGATCTTGACTACAAATGGCTACTGAGAATTTCTATGAAAATCGACGCTTAGCATGCGTCAAGCCTATTTAAAATAAAACGTCACATAAAAACGGCACCATCAATGAAGAGGTTGGTGTTGACGTCAAAATTATAAATCATCATTGGATGTCTATAATGACAACGGTCTACCCTATTTTGTTGGTTACAGAGACAACAGTTATCCTTGCCTTAATAGGTATACCCTGGTGGGTGGGTGAAATTGGCCCTGAGTATGATTAGGTTTACCTAATAAACCGTCGTCGTGTCATGAGTCTAATCTCTTCCAGTAGAGTCGCTCCTAATAAAGGAGGCCATTAGCGCCGACCTTCCAAGAGTCCAAGGCGCAGCGTCGACATATAGTACGTAACGCAGGAAGAACGTTGTAAACCGTAATTAATTATCCATATAAAAGCGTAACTACGCAAAAATCTAAAAGACACAATACTAATAGAAACTGGCTAGCGTATGGTCCCAAATAGATATCCTAACTTTTATATGAATCATTTTTTTTTTCATATGTAATTGTGACGGAACATACTCGAGGCCCACCTGAGGTTAAGCGGACTAACCTCTGCCTATAAAAGATGCATTTCGTCACAAGTCACGAATTGCACTGCGCCCGTCAACTTGAGACATAGTTGTTAAGTCTCATGTGCCTGTAATTTCACTGGCTCTCAAGGACTGCTGCCGGAACACACCGTTAGGTGCTTGGGGACAGATTTTCTACTTGAGGGTGGTCGATAGCCAGGTGGGCATTCGCAAAATGCCCTTCCATCATGCGGTGAAGCTCAAGCCAGCGGCGGGATTCGAACCATGGACCTGCTGCGCGGCAGTCCATAGCCAATGCCACTGAGCCATCAATGCTTGAATATACATACATAATCATTAAAATTATGTATGTTTTGGACACTGCGAATTAATGGTACCCTTTCAGAAAAATATTATAAATGCGGCCAAGTGTTAGTACTGCTAGTTCAAACAAATCAGGTGTTATAAAATCTATAGTGGAAACGCACCGTTCACTATGACGGTTAAAGTAAGATAGGAGCACAAGGTTTCGGCTCGAAAGAGTGTGGCCGAGTGGGTTAGGCATCCTTGCGAAATCGGAGGACGCGGGATCGATTCCCGCCCAGGTCATAAAATTTTGTGCTCAAATAATTTGTAATATGTGACTATAGTTGGAAGTTTGAACTATCCATTACAAAAGTGAGTAATAAAGGAAACCACGAGCGCTAAAACAAGATTTTCCTTTCGTCGTAATTTTGGTAACTTATTAGTTCAGCAGGTGTTAATGTAAAAATACAATCTAAGAAACACCCAGCTAGTATTTTCAAAAAGATACAGTCGGTCGGAAACAGAGACGGACGGAAAGCGCAAACTTGTAAGAGGGTCTTGTTTTCTAGAACGAGACCTTTTGCAATTTTGGGGAATATCTAGTATTCCCTAAAATTGCAAAAGCATATAATAAAGTTGGCTGATTACTTAGAGAATTTCTAAATTTAGTTATTAAACCTGTTTTGTAAAGAGAGGTGTACAAAAAAATTAAGTACTAAAAAATGGAACAGACTTCAACACTCAAATGTGGGAAAAAACTTGTTTAAGTCGGTACCATGCGCACAATATTGTGATAATAGTACATTTGAACATTCGGGGAACACTAACTTACCGACATTTTTGATAAAAAAAAATTATCCTTTTTAGTGACCTTTGCTACTTATGTGATCGATTGTCATTCACTGTCAATGACTATATCATCACGATAGGAAAATACTGGTCAGTAATTGGAGTGTAACTCAAAAACGGCTTTGATCAAATTTAAATGGGACCACACGACAAGCATCAGCTTTCAAACAAAAAAAGAATCATCAAAACCGGTTCAACAAATCAAAAGTTCTGAGGGAAAATAAGCAGACGAATTGAGTACCTCCTCTTTTTTTGATGTCTGTAAAAGTCAGACAAAAATGCTTGGAATATACCACCTCTGCCAAACCACCGTCAATCACATATGTAATTAATATTGTAATAACTTTATAATAAGACATACATAATATAAAATTGTAAAGACATGGCCCCGAGTTTCTTGTCCGTTCTTCTCGAAGTGGCTCTATACCATTATTGCTAAGAACGCGGCAGTTGAATATTTAATTAGTAAATTATGTAAATTAATAATAGTTTATTTAATTTAAAGGTTGTCTGGAAGAGATCGCTTCTAAGCGATAAGACCGTCCATTGTACAACATTATATTTAAGCTAATATTAAGCCCACGTTTTTCTTACTTTTGGTGTACAATAAAGTGTTATCTATCTATCTATCTATCTATGTAACCAATTTTAGTCGCCAAAATTAAATAAATGATTTTGTGTTAGACTTAAAAAATTAAAACACTTTCATGGACAGTTTTATAAAAATACCATAAACATTATTTATTTTACGTTACGTCGTGTTAATATTACAGTTATTCGGAAGCGTGCCAAATGCATACGTTCACTGGCTAAAATTATATTACTCTCCTTGAGAGTTCTCTCAGTTAGCATTAAACTAGCGTATTACGTTCCTTGTTATAAATATTATTATAACAAGAAACGAAAAAATATTTTTGAAGCGCTCGTAGCGAAGTTTACTTAGCTGTTCTTATCTTAACCGATCAGCAAAGTTAAGCAACGTCGCGCGCGGTCATGGGTTGGATGGGTGACCGCTAGTGACATTACTACTGAGCGTTTCCGTGTTTCGGAGGGCACGTTAAGCCGTCGGTCCCGGTTGTCGTCTTAGGATGGCAGTCGTTATAGCATGGTGGTAGGGCATTTTGCGAATGCCCGCCTGGCTAGCTACCACCCTCAAGTAGAAATACTGCCGCCAAGCACCTAACTGTGTGTTCCGGCAGCTGTCCTTGAGAGCCAGTACTTCTAGGTTAGCCTGAACAACATCTTCGACCACATCAACACTTACCATCAGGTGAGATAGTGGTCAAAAGCTAACCTATCAGACATAAAAAAAAAAAAGTATATGACTCTTGTATTTAGTGATACATTTTTATCGCTTTTAACCTAGGTTATCGAATATAATAATCCCCTATGGGGTGCTGGAAATTGCAACCCTATATCTGCCTGTTGGAGTCGAAGGAGGCGACAAAGGAAAAATATTACCAAAGTTCTGACCTACGGGGAGGCATTTGTTCAAGAGTGGACGTAATGGATATTGCTGTGTGTCGAATACAAAAATATTGGTAGATACGACAAACCTCGTTCGAAATAATGAGAATTATTTTCATAAGCATTTACGCAAGCTGACCCCTGGTATGGTTAAAAAAATATAACAAAATGTTAGTAAGTAATACTCTAACATACATCAACAAGTATTCGACTGTGCATGAAAACTCGTTAAACGACCTGAAAAAAACAATTTTCCAAGTCATTTTCTGGTTCAGGAATTAGTATGTAACTCTTTCAAGTAGTAACGTTAATTTTCTATTACATCATTGATTCGCGAACAAACTTTTTAAAAAATGCAATAAAAGGGAACCGACTGCTTCTTTCTACCGAAAAGTATGAAATAACTTGTTGAAGTCGGTGCCGTGCTCATTCAAAACACTGACCTCACATTATCATGGTTCGACTTCCACAAGCTATTTAATGCTATTCAGTGTTGAAGTCGGTTACTTTTTTTATTAATATTGTTTTTAACTCTTTCGTGATGCATACTGCTAAGATCATTGTCACTCGCCGAAAATACTGTTCACACTCGACAAGAAATTGCAATTAACATTACATCATATCCAGATATGCAAATTTTTCAGTTAAAAACTACTCGATCGATGTTAATAAAATTTTAATGGGACCAACTTGGAGGTGTTTTCTAACCAACAAAAAATAATCATCAAAATAAATGATATAATATAACAAACATACAAAAAAAAACAGTCTAATTGAGATCCTCCTTTCCGATTATATCATTATTTGATTGACCTTAACCTTCACTTGAAATTCTCGTAAATAGTATACCTACTACACGTCAACTAATGAAGATATCGTCGCTAAAATTATTAATGAGATCAGTTTTATGCCTAATGCGCAGCAACACTGAATTACCGATGTAAGAGCGAATTATGCATGCTGCTCATTATTTTCTATAGGCGGTCTTTACTTTCGAAAGTAGTAGTAGTACTAACTAAGAATCTCATGGAGTCTGTAACTTAACTTGCTAACCTTTGCATTGCATCAAACCGGAACTTTGTAGGAGAATGGGCCATACGGATATTTGCTGTGTGACTTTTTGGAACCATACTAATCGAGACTTTATTTTAGCCCCGAGCTCGCCAGTGAGATCAGTGTCTGATCGTATATGATTTCATTTTAATACAAATTCTTATTTAACGTATTATTTAAATAAAACAGCGCCATCTGCCGTACTTGACTAACTAACTAAACTAACAGCTGGCCCCGATCACCGATAGATGTCGCAGTGCCCTAAACACGGACATCAAAACTCCAAACCAAATGAAGCGATTTAAAACCTAATAATGGAGTAAACGCGAATATAATAATGTTGAATAGCTTGAATACGCGGAAGTTAGCGTCATTAGGTTCTACAATACTCTCAGTAGGCTCAATTGACAATGTAAAACTGTAGGTATGGATGTGTAGTTCTACATTTGTACCATCTGGGTTGAATAGCCAGTGTTCGCATGATTCATGATAATTCGTATGCGTTTATGTAGTAAATCTCGAGTTAGCTATGATTGGCGCTCAATAGAAGCATTATGCACTTATAATAACGATATCTGTAGTCGAAATGCACATTTCAGTATTATCTTATAGTTAATCATAACTTATATTATATGACACCAATTAATATGACTTTAACATTGTGAAATTTATATTAGCTCTAAGCTAGGAAGCTTAGAAAATATTAAGAAACGGATTTTTTTGAGCTTTCGAACCTAGAGCGGAAACCACGGCCTTACATCCCTGAGCTCGGGACATACTTTGCAGCATACATTGTAATTCATTCAAAGCTTACTAAATCCCGGTATCCCGCTCGTGAGGCAAACAATTTTATTTCGTGGTAATTTTGTATAAGCAAACTCTTTCAATCTGAACTACCATAATAAGGAGTCATAGTTCGAATTTGTAGATTGGCAGTTGTGAACCACGTCCACAGTCAAAGTATATAAACTTATAAACGAAGCGATCGTAGCAAAAATTGTCTAGTCGTTCTTAAACTATCAACTGGGTTAAATAACGTCTTCTGCGATAATTACTTTGCTGGGTGACCGAGAGTGACATACTATATATATTGACAGGTTGTAAAATAAAGTACTACTTTGTTTGGGTTATAATTCATTGAACAGATAACAATTATATGTGTTGATAGAAAACTAGGCATGAAAAAAACGCTTTTTCTTCAAGAAGCAAATGGTAAATGAACTTTTTTTGTAAGATTAAAACTTAGTTCCAAGAAATCGAATCATTATCAAATCATCAGTGAAGTAACGGCCAGCAACTTGTCTACTCGTAGTGACCATAAATTGCGTTTCCGTTAATAATTACAGCTAAATATACTTACGTTAAATATAGGCACGTCGATTCTATCGTTAGTAATGCAAATACAAAAAACTCCCTTAAAATCTCAACTACAGCAACGGAAGAAAGGACGCCATAGACAAAAACACAACATCATCATAGACACATGTCCTCAATTAAGCAAACTTGTTACTCAGGCGGTCCTTATGACATTAACATAATGGTATGATAAACATATAAAATGTCGTCCGTATAAGCCAAAGCTGATTCAATTCAATTGTTCCTAAACAGGAAAGTGCAAAAATCCTGACAAATTGTACCAACACAAGTTGGACATTTTCGCTAAAAGTGTCGTTCGACAGCTGACTGCTGACAAACCAGCGTGGGAAGGTGAATCACCGGTGATGTCATTGATCATGCCAAAATTAGACTTAATTGTAAACAGGTGATAACAAACAGGCCAACTCCAAGAAATCAAATCATTATTTACAAATAACGTAACAGTATATTTACAAAAAAACAACATTGAAACTGGACTGTGTTTTCGTAACGGCAAATTAGGCCGGCTAATCGTATCGGAAACGCCCCGGGAGAGAGAGTTACAGACGAACGTGACAAAAGCACAGTCCACGATTCTAAGAAAACACCATAACAAGCCGTTCGTGTGCAAATCATAGATCGTGGAGCAACGGAATTGAAAGTGTAATAACAAAAACGGTGGCGGGTGTCGGCGGGACGGGGTGTTGCCGTCTCGTGCGACGCCTCTCGTGTCGTGCATGATAGATGGGAGTTTAGTATGGTGGTGGACTGTACCGATCGTGAGTTGCGCACGGGCAGCGTGTGGCCGGCGTCGGTGGGAGGCTCCGCGTCTGCAGCCTCCGCGTCGGCGTCGCGCGCGAACCCGCCCTCGTCCGACGACGAGCCGGAGGGCTCCTTCCGCGCCATGCCAAACAGTCACGTGCCAATCATACAGGACATAACACAGTGCTACCTACACTTACTGCCTGCTCCGTCGCCGTTGCATCCCCATCACAATCCCTCATCTTCACTATTGACAATAACGCAACTAAAGTGTACTCCCTAACGGTCTACGGCGAGTTGAAAGTGATACTGGAATGTGAGCATCGCCGGGTGTGAAAAATCGATGCGACCGCCGACTGTCCGACGTCAGACTTAGCGAACCCATACAAGTTGGAAGGTCGCCTGGCCATCAATCATCGTCAGTTCGAACGGCGGCCGCTACGTATACTGCGATAGCGCGCAACTGTCACTCGGTGGAACATAAACATCCACATTGACAACTGCTTATTAAGGTGTAACTCTAGATCTACGACTACGTGTTATTTAGCGTGCGCTAGTATCGGACGGTTGCCTTGGTAACGGTGCAATTTGAAAAATAAATAACTATTCATCAAGCAATGATCGCTACTGTGCGATGCTGCGAATGATCACCTGCCAGCTGATGATGTATGGGAACATTTTCTACATTTTCTCCTCGAGTTATGAATCTAGTGACATCCGCGATACCGGTACTTGTAGGGTGGCGTCCGGATTGCACTTCACGATGTCATGTCGGCGACTGAATGCGCTAAATGAAACTGAGATTAGACGTCATCGCGGGATGCACGGCGTTACCAAGGGCCGAGCAGCAGCAGCGGGGCGTCATTAGCGAAGCGCACATTCGCATACGTCGGATATGCGAGTACAACTGTGGCGTGGTGTCGATTAGCAACTGGTTCTTCGCAACCCAAACAATGAGAGTGATCGCGGCTTGGTACGCGCCACCAACAAGCCAACAAGCGCGCTAATCGATACCAATACAAATTGTAAGTTCTTCCGTTCGATTTTTATAGCAAAGCTAGTTATCGTTCAATTGATTGAACTGAATGCAAAAGCGAGCGGGCCACGACTGAAAGTTTTCCACCACAGCCAACTGACCTTAAAACGGTTAAGTAATTCGCAAGGTAACTGCAGAAATTTACGATTGCACTAATATTAATGGAGTTAACGCGAATGCTTTATGAAAGCGCGGGCCGAAACGCGACCAAAACAAATGACTGCACTGCCTACATGTTTATTCATAGGTTAATTGTACAAAACATGATGCAATATGTTAAATTCAAACATGTAAGGGGTTAGTACACACTATACACACACAAAAGCGAATGAAAACCGTTGTCTATTAAATCAATTCATCTCGCCGTTTTGATAACGACGAGTAGAAAACGGATGAGGATTATATTGGAAAATTGTTTTACGCTTTACTACACGAGCAAATGGTCGTTGACTCTGATGAAGTAAATCATGCTTCTAAAGACCTAATGGTTGCATATTTGATCTGTAGAGCAAACGCCTACAGGCTTTTAACGAATACTCAAGCTATGATTACGTTTCCCATCAACATATATTCCCTAATTAAGAAATAAACACTGCTTTCTTTAACTATTAATTATGGATTTTCAGAAAAGAACAAGTCACATTGACGGTTTAAACGCAGAATGCCTTGTAAAGTACCAGGCAGGTATAAACGGTAAGGCGTTCTCAAACTCACCCTGGCCAGTTTGTTGGGCATAGGCTGGATATGGCTGGTGTGATGGCGCGGCACGACGGCCAGCTCGGGGTTCAGCGCCAGGATGGCGTCGATCTCCACCTCCTTGCCCTTCGTCTCACCGCGCTCGTACCATTCCACCGTCACCGATCGGGTCTCGAGGTTGACCCCGGACACGATCGCTGAATGTATCCGTCCTGGAATAACAAACAAAAGTATTGTCAATACCTGAAGTCATACTGCAACAAGTTTTAGGGAGAGAAAACTCTTTACTGCATTTCTATTGGCAGTCGTCTTAATACAGAGATTTCAAGAGAAGGCAGTTCAATGAGAATAATGCACGTTTCCAGCAATGCCCTGAATAAAAACAAGCATCTCTTTCGCGCAAACAAAGTGCATTAGCACAGTGCTTCTGAGTGTTTGTACAGTTGACAAGAGTAAAGTTGCGTGGTGGTAGAACATTGTGTCAAAGTCTCATGTAGAAAATCTACCGACAACCTAACAGCATTAACGAAGCTGTACTTGAGAGCAAGTTAGAATTGTCTAAGCTTACACCGAAAAACATCATCAACCACACCAACAACTACGAACAGGATAGTCGTCAAAGGCAAATACATTAGCAAAAAAAGTATGAGAATGATCAAAAGCTTTAATTTCCAACTAACACGCGAGTTATCATCATATAATCTACGCGAAGTATAAAACCTTTCATTCCACACCAACCTAACAAAGAGCCAAAGATACGGGGATCTGGCTTAAAGATAAGCTAGCAACAAGGTCACAACTGTTTAATTAAAAGGCGCTGTATACGTATACTTAAAGCAGAACTGCTATAATAATGTAGGGCTGGTGGAAGCGTCTGGATGAAGCCGAAGGGGGGCGGCTAGACGCATAAAGTGAACACCTATATCCCGTATAAACATATAACTAAAACGAGGTATATATTATACTGTTGTATTATTCTGTGTCATGGTGGGATTACTTTAGGGTCCATTATAGGTTCTTCCGTGTTGATTCCAGATTAAAAACATTGAGGAAACGTAAAAGGATTTCTTATAATATAATTGGGATTCCTTAATGATACATTATAGCGTAAGTTAAATATGAAAACTCTTCAAAACGTCCGTACTGAAAACATATTTTCCGAATTCAATTATCTTCTGAAGAGGATCTTCAAAAAGCTTAAATACATACTGCTTACAAGATCATTGACTCGCGTTAAATACCGTTTCACCATCGACAGTACTTGCAATCACCATTAAATCATCCAGGAATACAAAAACATTTAATTAAATCGACTACTTTGTCCCGAGCGGTAATAGCTATGGACTGCCGTGCCGCAGATCCCTGGTTCGATCCCCAACGCCGGCTTGAGCTTGGAAGGGCATTTGGCGATTGTTCGCCTGGCTACCTACCACCCACAAGTACAAAATCTATCGCCAAGCACCTAACGATGTGTTCCGGCAGCCGTCCTGAGCCAGTGAAATGAAAGACACATGAGACTTAACAACTATGTCTGAATAAGTTGGCATCGGACTGGACCACTATGGCCAATTTATGAATGAAATTCTATTGTTATAATTATCGCAGATGTCAATGGGTTAATTACAAAATCACAAATATACGATAGGAAAATATTTTGTCATGTGCGGGATAAATTTAAAAAAAATCCTAATGTATATTTATGATTTTGTAATGAAATCCGCATAGCGGGCGTTACTGCAAACCTAACATAAAAACTAGTCTTAAGGTGACGGGCGCAGTGCAATTCGTGACTTGTATGATGAAATGCATGCAAAAAAAGAATTTCTCGAATGCAACTCGATCCAGGCAACTTCGAGTAATCGGGGAACACATATAAAAAAAAGATTCTGTCGAATGAGAACTTCCGCCTTACCCGCTCTACAAATCTGACCGTTCAAACTTTACATTCATTCATAAACAATGCGTTAGTTTTCCCATCTCAATCGTACCAGAGTCTGAACTGAAGACAGCACAAATAAGTTAAACAAAGAGCTAATTATAGTGACAGGGCAAGGTCGTCGACCTTTCTCTCATTTCACGATCGCAGTTTACTTCCCTTGTCGTAATAAATAACGACCGAGACGAAAGTAAGCACGGTATAGAAAATTTAACAAGAAGTTACTTTGAAAAGTGTCTCAGTGAACATAGCGAGATACCGTTTAAAGAAAATGAACTTAATACACGGGACTAAACTTAAGACAAGGAACTGACACATGACATGCGTTAAATATAACTCTGCTTTTTTTAAGATTGTTATGTTTGCAATAACGCCTGCTATGCGGATTACATTACAAAATCTCAAATATAACATAGGAAAAATTTAGTATTTAGATGTCGCTCCATCCTAATACGATGGTTAAAGAACGATAGGAAAGATTTGAGTTATAACGTCATGTTTAGCTCAATTGGTTAGAGCATGCCCCGACTAAAGGGGTGGATGGACGCGGGTTCAGATCCCGCACATGATTTAAATTTTTCCTACCTTATATTTGAAATTTAATAATTTAGCTATACTTTTTTTGTCTAGACTTATAACCATATTTCACTGATCCGCATATGATATGGTGGTAGGGCATTTTTGAAATGATGCTCGCCAAGCAAACTTCCTTACCATCACCTGCTTTAAAATCTGTCGCCAAGCAACTAACTGTGTGTGTCGGCAGCTGTTCTTGAGAAGCCAGTAATCAGTCTGCTTAACATCTTCCACTAAATAACCAATTACTAACAGGTGCGATAGTAGCCATAGGAGCAAGGGGTAACCTTAGTAAATCCATTATACATAAAACAATCTGGCCAACTCTCAGGTCTCATTATTACAACAGCCCGTAAAAAATGATTATTTTGATAATTTTAGTATTTTAAACAACAGATTCTTGATTAGTTTAATTTTTGAGGTCAAGTACTTAAAAAAATGGTCCAAAATAAATGACTTTATTCTAGGCCCCACATTTTTTACAATAAAAGCATATTTGTAGTCTACTCAACGAACACATGACGATGACACCCCAAATACAAATATCTTTATTGTATAAAAATACTCGAGAGCAAGATTTTTTCGGCTTCCTTCTCATTTATTGGACCCACATTGAAAAATAATTTCAATGAATTTGTAGACTTTTTTTTTTAATATCTTATTATCTAACTTTTGACCACTATCTCACCTGATGGTAAGTAATGATGTGGTCGATGATGTTGTTCAGGCTAGCCTAGAATTACTGGCTCTCAAGGACAACTGCCGGAACACACCGTTAGGTGCTTGGCGACAGATTTTTTACTTGAGAGCTAGCCAGGCGGGCATTCGCAAAATGCCCTACCACCATGCTGTAACGACTGCCATCGTAAGACAACAACCGGGACCGACGGCTTAACGTGCCCTCCGAAGCACGGAAACGCTCAGTAGTAATGTCACTAGCGGTCACCCATCCAACTCCTGACTGCGGCGGACGTTGCTTAACTTAACTGATCGATTAAGAACAGCTAAACAAACTTCGCTACGAGCGCTTCAAAAGTTTTTGTTCAACATTTCTACAACAAATATGTAAATGTCAGTTTTGTCACTCATTCCGTTTACAAGCTAGGAGCCCGGGACATACAGACAGCAGTTACACACAAATCAGGCCCCGTTTGCCTTTTGGGATGAAACCCTAAAAATGGAAACTGGTCCTCAAAGATAGCTGGCGGTATACATTGTTAGGTGCTTGGCATCATTTTATACTAGGTGGTGTGGAAGCTTGCCACGCAATGCATGCATGATGCACTACCACAAGATATAGCATCTATTTCGGTAGTTTGCATGATAACACTCATGTATTTTTATCATCTCATCATAATTAAACATTCATTAATCATTATAATTCTGAGTAAAACATGTCTTTGGCATTCACTTATATATTATTTCGTAAGGACAGGCCGTATGCCATTTTGTAGTCGAACATTTAACGGTGTTAAAACAACGGCGTAACACCGACGCGTGCACAGTCTGCTATTCAAGTCTAATTTGATCACTTCTGTACAAAATACTAAACTCTGTGGTTTAGGGTAGCACGAACTACATTTCAAACAGCAATAAACGGTGGCATTTCTTAGCATTGCCTAAATCACAAACACACAATTATTTTTTAAAAATATAATCTTCCTTTCATAACTAACCGTATATTTTGCTAAATAAATCTTAAAGATACCACACATTACCTAGATAATTATTTTTTTTTACTAGGTCGTACGATTTCTCGTACCATGCGTTACCGACGTTGAATTTCGTCATATTCAAGGAGAATTAGGTGTATAATTTTGTTAGCTTAGGCGTATCTTTAGATTGAAAGCAATGGTCTCTGTAGATATTTATTTAATGAGTCGTAATTTAAGACCTCTTTGGTTTGTTATTGTCAAATTGCAGTCTCGCCTAAGAAACCAGTCAAGGTCGGAGTGACGAATCATCGCAGTATTGTAGAAATGATATCAGTGTCCAAGTATTTTACTTTGGTTTATAACATTTAACACTTACTAAAATGTATTAACTTAACAGTAGAAAGAGTTAATTATACTTAAGTGGGTCGATTCCCTGATTACAAGCAATTTGACGGTGAGCTCCTCATCAGAGGACTATTTCCTGAATTCAGTAAAATATATATTTTATACGAACATTTTGTTTACAATTCCATGCTGAAGGTTTTTTATTTAATATATATTGCTGATAGGTAAGCCTTTGACCACAATCTCACCTGAAGGTAAGTGATGATATTGTGGTCGAATGTGTTAACAGGCTTAACCTAGAATTACTGAATCTCAAGGACAGCTGCCGGAACACACATATTTAGGTGCTTGGCGACAGATTTTCTACTTGAGCGTGGTTGCTAGCCAGGTGACCATGCCAGGATACCATAATAGGATAACCATCGAACGATTTTGGACAGTCGAACCATGATAATGTGAGGTCAGTGTTTTGAATCAGCGTGGTAACAATTTCAGCAAGTTATTTCATACTTTTCAGTGTTCATAATCAGGCGTTACCGTTTTTTTATAAATGTTTTTATAAGATGATAATAGTTGCAATAACCGTTCGATAATACAGGTATGCAAATCAATATTTGAGTTAATTGACTACAATTCTTTTTTAATGGGGTTTTTTTTATGGCAGAAGATTGTCTGTGGATATGTTTGTTATGCAGAGTGAGTCTTCCACCGAAAACATCTCCTCATTTGATTACTGTATGCTCCCTATTTAGATGTAAGAACTTGCTTTCTTCGCAGATGGGGGTGTATAACTTACATTTATTAGTTGGATAGCCAGCTGATTCGGATGATTATTCAATCGTTGTTGATAGATTGTGGTTGACCTGCCCATTTCCACCTAAACAGTCTGCATCTGCAGGTTTTCGTGTATTTCAGGATTAGTTGTGTACCAGGGTCCATTATTAATTGTTCTTAAAATAATATTCGGCATTCTTTGCATCATTGATATGTTAAAGTTGCTAGCAGAGCTCCATAGGACTCCATAAGTCCAGACCGGCTTGAGGATGCTTTTGTAAAACTATTAGACTATAACGTAAAAACTCTTCCTTTTACTACAACTATAATGAAATTCAAATGGGACCAATTTGGAGGTAGGTTTACTCTACTCAACAAAAAAAGCATCATCAAAATCAGTTAACAATTGGCGGAGTAATCGCAAAAATACAAAAAAAGTCGAATTGAAACCTATTTGGAGGTTAAAGTATCTAAGTAAAAGTTTCACTCACTCGTGACTTACGGACAGGGTAATAGCAGACGCAACCCCCCGTGGGATGCCGGGTTAGAATTGCCCCTCCCTATATCATCCCGTGGGTGTCGTAAGAGGCGACTAAGGGAAAAATATTGGAAGGTGGGCAGCAGCACCTTCTAAAGAACTGCCATCTTACACTGGGATCCCCAAGCCGCCTGCCAAGCGTGGGGATTATGGCAAATACCCCCTAAATAGGGGAGGCAGTGTTCAGCAGTGGACAATACGGCTGATACAGTAATAGCAGAGTGAAATAATGAAGCTCCGTTTCCTTCTCCTTTGGGTACGGAATCCTAAACAGATAAAAAAACAAGAAGTGGCCAATATCGAACACACAAATGTCACCATGGTTACGCGCCGCGGCCGCGCCGAAACAACGAAAGTGGAACGAAACGCCGAAATTAAAAAACAACGCTGACCATGTTTTCGACTACAAATGGTTCGAAGCGGCAATAAACAGATCAACACTTGACCCTGCTATGCTGGAATTGTTTTTGTTTTTATGGAACTGTGATGGAAAACGCACGTGGGTCCCCTGCGTCTTAAGCTGTAACCTTTGCATATAACAGATGGATTTCGTCATAAATGACGAAATGCACTGCGCCCATCACCCTGAAACGTACAATTGTTAAGTCTCATGTGCCTGGACTTTCGTTCCCACCTCACAAGCTCAGAAAGGTGTTGTATATCATTTGAAATAAGCGAGGAAAAGCGTTTTTTATTCGCCATCATGGAAAGGGTTTTTAAGATACGAACATTGGTAAAAGTTCCAGAAAAATAAACTTACCTTCAATATTACCAATAGTAGTAATTTTACTTTTAATCTATACTAATGTTATAAAGAAAAAGATTTGTATTTTTGTATGTAACGAATAACCTTAAAAACTACTGAACCGATTTGAAAAATTCTTTAACCATTAGTATCCTACACTATCCCTGCCCTGATGAACATAGGCTATAGAATATTTTCAAAAACTTAGGGATCCGTATGAAAACTTCGATAATGTAACCCAACATGTGAAAAATATACTAAAAAATCGTTTTACCGCATACGCTGCGGAAATTGTTGACAATAGAGCAAAGTGAGGTACTACAATTTTATAGAATACATCAATATCTAGAAAAAAATTCGCAAAACCGTAAGTCTAACAATAACACTTTTTTTATGAGTTTCAATTTTAAATTTTTATTAAATACCCGTGCAAAGCCGGGGCGGGCCGCTAGTAATTAAAATAAATTAACTCGGATTTACAATATCATTCAAGCTCTTTTTCTTGAACCTAGCATATCTTTTCTGTAGTTAGTTGAAAACTTGTGTGTCTAGCTCGGTAACAAAGATATTTTGTGTCTCGTACTACCATTGCAAAAGCGCTACCCTCACTCAGGTTTAAAAGTACTCGCGCCAACTAAATATCAAATTTGCAGCTTTGCATAACAATTAGGTATTACTCAAGAACTGCTGTCGGAACACACTGTTACGTGCTTGGCGACAGATTTTATACTTGAGGGTGGTAGCTAGCCAAGCGAGCAATCGCAAAATGCTCTTCCACCATGCGGTGAAACTCAAACCGGCGGTTGGGAGCGAACCATGGACATGCGGCACGGCAGTCGATAGCTATTATATACCGCTCGGCCATCATGGGTTCATAATTACTTCTATTTACAGTTATCGCGATTTGTTGCCGGATTGATCTGAAATATCAGTACAGTTGCAGAGCGGACTCAAAAAATTTAAAACAAACTGGCAATTTACAATACCATGGAATTGTCCAATCAATGTGATTATGTCATCCATCACTTCGGCTCGAATTATTATATCTTTTCATTTCGGTCAGTGTGGCACCAAGTTTCGTTATTTTCTCTAGATAATACATTATATCAGGTTAACATTATTTTCATTTAAATAATTGTTATTAATAAACCGAACTGACCGACTGTTGACACTGAAAATGGAGGAAAATAACTTGCCGAACTAGAGGATAATGGAATAAAAATAAAAGTTATTTAATTGAAATAGGTGAATTAAGTATACCGCCCCGAAATCATGAAAAGCATTCCATGTTATGAAAAGAAGCATGCTGATTCAAACCATTCTGTCCTTAATTTCATGGTCCGACTTCCAAAAAAGTACGGCGATTTAGATAAAAAAAAATACTATTTTCAGTGACGCATACCGCTAACAGGATCGATTTTCACTTACCCACAATACTGTTCACCATCGACAAAAGTAACAATTACTATGTCAGCCAGGTAAACACATATTAGCCAATACATTTTTAGTTAATCGAGTGAACTTACATATATATGGGACCAACAATGAGGCAACACGAAAGTAAAATAGATATTTTTTCTTTTTAAAAATGAAAATGAGATTACTATGTCCGGTATGTTTCGGTAAAAGTAAAAATATTATATATCACTTTTTTTTTTATGCCTGATAGGTTAGCCTTTGACCACTATCTCACCTGATGGTAAGTGTTGATGTGGCCGAAGATGTTGGTCAGGCTAACTTCTCATGCGTGTAAAGTTCTTGTTTATGCCCTAAGCGGACTAAAACTCTTGGCTTTTTAAGCTCTAAGGCATAAGAGCCTGTTTTTAAACACAGCCAAGAGTGCATAATATTGCTTTTTTAACTATTGAAATGAGTTAAGTAGTGAAATATGATATATGTCATGTAGGAAGTTTGTCTGGGCTTTTTATAATACACATAGATCAGGGATATTATTGAATACCTAAAGAAGAAGAGAGAAGTAGTTGTTGAAGTCCGTACCATGACAGTTCAAAAATACCTATTAACACAATATTGCGCGCATGGTACCGACTTCGACAAGTTATTTCACACTTTTGAGTGTTGAAGTCGGTTCCATTTAAGGTAAAATATTTCTTTTCACTCTTTTTAGTGACCCGTGCTAGTTACGGGATCGATTGTCATCCACTGTCAACGACTATATCATCAAGATAGAAAAATATTTTTCATTTATTGGAGTGTAACTCAAAAACGGCTCGACCGATTTTGATGAAATTTAAATAAGACTATATAATTCTCTTTTTATACACAGCTTTGAAATAAAAAGAGAATTATAATAATTGTTTCACCCAGTCAAAAGTTCTGAGGTAACAAACATAAAATAGGATACAAACGAACAGAGAACCTCCTCCTTTTTTAAGTCGACTTGCAAAAAATGACCTAGAAACTTAAATTACGCACCTATTATGTAAGTTTTGGAATCATCAATGCCCCATTTGTTTTGTTTCACAATTTGCCGATTAGTAAGAACATGGACTTAATTGTTTTGAAGTGGGTGTCTTTAGAATATTAGTCAACTAATCCGTTTATAGATCGGAGACCGCGTTTTACAAATGGCGACACACTTTGGGTATCCTTATGAAAATTAACCTTGGAACAGTAAATTATATACAGCATTTGCATAAATCGGAGGACAAAGCATCTTAGATGGTCTAGTTGATAACAAAGTTAATTAATACATCGGTATTCATTAAATCCTTACTAAAATTATAAACGCGAAAGTTTGTAAGTGTAGATTTGTGGATGTATAGATGTTTGTTACTCTTTCCCCGTGGGGTGCCGGGCTACAATGTCAACCCATTGCTATCTGTGGGTGTCGTAAGAGGCGACTAAAGGTAAAAAACCCGAAGGGAGGCAGCAGCCCTCAGAGGAACCGATATCTTAAACTCGATCCCCAAGACTCCTGCCAAGCGTGGGGATTATGGCAAATCCCCCCTTAATGGGGGAGGCTGTGTTCAGCAGTGGACAATCCGGCTGATACAGTACAGTATTCTTTCACACAAAAACTACGGAATGGATTCTAATGAAACTTTTTTTTTAAATCCTCCACAGACTCCAGGTTCCGTGACTTTTTTTAAATTATAACCATTTTTCATTTATAAACTAGATATAAGAAATATGAAACATGCAACATTCTAAACGAGAACAGTGTTAAATAATTATAATAATAATAATAAAAAAATCTGTTAAAGTCATTAGCACTAGCATCCAGAGCAGACCGGTGTAATGAAATTTTACAATAATATAGCTTACACATCAGAATAACACATAGGCTATCATTTATAAAGATATTTTGTGAATTGTTCAAATTAAAACGAAGTGTAAAGTAAATATTAATTGAAGCTGTGATGGCTCAGTGGCATCGGCTATGGGCTGCAGCCCAGCAGGTCCATGGATCGAATCCCACCGCAAGCTTGAGCTGAAGCATGGTGGAAGGGTATTTTAGCTAGCTACCACCCTCAAGTAGAAAATCTGTCGCCAAGCACCTAACGGTGTGTTCCGGTGAAGATGTTGTTCAGGCTAACCTAGAAGTACTGGCTCTCAAGGACAGCTGCCGGAACACACCGTTAGGTGCTTGGCGACAGATTTTCTACTTGAGAGTGGTAGCTAGCCAGGCGGGCATTCGCAAAATGCCCTACCACCATGCTATAACGACTGCCATCCTAAGACAACAACCGGGACCGACGGCTTAACGTGCCCTCCGAAGCACGTGCACGCTCAGTAGTAATGTCACTAGCGGTCACCCATCCAACTCCTGACCGCGCGCGACGTTGCTTAACTTTGCTGATCGGTTGAGAACAGCCAAGTAAACTTCGCTACGAGCGCTTCAAAAAAACTTTCTATCAAAATAAAAATCTAACCAATATTTCAATATATCTACTGTTTACAAAAGTTATAAATCCTTTCTTGGCAAAGTTAGCACGGAGGGGCAAAGCTAGATAGGTTAAGACGGTAATGCCTTTTTGTTTATGATAGTTAAATGTATAACACGGCACTGATAATCAACATCTTCCTACCCTCATTCCGTATAAGTGGAGTCAGCACCATAGGTTTACTTGAACCAAGCGAAGGTCAAGAACATATCATTGCAAAGAGTTTAGGTTTTGGCCGGTCATCTTCCTGACTACACTGGTATCTTTTTATGTATGCTAATCTTAATATGTTTTGATTTATAAGTAGGTAGTAGGACCACCTCAGCTTTTGCCCATGGCCATTACATGTTTTGCAAGATATTTTTTGTAAATTCCTGACAGGTAAGCCTTTGACCACTATCTCAACTGGTGGTAAATGATGATGTGGTCGAAGATGTTGTTCAGGCTAACCTAGAAGTACCGTGTGTTCCGGCAGCTGTCCTTGAGAGCCACTCAAGGACAGCTGCCGGAACACACCGTTAGGTGCTTGGCAACTAACGGTTTTCTACTTGAAGGTGGTAGCTAGCCAGGCGGGCAATTCGCAAAATGCCCTACCACCATGCTATAACGACTGCCATCCTTAGACAACAACCGGGACCGATGGCTTAACGTGCCTTCCGAAGCACGGAAGCGCTCAGTAGTAATGTCACTAGCGGTGACCCATCCAACTCATGACCGCAGGCGACGTTGCTTAACTTTGCTGATCGGTTAAGAACAGCTAAGTAAACTTCGCTACGAGCGTTTCATGAACACGATCATGTATTGTAGTTGAATTTCGTTACTGCCTGTGGCGCGACGTTATGAGACCTATGTTAAACCCTTCAAACAACTAACCCTATTAGTGAGAACAGCTTCGGGGTTTAACATCAAGTTGGCTCATTCATCTGCGTCGGCACCGCCATCGACAGATGTACACAAAATCCATAAACAGAATTAAACAAATTAAGCAATTTGAAGTTCAATAACAACTTTCTAATTTTGCTCGAAGACCAGATTAGTGGCACGCGGCAGCGACTCTACATACTGTGAAAATTACATTACATTTTAAAGAGATTTTAGTTTTTCACAATATTTTTTTATAGACATCCTTGTGAAATGGTCGTGGAGGAGAAGGTGAGGGATCCTTTGAAAATAGGTACCTACTCAATTAAACATTACATACGAAAAGCTGATATCGAAATCAAAATAAAACAGCCAACCAAATAAGAAGTTATATACTATTCCCATTTCTTTATTTTCTCGATGACAGCTCCTGTGAAAACTTGAACAAGCGTTCTTTTTTACATTATGTATGTAATTATGTATTTTTACTATACCAGAGTCGGAGAAACTCTGGTATAACCTTGTACGTGCGTAAACGTCATATTTCTATAAAATAATGCATACATAATGTAAAAAAGAACGCTCGTTCAAGTTTCACAGGAGCTGTCATCGAGAAAATAAAGATATGGAAATAGTATAATGACATATTGTCTATTGATATAATCAAAAATATTTATATGCTAATGTAATAGGGGCTATACGGACGGAGGGACAGACAGATGGACAGACAGACAACGGTTCCGTTTTGACCTTTGGGTATGAAACCCTAAAAATTGATATTTTGTAAAAAAAAAAAATTTGTTTATTTATCAATAATTAAAACGGTACAAAAGACCACTTACATTAATATTAATATAGTAATATTCGCCTTTGCGGTACCCTGTGAGGTGTTGGGCTAGAATTGCACCCCCATCCTACATCTTTCTGAGGCAGTCGTAACGACAGCAGTTAGGCAGCATTGCCTTCTGAAAAACTAAGCTCATATATTGCGATCTCCAAACGACTGGGTGTTAATTATGGCAAACCGGGAACTTAGAGAGGCTTTTGTTCAACATTGGACGTTATGGCTATTGATCCGATGTGTATTTACGATATCGCATCTCACGATTACAAGAAGTGAATAAATAGCCTGAGTGAGACCCTTTGTTTGTGACAAAGAGGCACAAATGTACAGAAAATGGACAGAAACAGAAGATCCTAATCTATGGTAAAATGTGAAGTAAGGAATCTCTTCATAAATATGGAATCGGAAATGTTATAGTCCGAACTGAGAGCACCCGTTCAAATCCACGGAATATGTGGCACGGTGCCAAATTGAGCACCTGTGACACCAATCTAAACAGAACTAGCATTAGGAGCCGACACGGTTGAGGGCACAGCTCTAGTCGCGTGGTGCCGCTGCAGCCAGTGCTACAGCTGTGGCGTTTTTATAGCGCGGTGTGTCATTGACCTGTTAACGCATAAGCTAAGAGCTAATTATAACGTTTCCTTACACGCACGCTAGCTCGAGTTCGCAAACAGAATAACAGCGACGTTTCCTCAATTAGCAAAATCAACTACTGTCACTGAAAATGCATCAGTGTCAATACAAACACGTAAGGAAATTGAATTGAATTGCTTTGCAGGCAATTATAGCAATGCGCGATGTTATAATGTGGGATCTCTAGTATCTAAGCCGTTTAATTACACGATGTACAGATCAAAGCACTTAATAATACAGAAGTTACAACGTACAATGTAAAAGTGCTGTCGAGAGATACAAGAGTAGTATAAAAAACGCAGTGGTAAAAGTAGAAAATAAAATGGATCGGTTGACTCTTTCCCACGGTCAAGTTCACAACAAGGGAGAGATTAGTAATGGCATGCAATTACTGATGTATTATGCTGTTACTGTTGTGCTGATTCATGTACATTAAAACTATTGCTTAAAATCTACGCGATAGTTCGATATCTTTAATTTTAAAGCATTTTTTTTGGTTTGGAACACCTAATTAAATTGACTTGCTTGGCTTTAGTGGACAGCGGGAACAAAATTCAAATGTATTCCTATGGTAGTTTGAGCTTTCTCTGTTCTTATTGGTTTACGTTTGTACTTCTGATAGATTAGGTTTGTTAGATATATACAATCTATATTATTATTTGATAAATATTTTTTCACCTCACAGGTCCGGGGTAGCGATAGGTGTTATTTATCATCCCAAAATTTCGAAACTTGCGTGGAAAAGTGCTTTTTATCTGCTATCGTGGATTATGTTTTGAAATTCGAACCTCTATGACAGTTCTTTATGTATCACCAATTTAGTAATTTTACTTTGAATTTTTAAATAAATTTACGCACATTTACTACATTATTTAATCTGTTTTTCTTGCTGATGTGAGGTGAAAAATTGTGTGTTTCGCTCGGCAGAAAAGTTATTTTGCGTCTCGTACCCTGGAATCCATCGGTACGATCAGGATTATATATTTTGAAAATATCAATTCCTTCGCTTCCTCAGGTATCAATAAACGTAGTCGCGCCAAATAAAAACCTTACAGCCATACACAAAACACTCTGAACTACACTTCTGGACTCATCTATTGGCCCACCTTGTATTTTCAGTTTCGTTTGGTCCTAGCTAAAATTTTATATTAAGTCGAGTAAAAAGTTTTTATGCAGTTTTGAACCTGGCACATTCACAATTTCATTCAATAGTATTTTTTTGAATTTCGAACACAGAATTTAAAGAAACAATAGACAATTTGGAGCCTGTTTGTTGATATCAAACAATCGAATACTAAGAAAACTAGGTTTTATTGGTTTACTTGGATTTAATTCTTGAAAAAGTGATTGATATCTTTGGTTTTGCAACAAACATTACTTATTCTTAACATTAAGTTGAGGTTCTATCAATAATCTATGGATACTTCACCTGAAGTCGCCGCCCAAGCTGTGGCACTTATTCAGGCCGGACACAGCCAAAGAAACGTGAGTGCTCAACTTAATTTAAGTCGATCTGCGGTCCGAAATGTTTATCGGAGGTACCTAGAGACTGGCGGCTTTGTTCGTCGCCAAGGAAGGCCACGATCTCGGGTCACAACTGAAAGGCAGGATCGATTCATCGTGACGACCAGCTTGAGAAATCGTCACCTTACCTCCATTGAGATACAAAACCAACTTCGCGACTTCCACGGAGTATCTGTGAGCGCTCGAACTGTTCGGAGAAGGTTAAAAGAACGCGATATGGTACCACACAAGCCAGCTAATGGGCCCAAACTAACGCGAGCCCACCGAACAGCGCGCCTTCATTTCGCACGCAGTCATTTAAATTGGACACAGCAAGATTGGAGCCGTGTACTCTTTTCTGATGAGTCTAAAATTGTGTTACATGGCAATGATGGAAGGAAGAAGGTCTACCGACGTAAGGGAGAGCGTTTCGCACAATGCTGCTTTGAAGAGAGGGTTGCTTATGGCGGTGGCTCATGGACTGTCTGGGGCGGTATATCCGCGAGCGGCAAAACTCAACTTGAGGTTGTTACAGGACCACGGCTGCCAACATTAAATGCTGAAAGGTACATTCGTGAGTGCTTAGAACCTCACGTGATACCATACGCGGACTATGTTGGCCCAAATTTCATTTTTATGCATGATAATGCAAGAGCCCATGCGGCCGGCATCGTCAGGGAATATCTTCGGGATGTGAACATCACAGTTATGGACTGGCCAGCCAGAAGCCCAGACATGAACCCTATTGAGCACATGTGGGACGAGCTAAAAAGACGTGTTAGGGCTCGTCAGCCAGTTGCCCAGACGATGCAGGAGTTGAAAACTGCCATAGAAGAGGAATGGGAGATGATCCCTCAAAATTTCATAGAGCGGTTGATAAACTCTATGCCTAATCGTATGAGAGCTGTGGTAGATGCCCATGGAGGCAACACGCGTTATTAAATTAAACCTTTATTTGATAAAACATGTTTTTTATTCAAAAATCAATTGCCTTTAACAAGGCGCATATCCGACTTGTTAGGCGTAGCTCCATGTCGTATGGTATTCTGAATTCAAATTTAATACACAATACGATCGAAAAAGATGGTAAAATGTGCCAGGTTCAAAACTGCATAAAAACTTTTTGCTCGACCTAATATAAAATTTTAGCTAGGACCAAACGAAACTGAAAATACAAGGTGGGCCAATAGATGAGTCCAGAAGTGTATATACCAACTACATCTACTACAATGAAAGCATTTAGACAACCTACAAGCTGTTACAATGAATTGATTAATAATATTGTTTACACATACGAGTATCGTATGCTTCTTCTTTTCCTCATAGGTAGTGATGAAGAATAGTGAGCATTGTCTGTAACGGGCTCAAAATATTTTGTTTCTCGGGCGTATATTGAAATTTCCGTTACGCTCAGGTTTCTATTTTACAGTAGGGATTCTAAAGTTATATTTATATAGTAATATCCAGAGCTCATCGCCCTCGAACATTTGCTTCGCTCTGAATTCAACATAACGCCCGCGAGGAACAAATATTACTTTGTCCTCTTGTAACAAAAATAACTATTGCTCACTTGTTGAAACAATAACTATTAAGGAAAGTGCGCGCTATACCAAGACTTTCATCGAACAACAAATGACCATTAATAGTGAGCGAACTAGATAATCTTAAATAACTAAATAAGGATTACTATCAGATCGAGTGTGTTTTGTAGTCTGTACAAGCTCAAATTTACGGCGTAATCGAAAATCCTATCGATAAAGATGCATAGTAATATATAATGTACCGTTCAGAAGGCTAATAACTGCCAAAGAAGTATTGTGAAGAAGCGAAGAATGTTTATAGTAGTTTAAGTTGCATGATTTTTCAGTTATGTGTTCTGCATGCATTTTTGTGAACGAAAAGGCGGTGCTTTTTATATTATTGTGACGGAACAAGGGCAAAGGGCAGGGTTCAAAGATCTCGTCGACCCGAGACAATATATATCTCATTCGCCGTGAAAGGTATCGTTCGTAAAATCACTAGTGAGGTCGACGCGGTTTCTTACAAAACAACCCGCAAATAAACTCGTATTACTGTCGACGATAGATACAACATTTAATCAATACACACACTGGTTTCTGCTATTTACATTCTTAACATCTTCCTATATAATTCTTCCTATACAAGTGAATAGGATCTTAAAATATTATTACACACTGTTGTACTCTTTCTGCAAGCAGACGTGCAAATATTTCATGCAGTCACATTGGAATAGTCAAAATTTTATGTATACATATTACTATATTTAACTATATTATTTAAACTCCTTAACACTATAAAAACAATTATTTAGCAGCCATGCAGTCAATTCTTTTTTAAATTTATTTGCAGAAAGTAATTTTATGCCATTGGGTAACCAGTTGTAGATTGATAGCGGCATATTATAAGCGTTTCGTTTGTATAAATCTTTTCGGGCAGGAGCTTCAAATAAAAGATTCCTTGAGATCCGGTACTCTAGGTTAGCCTAAACTAAATCTGCGACCACATCAACACTCACCATTAGGTGAGATGGTGGTCAAAAGATAACCTATCAGCTATAAATATATAATGTAGTTAAATGAACGTTAATCAAAGCCAGAAGTGGTATCGGTCGTGGGCCCTTACGCTAATCTACTATTACCGCAACGAATCGCCGATAAAGTATTCCAGTCATGCATTCACGACATTGCTATTCACGTGGTTGCCCTCTACGATATGTATCACCTACCATATTACGGTATCGTTCCAATTCGTGTGGTTTAGGAGATCAGATAAAAGCAGCGGTATTTCTTCGGAGCACTATATCTGTGGTAGAGATCAATCACATCCTTAGGAGGGATGACGGCGGAGTGCGATTCTTCACATAAATATGGTTCCATATTTTCTTCATGGGTAATGCGTCCAGAGCATTATATTTGTTGCATAAAATCTACGCCCGCTATAGACACGCCCCTGTAACGACTGCCATCCTAAGACTACAACCGGGACTGATGGCTTAACGTGCCCTCCGAAGCACGTGCACGCTCTGTAGTTATGTCACTAGGGGTCACCCATCCAAGTCATGAGTCCGCGGATGTTGCTTAACTCAGCTAATCGGTTAAGAACGGCTAAGCAAACTTCGCTACAAGCGCTACCTACATCTATAAGAAAACTCAGCCACTTTTTATGGTCAACTTTATGTTCAGGGTTTCGTACTAGAAAACGGGACCCTTTTGTCCATGCAACCTTTAAAGGTTTCTCCACATTATATAGGGAAAGATAGGGTACGCTCTAATATCAAGAGCTAACCCTACCTTCCTTTATTTATTTAAATCGATGGATATAGGTATCGAAATTTATACAAGATCTTAATCAACTTCTCGCAAATTAAAGGTAAAGTAATGGGCCAGCAGGTAGCCCTCGTGGCAATTTCGCAAAACGGCCGTGGCCCACATTATAAAACAGATTGCGATTTTAACATAACATTATTTATGGATTTCTGTTCCGCTCTGTGGAGTTATAATAAGCCTTCGTCTCAACAGAAGCCCAAACATTTATAACGTATATTTTGTGGCGTATATTTTATAGTCCATCTCAGTACACGTTTGTTAAGGCGCCGCCACGGATCAAATACTTCTAAAGCCAACGAACTAAATACGTTTCAGACCATTGACACACAATTTAAATTCTATTATACATTTCTAAATAGAATACCATTACTCTGAATAATGAAATCCCTCGAGGATAACTTAAAAAACACATTCCATTAAAATCGCGAACCTCAAAGAGAAACCGGGAAGATAGAGCCGTAATTTATCAAAACAAGGAAATAAAATGTTAGAGGACTTGTTAAGTCTCATTGTGTCTGTAATTTCACTGGCTCTCAAGGACTGCTGCCGGAACACACCGTTAGGTGCTTGGCGACAGATTTTCTACCTGAGGGTGGTAGCTAGCCAGGCGGGCAATCGCAAAATGCCCTTCCACCACGCGGTGAAGCTCAAGCCGGCGGTGGGGATCGAACCAGGGTACTGCGGCGCGGCAGTCCATAGCTATTACCGCTCGGCCATCATTGCTTCAAAGTTACTTTAATGAAACGCAAATGAAAACAATTCAAATAAATCACGATTTCTTTGTTTGTCATTATTATCATTAGTCAGACTTGCTGGAGTCTAGATATACGTTGATTAGTATCGCATTGTTCGGCAAAAACGAGCTAGTAAAATGGTGAGTGGCATAAGAGATTAATAAATAATTGCTACGATTCTGAACTGCATCGGCTCGTGCCTCGTGGAACGAGTTTATGAGTCACCGTCACCACTGCGCCAGACGATCGGCGCCCGCGCATTGCACGAATTCGGCCTCCTGCAGTTTGCATTGGACCAAGTTACAAACTACAATGGATCAAGCTTTCACTTAGCTATACTCAATATTGGGTCAATCAATTTGTGTCATAGAGTATCATACGATTCCTAATCACATGTAATAAATCAGGTAGGAAACGAAGCTAGGTTCCCACATCCCGGTGAGTGTTGGCAATGGGGAAATAAGGAAATGACGCAAATTACATAACGGCAAATTTGAATGTGACTCTGATCAGTGCCAAGCTTGTGGTGACTTGGGACGGACTGTCAGGGGAGAGGAGAGTTGCATGGTGGTAGGCCACTATGGTTTTGCCCGCCTGGCTAGTTAACACTGTCGCAAAGCAACTTTTAAACTTTACAGCAGTTGTCCTTGACAGCCGCTATTATTGACTGCTTCCTAGTCAATTGTTGGTACTTGAGTGAAATCTTGTTAGGTACTTTTTACTTGACTTTCTATGTGAACTTAGGCCGTTTCATAAGTATTATAAAATACGTAGCAACACATTAAAATATTATTTAAATTTATCATGAGTTTGCCTTTGTTTTGATAATAAGTGTAATTGCATTGTAAGCGTTCTTATTACTATACTATAATAGCCGTCTCGTCCACTGCTGAACACAGCCTCCCCTACTAAATGGGTATTTGCCATAATCCCCACGCTTGGCAGGCGTCTTGGGGATCGCAGTGTAAGATGGCAGTTCTTCAGAAGGCGCTGCTGCCCACCTTCCAGTATTTTTCTCTTAGTCGCCTCTTACGACACCCACGGGATGATATGAGGAGGTGCAATTCTAACCCGGCACCCCACGGGGGGTTCTTATTACAATAAATAATAAATAAAATCCATAGATACTATATCAATATGATAATGATACCAATCATTATTTACCATGTACATATCATTATTCGTAGATGGTTCTCATAAACAGATATATCATCAAGTGACTACAATCAATCAAATACCCATGTTTCACTTTTAAAAGATCTGAGTCAAGCTATAACGCTACGGCATGGCAAGGACAATTAATATACAAAAGTAATCTCATTTCAATATACCTAGCCTTAAAAACTACATTTGAAGACAAGATCGCTCTTCACACATGACTTAAAACACGATAAACACCAAAAATGGAAAACCTTATTTTTTTTTTTTTTTTTTTATGATATTGTGACGGAACAAGCTCGTGGCCCACCTGATGTTAAGTGGACTAACCTCTGCCTATAACAGACGCATTTCGTCAGCGACGAATTGCACTGTGCCCGTCACACTGAGACGTCCAGTTGTTAGGTCTCATTAGCCTGTAATTTTTCTGGCTCTCAAGGACTGCTGCCGGAACACACTGTTAGGTGCTTGGCGACAGATTTTCTACTTGAGGGTGGTCGCTAGCCAGGCGGGCATTCACAAAACGCCCTTCCACCATGAAAAATTATAATTACATCGTAAAACTGTGGATTTGTATGTATGCTATATTTTACACGTCACGGTCATGTATCTAGGTTACCTGCTGATTTCAGCATCGGAGACGAAATAACAAACATTACTAGCTACAATCAAGATCCTAATGATAACACTGAATTCTGAAATCATAAGGAAATAAATGAAATGTATGGTAAAGTGCATTTCAAGGCATGCTCGTGATGGGTGCAGCCGACCTTCGACGAGCTACGTCAGAAGATGTCGGTACAGATGATAAAAAGAAACAAATAGGACAATATTTTTACGAACAAACTTGACAAATAAAATATCTTGTCTAATAAAATATGTTGTCATCTTTCTTTTATGGTTCATTATGCTTCATTATGGTGGCGTAAATAACAGAGACTGACTTATAAAATTCATTATGGTTTACTTTTTCGTAGGGGGTTACACCAAATATCGGAATAATTTTAAAAGTAATTTCTATAAATATATAATTGGGAAAATGTGATAATGGAAGGAAAATATTAAGTGATTAGGACAGGTTAAGTCTATCGTCAAACGTGATACCGGGGTAAATGATACTTAATGTGTGCCATCCTCCCCGTTAAACTCCAACACCATGACCAAAGGGGTCGTCGATAAAACTGTTTTTCCCATCTGCCCCTTTAACGGGACAAAGACACCGGGGCGGATGGGAGCAAGTCGTTATTCACGTGATATTACGTTTAACACTTACGCGTTGTCGATGTAAAGATCGACAATTGTTTCAGCTTCATAAGGAACACGTAACACGGGACAATACGTAACTGTTAAATATACCGGGAATAACCTGTCCTAATCAATTAATCAAAAATGTGCGTAAAGGAAAATATGTTTTAGTGTGTATGGATGGGAGGTGTGTATGTATATTTATATCTGTTTGTATATGTATTGTGCGTGAGGGTGTGATGAAAACGACCAATTTGAACCTTTCTAGACCTTATAGTCTAGCCTTTGACCCCTATCTCACCTGATGATAAGTAATGATGTGGTTGGATTTTTTGCGCATGCAATGCTAGCCTAGACTTACTGGCTCTCAATGACAGCTACCGGAACACACCGTTAGGTGCATGGCGACAGATTTTCAAAATCAACTCAACATTAATAATTTCAAACGTGTTTCTGTAAAACGATCATAGAAATATTTTAAACTCTCTACGTTTATCTCGATGAATCTTTTTGTATTTTTTTATCCATTCATCTGAATTTTATTTCAATAATTAAGTTATTAATCTTCAAACCCAATTAACAGCACACAATAAACACGAGAAATCACCATGTCCTAGCGGGATACAACGCAAAAGAAAAAGTACTCACAGGGTAAAATCGAAAGAATCAAACAGAATAAAAGGGCTACTACAAAATATTCCAAAAAAGACACCTAACAAACAGCAAACGAAGCCAGCATTTTCAATAAATATCATCAAGTCATCAAAATTACACAACAGCAGCAAGTCATACCTAAGATCTCACAAGCACTTCCCACGAAAGAGCTCACATCACGCGACACAACATCCAATACTTCAAATTACAATAATTTTATGAGGAAACATCTCAACTTCTTTTCAAACCTCTTCACTGGTATCGTACCAACTTATGGTAGATATACGTACCGATTCTCAAAAACCATAGAGACGACGATCATGCATAATAATTTATAAGTGCTCGTATGAAGACTGTTGAATGTATTAACATGCAAGTACTGTACTTTAAATATGATGATGTAAGCATTGTAAGCTAATCGATACGCAAATATCCAGTAATCGACATTCCAACAGATGAAATCATACTTATGCACATGAGGACCTTCAATCATCCAATCACGGTTGCCGTCACCAAGATCTTAGACGTAAAATATCGAGAAGACAAAAAACAAGAAAGATATATAGCCACCAAACCAAACGAGCTCGCGTCTGCGATAACCTACACGCAATATATCTAAAGTGGTCACGATTACTAACACAAATACGACGTAGATTTATAGCCTAGACAATGAATTGAACCTGCCAAACATATGAGCATCCAATGGAACTGCTACAACCGTCCTACATCATGCAAAGTCAATATTTTACGGTTTTGCTGACGTCATACCCTGATAACAATGATATGGAAATTGGAGCTACTGAATACAGTGGGGTGGCCGTTCGGTGGAAAGTCATGAATATTTCAATATCTATAAAAATATAAAACGCTTTTGGAGTATGAGTCTCTTTATTTGGATGTATAAATGACGCAAAGACGCCCAAAATCGTCTCAAAGACATTTGTAACCGAAATATAAAGTGAGGTAAGTAATATGCCGTGGGAATTCCACTTCAGTGTGGAAGAACCGATATTTCGTAAGCGAACTGATGCTCGGACTCTAAAAGATTTAATGTAAGTGCGTTGTAGACACATGACAGTTTGACTTTGTTTTGTCATCTTGGTGTAGCTGTACCTCATTTCAATTGATGTTAGTCATACGACTGAGAATTCCGTTACGCTAAATCGGACATTAGCATTACAATTTTTTAAAGATAAGGTAAAACGTTTGAAGTAAAATGAGAATTATCCTCACATGCTGTGATTTACAAAATGCCAGTAAACAAACATTACTATTACAAAGAAGTAGAGTTTGAGGAATTCAAAGTCAGTTTCAAGTTTATAGTCCTTTTTTTTCATTATGTTTGATAGACTAGCATTTGACCACTATCTCACCTGATGGTAAGTGATGATGTGGTCGAAGCTGTTGTTCAGGTTAACCTAGAATTAATGGCTCTCAAGGACAGCTGCCGGAACACACCGTTAGGTGCTTGGCGACAGATATTCTACATGAGGGTGGTAGCTAGCCGGGCGGGCATTCACAAAATGCCCTACCATTTAATTAATTGTTAATTAATAATAAATTATTTGTTTTTATGGTATCGTGATAGAGAAAACACGTGGCCCACATGATGTTAAGCGGTAACCTCTGTCTATAACAGATATAGTTCGTCACAAGTGGCGAACTGCAATGCGCCCGTCACCCTGAGACACAAAGTTGTTAAGTCTCATGTGCCTGTAATTTCACCGGCACTCATACCCTTCAAACCGGAACACAACAATAATGTGAACTTTATGCTTGGCGGTAGAAATAGGTATAAAAGTAAACCCTCAGACAAACTCACACAAAGAGATCTACTGCTACAATGATTCAAAATACAATTTTAGTATTGTTATGTTTGCAATAACGCCTGCTATGCGGTTTACATTACAAATATACGATAGGAAAAATTTTAGTCATGTGCGGGATTCGAACCCGCCACCACCATCGTCCATCCACCTCTTGAGCTATTGCTAACATAACAATATTAAAATTATAAGGTTGCGTCATCATTTACAAGAATAAAACCAATTGCAAAATTGGTCTTGTTTGTAGTACATCGTAAGTTGTACTATAGATGTCGCTCCATCCCAATATGATGGTTAAAGAACGATAGGAAATATTTGAGTTATGACGTCATGTCATGTTAGCTCAATTGGTTAGAGCATACCCAGGCTCAAGGGGTGGATGGACGCGGGTTCGAATCCTGCACATGACTTAAATTTTTCCTATCGTATATTTGTAATTCAAAATACAATTCATCAAAGTGAACGCAAAATATTGTCCAAAAACTACTTATTTTTTGGACCATATTTATTGCACTGCTATAGACGGTACCCAAAACTAGGACAACACTAAATCGACCAATCAAATGTATCCAAATGAATGTTATTGATCGAACAATCAGTATCAGCTAGAACAACAGCACACAGTCAGGGGCCAAAGCTATGACATCAGAAGTCGGAACGGGCTGTCGCCCACGTGTCGCCCACGGACACAAGAGCCTTGCAAAACCAAAGCTAGGCACGCAGCACGACGCATTTGCGAAATGTGCTGTGCTTGTAATGGATCTAGGACATTCTATCATGTTTCGATTAACGCTAGCTTTTTTTTTAATTTTATTTATTTATTTAAATCATTTACAAAACAAAACAAAAATAAGCATACCAAAAATCACAGAGATTTGTCCGGTATGCGTACAAAAGTCGAGTTATTGACAAATAACATTACACAAAATGCATAACAATAACAAGTGAACTATGATCACACACATAAGTCGCAACATAAACGCTAATGCGGAAAAGGGACAACTATACTGGTTTTATTTCGCCGAGCAGTAAAAGACAAGCTAAATTAAGAGGAACGGGAAGAGAAGCTCCTACAAGAAAAATAGGTATTGTAACTCTGCTGTCTCGCCGCTCAGCGCCCGAACAGAATAGTGCGATAAGGACAATTGCAGCTTCTTCAAGTTTTGACTTAGAATTTGCGCATAATTTGAGTTCTGGGAGAATACTTTTCTCCTATAGTAAACATTAATCAAATCTAAACATTTTGGTACTATTTTATAACTGACAGAGTAAACTAGGTTTATAGGTTTTCTTTTTTTTTTTTCATTTATAATTTGTTTTTCCTATAAATAATTCAATAACAAGAGGTACAAGTTTTGGGAAAATATCGGTATTTAAATACCCATTAATTCAAATTCCTTTAATATAATGATAAAAATCAAAACCTATAAACCTGGATATTGATAACATCTATAACATTTCCAAAAATCATCAAAATCCGTGATTGTTTAAGGGTGTAGAAACGTTTTCTCTTTTTGTATGAAAATTCGAGACTTAATATCCAGTCTTAATATCTTTGTCCAAGGGCGAGTGGAAAGTAAGCGGTCACGCGGTCGATCACCAATGCGTTGGACAGACCTCATCAAAGCTACTACGCAAACCTCCATAATTCAGAGGTTCAGAGACGCTGAAGCCCGCAACAAGAGAGATCGCAGTGTGAGATATCAGTTCCTCAGAAAGCGCTAAAAAAGTACTACACAAATAAAATGCTAATAAGAAGAGCTTATCCTTACGCATCCATAGATAATTAGAACAATAGAATTTCATTAATAAAATGGACGATATTGTCCAAGTGTATGCCAATGAGAAATCACTCTTGTTATATTATTAAGGCACAAGTAGAATGAAAATAATCAAAAAAAATGTTTACCTACAGATGGTACAGACTTTAACAAAAGTATGAAATAACTTGTTGAAGTCGGTACCATGTTCGTTCAAAAGTACCTATTATCACAATATTGTGCGCATGATACCGTCGACAAGTTATTTCACACTTTTGAGTGTTGAAGTCGGTATCATAATTAGGTAAAAATAAAACACCATTTTTAGTGACCCTTCTACTAACGGGATCATTCACTGTCAATGACTATATCATCAAGCTAGGAAAATACTTCTCAGTTATTGGAGTGTTATTCAAAAACGGCTGGACCGATTTTGATTAAATTTAAATGGACCACAAGGGAAGCATCAGCTTTCAAATAAAAAAGAATCGTCAAAAGCCGTTCACACAGTCAAAGTTCTGAGGTAACAAACATATAAAAAAAACAGTCGAATTGAATACCTCTACCTTTTTGGGAAGTCGCTCAAAAATAGACAATTTAAATGCGAATAAAGAAACGCTTCGGTATCAACAATTAGATTAACTGATAAGTTTTGCTAACAAGACGAGAAACGGTGATTCAACACCAATGAACGACAAAGTTGAACGATACGATAATTGGGTGCGCAAACATCTCCAATTGAGGATAACGACGCGGCGCGAGCCGATGAACTGGGTTCTGACGATCGTCTGAAGATCTGGTGAGGCTATTGTTGGAATCGGTAGGACTAGAAAAAGAAGATGTACAACTTGACCGATAGTCTTTAAATAGACTGGCATCGGAAATATATACTAGTGGTTGATAGAAGACAATGGTATTATGTATATCTGAAGTGGAGTGGGGTTGTTTAAAGCTAGGGTGCACGTAGCGCTTTCCATACAAACGTAGTTTCGTCATATTTTAAATACTACATGTAAAACTCTGTAAAATTTTGCATGTATATTCGCTGAGTCTAATATCTATGCTTCTGGTTTGTCAGTTTTTTGATTTATCGTCTTATCCCTAAATTTTAAAATAAGAATATTTAACATTATACAAAACTATTTTTCCTAATAATTTTGAAAAAAAAAAAAATTTACTGTAAAACTGGGTAACTATAAGCATATATATTATGCTAAAGGATAAGCATGCTAAATTTCATCGAGTTTTAATCCTTATTGTTTCAAATATGACTAAACTAAGTTTGTATGAAAAGCGCTACGTGTACTCTAGTCGTAAGTTGTGGGTGGAATACAATGTGGCCTCAAAAGTAATATTTTGTTTACGTTGTGGCCCGCAAGAGTCTGGCCATATCGTAAAATACCAAAATAATGCAAAATTGTATTTGCAATGTGGCCAGATTGTCATTTTAATGGAATATATATGTACATCCAGCAAGATTTATATATTATTCTTAAGGAAGGCCGATACAACACACCAAAGTTGCAGAATCCAAAGAACTATTTGTATTATTATTAGATCTATTAGGATTAACTGAGGGTAACCTGGGAGCGCGGCGGGTGTTAGTCAGCGGGGGGTTTTAGGTCAAAGTTTTCTCGTAGCCCTATTAATTTGTTCTTTTAATAGCTCCAGGAACTCGACCTATTTCTGCTCGGTATACTATATCTATAAAGAAGCAAAAATGTACGAGCAAATTCCACAAAGTAGGTTTAATGTGTGCAGAAAAATAAGAGGTAAAATTGATTTGTGACCTGATTACTTTTGCTATGTATGAGCTACTTATTTGGCTATATTTCGCTAAAATTTCGAACACACCAAACGAAATGTTACGACCCTGACCTGTTTCAAACAGGTCAGGGTCGTATACTAGGAGGGTACTAACAGTATAAATAATATTGTCGAAAATTCAGCGGGAAATTATTTCTCTTACCGACAGATCTCGGCCATAGCAACAGCTTCAACGTTCGGAAAATCCAAACAAACAATTTTCTGAGTGCACCAAAACAGTACATGTTCTTGGACCATTAATGGTTAACTGTGGTGTTCCATTTGACAAGGCTACTAACACGATGAGTACCCAGTGGTGGGCGTTGAAGGCTCTTCTAGAGCTTTTATGTATTTTTTTCTTTCGGTCAATAAGATGTAGTTAAACGAAATGAAGTTTTTGTTAATAGAATCGTACAATGAAAAAATAATGAGGCGAAGATTGCTAAATAAAGTTGTTTTCAGTTATGTAGGTACCGTGATATATAGTTAAAGTATTGTTAGTTCTATAAGTGAACCATACGAAGTTAGTGGGTTTTGGGAGGTGTTGGCTTTCCGAGACTTCAGTGGAAAGCTTGGCAGATATCAGCAACGCAAAAATAACCCTGGCCTTAAATCGTACGGTTTAGTTAGTAAAGAAAATAGGTTACCAAGATAACAAACCAGGTATGAACCCAGTGACAGCAGAGAGGTCTACGTGCAGCAATGGACTGAGGAAGTTAGAGAATAATAAACTGGGCTCGACATCGTTCTACCAATAGTTATTAGCAATACGTTCTTAACAATATAACGACGTCCTTCTTGTACGCAAGAGACTCCAGAGTCTTGAGCATCGCCGCAAAGTCGCATGTTTTTCGGTATTTTATCGGATACATTTCGGGGAGAGTGCCACGGAACTGCATGATTTGATTCCGCCATCACCATTCTATAATCGGACATCCAGGGATACTCAGAAGCGCCACCATTATATGGTGGATGTTTCATTTACCCGAACGAAGCGATTTGTTTTTTCATCATACGAACCGCCAGGGAATGGAACACCCTGCCTGAGTCTGTGTTTCCGGTTAAGTACAATATGGGGGTATGCAAAACGCGAGTGAATAGGTATCTTCTGGGTAAGTGCGCTCCATCATCGATCGCATCATCACTTAATCAGGTGAGATAGTGGTCAAGTGCTACCCAGTACGGATGAAAAAAAACCATACGCGTCGAACTTTCAGTTTTCAGAATCGCAAAGATAAAACGCTCCAACACAGAGAAGCGTTGAAGACTATCATTTTCAATTAGCCAGCACAGATGACATGGTGTAATTTCATCTCCTTTTACATAGTCATTTCCTCAGCTATTCGTCACGTCATTATTACATTATTCAATCAAGTCTCTTGCTTCCCTCTACACAAAATAAACATAGGCTACTAATTCAGATGGTTACAATATTGAATGTATGTTAGACTTCAAATGTAACTATTTGAGACCGTTTCTAGCTGGTCACATAGCTTCTAAGCGTGTTGTCATTTCTGTAAATCCGCAGTAGATTTCATTTATCTTTCCGATACTTTCTACGTCGCTGACAAGTGCTAAGATAAGTTAAGCTTACAAAATATATATGTATATATATCTTGTAGCAGTAAGATGCTTTATTTGAAATATTCTGTATAGAATAAAATTGCAAAGTTGCCTCTAAATGACGAAAATAACTTAATTATTTACGTATGTGTGTGTATAAAAATATAACAAAGTAGCTAAACCTTATCAAGAAGTTATGTCACTAAACTGACCGCGATATTTCCATCGCTGCCTCTCTTTAACTCCAATGCAGCTATACACGACGGAATTCAGCATTTGACTGCGACTTTTCGTTCCTCGTAGTTTGTTATTTCATACACTGAATGTGTAGAGTATACTACACGTTCAGAATATATAGACTATACTACACTTCTAGATAGATAGATGATTAAATTCTTTATTTAGTTTCATAAATACCTACTTTGACAAACTTACAACAATTACCTATAATTATATCGGCGACGAGTCTTAATTTCAGTATGCCTGCACTGAGAAAAATGACTGTCATGATTCATGATAATTGTAAAGGAATTTTGAAATAAATATCCGTTTTCCCAACAAAAACGGACCAAGAGTATTTAATTATAATTTGCATGTAAATCACAAGAATTTGTCATGAATTGATGTTACGATAAAAAATCAGGCAGCAGCACAAAATTTGTTAGTGCTGAATACTCATGGTTTGTCAGTACGCGTCATGACAAAATATCATGACGAACTCTGAATTATCTCTAACAGTAATGACAAAAAATCGTAATGGGAATCATAAAAACTTAAGAATGAATGGTATAATCTCAATAATGAAATGATAAATTATTGTGAAATTGACGAAATAAGAATACATTTTCTTACAACTTAACGGGAATGTTTTGATATCTTTTCGATATAATCATGTCAGTTTTAAAGAGCTTTCTCGTATATTATCGTAGACTAATAACTTTTAATGCGTATTTTCCTGGTGATTCTGCTGCAGTGGACTGCCGAGTGTTGCCGATTGCTGCCGATGTTAATATATTTAGTACAATGTTAGCTGAATATCTTTCGGAACCGTCGGATTATTTCGTTAGCGCGATTCAGGATTTCATACACTCGGACGCTTTTTGTATAGGAAAGAGTGTAAATAGGGATAGCGCCATCTAAGTAGTGCAAAAGGAACTGTCAGTTTGAACTCTCATATGGCTGAACAATCGTGATGGAATTGCAAGGAGTGAATAGTGTGCATCATGAAGAAATATCTAAATAAAATGAGTTTATTTAATATAGAATATACTCAATACCACAAAGGAGGAGATAAATCTCTGATGATGACTCATTGGTTGAACATTTTTGACCAACAGGCTAAAGCTAGAATGGGCAGAATGGATATTGGCTTAAAATAAAAGGACATTAGGCTAGCTTAGAGACAGCTTTTCTACTAGAGGATGGTAGCCAGCCAGGCAAGCATTCGCGTCACTGCAAAGTCTATGTACGGGACGTCGTGTCGGTCATGAAAGTTGAACTTGACATTACAATCTTTATTGGTTTTCCCAACGAATAATTATTTCAATAATTATTTAGAGCGTTACATCATAGTAAATTATTGGTAAATATCCAATACTGCTTATGATTCAATTACAATTTTTGGGGTAGAAAATTATGTCTTTTAGTCATGCTCGGTCTTGGTATTTTATTTTCAGTTACGCACTAATTCTTGATTAATTGTCGTGATACATTTTGCTCACGACATATATGAAAACTAGTTATGAAATTCCTGTTAAAAAGCAGGTATATCTTAATAATTTAGTATTTAGTTACTTTATTTTGAAATGAAAGGCTGTCATGACTTTTGTTCGTTATCTGAATTAAAACTTGCAGTGATAAAACCTGAATTATATCTGCCTTCGTGCTATTTCATCATACTCATGATATTTTTCCAGGCATCACCATTATTAATTATTCTGCACGTCAATAAGTAATGAAGGACGGAAGTCATTTTTCTCAGTGTGGAAAGGAGAACGGAACAAATATCGATTTTACTATCTAGTCCACTCCTCTTTAACGAGTATCGATATCTAGTCAATATAAGGCGCCAACGTCATCACACAATAACCTGGAAAGAGTCTCGCCCTGAATTGTCTATATTTAATTACTTATTGATAACAAAAGCACTTCCTCGTTCTACATTTACACCATACTTTCGGTACAATGACAATCCAGGTCATAAATAGTTTTATTTAGGCATAGATAATTTACGGAACACGCCCCTGATGTTAAGCGGTAGCCTGCCTATAACAGATGCATTTCATCACAAGTGATGAACTGCACTGCGCCCGTCACCCTGAGATATACAGTTGTTGAGTCTCATGTGTCTGTAATTTCATTGGCTCTCAAGGACTGCTGCCGGAACACACCGTTAGGAGCTTGGCGGCAGATTTTCTAATTGAGGGTGGTAGCTAGCCAGGCGAGCATTTTCAAAATGCCCTTCCACCGTGCGGTGAAGCTCAAGTCGGTGGTGGGATTCGTACCATAGACCTGCGGCACCGAATCCCATAGTTATAACCCCTCGGCTTTCATTGCTTCAAAAATGTTTCTCTATTAAAAGCAATCTTTAATAGAGCATGTTTGTTCTAAATAAAGAATCATCAAATTCTTTGCACAAATTGACTCTTTTCAGCAGCGTTACTCTCGCCTTCAAAGCAATCATCTTGAATGAAAGCTAATCTCGATTGAATATATGAATACATTTCATATTGCCTATCTTTATTCATTATCTTTAATCATAATATTAATTGTAGAACACCAGTTGCCCAATGATGTAATTTTTTTACTAACAAAATATGATTGAAATCATAGACAAGTACAAATTAATTAAAAATCCCGACTACAAATTATTTATTTTCGTCGTTTCATTGAAATTGAAACTGCTAATTGTATATATTTATGGAATCGTTTCTTTTTGATACCTAACACGATGGAGTTGGGCGAAAAAAAAATCTCACAATACAGCGTCTAAAATCGGTCAGTTTATTTTATTAACTTTTTTTATGTCACCTGCGCTATCAAGGCGATTCTAATGATAGCATACATTTAAATCGTTTACGCCGTTTAGAAGTTATGGTGTAATAAAGAAACTCCCAAATATACACACATAACACTCCTTTTTTGGGAAGTCGTGTAAAAAATGGCGGTGAAAAGATTGTTTTTCCCTTTTGTTACTAATAAAAGTTGTTATTAACTGATGTACTTAAGTAAATAACAGTTTTAGTTAGTAACACATGTGAATACCCAATCGGCAAATCGCCGTTTTTCATGATTTCATTCGGACTTTGTTGGTAACAAATAACATAATTGCCTGGCAGATACAGTTTAAAGACATTCCATAATGACAACGCACTCCTACGCAGTGGGTGACATCATAAGTAAAATGGAAAGCTGGTTGTTGTCTATTTTTGTCTTCGACTGCATGTATTGCAATTAGATATGTAATGTTTAATATTATGTAAGGCAGGAATAGACATTCTCAGAAACAGGAGTCAGCACTGACTTTTCCGTTGTTTATTATTTTGGTAAATAATCAAATCAGACCAAAAATCTAAACGATAACACGACCTTTTATGCTAAGCTCGGTATTCTGTGCTGTCATGACGAGAAACAGGGACTTCACGTAGAGTTCATTAATTGTAAAATAAGATACGTTATGCAGGTACTGTGTACTGTAATTCTTATGATTATGTAGGTTATTAATATCTACATAATCATAAGAATTACCTAGAGTTATTTAATTATAAAATAATATACGTTATGCAAGTACTGTGTTAGGTAATTCTTATAATTATGTAGATATTAATAACCTAAACAATCATAAGAATTACGGTACACAGTACTTGCATAACGTATATTATTTTACAATTAATTAACTCTAGGTAATCCTTATGATTATACGTATCTTATTTTATAATTATTTAACTCTACGTGAAGTCACTGTTTCTCGTCATGACATCACAGAATAACGACCTTAGCTTAAAAGGTCGTGTTATCGTTTTAAATTTAAGCTGCTAGATATATATGAAATTAAAATAGGTTTTTACTCAAAATCAACAACACAACATTACTAAAACACCATGCTTAAATAATAATAGTAGTAAATTCAAAAGTAAGGCTTTCTTTTTTATTGGCGATAGGAAATTCCTCTGACCGCAATCTCATGTGATGGGAAACGATGCTCTTTTCGATGGTAATCAAGCTTAGTATAGGAACTGGCTCAAATGGCCAGCTGTCGGTATATGCCGCTCCGTCAGGTGCTTGGCGACGGATTTTCTACTTGAGGGCGGAAGATAGCACGGGGAGCACTTTCAAAATCCCTACCACCATGATAAAACCACTAACACCCAACAACAGGGAATGACGAGACGTCGTGCACTCCGAAACATGGAACCTCTCAGTAGTAAATGACACACGGAAAAACAATACATATTTTTTCGCAATCATTTTTTGACAATAAAAACAATCCATACGTTTTTCAGTCACATTCTACCTCTATAAAAACTTAATGTTTTTTTTTCTGACAGATGTTTTAGGTTTTGTTTAAAGTCGTAGAACTAATGTTTGTGTCTTGTTAAACGTAGGTGGTCCGCAAGAGGTTGTTAGAATTTTTCAATTACCCTGTATAGACATGGAGAGTCCACTGTCATACTCGACACTCATCTAGGTACATTATATATTGTGTGTGAATGCCCATACTACGTAAAGTACATCTATTATTACAAAATCACAAATATACGATAGGAAAAATTTAAGTCATGTGCGGGATTCGAACCAGCGTCATCAATAGGTCTTGTTTGTAGTACAACGTAAGTGGTACTATAGATGTCGCTCCATCCCAATACGATGGTTAAACAACGATAGGAAAGATTCGAGTTATAACATCATGTCATGTTAGCTCAATTGGTTAGAGCATACTCCGGCTCAAGGAGTGGATGGACGCGGGTTCGAATCCCGCACATGACTTAATTTTTTCCTATTGTATATTTGTGATTTTGTAATGTAATCCGCATAGCAGGCGTTATTGCAAACCTAACAATAGTAAAAAGTACATCTATTATTCTTCAAATTAAGCTAGTCCAGTATTTCGAGTCATAGTCAAAAAACGTTCACTGCATGACGTATACAACAAAAAATAAAATGTGCATTGTGATTGTTTAAAATTTCGCTAGAGCAGCAACTGTTGCCGGTTGTGAGGACATCGCCCACGTGGCAGTGACGCAACGTTAAGGTCACTAGACCAGCCAGGCTAGTTACGGCATCTACTATACTTGTTTACTTACTACCTACTTAGCACGAACTTGAATCACTTCGCAATACTTGGATATCGACATAATACAAGGATGAACTGGCCGGCCCGTTCTCCATACAAACGTCGCAGGGTGATCACTCCCTTATTTGAGGATTTTGGTCCAAAATAAAGCATAATACCGATTGATCTCACCATTATCTAGGCTTGTATGACGCCGAAATTGTAATGAAATAATTAAGTTGAGAATTATGAGCCACGAAACATTTTTATATAAAGTTTTCGAGGCTCATAAAACTTACAACTTCATTATCTTTTTAAAATTTTGGCATCATACAAGCCTAGATAATGACGATATCAATCGGTATAATGCTAAAGTCTGGATCTAAATCCTCAAATAAGGGAGTGATCACCCACCCTACGACGTTTGTATGGAGAAGTGACCGGCCAACCTTAATAGCAGGCAGGAAGATTGACACAAGTTTAAAAGCAGAGTATCTAGTCTAAAAACTTCTTTTTGAAACAGTGATGGCTCAGTGGCATTGGCCATGGACTGCCGTGCAGCAGGTCTATGGTTCGAATCCCGCCGCGGGCTTGAGCTTCACCGCATGGTGCAAGGACGTTATGCGAATGCCCTCCTGGCTAGCGACCACCCTCAATTAGAAAATCTGTCGCCCAGCACCTAACGGTATTCCGGTAGCAGTCCTTGAGAGCCAGTGAATGAGACATAGAGCAATGACATTGACAGCCCATTGACATCGGCAATAATTACTTATTGAATATTGAATATTGAAATTCTATTGTTATGATAACAATAGAATTTCATTCATAAATTGGCCACAGTGGGTCAGCCGATGCCAAAGGATAACGCGAAATGCATCTGTTATAGGCAGAGGTTAGTCCGCTTAACATCAGGTGGGCCTCGAGCTTGTCCCGTCACAATAATAGCTGTAATTTTGTCACTATCGGACTGCGTATAAAGAGTGAAAGACTGGCAGCGATGGTAAAATCGCGATTAGTTTGGTAAAATAGTAAATAAAATCCTAAAGAAATCTTAATAGCACAAAACTAATAACATAAATCGAAAATTTAATCTTGTCCATCTTGATGAGGTTTTGCTATTTTGTTTTATTCATACACATTCAAACATAAATAATTAGATATTTATGTTACAAGCGTAATTCACACTCAATTTTACCAATTTTGTTCTATCGAGAAAATTTTAAGAAAACGTTTACAGGACTTTTCTTGACTTTATTTATTTAATTCACAAAATCCACAGATCTTAACAAAATTAACATAATCATATAGTGATATTTCTTACATCCAATGACGGATTTATTTTATATTAACAGATAAAATGATCAAGAATAACATATACTCATCGTGTTGCTACAAACTAAATATATTATGCTAAAAATCTGTTCAAGTAAAGCTATTTAGTTGTCAGCGTCTTCATTGCAATTCCATTTATCTATATCTTTTTAAGAGCACTCATATCATAACTTCCTTGGTCGTTGTTAACCTATTAACTAAGTTAAGCAACGTCCGCTGCGGTCTGGGTTTGTATGGGTGACAGCTAGTGGGATTACTACTGAGCACCTCCGTGTTTCAGCAGCACCTTCTAAAGAACTGCTATCTTACACTGCGATCTGCAGGCGGCTTGGGGCCTGCCAAGCGTGGGGATTATGGCAAATACCCCCTTAATAGGGGAGGTTGTGTTCAGCAGTGGACGAGTCGGCTGTCACAGGTACAGGTACCTCCGTGTTTTGAAGGGCACGTTAAGCTATCCGTCACGGTTATTGATTTAGGATGTCAGCCGTTTAAGCATGGTGTCAGGCATTTGCAATGCTCGCCTGGCTAGCTACCACCCAATCAAGTAGAAAATCCGTCACTAAACGTGTTTCGGCAGCTGTCCTTAAGAGCCAGCAATTCTATGTCTGAACAACATCTTCGACTACATCATCACTTACGATCTGGTGTGATAGTGGTCAAAGGTAAGCCTAGAAAATAATCTATAAAAAAACTTAAATAGTAAATAGTTTATGAAGGAAACAGTAGTTAAGAAACATATGAATTCTGTCCAATAACGCAAACGCAGAAACCTGTTTCGCAAGATCCGATGGCAAGGCTTTTATGCTAACTAAGCTCATATATGGATTACGGTGGACAAGGACTTATTACTTATTCGTACATAAGGAATGATTCCTTTATTGTAAAAATAAATAAGCAATACATAGGGCTGTCAAAAGACACTATTTCTAAAAAGCTTTACATAGGCGTAAAATTGAAGCAACTTTATTTTGATAATTTTTGAGTAATTAATTAAAGTTCAAAAAATATATTCTATTATAATAATCTATCTACAAGATCTGAGAAGTAATAAGGAGGTTTATGGTTGATATTGAGGTAATAACCGACATTTTCAACCTTAAGGCCATTTATAGATTATTCTTTGTTATAATATATCCCGACACATTTTTCTTATGCAGTTTTTTTTCTAATAATAATTGTATTGGTATTAGAAAGAACATTACACACCTCTAATTTTAACAGTTGAAACCACACGAATGCTTTGATTCTTAGTAAAAAAAGAACGTAAATGTTTTTACTTCTCGACAAAGCGTAAAACAATAATATATTACTTTGCTAAAAAAAGAATTATAAATTAAATGTGGGTCTTATTAAAAAAACTGATCTGAAGCATCCTGCGGTCGCCAATTCAGTGCCACAAGGTTATTGGCTTCGTCCCAAGCCTTAAGTCTGTATAGAAGGGTAACATTAAGAACTTTTGGGTAACTAGAGTAACAATATGTACTGAATTTCAAGCTGAACCCTGACGCAGATCGAGTAGTTAACGAGTGTTTAAATTCGCAACCAACGAGATATACTCGTATATCTACATTTATTTATATGTAAAATTAAATAGTAATTTAATGTACACAACTTATTTTCTAAGGTGACGAACGAAATGTAGACCGAAATGCAGACTAATGCCCCGCCATCCCAACGGGCCGGTAGATTTACTGTATGGCGCTATTTTGTTAAGGGAGGACAAGAATGTTTTATTTTTTTTATATATTTATATGTTTGCAATAACGCCTTCTCTGCGGATTACATTACAAATTTACGTACGATCCATCCCCTTACGATGGTTGAAGAAGTAAAGTGGAGAGCAAACATTAGAGTTATGAGTCATAATGTCATGTTAGCTCAGTCGGTCAGAGCATACCCCGGCTATAGAGGTGGACGCGGGTTCGAATCCCGCACATGACTATATACTTTTTCTCTTGTAAATTTGTAATGATGTTGTATGCCACTGTCGGCTGCACAACTCCACCGGACTTTGTGTAAGGCGCTGCGATTGGCTTCAGATATACAAATAAAATCTAAATATCTTACCTAAAAGTACAGTATATTATTTCGTCTCACGGTTTTTCCGTTGATAACAGTGAAAGTCAAGAGCAAGTGTGGCGATGCGACTGTTAACACAACTTGTATACGACTACTTTATAGCTGAAAAATTACTCATAAGCAGACAGTATAAGTCCATGAATAAATAATCTACTCGTAGGTACTGGTACTGGTGTGCAGAACGATTTAGTAATCGATTTAATTATAGCAGTGTTCTGCCTCGATGCGAAACGTTGCACATTTTGAATTGAGTAGGTATCAGCGAGTGATTCTTAATTAAATAAACAGACCGATAGATAAAGTGTAGGCATAAAAAACAATCGAGTAGGTGATGCCTTGGTAAAGATATTTTTCACTTATCATGCTCATAAAGTCTTTGTTTATGCTCGGTGTGAGCGGACTCAAACGGTTTTTTAAGCTTAAGTGCATAAAAATGTACTTTCTTCATTGTTCAAAGAGTTATAATTTGTAATATATTTCTCGTGAGAAGTTTGCCTGTGTATTTCATTATACATATAGATCAGGGGTATTTTTAATGACCTTGACATACATTTTGTCGAAATAGTGTCACTCAAAAAAGATTCAAATATCAGGATCGATTCATTTTTTTACAGACATTATTTAAATTATTCGTGTCATTTTCTCGCAATTAAGGTGAAAATCTGAGTGCATAACTCGTGCATGAAACCTATTCTAGCCTCGAGTTAAATATCAGCACTCACCTATGGTTCGTGCTGTTAAACGCCTCGGCTAAAATAACATGTTTTATCACTCGTTTTAGAATGTACTTACTATTTATGCTCAGCAGCCTAACAAAATTATTTATATATTAAATTAATTTTTGGTCTATATATAATGGTCTAAATAAATATCAACAATATTTAATTAGAAAAAACCTACTTTGCCGACTCCAGACATGCGGGTAAGAGTGGGAAGACAATGATGACGAAATAAAGGATCGCTCCAACGACCACCAGATGACAAAATACACTTTATCTGAAGGTCTAATTGAGCTGTCATTTCTCCATACAAAAGTCCAAGGAAACACACTTCCTTGTTTGAGGTTTCAGGTCCAGAACTAAGCATGATATCGAATTTATTTTCCATTATCTAGGATTGTATAACTCTGTGCTGTAAAAATCTATTTGTAAAACCCCCAAGAGTGCCCAAGATACAGGCTTTGGGACCCACTGCAAAAGCTTGACATACCTAGTTATATTTGATCAACTTTTAATTGTAAGCACTTTACAATTTGGTGTATTTTTTTAATTATTGTTTTTTTGATAATAAATTATTCTTATTCTTAAATTATTCTAATTATAATTTCGTGTAGACAAATAAATGTATCAGTGTACAATGTAATGAAATGTAAATATAACAAAAATAGAAGTGTAAAATGTTGTATTTGATTTCTTACAACGGATAGAAGAATGCGAAATTGCTCGCTCAAAAGATCATAAGATTTCAATAAGCAAACGCTCCAACAAAATCTATCAGTGCCTGAGGCTGTGGAGGTCCGTTGTATTGTTTTGGGTCAGAATTTAATAGCTGTGTGTAAGTCGGTCAGTTCGCGTCCTCAGTATACCGACGCGACGACGACTTGCCGAGGGAACCCGCTCACCATGACTCATGCACAGCAGAATAACTAGCAGTCGAGATACCTCGCCGCGATCGCCACGCAATCCCAAAGCGCCGACTTGTTTTTACGACCGAATTCGCGCGCGTCTTCTATATGATAATAAGTATCAATATTTCCTACGTGTCAAGCTACGAGCCAGTAATTGCGAGCTTATCTTATGAAACCAAAGCCGGACTGTTTTTATTGACAGCAAGACTTTCTCCGGTTGATGCAGATTGCACCAGAACGAATTGACTGTTATAGTTGGTATAATAGCTCTGTGTTGTGGATTCGGTGTATGGCGAGCGGCTCAAGTCCATCGGAGGCCCTCAGATCGATGACGCAACCTTGGCCGAGTCGAGCTTTGTGGGCGATACGGTACTCAGTTGAGGCGAACCCGGAAGTATTACCATGACATTCGTGACACGAGCGTAACTATACATTTCGCTGTTTTGCTGAAATTATTTGATTTTTTTCTTACCCAGTACTACAACAGTATACAAAGTCGTTTATTTTTATATTTTCGCGATCGAACAAGGACGAGACCTACCTAGTGTTAAGTGGTAACCGCTGCGTATAACAGTTGCTGTGCCAATATCATCCTGTGACATACAGTTGTAAAGGCTCATGTGCCTGTAATTTCACCGGCGCCCATACCCTTCAAACCGGAACACAGTATTGCGAACTTTACTGCTCAGCGTTAGAAATAGATATGGTGGCAGTACATCCCCAGACGAACTCGCAAAATAGTTCTACTGCTACTAAAAATTCGCTGCAGAATAACTGGATCGGGGATCGGTTATAGAACACTTTCGTAAGAAGCGTATTGAATCGGTGTATATATATTTAACTTTAGAGCTATATTATTGCTAGGTTTACACAGTAGAACCTCTTTGAAGATGATTTATCGGCTAAAGTTGGTACTAAATCTAAAGTAACACTAAGCTGTTTTATATTTTATACTCGAAAAAGTAATATATCTCCAGCAAATAAAAAATATAGGCACATCCTACATTTCCCGCAATATCCATCGCGATTACGCTCTGTTCACGTGGCCAATTCCAGTTTTTTATCTACTTCCAAAAAGAAAGGGGTTCTCAGTTTTTCAAGTTTCTTGATGCATATATTTTGTGTAACACGGGTATGTGTTGTTTGATTTCTTCGTAAGTTATGTAAGGACGATAATTTTGTCAAGTAGGTAAGTAAAAAGTAATCCAAATAAAATTAAGAATTTAATACCTAAAGTGGTAAAACTCGTTCCAATTTCAGATATAAAAAACGGTTTCAAATCCCAGAGAAAAAAACATATCTGTTGATAGGATATGGTGCATAATATCACACTTGAGATTCCGAAGTATGTAGTTTTAGTTTTTTCGATAGACACCGTAAAAATTTACTAACATTATACAATTTTTTTTTTTGAATGTTATTGTGATGGAACAAGCCCGAGGCCCACCTGATGTTAAATGGACTAACCTCTGCCTATAACAGACGCATTTCGTCAGCGACGAATTGCACTGTGCCCGTCACACTGAGACGTCCAGTTGTTAGGTCTCATTAGCCTGTAATTTTTCTGGCTCTCAAGGACTGCTGCCGGAACACACTGTTAGGTGCTTGCCGACAGATTTTCTACTTGAGGGTGGTCGCTAGCCAGGCGGACATTCACAAAATGCCCTTCTACCATGCGGTGAAGCTCTGGGCGGGATTCGAATCATGGACCTGCTGCACGGCAGTCCATAGCCAATGCCACTGAGCCATCACTGCTTCAAAACATATACTATATCTAAAATTTTATAAAACTTTGAGGGGTGAGTGAACATTTAATATTTATTAGTTATAAATATAATTATTATCATTAAAATTTTAATAAAAAGCTCCTTTAAACATAAAATACGTACTATTAGGGATAACTCAAATACTACTCGTCAGATCTCACTCAAATTTAAATGGGACAAGCACCAGCTTTCAAATGTAAAAAAATATATTAATAATGGTACTGGTAACACACACACAAAAAAAATTATGTCGAATTGTGAATCTCTTACTTTTTTTTTTTAAGTCATTTTTTCATGTTTATTACCTCATATCTTTCGACTGGGTGAAACGATTTTGATTATTTTTTTATTGAAAGCTGGTGCTTCCTGTGTCGTCCCATTTCAATTTCACGATAATCGGTCCAGACGTTTTTGAGTTACACTCCTATAACTGAAAAAGTGTTTCCCTTTCTTGATAATGTAGTCATTGACAGTGAATCACAATCGATCCTGTAAGCAGCAAGGGTCACTAAAAAGGGTGACAAACTCTTAAAAGTATGAAATAATTTGTCGAAGTCGGTACCATGCGCACAATATTGTAATAATAGGTACTTTTGAACTATCATGATACCGACTTCAACAAGTTATTTTATAGTTTTGAGTGTTGAAGTCGGTTTTTAATTTTTTTCACTGTTTTTTTTTTATTATTATTTGTTAGGCTATCCACCAGAATAACAGGTATCTGTTATTCTGGTATTCAGGTATCTATTCTCTAGAAATGTCAGTCAGCTAAGAATGGAACAAATAGGTTATAGTAGAATTGATAGATTGAGTAGCAACATATCATAGAAAGAGAAGTGTATCCATGACATGAACGTTCTTCCTTGAACTGGGTGGATGATTGACCGCGTGTCGGTTTATGAAGTTTATATTATATATATTTAGCGTAACCTTGTCTATTTATTGGCGCGCGTGGCGCACCGGCCGCAATGATGGCTTCCTGTGACGCCTGCTGTATTCATTTCGTTTCATTCACATTTTTTGTTATTGCTGATAGGAAAGCATTTGACCACAATCTCACCTGATGGTAAGTGATGATGTGATCGAAGGTGTTAACAGGCTTAAATTAGAATTACTGACTGTCAAGGACAGCTGCCAGAACACACCGTTAGGTGCTTGGCGACAAAGTTTCTACTTGAGAGTGGTTGCTAGCCAAGCGGGTATTCGCAAAATGCCCTTCCACCATGCTGTGAAGCTCAAGCCCGCGGCGGGATTCGAACCATGGACCTGCTGCGTGGCAGTCCATAGCCAATGCCACTGAGCCATCACTGATTCAAAGTACAAATATACACAAAGTTAGCAGAATAAGTCGATTGTCTTACAATTTTCGTACTGTTATTACTAGCAGTAGAGAACTGAGACATTACTATAAGTATACATCTGCCGGGTTGTCCACTTCTGAACACAGCCTCCCCCATTGAGGAGGTTTGCCGTAATCCCTACGTTTGCCAGGCGTCTTGGAGATCGCAGTTTTAGGTATCAGTTCCTCAAAATACGCTGCTGCCCACCTTCCGGTATATTACCTTTAGTCACCTTTTACGACACCCACAGGTAGCAACGGGAGTGACATTTTAGCCCGGTACCCCACGGGAACCGTAAGTATACATGGATGTACTCAATTTTATACATTTTGACTTATAGGTGATGGTAAACTGGACAAAGTCGAAAAACGTTAGCATTTTATAGCTTTTTTATGTGATGGAACAAGCACGAAGCCCTCCTGCCTGATGTTAAGCAATAATATAATGTCTTCAGCAGACCTAACATTTTATTGAAAAAATTAATAAATTTATCGACTCATTTTTAAACGCATAAAACAAGGTAAAAGGAAACGTGGTCGATTTCGTGAATTTTGCCAGCATTCGCCAAATGCACTACCACTGACAGACCCGAGCGGCGGCGGCGGGATTCGAACAATGCTCCCCCACCCCACCATTCAAAACGAATCTCATCAGCGCGAGTCGGGCTTCGCTCATTTAGTTAGAGGTTCGCATTGCAACAGTCCGTAAAAAAAAACTGTTAATAATAGTTAGTAACGAGTACAGTTTAAAAAATTATGTGCATATCTTATGCTAAAGTGATTGATAAATCAAGAGCACGTTATCAGTGGATATAGAACAATCAACTTTAAAATACTTGAGTTACATATATCAACTATTAAAGCTATTTTAATATTGTGAGGTTTGCAATAACGCCTGCTATGCGGATTTCATTACAAAATCACAAATATACGATAGGAAAAATTTAAGTTATGTGCGGAATTCGAACCCGCGTCCATCCACCCCTTGAGCCGGGATATGCTCTAACCAAATGTTAGCTCAATTGTTAGGCAATGTTTAGGTCAGGCGTTATTGCAAACCTAACAATATTAAAATTATAAGGTGGCGTCATCATTTACATTACAGGTATAAAACCAATTGCAAAATTGGTCTTGTTTGTAGTAAAACGCAAGTGGTACTATAGATGTTGCTCCATCCCAATACGATGGTTAAAGAGCGATAGGAAAGATTTGAGTTATGACGTCATGTCATCCGGGGTATGCTCTAACCAATTGAGCTAACATGACGTCATGTCATGTTAGCTCAATTGGTACATGGGATTCGAACCATGGACCTGCTGCGTGGCAGTCCATAGCCAATGCCACTGAGCCATCACTGATTCAAAGTACAAATATACACAAAGTTAGCAGAATAAGTCGATTGTCTTACAATTTTCGTACTGTTATTACTAGCAGTAGAGAACTGAGACATTACTATAAGTATACATCTGCCGGGTTGTCCACTTCTGAACACAGCCTCCCCCATTGAGGAGGTTTGCCGTAATCCCTACGTTTGCCAGGCGTCTTGGAGATCGCAGTTTTAGGTATCAGTTCCTCAAAATACGCTGCTGCCCACCTTCCGGTATATTACCTTTAGTCACCTTTTACGACACCCACAGGTAGCAACGGGAGTGACATTTTAGCCCGGTACCCCACGGGAACCGTAAGTATACATGGATGTACTCAATTTTATACATTTTGACTTATAGGTGATGGTAAACTGGACAAAGTCGAAAAACGTTAGCATTTTATAGCTTTTTTATGTGATGGAACAAGCACGAAGCCCTCCTGCCTGATGTTAAGCAATAATATAATGTCTTCAGCAGACCTAACATTTTATTGAAAAAATTAATAAATTTATCGACTCATTTTTAAACGCATAAAACAAGGTAAAAGGAAACGTGGTCGATTTCGTGAATTTTGCCAGCATTCGCCAAATGCACTACCACTGACAGACCCGAGCGGCGGCGGCGGGATTCGAACAATGCTCCCCCACCCCACCATTCAAAACGAATCTCATCAGCGCGAGTCGGGCTTCGCTCATTTAGTTAGAGGTTCGCATTGCAACAGTCCGTAAAAAAAAACTGTTAATAATAGTTAGTAACGAGTACAGTTTAAAAAATTATGTGCATATCTTATGCTAAAGTGATTGATAAATCAAGAGCACGTTATCAGTGGATATAGAACAATCAACTTTAAAATACTTGAGTTACATATATCAACTATTAAAGCTATTTTAATATTGTGAGGTTTGCAATAACGCCTGCTATGCGGATTTCATTACAAAATCACAAATATACGATAGGAAAAATTTAAGTTATGTGCGGAATTCGAACCCGCGTCCATCCACCCCTTGAGCCGGGATATGCTCTAACCAAATGTTAGCTCAATTGTTAGGCAATGTTTAGGTCAGGCGTTATTGCAAACCTAACAATATTAAAATTATAAGGTGGCGTCATCATTTACATTACAGGTATAAAACCAATTGCAAAATTGGTCTTGTTTGTAGTAAAACGCAAGTGGTACTATAGATGTTGCTCCATCCCAATACGATGGTTAAAGAGCGATAGGAAAGATTTGAGTTATGACGTCATGTCATCCGGGGTATGCTCTAACCAATTGAGCTAACATGACGTCATGTCATGTTAGCTCAATTGGTTAGAGCATACCCCGGATCAAGGGGTGGATGGACGCGGGTTCGAATCCCGCACATGACTTTAATTTTTCCTATCGTATATTTATTAAAGCTATTCCAATAATCGACCAATGAAATTGTCTGGAATGCTTTATGAGTGGAAGGCGGGTGTAATAAACAAGCAGACGGCGCGAGTCCTCACCTCAGCGCCGTTTATGGTAAGGTAGCCAAGGCGCAAGGCCGGCGTCATCGTCACCGGCCAGCGCCGCGGTATCGCCCGACCAACCCGCACGCACACGTTATTGTATGATAATTAACGATTCATTATCAACAACTTTACCCAAGTAATTATAACTACTAACTCTGAAGCAGTGATGGCTCAGTGGCATTGGCTATGGACTGCCGCGCAGCAGGTCCATGGTTCGAATCCCGCCCAGAGCTTGAGCTTCACCGCATGGTGGAAGGGCATTTTGCGAATGCCCGCCTGGCTAGCGACCACCCTCAAGTAGAAAATCTGTCGCCAAGCACCTAACGGTGTGTTCCGGCAGTAGTCTTTGAGAGCCAGAAAAATTACAGGCTAATGAGACCTAACAACTGGACGTCTCAGTGTGACGGGCACAGTGCAATTCGCCGTTGACGAAATGCGTCTGTTATAGGCAGAGGTTAGTCCACTTAACATCAGGTGGGCCTCGGGCTTGTTCCGTCACAATAACATAAAAAAAAAACTAACTATTTTTCCCTCCTCCTCCTGGCTAGCGACCACCCTTAAGTAGAAAATCTGTCGTCAAGCACCTAACAGTGTGTTCCGGCAGTAGTCCTTGAGAGCCAGTAAAATTACAGGCACATGAGACCTAACAACTGTACGTCGTGACGGGCGCAGTGCAATTCGTCGTTGACGTAATGCATCTGTCAAGAGGTTAGTCCACTTAACATCAGGTGGGCCGCGGGCTTGTTCCGTCACAATAACATAAAAAATTTTTACTTAAATTGAAATAATTCATTTGTCAGAATACGGTGAGTATACATCATACAATAGTATACTGGGTGGTACTGTAACTTATATTTCGTAGCTCATGTCCTTGCTACATGTGGCGTACAAATTAAAAAGAATATAAGTATATTAACATTGAATGCTATGATTAATTACAAACAAGTGAAATAATTAAAATCAATATATCAAAATATACTAATGTCAATGTGAAATTAAGTCACGATCTACGTATAAATTATTTATTCATAGGTCAAGATATAGAATTATGTGTGGTTGTTTTAATCATTTTATCTTTCATGGTCTCATTTTATCTACAATTATATCGATTATTTCAAAATTACATGTGTCAGAAAAGCAATGTCAAAATTTACAATTAATTATTTTATTTTAGTCATTATTAACACAAAATTAAACATTCTAGTCAATGAGGAATTCATAAATTGTATAGTAACATTTTTAATATTGTTATGTCTGCAATAACGCCTGCTATGCGGATTACATTACAAAATTACAAATATACAATAGGAACAATTTAAGTTTGGGCTAATATTCTAAGTTTTCATTTAAACATTGCATTATCAAGATCTCTTATTTGTTTAGGAATTTTAGTATATAATAAGGGAGCATACAGAGTATACTTTTTAAACCATGTTTACACATATCCAATCCCCATGGGGGTGCTGGGATAGAATTGCACCCCCACATTTCTTCCTGTGGGAGTCGTAAGGGGCGATGAAGGGAACAGTGGCAGAAGGTAGGCAGCAGCGCCTTCTGAAGAACTAACATCTTACACTGCATTCCCCAACACGCCTTACAACCATAGGGATTATTACAAACACCTCCCTTAGTGGGGGAGGTTTTTATTCAACAGTGGACCTCATGTCAAAGTCAAAGTCAAAATCATTTATTAAATTTGGGCGTCTACAACGCTCTTATGAATATCAATTACAAATTTTAGTATTGAAATATTCTACAGTGTACTGCCACGTTCAGCAAATAAATTGTATAGAGCCACTGCGAGAAGAACGGGCAAGAAACTCGGGGCCATTATTTTAAACATCTTTTAACAATGTAACTTTAAGACTTTTGCGACTTGAACACATATTTATAAGTATTTAACGTGACCACGACCAATGCAACTTGGTCCAAACGTCGAGGTAAATAAATAAATTTATAAATGTTTTTAACAATGTGTTACATACTTACTATATAATAGAGTTATTACAATATTTGTTTAAATTATGTAGGTGACAGGCAATAGCTTGGCTGAGGGGTATTGTCTAGGCTTTTTGTTGTTTATGTAATCAGAAACTGTGTAGTAGGATTTTTTAATCAATATTTTTTCACGTGCAACTTGAATCAGTAAATAAGCAAGCATCAAGATATGTCAATCAAGTACTGATAACTTTATAATTAACTTATACCAGTTAGGGAATAATCTGCTTTCCCTGTTGCACATCAATCATCATCTCAGAGTGACGAGCAACAGTTGTAATGCTTACCAGCAGGAAGGTGACTTGTCTGTCTTATCTCTTAAAAATCCCTCATAGGGAGGACATGGCAGAGAGCGTAAACTTGCCCCTGAAAACAACCTCAAATGTCACAAACTCTAACTGGTCTAGCTATATCTACAGGTATATTTTATTCTATATGGACTCAGTTGAATAAGCCTCTTTATCTCTTTTTTTACTGTCGATAGATTAGCCTACTATCACAATCCCACATCTGGGTTCAAGGACAGCTGCCAGAGCACACCATCAGTTGTTGGCGACAGATTATCTAATCATGATGGTGGTAGCTAGCCAAAATCATACTCATCTTACATCAAGACTAAGGTTTAGTGGACAGCCAAGAAAACTTATTATTGTTTACTAAGCAAATAACAACAACCTTAGGAAAATGCATTGAAAAGAATAATACTATAGACCGGATTCGAACCTGGGACCATCTGTCCCTATAGCCCGTACATCTTATCCCAATTATTATTCAACTATTGAGGCGAGTGAGTATATATATTTAGCTCCAACATATCCTTTAATTCCTATTGTTTGAACAATGATTGATCCTTTTCCAAATTAAGTCCTTAAGGGATGGAGCGATTTTTATTGTAACTTTGTAAGCTAATTCGAATAGCAGGCATTAATGCAAATACTACAATGTTAGGAATAAAAACAAGTTATTAAGAAACTAACATCATTTATACTATAGCAATGCAATGGGCAATGCTTGTAGTGATTTCTTCCAGACAAACTTAGGGTGAAACAGGAAAAGAGATAGACATGTAAACAATGCCAAAATCAAATGACAAAATTTACCTAATATGATCCAAGGGAGCTCATAGAATCCATATAAGACATGAACCAACTGTATAGTGATACAGTTGGGCAGTTGTGAAAAAAATACACTGACTTTGACGTCATGTCTGATGAAACAAATGGGAAGAAATTGCAAGTTGTTTATGACTGTTTCTCTGTTCTGTTTCACATACCGCACTGGGGCAGCTATGCCAGTGACCCAGTCCTTCTCCGCTATTACAAGGACTTGGAATGGCTTGGGTAGAAGTCAGTGGGGGAAATGCACAAAACACACTCAGCGGAATGTCAGTGCAAAACGTTCACCTCCAAATAGAATAATGAGTCCAAGTAGTTAAGATGATCAACATTCAAAGGTACACTTTTGTACTGATGGTTTGAGATGCAATAATATTAATGTGTGTATCTAAGCACTTGGAATATTTTGAGCTACAATTGCGGTATAAATAAAATGTATACTTCATTTCAACGTAGTTTATGAATTTCCTTGTTATGAATCGACATTGCTCACTGTAGTGCAGACAGACATAAGTGTAATTTAGGTTGGAACAAGCTCGAGGTCCACCTGATGTTAAGCGGACTAACCTCTGCCTAGAACAGATGCATTTCATCACAAATGAGGAATTGCACTGCGCACATCACCTTGAGACATAGTTGTTAAATCGCAAGTGCCAGTACTTGGTACTTGGTACTTGGTGTGCGGGCTCTTTTCCGCAATTTTGCCGCTCTTGTGCAGCCTATTTTGCGTCGAGTTTGGAGGCTGTCGTTAATCCAGCCATCCAATATCGGCCAGGAAGGCCAGCAGCTCGCTGACGCCGGCGCAGGCCTCCCGGACGGTCCCTGGCGTACCAAGGTGCTCTGCTCTTTGGGACGCCACACTGCTGCACTCAACGAGCACGTGTGCGGCTGTCTCCTCTGCTTCCATACAGCCTCTGCACAGGGGGCTGTCTGTGACACCTATAGTAAACAGGTGTTTGTTTAGATGACAGTGTCCAGTGACAATTCCAACGACCCGTCGTAATTTGTCTCTTTTAAGCTTGAGGAGCCTTCTAGAGTACCTTAAGTTTAACTCTGGGAAAGCTTCTTTCGCCTGTCTACAGTCTATTGTACCTGCCCAGTGATTTTGATGTAAGTTTTTAGTTCTTTGGCGGATCCAAGCTCGGACTTGGCTGAATGGTAGCGGTATCAGAGGCTCTGGTCCTGCAGGGTGAAGACCAGAACCTCTCCGCGCCAACTCGTCTGCTTCATCGTTGCCTCTAGACCCACTATGCCCTTTTATCCACTGAAGAGTAACTTTGTTATTGTAACTACTTACTTCTTCTAGTAGCTGATGACACTGTATGATCAGCCCCGATGATAGGTCATGTCGTTTCAGGGCTCGTAGAACTGCAGTACTGTCCGAGAGGATTTTGATAAAATGACCATTTACCTTTCTACTCAGTAGCGCAGTCAATGCCTGGATAATACCCACACATTCAGCTTGAAATATGGAGTTGTGTGCACCCAGGCCTGTTGCTATGTGTATGTTAAATTCTTCGGAGAAGCTACCTGCTCCTGTACCTGTAGTCATTTTAGAGCCATCTGTGTAAATTCTATATTCGTGTGTACCTGAACTGTCAGTAGGCTCTTCGTGTGTTTGTATAGTGTAGCTCTTAGAGAAGTGGTACTGCTTGTTAACTTTGTCATAGAGAGATAAGATCAAACCATTATTGTTATCAGTGTAGTTCTCTATGATGTTAGTGTGTGGTGCTTGTTTACTTAGTTTCCAGAGATTTAATGCTTTGAGTCGATATGCGGATGCCGCTGCTTCTTGCTGTATGTACAGCTGTAGCGGTATCATGCCGAGGAGAGCTTCAATCGCGACAGTAGGCGTGGTTTTCATACACCCAGTGATGGCGACGCAGGCTAGTCTCTGGAATTTTTGCAGTTTGGTAATGGCAGTTTGTAATGTGGTTCTGGGCCACCACACCACTGCTCCATGTGTAAGGGATGGTCGGATAACCGTTTCATACAACCATAGGGTGATCTTAGGGTTAAGTCCCCACGTTTTACCGATCATTCTTTTGCATTGCCAGAAAGTAACACTGGCCTTGTTTAACTTATTCTCAAGATGGCTTGCCCAGTTCAATTTGCTGTCTAGTATGATGCCCAGATATTTCACCTCCTTTGACAGTTTTAGTTGTTTATTAAAAAGACGGGGTAGTGTAAACCTGCCTAGCTCTTTTTTGTTTGTGAACAACAAGTGCCAGTAATTTCACTGGCTCTCAAGGACTGCTGCCAGAACACACCGTTAGGTGCTTGGTGACAGATTTACTACTTGAGGATGGTAGCGAGCCAGGCGGGCAATTGCAAAATGCACTTCCACCATGCTGTAGAGCTCAAGCCGGCGGTGTGGATCAAACCAGGGGGCCAAGTCTGCTAATTACATGTTCATAATTAATGTTAAAAAAACTAGTAGAGAGTAGCAGGATACAGGCAACTATCAGTTGTTACAACTGTCTGCCTGATAATAAATAATAATAATAATAATATACAGATTCATTCAAGATTCATACAAGACAAAATCGTTAGTCTGCTGATCCCTTACTAATATATGAATCTATGATGAATTTAAACTGGTTTGACGATATTTCCAACAAAAAATATAAACAGAAGAGGAAGGTTATTCACAAAACAATTTAGTTACTATTTATTATTATTTCATTTCATTTTTATATGAAACCGAGATTAAATCAATATTGACTCAATATGAACAATATGAAATTAATAGACTACCAAAACTGTCAAAATTTACCAGGCCGAGTCCATTATAGATTTATATTTATTAGCAGACTTGACGCCCAGGTTCCATTGAAGGATACTCTCCAAACCTAGCCTTAGCGTAGGTATGTCAATCAAATATCAATAAGATTAAATAAGCAAGCCACAGAAAGTGTCTTAATTTTGGCAAGCTACAGCATCTGTAAGCGAGTTGTCCTGATCTTTTCACCGCACATGTTATTAATACTATATCAATGTGTTTACCATACTGAGTTTGCCCAAGCTTAGAGATTCTAGTAGATGATACATACTCTATAGCTTGCTTAATCCTTGCCTACATGTCTGATTCACTGAATGGATAACCAGCAGCCACTAACAATTTTAATATACAATAACTATTGTAGATGATCAAATGTTTAACATCTAATCTATATTTTCTGTCAGTACTAAGTTACTTCAGAAACTAAACACAGTTAAACCTGCTAATATTTTGAATAAATATTTATACATTTTCAAATACAAATTTAATTTCATTGGTGATGTGTACATCTACATATTAATTTTGTCTCTCAATCACATCACTTTTTGAGAGGAGATTTAACATGTTCCTTGTTAAATTCTAAAGTTATAGAGTAAGACTATAATAATGAAGAAAGCAAAACATATAACAGTACCTATTAGTTTAGTTTTCACTTTCTTAGGATCTTGGAAGGCTAAGTATCTAACTTTTTTACCCAGTTCTTATCAGGTGAGACCTGATTCATCTGGGCCACAATGTCATGAGCGGCGAATCAATGCGGCAGCTGCAAACGTATGGCAAACGTGAAATTTACCTCCAAATACACATATTTTACTTAAAATCCGACTTACCATCTGTTCTTTTTATGTTGATGTTGATTCCAGACTGGATCTTCACTGTACCGTCATCCATTTTTGCACTGGTCTAGGCACCACATACACTGTAGAACATTATTTTGTTATGAACCTTTGTTCAAAATGAGTCTAACACATTGGAAAATTACACTTATGAACCGGTGAAAATTACAAAATAAATTTCTACACCCAGATTGACAGTTATATCGAGCTAGCTACCACACTTCAGACTGGAACGTTTCAAATTGTTTTACCACAAGAGTCAAATCAATTACTTTCAATTATCAATTGACACAAACTGCGCAATAAATTATGATTGTTTTCATAAAAAAATAAATTGTGAAAAGTCAGAAATATTTAAATTATTTCGGTTACTCAAAAACGAAAATAAGAAATTTATATTTTTGTCAATGCGTTGAAAAAACTATCTTATGTTGCCAGTTACCAAATGTTTGTTGCCATTATACAGTAATGTAATTTTGATTTTATTTAAGTTATGTATTGCTAAAATTTAAGTAAGCACTTTCAGAATATGTAAAATATAATTTTATTTAGTGTCATATGATCAGCCCACGGCATCAGATTTATTTATAAATTACAAATAAGGTTATGATTCTGTACTGAAATCGATCGATTTATTCTAGTACCGACTCTTGAACCATAGACAATAAGTGACGAATAACTCTGTCGCATAATCAAAAAATCCTTAACAAAAGGGTTTTTTATGCTAGTAACACAGACCATTCGCCCAAGTTTCACCAACTTAACTGTGCAGATTGATTAATTTTTATTCCCGGGATAATACTAACCCCGTACTGGTTGTGGTAAGTGTTTACTAACCGACGAAAATGGAGCCGGCTCCGCCGGATCGCCCGCCGGATCCTCCGGACCCGTCGAGCCAAACGACGCCATCACCAATGGAGGTGACGCCTCTGCAGGTTCAGGTAGGTACAAAGCGCAGAAATGTCGAAGATAGTACAGAAGTTTCAGCCAAAAAGACCATCATAGATAAAGAATTAGCTATAGCATCTGTACAAACAGTATATACGCACCCGTCAATGACAGTGCTAGGCATTCGGTCATATGAGGCAACGGACACTGGTCCGTTTATTGTTCATGTGTCTAGAATCGAAGCTGACCCCACCGCAGGTACGACTATAAAGCCCATTAAATTCGGACAATTCCTGTTCTCGAATAAAATTGAACAAGTTTGTCGTGATGGAGTTAAGAAAGTAGGAAGAAACAAAATCTCCATTCAATTTAGGACTGCCTTAGGAGCCAACAACTTCCTGAATAATCCTGTTTTAAAAATATATAAATATGAGGCTTTCATACCCACTTTTAATGTTACAAGGATGGGAATAGTCCGTGGAGTTCCAGTTGACTGGTCTATGGATGACTTTGTTAACTCAGTGCAAGTACCAGGTTGCTGCACACAAATTTTGAAAGCGAGAACTGAATCGCAAAAATAAAGTAGATGGTAATATAGTATGGGAACCCACACAAACTGTAGTCCTGACCTTCAGGGGTCAAGAATTACCACAGCGTATATTTTCTTACTACTTTTCTCTTCTTGTGGAAACTTACCAGTACCCAACAATTCAATGTTTGAATTGTTGTCGATTCGGTCACATTAAAACTCAATGCCGCTCCCAACCCCGATGCTACCGATGCAGTCAACCCCACAAGGGTGATGACTATAGTGTTCAAGAGGAGAACTCTACCTGCCTCTATTGCTCTGCTCACCACCAGCAGGACCTGTCCAGAACAAGAAAGGCAGAAAAATATTAAGGTAACAATGTCCCGAGATGGTATATCTTACCAGGAAGCTAGTGCCCTTAGCCCAAAAATTGGTAGATCCTTTAACCAGGTTGTCAAAGAACCAACAATATCCATGTCTGCTCCTTCGGTCTCAGAAACACGTAGCACAAATATGCCGTCAAGCCCACAAACTATATCTTATAGAAAAATAGAGACACGTAATCCACGCCCCCAGACCTACAGGGGTAAGTCATATGACCTTGAGGCCCATCGGTCTATAGTAGCCACTGAACCATCTTCTCTACCTAATGGATACGCTCTGCAGATGTCTCAACCACCCCAGCAAAGTAATAATTCACAGGAGCAATTGTTAGTTCAATTACTAACAATCATTATTAACATCATCTCTCAGAACTCTCTGAACCTACCGTCCAACGTTGCCCAAATTATAAATCAACTCACAGGCCTAATAAGCCATAATGGACCAGTACCTAGCCCTTCAGTGGAATGCCCACAGTCTTCGACTGAAGAAATATGAATTACATTCCCTGATTAGAAAATATTCACCCATCCTGGTGGCCATCTCGGAGACCTGGTTCGTCCCCGGATCTCATTCTCGAGTATCTGGGTACACCTGTCTTAGGGATGACCGCCAGGATGGGTATGCCGGATGTGCACTATTAGTTAAGCGATGCTTAACATTTTCACAAATTTTACTACCTGCTCACAGCCCTCATATTAATGCAGTGGCTGTTCGAGCTATGGATATAACATTTATATCCATATATATCTCAAACCCTCATTTATCATTAACCCCTGATATTTTAATGTTAATTTCTTCCGTCCCTGCTCCTGTTATATTGATGGGTGATTTTAACGCCCACCATACTTCCTGGGGATCCGCTAGCTGTGATTCATATGGATATTCTCTACTTGAAATTTTAGATGAAGCTAACCTCTGTGTTATTAATGATGGCTCACCCACACGTAGAGTACTCCCATCGCAAAATCCACATAGTGCTGTAGATCTTACTATATGTTCTCCAGCCCTCTCAACATGTATTTCATGGGAAGTTCTACCCGTTTCTTATGGTAGCGACCACTATCCCATCTTACTTAGACTTCATCTAAGAGTTTTGCCTCAGGTTTCCACAAATCCCCTTATTAAATACAGACTCACAGCAGCTAATTGGGATTCATATTCTTCTACCCTTGATCAGTATTTAGATTCACTACCCTCCCTTAATAATGTCAACACACCATCTTTTTATTCATCATTTGTCAATTTATTACTTTCTGCTGCAGATCTCCACATCCCCAAAAAAAAAACGATTAATAACACATCTTCTCCTCCCTGGTGGGATTCCTCATGTACAAGTATTGTTAATATTAGGAATGATGCTGAATTAACATATAATTTGTCAATGAGTCGAACAAATTTCCTTGCGTACCAACGGGCAGCTGCAAAAGCAAGATACTTACTCTCATCCAAAAAGAAAAACGGCTGGATAAAGTTTTGTGAGACCTTATGCCCTACAACACCTCCTGCTATAATATGGAAACAGATACGACGATTTAGAGGTCATTGTAACACACCAACATCTCTTCAAATGATCCTTCAACATGGATAGAAACATTTTTAAATAAGCTGGCGCCCCCCTATGTACATATGATTCTCTCTTATAATATCCCCTCTTATATTAATCCATCTCTAGGAAGTCTAGAATCTCTATTCACATACGATGAACTACAAGTTGCTCTCTGTGGTTTAGTAGACTCCTCTCCAGGAATTGATGGAATTCCCTACTCTTTCATAACTAAGTCATCAGATAAATGCAAACAAATATTATTATCCATCATAAACTCATTCTATGAGAAGGGCTGTATTCCTGACTCTTGGACCACCCAGGTCATCATACCTCTTTCAAAACCTGGGAAAGATCCTTCAGATCCCAACTCACGACGACCAATAGCCCTCTCATGTGTTTTAGCCAAAATTTCAGAGGTTTTGATCAAGAATCGGATTGAGTGGATGGTAGAAAGTAAAGGCCTTCTTGCTAAGTCTCAGTTTGGTTTCCGTAAAGGAATGAGCACATATGACAGTCTTAGCATACTAACCACAGAAATTCTTTCATCATACAAAAAAAAAGAATATCTTGTAGGGGTGTTCTTAGATGTTTCTTCAGCTTATGATAATGTCCTACTTCCACTACTCAGAAACAAGATGTTACAGCTGAGTATACCTGAGAGGTTTGTTCGTTTTATCAGCTGCTTCCTAATGGAAAGATCCATCCTAGTCAGAACACAGACTTCATATACTGATCCCAGAAAAGTCTGGAAGGGTCTCCCCCAGGGATCGGTTTTAAGCCCCATCCTTTACAGTATATACACACATGATTTAGAACTCTCAGTCCACTCTCTCTGTGAAATATTACAATATGCCGACGACCTTGCATTATACCTTCCTTCTGGGAACATATTACAGGCTGAATCACGACTCAACTCTGCCTTGCATTCATTAGGAGATTGGCTATCTGACCATGGCCTCTCCATCTCACCTAGCAAAAGTTGCTCTATAGTCTTCACTAGGAAAAAAATTATCCCTGACTTGAATTTATCCCTTGATAATGAACTCATCCCTCAACATAGTTCAGTCAAATTCCTCGGTGTTTGGCTGGATACTAGACTGACTGGTATACCTCACTTCAACCATGTTATCTCAAAATGCGAAAAAAATATAAATATAATTAGAGCACTTTCTGGAGTGTGGTGGGGATCCCACCCATTCTGTCAAAAGCTATTATACAATGCCATCATACGCAGCCACTTAGATTATGGAACATTCCTTTTAGACCCTGGCAATAAAGCTGCTCTTGATAAGCTTTCCAAAATCCAGGCAAAATGCCTGCGCATCATATTAGGGGCAATGAAGTCATCACCAATAAATGCAATGTAGGTTGAGTGTGTGGACCCCCCCCCCTACTTCTACGCCGACAGTACCTTTCTGATAGGTTTATTTTTAAGCTGGTTCAAAATTCTAACCATTCACTTCTACCTAAAATTAAAAACCTTTATGAGGTATATCGATCCCAGGGCTATACCAGTGCTGATGAAAAACTCCCTTGCATCCTCCGCAGTTATATGAAATACTGCCAACTCCCTTGTCCAATCGCTCAGTGTTCCATCAATCCTCTATTCTCTATAAGCTATGAAGCTTTAATTTTTCAGCCATATGTCATACTCAATTTCGGTATTGACAAAGAAACAATTGAACCCGTTAGAAAGTTTTCTGAGATACTTGTTACTAAATGGACAAACTGGCTCGCTATATATACAGATGCCTCAAAGTCTGAAAATAAAGATGTTGGAGCGGCTGTGTGGATTCCAAAATACAGAATTATCCTCAGCAATAAATGTCCACCCATATCTTCAGTTTTTACTGGTGAAGCAACCGCCATCCTAGAAGCAATCATGTATGTAAAGTCCCATTGCATTGACAAAGCGATCATATTTACTGACTCAAAAAGTTGTCTCCAAGCAGTAGTAGCTAACCAATTCAAGGCAAAATCTAAATTTCCTATTATTTTGAAAATCAAAGAAGCCCTTTATAATTGCCACCAGCTTGATATAAAAGTAGCTTTGGCATGGATACCTGGTCATGTGGGAATTCCTGGAAATGAATCCGTTGATGGATGTGCCAAGCAAGCCTCTTCTATAGGTAACAAGGATCAGTGTGTGATTTACTCCCATGACCTTACTTCTACTTGTATGCTTCAAATGCGCCAGTCATGGGACAGATTATGGCAAAAATCTAAAACTATTAACGGAAAATTCTATGCCTCTGTACAACCCACGATTCCTACAAGACCATGGTTCTTCAGATTCAAAAAGATTTGCAAAGTAGATACTTCCACCATCTATCGCCTGCGGCTGGGTCACTCATGCACACCAGTATTCTTAGCGAAAATCAGAGTTCGAGACCACTCGCTTTGTGAGTGTGGCCTTGACGAGGGTACTACGGAACACATCTTCTTTAGCTGTACAAATCTCAACTGCTCTTTGTACGACTTGCTACCTGCAGATATTCCCCGTCCCACTAAGTTTGGCAATGTTCTAACATATGCTTCCACTCCTTATATTTATATATTAAGTAAATTTATTCAAATTAATAAGATCAGGCTTTGAATGTATTTTTTTTTTTTTTCCATTTATTTATCAAAATAAACAGTTGTTTTACAAAAGATTTGTTAGCAATAGCATAGAAAAAAACCACTAAGGTTTGAAGAGACAATGCTATAAGATTCAGTCTACATCAATAAGTATAAAATAGTAATAATAATAAAGTAGGTATTAATAGTAGAATTACAATGGTTCCGTTTGAATAAGTCAGTAGAACTAGGTAAGTGCATAATTATACAACTTGATACTTTTCTAAATTTGTTAAAAAATAAGATTTTAGTTTCTTTTTAATGTTTTTCAGCGTAATACTATCACGCAAATCAGTAGGTAGTTTGTTTATTAACCGAGGAACTAAATAGGTAGCTGTCCTCTCACCGTAAGCATTGTTAGCGCGGATCGTGCACAACCGGTTCTGAGCAACTGCACGAGTGTATACAGGATGCTTTATAACATGCTTCAGTGTTTCATTGAAAAAGTGCTCTTTGAGTAACATATATTTGAACTGCGTGTGAAGTAACATATATTTGAACTGCGTGTGAAAAAAGTATTGTATCATAATATTATTTATTTATATACTTATTATACAAATTTGATATGATGTTTTGTTTTTGTAGATAGCTGTAGTAGATATATTACTTGTGTTGTACTGTATATGTTTTGTGTTGTCCTCTTTCAGATTAACTTTACCCGGATACTAAATTGACCCACATGTTGAGTTGTACAAAAGCCTGCCACCGATCATTCTCTGTTTCGTTTGTTTTTTCTCTATCCACGCGACGTTGGCAAAATTGTGGCAAGCCCGCAGAAGCCACATAAAGAAGAAGTTGAAGTTGAAGTTAGTTCTTTTTTCTGCCGCCTGAACAGATAAGTTGGTGGAACTGTAAGCTGTTATTAAACGCCTTGTTAAATCTTAGTTTATCTTTAAGTGCATATAGTGCCAACGTTAATTCGAGAGTTAAACTCGGGTAAACTTGGTTTTTGTATGAAAGTTTACACTTAACTCACGTTTCCTCGTTGGCGCAAGTGGGCCTAAGTCTTTAAAATCCGGTGGATCTGTACGACTGACAGCGGAATACAGCATATAAGTCCATACTAAAAAAAACATTCTGTTAACGGAACCGAGTGTTCCTGTAGGCCTAGACATCTTATCTAGCAATCGATTCGTAGCGTTTCTCTTTCTACAATCGCTAACGCCTTATACGATACGATACGATACGATAGCCCCGTTTACGATAGAAGATTGGTAGCCAATGTCACTCGTTCGCGGCGAACGCTCATTCTATTTGTACCACTCATTCTATGTGTCCTGAACTGAGTTAATGGACGGTTCATTCCATTAACAAGGCGTTAATCCTAATCACTGCTCTAAAGGTCCATTAAAACTTTGACAGGCTGTCGGTGATGTGATGAATATAATCAATTAACTGTCACAATATAAGTAAATGAAAAATGGACACTGCATATATTTTTAATTTAGAAAGTGATATTGAAGAAAAAAAAAATATTATGGACAGAATGGTACCCCGTCCGAGAATTGAGACTGCACACATGTGCGTATGCGTTTACCTGGTGGGTAAAACACAGAATATTTCAGAAATTGGCTAAATGTCCATTATTGTGCAAGTATTGGCAGTTCACATCTAGAAATTTAGAGCTGTTAGCAAGATGGTCAGACTATTTGGAATGCCTATTACAGAAACGCTATTTGATTGTGGACGGTATGGTAATGCAGTTATATTGGCTGAAAGTGAATACAGGAATCGACCCTATATCATGACCATGCCACTGAAAACTCAAGAACACCGATGGAGGTAGTCTGTCTCAAATAAGCAGAAATCCTAAAGAAAGCTGTTTTTTATACCTGATAGCTTAGCCTTTGACCACTATTTCACCTGATGGTAAGTGATGATGTGTTCGAAGGTGTTGTTCAAGCTTACCTAGAATTACTGGCCCTCAAGGACAACTGCCGGAAGACACCGTTAGATGCTGGGGAACAGATTTTCTACTTGAGTTATTTTTTATGTTATTGTGACGGAACAAGCCCTAGGCCCACCTGATGTTAAGTGGATTAATTTCCGCCTATAACAGACATTTTGTCAACGACGAATTGCACTGTGCCCGTCACACTAAAACCTACAGTTGTTAGGTCTCATGTGCCTGAAATTTTACTGGCTCTCAACGACTGCTGCCGGAACACACTGTTAGGTGCTTGGCAACAGGTTTTCTACTTGAGGGTGGTAGCTAGCCAGGCGGGAATTCCCAAAATGCTCTACCACCATACTATAACGACTGCCATCCTAAGACAACAACCGGGACCGATGCCTTAACGTGTCCTCCGAAGCACGGAAGCGCTCAGCAGTAATGTTACTAGCGGTCACCCATCCAAATCATGACCGCGACGGACGTTGCTTAACTTTGCTGATCGGTTAAGAACAGCTAAGCAAATTTCGCTACGAACACTTCGTCGAGCTTTCGGCGCATGGGAACGTCAATGCCCAGTGCTGCAAATGCAATTAAATAACTGTCAGCCTGTTATCAGTGCCCAAGTAGTGAATCTGTCACCAAGCAGTGTTCTGGCAGCAGTCCTTGAGAGCCAGTGAAATTACTGGCACATGAGACTTAACAACTATGTCTCAAGGTGATGTGCGCAGTGCAATTCGTCACTTGTGATGAAATGCATCTGTTCTATGCAGAAATTGGTCCGCTTAATATCAGGTGAGCCTCTAGCTTGTTCCAACCGAAATTACACTTATGCCTGTCTGCACTACAGTGAGGAATGCCGATACATAACAAGGAAATTCATAAACTTAGTTGAATGAATGATGAATAAATTTGATATATACCGCAATTTTAGCTCAAAATATTGCAAGAGATTAGATACACACATTAATATTATTGCATCTCAGCCCATCTGTACAACTATTTACACGAAGCTAGTTCCCCGCCAAAAAATTATATTTTAGGTAAAACAACCGAGTCGTTCCAAACCTTGGAGTAAATTAAAGCAACCGACAACTACACTCTGAGGCTTGGAACGGACCCCAGTATTGTTCTGCGTTTCTGTAATCTTTGGTTGTAGAGGGCGACTAGGGGTGCTTACCATTTAAAGTTAAATTCGCCAAAAAAGCTAAAAACAATCTCACACAACCTCTTCACACTACCTAAAAGTTGTTCCAGATGGTTCTTGGCATTATTTTTGCCATAAACGCTATGAAGCTACTGGAACAGTTTGAATTACCTAGACGTAATGTCAAAAGTGACAGAAGTGGCAAATGTTAGTGGCATTCTTAGCGTTCTTATCCTAAATGGGACAAGGGAGAACAGTTACAAACGATCATAGTGATCACAACCACAGACGTAAAATGTGATCAAATTTATCGAAAATAACGTTATTAGCGTCAAATGGAATATACCCTAGCTAGTCTTTTACGGTATACTACGGCCGTACTCCATTTGAGTTATTTTAGAAAATTTTGACAAAATGTTGCGGCTATGGATCCACATTTAATATGCACCATAGACATAAAATGTGATCAAAATTATCGAAAATAACAAATTTAACGTCAAACGGTATACGCCCTACTTTTCTCTATGGCTAGTCTTTTTGATTAGTGCGGGCGATCTCATCTCACCACCGAGCAAGTAACATTTTACATTATTTTAAAGAACAATCATACAATAATTAATTTGTGATACATGAAAAATATGTAGTTGAGGTATAACTTACTAAACATCATTTTTATTTAGAGGTGTCAATTTGCATTCTATCTAATTACCTGTTTACCAAAAGTTAGGATGGACAGTGAGCACAAATTGTCCCATAAAACCAAGAAACGTATCAAAGAAGTGAAAAGGAAAGCTCGACCCGGTAAGTAAACCATTCACCCGAGACGATCTATTCAGTCGCCGGCACCGTATCCCTAATTTTTGATGCAATGCATCGCTTTTCTTCCTAGTTACAATACGCATGTAAATAATAATTAATAGGTATAACAGCATTATCTTAACTGTGTTGAGTACTTCTAGAGTATTCTTCAAGACAGGTATAAGGTCAGGCAGCTCTGAATGCGTTAATTCTGTTAAAACAATGCTACAGACACACTGTCTCTACCAGACAGCTACATTTTCTTACCATGTACTACTGAACACAGCCCCCTCTATTAAGGGGGTTATTAACAGAACCCCTACGCTTGGCAGATGGCTTGGGGATTGCAGTGTAAGATGTCAGTTCTTTAAAAGGTGCTGCTGTCCACCTTCTAGTAGTCTTCCTTCTAGTCTTTTCCCTGAGTCACCTCTCACCACAACCACGCGAAAATAGGGGGGTGCAATTTGAACCTGGCTTCCCATAGGAGAAATATAACATTTTCTTATTTTGGCATAATTATTAGATCACTGAGTATTTGGCTTAGGATATAAATTTGAAGTAAATATTTGTTTGGCCTCCAGTTCCATTTGCTGGCTGATGAGACAAAAAATGTATACTATTATTTTGTTTACAATCAGTTAGAAAATGGTGCATTTTGAATTAATGGCAGAATTACTTTAATGGCTTAATGATACAAAATATTAGATTGTGTATCATTAATCCTTTGGCATCGGCTGACCCACTATGGCCAATTTATGAATGAAATTATATTGTTATCATTATCGCAGATATCAATGGGTTAAGCCATTTCCAAAAGTATTGTATAGGTAAGATACAAATGGGCTCGTCTTTAGAATCAGTATACATATCATATACATATAGCCGCAATGATCCTGCATTATTTTGAGAAATACATTTTTAAAGTTTTAATATTAAGATTGATTATTTGTGTATTTTACACATCTACTAAGTACATGGCATAGCCTAATGGGCTCAAAATACTTGTCTGACTGTTCCTGACCGTGAATTAATAGGGTGGCTTAGATTAGGTTGAAAACTGTGACAGAACCAAATTGGACCACCCACCTTCCAAGTAGTCTTGTCAGCCCTACCCTTGAGTGTTTTTACAAGCCGAAAGCGCGGAGGGTGAGCAGCGCTAGTCTACTCGCGGTGAGAAGCAATGGATGAAGTGAAGCCGGAGCGGCTGAAGCATCCAGCCTTCACTTCAGACAGCGTTAACTTCAGATTTTTTTAATAAATATTATTAATAAAAAAAAAAAACAATATTCCTCCACCCCTCTGGGGGTATGCTAAAACCCCCTTCACCCCGTCCTTTAGTATGTATGTATGTATGTATACCGATTCTAAAGTCCTTCCAAAAATAGTTATGTATTTTATACAGTGTAAAAATTAAAACCTGGTAATGTCAGGTACCTAAATATTACACACAAATCATATTAATATGCATATTTGAAACAGAGAATTCTGAATTTATTTTTTTGGTCCAGGTAGCTTAAACATGAGGTTTGCACTAAAAATACCAGACCCTTAAGAGAACCAACCAGGTATAAACAACTAGATCTCTATATTCTTAGCTGATTGAACCCATATGTAGCACGCAGAGATGATTAATGGACGCCCCCTTAGCCACAATAACTTAAACACAATAATTTTTGATCCTTTACTTTTTACGAAAAATAATGTTTATTGCGCCTGTGCAAAACTGGGGAGGTTGCTAGTTTTTTTTATAAGAAATAATAATAATTAGCAACAAAAAAGTAATTAGTAATCCAGAGCATAGTAGTAGCATCAAACTTGAAATTTGAGACAATTATAATTCAAAACTTTATTTCTTTCTCTCAACTGCAAACCAATGAGAAAAATACAAAGATTTGAAATCTTTACTTAGGTTATAATAATAATACTGTAGCTGGTCTAATTCATTGTCTTCAATATTATGAAAAAAAATTTGAGAGCACTCTGTAGGTGATACTGATGTATTGGCATCAGTATTACCTCTCTTTCACCTATTTTTTATTTATTTTTGTCTGTCTGTCTGTATCTTGGCAGCGCTGTAAAACTACTGAATGAAATGTTGTCTTAGGTTTTCGCGATTATAACACATAGTAATTAAACAACTTTAAACGGTGTCACCCCGTGACCATGATCGCTGCAAAGTGTTTAATTCAATTGAACTTAGCATGATTTCAGTCATACTAAGAGGTAGACGACTTACTTAGCATTCCATGGATTCACCGTGCGGGTGCTGGGTCCATAGCATTGCCGAGGAAGAGGCCCAAGTCGAGGTGCCTGGGACTTGCAACCCAGTGAGTAAGGTTAAGGGGCCCCTTTATGATGCATCAATGCTCCCTTTCACCGCTTGAGCCTCCCTCCCCAACCAAATTTGGTAAGATCCTACTAATGCCGCCTTGGATACACATTCTAGGATGGAAGTTACGGTTGTTCTTGACAGGCCAAGGTCTTTTAGTAGGTTGTATAGGGATGCTGGCATACCCCTTGCTCCAACTTCTACAGCATATAAATTAACCACATAACCGTTTTTGATTAATTCATTTGTTAGGTCATAATATTTGTTAGTTTTTATTGTTTGGTCTTTAGGTATGATTGTTTCCCACGGCACTGTAAGTTCTATAAGTACTATTTGTTTTAGATTTTTTGAGTATAAAAATATATCTGGTCTGGATGGCGAAACAACAACATCCTCATGAATTTTGAAATGTTTTTCATACCTGTCCATCAAAAGAGTCCAATCGGGAGCTGCACTTAAGATGGAGTAAGGCTTGGATTTCGATCTAGTAGACGACCCTTCTTTTACAAAAGCAACCTGTCGTTTGTTTGTGGTCAAACCTTTTTTTGCTCTAGCTACCGAGAGACTAGCTGCTTCTCGTATGATTTCGAGGACTCTATCATGACGGCGTGAATAATGACCCCTATCAAGGAGCACCTTGCATTATATATACTTTTTATCCCGAAATTCAGCACGGTTCCCTTGGGAGAATGGATGAAAGTCTAAATGTTCATTTATTTATTAACGCTTAGTCCAATTGCTTAATATGAGATAAACAGTGGTCAAATGTGAATAATTAGTCTGCAGGGATGGCAATTGCGAACAAAGTCGCAGGTACAGCTAGTTCATGTATATTTGCCTTTATATAGGCTGATTTAATCAACTAATAACATTGTTATCAGGCATACCATTCAACAATCTGCTACTTCTAGAAATAATCAGTTTATCAAATTTATATCTGGATTGGGTAAAAATTGTTTCAAGTTCTTTATTACACATGAACTATACTCGGTGCCATGTGCATGGCAATAGATTTCGTATATTTCGTTGAGTTGTTTATTTGTACCGTTGCGTCCTTTTAGGCCCTGTACCACGGAATTCTAGTGATACGAGTTTAGTAATAGACCATAATTAGGTTTCGTTGTACAGGACTTACAAGGACACAATGGTACAAATAAACAACTCTCAAATATACGAAATCTATTGCCATGCTTTTTGACACCGAGTATAGCGGTTCTTTTTAGGGCCCCATACTATAAAACCATATAACTAAGCCTCAGCTGGAGAAGCAGTGATGGCTCAGTGGCATTTGCTATGGACTCCCGTGCAGAAGGTCTGTGGTTCGGATCCCGCTGCGGTTTGAGCTTCACCGAATGGAGGAAGGGCATTAATATGAATGCCCGCCTGGCTAGCAACCACCCTCAAGTAGAAAATCTAACGGTGACCAAGAACCTAACGGTGTGTTCCGGCAGCTGTCCTTGAGAGCCAGTAATTCTAGTTTAAGTGTAAGTGATGACTACATCATCACTTACCATGATGACAGTATTATTATATGTTCTATGTCGACGGTGTTAACAGGCTTAAACTCAGGCAAAAACATCAGGTGAGATTCTGATCAAAGGCTTACCTAACAACAATAATAAAAAAAAAACTGTCCGTCAATCTGACCTTTAAAAGGCTGTAATTTTGGAACAGTACTAGGCCACCGGATGAAATTAAAAAACAAATGTATTAATATGATGGATTGTCAATAAAATAATAATAACAATATAAATGAAAAGACTTCCCATACAATTACAATTATATCTTTAATGTTTTGTGGCAAGGGTACAAGTGTATAAATCTCTAATAATAATTATCTCGGAAAGTGTGTGACACATTCTTATTATTTTTTAGGTAGTTTTATGCTAATTTTATTGTAATATGTTTCACTTGTATCTTGCAGAGCTAGCTGACAAGTGCCAATGGACTGCTCTAAAATATGCTGGTAACTTTGATGAGTTCCTGAAATGCAAGGATAATGTAGACAGAATCTGTCAGAATATGGTGTCTTGCCAGGAGTTCATAGATGACTATGAAAAGATATATAAACCAGTAGTTATTACCAATGTACAGACACACTGGAAAGCAAACTACAAGTGGACCTTAGATAGGCTGGCCAAAAAGTATCGAAACCAAAAATTCAAGTGTGGTGAAGACAATGAAGGCTATAGTGTTAAGATGAAAATGAAGTATTATATAGAGTATATGAGAACAACGACTGATGATAGTCCACTTTATATTTTTGATAGTAGTTTTGGGGAACATTTGAGGAGAAAAAAACTCCTGGAAGACTATGATATCCCTTTATACTTTAGAGATGATCTATTCAAGTACTGTGGAGAAGATAGGAGGCCCCCATATAGGTGGTTTGTGATGGGACCCCAACGTTCCGGTACTGGTATTCATATTGATCCACTGGGCACCAGTGCTTGGAATGCTTTAGTATTTGGTCATAAAAGATGGTGCTTATTTCCCACTCAGACCCCTCGAGAACTAATCAAGGTGACTGGGGCCATGGGCGGAAAACAGAGAGATGAGGCAATAACTTGGTTTAAGCTTATATACCCAAAAACACAACTGGATTCTTGGCCCAAGGAATACAAACCGGTGTGTAGTTATGTACCTACTTATGATTCTATATGCACCATATGTTTTAGTGTGTTAAACTTATCATGACTCTATTTTGACAGGTGGAAATACTCCAGAAGCCAGGCGAGACAGTATTTGTCCCAGGGGGATGGTGGCACGTAGTTCTCAACCTGGATGACACGGTGGCTGTGACTCAAAACTTTTGTAGCCGAACAAACTTCCCTGTGGTGTGGCACAAATCAGTCCGCGGACGTCCAAAACTTTCCAAGAAATGGCTCAAGGCCCTTGAAGCTAATGAGCCTGACTTGTACAAGATTGCAAGTGGGATGGACCTGAGTCAAGGCACTGGGGTAGCTTCTGACAGCTCATCTAATAGCAGCTCTTCAAGTAGTGACAGTGACAGTAGTTCTTCAGACACCTCTGAAGAAGATAGTGGGCAGGAGAGTATCACAGCTCATAAGAAGAAAAGAAGACGGAAATTATGAAAGGACCAAATAGCCTTATCTACTACTACTAGCAAATCCTTTGTACCAAGTTACGTATTATAACATAGATTGTCACAAGTGTACCCTTTTGTATTAGTATGTGAATGTTGTTGATTCTACAGTGCTTTCTCTACGTCAAAATTCACTATATTAGAATTTTCAAACACATTGCTTATTCGTAAATGCGTGTCTGCCTGCAAATGTTTTTCACTTTTCAAAAAAAAAACTTGTCTAAACTGTAACTGTAAGCGTTAAAGCCAGTTTTTGTTCTGATCATAGCAGAACAAAAACTGGCTTTAACGCTTTCTAGCCTGTGGAAAGCATCTGTACACATTTACCTCCTGCTTCCCGACGGTACCCACCAGCTTGTTTGACCGTATTTCTTCCGCCATGCGTTTACATTGCATTGTTCCGGTTTCAAAGGGTTCTGTTGAATTTACAGCGACATGAGTCCGCATAACACCAGTTGGGCATCTGGCAAGCCAGATCCGTCTGAATCCCTTAATAAATAAGCTAGTGAAATATACAGTGCATGTTTCAGAAACAAAGTTTTGAGACGAGGATGGGTCTATAGATATAATAAACCTAAACTTGTTATACTTTTTGATAATTGTTTTTGTTTAGAAAAACACATCGCAGCGCAGCAGATGCATCTATGTCTAAAGTAACAGACTAGTTCAAGATGTAAAACAAACATGAAATAAAGAGAAAAGGATGAAGATTACACAATTATTAAAATAAATGTGCGCATTTGGTTACTACATTTTGTCGGTTTTTATTAATTCAGAAAATGTTTGATGTAGAGAATGCACTCTAGAACTATAATTATTGTCACCAATGTATTTGACATGTGTATTGACTAAATTAACTTTTATGTTTGTCTTGCTAAAAATATATTTTTTGTTATTAGGACACAATCTATTCTTTATGAATAAATTAATATACAAAATGTACAAACGCATTGATATTTATTTCTTAACAGTGAAATAATGATTTGCTTACCTAAATATCCTTGCATGATCTTTGTAGTCCAGATAAATTAGGTGATATTTTTGAAAAAGGAGAAAACCTCTAGGGAATCCTCATCTCAGAGAAAATTTATAAATTAAACTACTAACAGGGGAAAAAGAAGAATCTATCTGATTTTATGACTACCTTCTCTCTTTCTAACGTTATAATATTATAATGCCATCAAAAACAAAACTTGTAAAATAAACAAGTCTCGTAACTCAGTTCTTCTACCATAAAAAGTTTTGAGAATCAGGGGATTTCTGGAATAAGCCCCATGTCGGTCATTTATTCAGACCCTACTTAGGGAACTTTTTCCTTAAGTTTTTAAGTAATTAGTTGCAACATCTAAAGTGACCATATCTATGTTAAAATCTTTTATGGTTATAATACTTTGCGGGATTTTGGTACATCGCATCGGTATAACTTCATAAGACATGTCGCCATTCTTACTTTTTCATTCCGTTCCCCATTTTACAAGTTACCTTTGAACATAATTATATCTAGGTACCTATCTACACCTATTGTTTTATTTTAAACAGGGCGTCCCACGGCGATGCCACATGGCGGGGAAGTACCTTGAATATTGTAGATGGAACAATTTACTGAAAGAGACATTATTTAAATTTAATAAACAATTTAAACTGCATTCATAATTATTTAAATAATTAGTGGCTCTCCGAGCTGTAGACCTCGCGAGTCTGCCCTTGCATAGCTTACAATTGAATAAAGGTTCACTGTGCATGCTAATGGGAGAATGGGTTAAGAAACCTAAAAATCTAGATATATAATGTAAATTATTATTATTTTCTTGGACTTATGAAGACTTAAGAAAATCAATGACTCGCGGGCCCCAGCGAATGCTAGTTGTATCGTATACCTATATGCCTAGGTAAGTAGTAAATGTACAATAATTTTACATACTTGGTAAAGTATTTATCTCGAATTAATATACTGGCTACAAAAACATGGAAAATAAATAATTGATTATACGAGAGAGTGCATATCTCTTTTAGGCAACTGACGTGCGTATCAGAACATTGCCATTATATTAAGCGCACGCGTCCATAGTTTCTACATCTTATCATGTGCGTGGCGTTTGTGACGTCACGTCGGCTTAGCAGGAAAATTAGGCGGAATTGTCACTAGATATATTTTTTAAGTGTTTGCAGTCGGCACTTTAGGTGGGCCCCCGGCCGTATTGGAGAGAGATGTGAAAGCTTTGTTTCCGGCTCTTAAAGCACTTGGATTAGAGATCAACACTTCACAACATCATCAAAATGTGAACTCTTCTCTGGCAGTTCAGTTACGCCGGATTTGGAAGCCAAGTTCTCATCTCTGATTCCTGGACTTAAGTTTATGGACCGGGAAACCTTGTCTCTTCTTGGAGCCCCTTTATTTGTTGAAGGCATTCCCGAAAGCTTGACGGCCAAGTGTCATACCCTAGCTTTGCTTGCAAAACATTTCAGGTTGCTCCCTGCACATGTCTCGCTCGTACTCCTTAGAGCATGTTTCGCGGTGCCTAAGCTCACCTTTGTTATAAGAACGGCTCCTACTTGGATGTTCCCTGAAGTAGTGCAGCGATTCGATGACGCCCTGAAAGTGATCCTAGAAGAGACGCTAAATGTCAGACAAGATGATTCGCAGTGGAGCTAGGCCAGCTATTCGATACGGTGGCTTGGGTGTGCGTCGTCTGCTTGAGTCCGGTCCCTCCGCTTTTCTTGCTTCCGCGTGTGGAGTCACGGAGCTTCTCCCTCAAATCTTACCGAACAATGGTGATGAGATCTCTGTTCCATACGCGTCAGAGGCGTTCAGCGTGTGGTCGGCTGGTTGTCGGGCCGACAATGCACAACCTACGCCCGGAAGGCAAAGGGGTTGGGATGACATTGTCTGTAAGAAAGTCTTCACGCAACTTCTCGAAGTAAGCTTGGGAGCCTCACGAGCCCGTCTGAATGCCGCCGCTGTGCCAGAGTAGGGAGCCTGGTTGCATGCCTATCCTTCTCCACAAATGGGCACGCTTCTGGATAACGACTCTGTTCGGGTAGCGGCGGCACTTAGACTTGGCTGTGCTGTCTGTGAGACCCACACCTGCGTCTGCGGCGCCCATGTGGAGTCGGATGGCCACCATGGTCTCAGCTATGCTCGAAGTGCAGGTCGGTGACCTCGGCACCACACTCTAAATGAGATTATTAGGCGCGCTTTGATTTCAGCCGAAGTGCCATCAGTGTTGGAGCCCCCTGGTTTGTCCCGGTTAAATGGTAGGCGCCCAGACGGGCTCACACTGGTACCGTGGCATAGGGGTCGGTGTATTATTTGGGATGCCGCGTGTGTGTGCACTTTCGCTGCTTGCCACCTCCGTGGATCCCAGCAGTGTGCCGGTTCTGGAGCGAAGGCTGCCGCAAAGGGAAAATGCTCAAAATACGCCGATTTAGCCCTGGCATACGAGTTTGTTCCCTTTGCTATTGAAGCAACTGGCTCCTGGTGTGCCGAGGCCAAAAAATTTATTGCCGATATTGCATAACGTCTGAGGGAGAAAGGAAGGGACCCCCGCGCTGGGTGGTTTTTGACCCAGCAAATTTCTAATAGCATACAGCGCGGTAACGCGGCAGCCATAATGGGCACATTTGGGCAGGGTGCATTGCGTGGTGGAATTTTTGACACATAATTTATTTTATAATTTGATGTTTTATACTTTACCATTACAAAAATGTGTTAAGTGTTTTATTAAAATATTAATTTCATGTTTCCTTAAAATATTTAAAAAATATTTGTTATTATTAAAAATGTATTTCCGCAAATTAACACCTGAATCTATTCATTATCTTATCATATATATTTCCATCATTTTGATAAATATCCAAAAATTTTCGCGACATAAAATTTTTATGGATGTTCACAAAATTTCGTGAGAATCGGTTGAGAAATGAGACCTGTAGAGGAGAACAACCGGACATAACAAAGCATTTTTGTCTAAGTTGAAGCAGAGACGCTTCGCTCGAACTAAGTTCTCGCTCGGTCAATTACATGGTTGAACCGAGAATCGAACCCATTACCCGAGAAAAAAATACATCCTGTAGTTTTATCATACCTATCGAAAGATTCACTATAATGTGTAGTAGGTATAGGATGTAAGAATTGCTGGTGATAGTCCACGGCCCGACCAGGCCGCCCGACTTATATGCAAGTTTCTCAACCGATACTTACTTATGCATTGTACCTACCTACTGAAAAAGATAAAGTCGAAAATGCTTTGACAGTTGAACTTTGGTGTCAATGGTGCCTAACCCATCAATATGCAATGGAAGCGAATCGTGTCTTTGTCCATGATCGCCATAGAAGCATTTTCGTCTACGAATAAATATGAAAAGAAATGTAATTCAAGCTCAAAAACAACAGAACGCATACTATACCGCAGTGGGCGTGGCTTAAAAAGTGTACCGCGCGGCCCTGTCAGTTCGCCGCGTGGGCTCGAGTCATGCGGTTGTGCCGCGGGAATTTGCAACTGAATTTATCAATGTTCTTCTGCGTTGTTTAATTCTACATAAATATCATAGTGTGAAAAAAAATGGTTGAGAAGCCATACAAATATATATAAAAAACAGGAATACGTTTTATAAACTAGTAAATAACAATATTTTCGAAACCCATACTTGACTACCCTGGATAGTTTTATGCAACATGAATTTTACATTAAATAAAAAATAACTTTAGAACATTGTTAGTCTTAGAAGATTTTATTTGAAAACAATTCCCAATTTTATTGTTTCTTAATTTTTTATGTCACACATGTGCTAGAAATGTCATAAATACTAAAAATACTTTGAAAAAGGTCCACAATTCTAATTTAGTATTTGCGCTACTAATGACATAAAAATATCCTAGAGGTAGAGCTTAGGTCTGACAACTGTCAAAGTATCAATTGGTGTCGTATTTTTCAGTGTTGATTTAATTTTAGGGACATAAAGGACATAAAAATTACAAATAAATTGATCTTAGGTCTTATAGCTGTCATGCTTGAGATCTATTTCTAGATAACTATTTTATCATTTGCAGCCAAAATATAAAATAATAACAGATAAATACAACTTCAATTGTCACGTTGATAGTTGTCACACCTATGGCTGCGGTATTGTTAGTTCCAATAGGTATATATAATCCATTTACTTCATTTGGTACAATGGAGTACCTACTAGAATAATAGTTCTGAGCATGCTGGGCACGCTGCCAACTGGTAGAGGGCTGGAGTGTTTAGACTGCCTGCAAGCCTGCAATGGCAGCTAGGTTAACTAAATGCTTTCGTTGTAGTAGCTAAAAATATTTATTATAGATTGCAGCATTTTGTTAAAATACATACCGCCAAAAAAAACTTGATGTAGGTACTTATTAATGTAACACACGCAATATGAAATTATTAAAATTCAAATTTAATTCTAAATTAAATCCATTATCAACTTAAATAAAAAAGTTGAAATCCATTTCTACTCTCTTAGCGCATTATATAGATGATAACAGATATGACTTTTAAATTATAGAATATTATTTCCGAGAAAGTATTTTTAGTAGTATTCCAATCTACTGAAATAAATTGCATAAAAACTGTAAATCAATTTTATTGCAAAAAAAAAAGATGTGGTAGAAAATGAATACGTAAACAAGCTAACATATTGTGGCATAACGCCATCCATGCGCCTCTAAAGCTGGGTGTAGTGCGGTCCCAGCCTGGGACCGCACTACAGAGGTGCGGCGCGACGACGACGTTAGTATCTGAGCGACCATCTACCTAATGCATTTACGGAGTTGCAGAGCAATGCTGCAGCGAAGTACTTAGCAGCTACGGACGAACTTACAAAACGTATCTTGACGACATATACAACATACAGTATAGAATACTGAATATTATTGTACCTCCTAAAATTAAAAATAATCACAACACTGGGGTTATTTAAACACTTGTAACATTATTCCAGTTCATAAACAAGTTCAATCAAATATGCTTCTCGAACAATAATACTTCAGAACAGAAATCCAATCTCCTATAACTCATTCTAAATTCACCAGAAGCATAAAAATAGAAAAATACTTGTACCTAGAGACAATAACGTATACTCCGAAAGAACTTCTTAATTCATAATTTTTCACCTCATTAATAATCTGCCGTGTACAATTAAAGATTAAATCACAGAAAAAAATATTAAATCCATTCTAAACAAAATATTTTGTCACATAATAACAAATACTTTTATAATATTTTAAGAAAACATCAAATTAATATTTTAATAAAACACTTAAAAAATATATCTAGTGACAATTCCGCTTAATTTTCCTGCTAAGCCGACGTGACGTCACAAACGCCACGCAGCCAAACCGGAAGAATTTTCGACGCGTTTCGCTTCTACACGAAGCATCCTCAGGAGGTCTTGACTCTTCGAGCGCACGATCGAGAATTCGTCGGCTTAGCAGGAAAATTAAGCGGAATTGTCACTAGATATATTTTTATATTTTTTAAGTGTTTTATTAAAATATTAATTTGATGTTTTCTTAAAATATTATAAAAGTATTTGTTATTATTAAAAATGGATTTCCGCAAAGTAACGCCTGAATCTATTCATTATTTTGTCACATAATTTTATAGCTATATAAAATGGAACTTCCTTTGTAGTGTGTACCGCACACAAATGCAATTTCACACAACTGGGCTACTACAATTCGACGAAGTTTCGTTATTCGTGTTTCGAGCGACACTTTACACAACGAAATATTAAATATTTAATATGCGTTACGAACATTATTGTTTGATATAGTCCATGGTTGGACCGCAACGTTCAACACAAACCTTGCCCGCTATGGAATCTCCCATACTACTCTGAAAATGCTGGTATGCCTCAATCAGTTTTAAGTCTTAAAACAGAGACGTTAAAGAACACTTTCACAAGGTAAGAGTCTAAGAGTCCTAGTTATGGATCGGCGAGAGGTGTCGCTACTGTTCTAGGAAATACAGGTTAGATATTTAGGATTTACGTTTATGTTCTAGAAACAGCGTGGCTTCGGCTGCACTAGGTTCTCCATAGGTATTTATATCCTCATTAGTAATTGTGTTCTCTTCATATTTAGAACTCGACTGACTACTTAATAAATTATAATTATATTATTTCATATTTGGAAAATGTACAAACCATACAAATGCGATAAAAAAAGGATATTCAAAATCTACTCAGGTATAGTACCACCAACTTAACTGTGCAGTTCGCTAGGGCGCTGCTGGTCAAGGAAATCAACTACAAACTGTCACAATTTGAAGGAATGTTGTAGTTCTTTTTTCTGCCGCCTGAACAGATAAGTTGGTGGGACTGTAATATTATACAATAAACTCTGGTTTTTAATTTGAGATCAAAAATGTAAACATAGGGGTTACCCGTGCCAAAAAATAACAAGTACTTAGTAATCATACTAATTTTGGAAGCGGATGGAGCATTTAATGTAAAAAAAATATATTTAATGCTGTAGGAGGGTATGATGGCAGACGGCGGAATCTTCAACAGTCGGCCTTAGAATAAAAAAAACTACGGTCCACTAAGTATAGTATATATTGTATATTTTCCCAATATTACATATACAGCTAGCGATTTACACGTATATCAGAGTCGATCGAACAACGAAAGGCCACTTAAGAGTGAAGTGAGCACTATACGTGAGGTTCTATACGATCTGAAGTTGTCTGTTGTTCTGAGTGAAGTTAACATCGCAATGTCTCATAGATTGGACGTAATACATCGTTTGCGTGTTTTAACAATGCATATCGCCATCTAGCGGCGTCCGCGTGAAACAAACTTAACCATAAACAAACATTTCTGGTTTGAATCTGCGTAGGTGTCGTAAGATGGCGTTGCACATATTGTATGAATATTCGTAGGTGACGGCGTGTTAATTGTGTGGTGTTACAGTCTCCCCGATCAATTCCGAAGGCGTCCCGACGAGGTAAAAAGATAAGGTAAGCATGCAGTCACCATTTGTTATTCTTGGTACGTCCTCTGCCTTTGCGGCTGGATGCATTATCTACAATTGCTGTAGTCGGAACAGAACTTTTCTTTTTAGGTCTTCCTCTTTTTCTTAGAGGTTGAACAGGTTCAGGAATCAACGTCTGTTGTCCTACAAACGGAGTTAGAGCAGACGTATGGTACGTCCCCATAGGCACAGTTGGCGTACTAGGGTTTGCAACAATGTAAGCAGTGGGCCCGTGTTGCTTTAATATTATGTATGGTCCATCGCTTTGGGGCGAAAACTTTGCGCTAAACCCTTTGGTTGCATTGCTGATTGGATGTAACGTTACTAGAACGCGGTCTCCTATTTTATACTTCGGGCTCTGTCGTTGTCGCTGATCAGCGTAACACTTCAGACTTATTTCTTTTCCTTCTTGAACGTGGTTCGCAGTCGCACTTCTAAGCATACTAGTAGGCTGGAGTAGCTTGGGAGTGATCTCAGGGATAATATTTTCTGATACATAAGGGTCTGGACCAGGAAAAAGTTCTTGAGATCGCGGCGATAGATCTACACGCATCTCCTGTATGTTTAGTTTAGTATCACGCATCATGTAGTCAGCGTATGGAGAATAACCATCGAATACCGTCCTGGTTTTCTTTAAAATTGATTGATTGGTTTCAAGCTCATTACGTTTCACTTTGTAGTTCATGTATGCGCTTTCTCGAGGTACTGCAGTCTCCTGCATTTTCAGCGGGACTTCCCATGTTTGTGCAGATTCTATGTCAGGATAAGTCATCTCCAGAGCATTACTGACTGCCTCTGAGACGAGTTCACCTGGTGTTGATTCATTAAATGTGATGAAATCTTCGTCGTATATCACTGGTCTTGAACTTGCATCTGTATGAACGTTAACCGTGCAGAAATCCAATTGTTCGGTTTTGATATGATATTTATTTGTTGCCGTGCATGTTGGACAGTTTGTCCGAACGACTCCAGGTGCACCACATCCGTAACAAGATAACTTGGGCTGTGATGGTGACGGTGCTTGTGTGTTCACTTCGCTCGTGGTGGCCTTTGAAGAGACTTCGGGTGCTTGTTGATATTTTATTTTCTTCAAACAGTTCTCGGTTAGGTGACCAAAAACTTTACAAAACCCACACCTTAGCCTTCCTACCTGTTCACCAATCTGGACAGGTGGCTTATTATTTTGCTTCTCCATATTGAGTTGTTCTACTTCACGTGCTGTTTTTAACAGATCATCGTACGTTTTGAAAGTTGTTCGGGGTATACGTTCCCGTATATTTATATGTAACGAATAATAAATCATATCTAGTTGCTGCGTTTCGGTATGTTCAGGTCCAGGTAATAATGAAAATAACTGACGTTTTGTAGCAATGAAGGACTCTGTCATGGTAGTTGCAGGCTGTTTAATGCTCATGATTTCGTTGTAGATCATGCACGCTGGTTTCTTTGGGGCAAAGGTATATCTGATATGATCTTCAAATTCTGCCCAGGTTTTAATTTTCCCTTTGATACCTTGCCACCACTTTCCCGCGTCCTCGCGTAGCAAAAAAGCGGTAAGCTAGCCAGTGCTTCAGTATCAGTGATATTTTCTATGTTCATAAACACGTTGACAGCCGAAAGAAACGCTTCCAACGTCTCTGAATCCTTGCGGCCATCATAAGTATGTTGGCAGAAAGCCAGTGTGCTACGTCTGTTAGAGCCGAGAGTAGCTAGAAGTTCCCGAAATTGGGCGTCAGATAGTGCCATATTTCGGTTTTCCTTTAATTGTAGTCGTCCGCCCACTCCTCGTTACAACAAATTTAGGTTGATTAGGTTCTTTATTTGACCGAGTTGCCAGCGTGTTGTCTTCGGTCTGGTTCCTGGAACTACTTGGTTGAAGCTTGAGGTGGTCCAGGTCTTCTTGCCCCACGTTGGGCGCCAGATGTAGGAGGGTATGATGGCAGACGGCGGAATCTTCAACAGTCGGCCTTAGAATAAAAAAAACTACGGTCCACTAAGTATAGTATATATTGTATATTTTCCCAATATTACATATACAGCTAGCGATTTACACGTATATCAGAGTCGATCGAACAACGAAAGGCCACTTAAGAGTGAAGTGAGCACTATACGTGAGGTTCTATACGATCTGAAGTTGTCTGTTGTTCTGAGTGAAGTTAACATCGCAATGTCTCATAGATTGGACGTAATACATCGTTTGCGTGTTTTAACAATGCATATCGCCATCTAGCGGCGTCCGCGTGAAACAAACTTAACCATAAACAAACATTTCTGGTTTGAATCTGCGTAGGTGTCGTAAGATGGCGTTGCACATATTGTATGAATATTCGTAGGTGACGGCGTGTTAATTGTGTGGTGTTACAATGCTATAATTTATTACATTAGTATGAAACAATAAAACACTATTTTATGAGGATACATATTTACGCATATATTCAAGCCTAAAAAAATTGTTTTACTCTTATAATGTTTTATAAAGTTGCCATTCGAGCTTAAATAGTTTTAAATTATTCTAATTCATAATTCATTTAGACATTATACCAACAGTACTTGCGTTATAAAATAACATTTTACTACAGCGTCAATAAAACGATGACTTTAAAATTAGAAAGTTGGATAAAAATTATTAAAGTTTACTTGAAAGTTAGTGCATTAATTTTTAGAAGTTTATAATTATGTACGCAAATGTTTAGACATGGGACTTTAAAATGAGGAACTTTGTTATTTTTATAAGACGTATAGAAAATATATATATCATCATCGTCATATCAACCGAAACGTCCACCGTTGAACAAGGTTCTATTGGGCAGATTTGCCATAATCCCCAAAGTTGGCGGGCGTCTTGAGGATCGCAGTAGAAGTGGTCAGTTCATTAGAAGGGGCTGCTTCCTGCCTTCCGGTATTTTTGTGGCCCAGCAATCCATGGGATGCTGGGTTACAATATTACCCCTATTTCTTCCCGTGGGTATCGTAAGAGGCGACTAAGGTAAATATAAAATGTATTATAGATATGGAATTATTTCAATGTAATAAAAATGTGTGAAACTTAACGCAGCAGGGTGCGCAGCTACGGATTACGGAAGAATATGTTTGAAGAAAAACTATTGAATACCCCTGACCTATCAGTTTGACAATGACATAATATTGACATATCTTTGTTTACATTTTTGACCTCGAATTAAAAACCAGACTATAGTGCTTAGAATTATCCCTACAAAGTTAAGTTAGTACCTAACCTGCAAATTATATGCGAGTAAATAGAGCATTTTCAATTTAACCGGGTAACACAGATTTGTAACATCATAGAGTTTTATTTATATGAAATCTAGACGCCACATCCCTGGAGAAATTTTTGCCTATAACTTCTTTAACTTTTAATTTTAGGCAAAAAGTTATAATAACATATTTGTAGGCAAAACAATTTGCTACAAAATGATGACGTCACATTATTTTGTAATACATAGTTTCCGAGATATCGTGAAAATGTGTTTTCACCCTTTTTTTCAAGATGGCGGCCGGGGGACAAGGGTGGCGACCCCACAAACTCGAGATTAATCTTCTATTGACACCCGCACATGTCCCAAAAATAAAATTGCGTCCTCTAAAAAATGCAAATGCCAGTGTTGCTCATGTAACATTTTATGGACTACTAGCCTTTTATTCTGTGAAGTATGGCCGTAAACAGACTACGGATTGATATGAACACAAAACACGCGCTTTAGAGCGAGATGACGTGCGTTGCTGGCGGCGCGCGGCAACCCACTGTAGACTAGTAAACCCGTCTTGTCGCAGCAGCCGATGTACTTGTAGCTTTGTACCTAAAGTGCGGAGTGCGCCAGGCCTGGTATAACGAAGGGTTCATTGGCGAGAATTTTATAGTCAATCCCTACGGATTGGCATTATATAAAATAATTGTATATCAGCCATAAGTTATTTACGAATTTTGAAACTATCCCCGAAATTCACAAAACATTTTTTTTTTCGTGCTTTCCATACCAACGTAGTAGTCATATTTTAAATACTAAGTGTTCAAACCCGGTGAAATGAAGGCTTCTGGTTTTCCAGATTTCCGTAAAATTAAGTATTTTAAAAAATAATTCGAAAAACCGTTTTGTATAGGAATTGTTATTTGACATTTAGGGAAATAATAATAATAATAGACTCATCAAGTTCACAATTAAAAAAACACACACAGTTTTACAATTTCAATGGGGTTATTTTATTGATTTGGCGCTCAGAAATGATCGCATCCGATAGGTAGCCTCAAGTTAATGTAGTTGCGCCCCACCGTACACTTTAGGTGCGTTCGTTAAGGCTCGATTGCGTTTGTAGCAGTTTCAAAAGTGGCATTTGTATATTAGCGTTTAGATAGAAGCTTTTCCTATTTTTGACCACCAATTACTGCATGCTATCCGAACGGCTTAAAACGTACTTTGACAACCGACAATGTTTTAACAATTTTGCACAGTACGAAGCATGGAATCAATCTCTAAAATTAACAAAAAAGTAGGTACCTATATTATTATTTCTTTATTAAAGACTTCTGCTAGTTACCTATATAAAAAAAAATGTGAAACTCTTCAATCGCGCCAAATACAACTGGCAAACCAGCAGTTGTCAAAAAACGATCACAACGATCCCACGGTAAGACATGGGTCAAAAATATCACTTTTCTCTGTCATTTGTAGCGTTTTCAAAGCTATCCGAACGGTGAGCGAAAACGATATTTTTGCTCACGAAGTCCCAAAACGAACGGCCCGTGTGATCATTTTTAGCGTTTGTGAGTGTTATTTTTGGCACCGATAGGCTATCCGAACGCCCTAGTTATAAACCACGCCCGCCGTGGTGAGCTTTGCGTTCTACGGTCTTTGAGTTTGGCTTACATTTCTTTACATACTTATTCGTAGCACTCGCCGTTATATAAAGCAGGGCACCCCAGCCAAACAAATAATACCTATCTACATAATCTAATTAAAAATCTACATAATCTATAAAAGTATCTAATTATTCTTACTTATTAGATTTTATTCAGATGCTACAGAATATCTACTTACAGAAACTTATTGAACGCGTGAGAAACAAGCCGCGTATTAGTGGTTATAAGTAACAAGTGCTCTAAGTCATGTGAAATGAAATGTGTACATGAATTGTAAAAAAAATGTGATGATTTGCGCGGTGAAATTATGCCACAACTCAACCGAGAAATAAAATAGGACCTGTGGAATTTTACACCATGTCCCGTGTAAAATTCAGTGTACCATTTGATTTAGTAATAATTTATGTAAGATAGCACAAAATTTATGACTTATCTCATTCATAATTAAAGCGATGTGACAGGGACAGTTTGCTTCGTAATTATGTAATGATATGTATCTAATATATCATTACAGAATTATATAATATCATTTATATCTAACCTATTAGGAACCGGCTAGGACCCGCGTTATATTTACCGGAAAGATTCCGACCAGTTTCGTACTGTTTTGAAGTCCTTCGTCTGGGAGTCACGATTGCGTGAAGCGACGAGCATGGGCCTCAGCGCGTAACTGCGAAATCTTTCCGGTAAATATAACGGGGGTCCTAGCCGGTTCCTAATAAGTTAATACATGTTGGGGACAGTAGCAGTAGCAGCGAAGATAGCAATGAAGCTGATTCAATATCAGGTGTAGAGTTTTTGGAATCCGATTTTAACTATGACTCATAGCTCCTATATTTGTACGGCTCCTCGGGGTCCTCGATTGTACATAAATAATGGATTATTTGAAAATAATAAAAAGACAGAATTAAATGTAATCTTTTATTTGATATTCTTTATAATACATTCGAAAATTTCAACAACAGTAGCTAACAAAACATAATTTTTACAACTCGAAAAAAATGTACTTGCTGAAAAATAAATAGTATCAACTCCGTTTATGCAGTGTATAGCCAGGGTTAACAGCTCTTGATTTTTTTAAATTCCCGCCTTTTTTCTTGGACTTTCGTTCAGACTTTAAATGACATCTCAAATAGTGCTAGATTGCCATATATTTACAAAATTAGTACTAAATGCCTTGAAATAATCTAACAAAATTATATATAACGGTCTATTTCTCGATGCAAAGTAGTAATGTTATTTTTTTTTATTCTATCCAGTTATCGGCCTCTTCTGCTGTATTTATTTCTCCCTGTGCTGTCACCGTTGAAGTGGTAGGCTGTTCACTTTCAGTATATTTTTTCAATGTTAATGATTACATAATTATCTTTCTTTCCTACTTTTTCACCTTGTTATACAAACATATCCCTGCTAACTTGTCTTTTTCTTTATTCGTGACGGGAAATACCCAACTAAAGTATAGCAACAACGCCTGGCTGCATTTTGAACTACGGTTACCAGAACTTATTAAGCATAATTGCGATTTAGTGCTAGGTGCTATACGTTAGATTTGAGTGCTAGACTTATGAAAATAGTGCTAATTCTAGCACTGAAAGTGCTAAGTTGGCAGCACTGGCTAAGCCTAGGACGGAAATTGGCACTCATAGACTACGTGTCTTATTCATAAACGTCTTGAGAGTTAGTAGCAGGCCAACTCAAAATTGTGTAAGAAAAAGTGTAATGTAGGTCTAATGCATGGAAGTAATAAGTTCTACGTACAACTAGTACTTATTACTTCCAAAGAAACCATCACGTCGCAGGAGTAGGAACTCCGAAGACGATCTTAATGTGTTCGAAGTATAGAAAACGACAACAATATATAAATACACGAAACCAGGCGAATTAAATGGTGAAATGTGCATGTGCCGACAAAATTCAATATATTTCTATCTCTTTCTACCTAAGACATTAACATAGGGTTAAAAAAATCTTAAATCCATGTGTAATATTCCCTACATTAATACAATCGATCGATTCGTGAATGGATACAACACTCTTTTTTGTAGTTGGCAACACAAAGTAATATGCCAGTTAAAATTGTCTATGATCTGACTCTCTGGTGCAGTGCAGTAGAGATGGGTAGGTCCGAGGATAACTCGGAGTTACATCCGGAAGTACATCCAACTCTAAAGACCTACATCCAGGTTCCGTGTCCGTTGCACCCATATGGGTCCGGCTACTCAATATGATCAGCGGACTGCGGGATCGCGAGCACAATGCAACGACAGAACAATGATTCAAATTCAATAGCTTAAATTATACTAAACATTTATTACTATTAAGTAAATACTGTTTCAATAATGGTTGTGTAACATCATTGATCAGTGAAGATATGTAGGTATGTAACATAAAGGTAGGTAGGTCACACTTGAATAAAATATATTATATTTATCATTTATTATATGGCATATTAGTATGGCAATATTGGCATTTAGCATTTTTTTCAGCACTGTAACACGCTATTTATTTATAGTGATTAAATAACACACAGCAAAACAAACAAAAAAAATACGAAAAACATTTTAAGCAAACGTGCAGCCGTTAAATTGAATCGTCTGATGCTGACGTCTCGCTCAGTTTAATAGCTTTGCGTCGCACACTTTGTTCGATCCGCTCGCACACGCGCGTCTACGCAGTCCCACCCGATCCACGCGTTACCGCACCGCCGCGCCGCCGCCGACACGCGCCGTGTCCGGACACGATACCGCTCCGGAACGCGATTCAGTTCCACTACTCAGTGCCTCTAGCAAGGCAATTCGGTCGGCCGGTACTGTTGGATCGGTATCCGAATTGTGGTTGGAAGTACATCCATCAATAACGTTAGTGATGCGGATCCTCGGATTCGTATCCATCCGGACCTACCCATCTCTACAGTGCAGCCATTCCCATTATTTGATAACTCTGTCAAAGTTTTCTGAAAATTACGAGCAAAATGCTGAAATCAGCTGGTGGTGCTTTTGTAAATGTCTTGAAAAGGTCCATGGCTCCCGCGACTAGAGTTGCGGCAGTCTCAGTTCGCAGAAGTCACGGCGGGCCTGTAGAATCGGACGAAGAATTCGACTGCAGGTGAGACTCCCTTGTTGGAAACTGACGTTATGTAACTGAAAAGGGTGATAAGCCACCGGTAATTTACTAACACGAGTAGGAGTAAAGTAAACTATAAAGAAACTACGTTAACATTACAATAATTACTAACTTGTCGTTTGTATAAATTAAATAATATCCAGCTAGGAACTATGATAAAAATATAACCTATTTCAGAGATAAGGATATTATTAACTAAACTTAGGAATAAGAACTGTATTAGGTATTTATCTAACACACAGTACAATTTCTATTCCTAATATTATCTAAAATCTAAAACAAATACCATGAAAGCAAAAGTTTGTTGTGAATATTCATCTCTAAAATGTTCATCAATTTTAGAGGTCTGATGTAATTTGGTACATACATAGCACCGATTTACTGTTAGAAGTCAATATATCTCTGTCATAAAAAGGGTTCAAAATAAATCTGGAAATGTTGTTTTCCTTATGCCTAGTCGTAAGTATAGTGGTTCTCTGTTATTTGATAGTACTGTATTATATTACAAACAATTTTTTTTCACTCTGCACTCTCAATTAGCTGCGATTTTGATAGTCACTTAACTGCCAGGAAAAAATGTTTTAGTTGTAATGTACTTAAAAATTTATCACTCACACTGATTACTACTAGATAGCTAGCATAAGTCTGCTTCCTCGTAAGGAATACAAGTCGTCCATACTAAGCCCACATTGTGCCCACAGTGTTATGAAATATCTCTAAATTTAGTGTGCCTTACAGGAAGTCCTTCTCAAACTCTTTCCATCTTCTTGCTTTGTGACCTCAGCTTAGCCTAGCGCCACCCCTATACAATTAGTACTGTTACAGTAAGGTGGTGTAGGTGAGGTACATCATTCTTTGTGTCTTACCATATTAATGATGTACATTATTTTTACAGGTATGAAGCGTTCTTCAACAGAAAAGACATTGATGGGTGGGAAATCCGCAAGGGTATGAATGATTTGTGCGGCATGGATTTGGTTCCCGACCCAGTGATCATCAAGGCTGCGCTCCATGCATGCAGGAGAGTTAATGACTATGCTCTCGCTGTAAGGTTCATTGAGGCTTGCAAGGACAAGTGCGGCAATAAAGTGAATGAAATCTACCCGTACATCATCCAGGAAATCAAACCCACACTAACAGAGCTCGGAATTGAAACCCCAGAAGAGCTTGGCTATGATAAACCGGAACTAGCCCTGGAAAGTGTTTATGAATAAACTGTCTAAATTATCAATTTAAGTTGTAGAAAATTTGTATAATAGTTTTGTTGTCGACATTTTTATTTTATTATTGTGAGAAGCACAGCCTTCGTCTAGAAGTCTTTTTGGTCCACCATTTAAAATCGACATGCTGTTTGTTGTCTAATGTATAAAGCATTGGAAGCATAATGGATGATGTTTTATTTCTCCTTAGAAATATTATTATTATTATTATTATTATTATTGAATAATAGGCGAGCAGCCACAGGCTGATGTGCCTATATCTAGGTTGGTGTGTGTTTGTCCATAACTGTTTATAAAAACTATTAAATTACTATTGTTCCACTTTTACTATTAAGTTTATTTTCACAAAACCACTTGTCAAGTCTACTTTTAAAACTATTGGTAGATGGAGCATCAATCACTTCCTGCGGTAACTTGTTCCACAACATCATCACTCTGTTGTTGAGGGAGTGATGTCCAACATTTGTCTTTGACTTCCAGCGAGTGAGTTGCTTATTATTATTACATCGTGCTCGAGTAGTATCACTGAGCTTGAAGATGGAAGGCAGGTTAGAGCAGTTGTATTTGCCCGAGAGAATTTTATAGGTTTCGATGAGGTCACCTCGTCTACGCCGGTCTTGTAGGGTTGGCAGTTTTAAAATCTCTAGTCTTTGTTCATAGGTCTTCTTCTTCAAGCAATAGGGTAGTTTGGTCGCTTTTCTCTGCACACTTTCTAGTAAATTTATGTCTTTGACTAAATAGGGATTCCACACTTGAAAAGCATATTCAAGTAAGGGTCTAATGTAAGTTTTGTAAATTTTCACAAGTGTTGCTGGAGTTATACATTGAAAGGAACGACATACAGCATACAAGATACTGTTTGCTCGCTTGACAATGTTATCAATGTGATCAGCCCACTTGAGATCCCTACTGACGATGACTTGTTATGAAATATTTCATGAAAACTGCCTAATAATGAGACACCATCACACGGTGCGTCCGTGGACGCGATGTGATGAGACGGCTTGTAAAACCTATGAATAAATATAAAAGAAATGTAATTCACGCTCAAAAACTACAAAACGCAATCCATACCGCGGCGGGTGTGGTTTAAAAAGGGTACCACGGTTAATTTTTAACTGAATTTATTTATTTATCACTGTTCTTTTGCGTTGTAAACAATGAATTTAGTAGATCATAAAATACGCATATCTAATCGCGATGGAAGCAAGAGAAGCGAATTCGATTCTCGATCGACTTAAAAATTCAGTAAAACCTAAGTTAGGTGTTTTAGGACATTATCGTCCTGACGATGCCAACTTGTATAAGTTGGCATCGTCAGGACCACTATGTCCTTGTTATGAATGAATTTCTATTGTTATCATTATCGCCGATGCCAATGGAATACAACTTACCTTGCAAATTTTTTACCGTTTAAATTTGCCTTGAAATTCAGTAGAAAATTTTTTGGTTTTAATCTGACTGGGCTGTTTATTTATTGAAAGATGACCTTCGCGGAAATCGTTGACAGTAAATCTTCATAATTGAAAGTAACGAATGTTAAAACGTTAATGTTATAATGAGCAAAATTAGGTTAGACGACATTCAAATTACGTGATTTGCTAAAAACCGTAAAAAATATTAATCAAAGAAATTCAAATTGAAGACAATCAGTTGTTTTAATACTGTTGGTTTTCTACTAGCAGATCACGTGCTACATGTTTTGAAGCTGTTATAGCTCAGTCGCAATGGATATGCACTGCCGCTGCTGCGCAGAAGGTCCATGGTTCGAGTTATGATGTTTTTTTTATAAACTTTCAGTAAAATATTTCAATTCGAAATAGTACCCGTGATATTCTACATAATTATCTGGGCTACAAGATACAGGCTTGGCCTAGTTTGGGGCCCATTGGTGATCTGTAATGGATTTTTTTAGAAATTATAATTAAGTTACCTTACTAATTTTAACTAGAGGGAAAAAATATAGTCAGTTCTTCAGAATGTTCGAGTAAGTTCCGGTTATACTACCCAGAACATATTTAATAAATAAAACACTATCTTTGCGTTTCACAGTCATCGATTTAGCCTATCCATCGGTTAAAGCTTGAAACGCGCTGCATGTTAACTGTCATTTTTATGTATTGGTTAGCAACCCGAAACTTTATTAGGACATTCTGAAACGCACCCTAAGAGTAATATTTGTCAGATAAGTTTCTTATACTTTGGAGTCTTACTAACGTTACCTCATGTTAGAAATTAACATCAGTTGGGCCTCAGGCTTGTTCCGTCACAATAACATAAAAAAAAGAAACCATAGTACCAAATTTATCTGATAAATAAATATTATTCTTAATCCTTTCGCGCCACTATACAGTTAACTGCGTGGCGGTAAGGCATCTTGCGATTGCCTGTCTGGCTATCAACAGGGTAGAAAGTTTGTCGATAAGCGCCAACTAATGTTGTTTGTTGTTGTATAAAATATTGGCATATTCAGAATTAAGAAATTTCAATTGAGTAAGCTGGAGACATTCACACGCCTAACAGTGAGTTGAAAACCAGTAATTGTAGGTTAAGCCTGTAATCACTACCCATTAGGAGAGATTATGGTCACAGGTATATCAGCAATAAAATATAGTGGATGCCTGAATGATCATTCTTATAAGTATTATAGGTAATTCCATAAGTAATCTTATAGCTATACAATATCGATAATCCATTATATTAATAGGAATACCACATACTAATTTACAATTCTCCATAATATAAAGTTGGTTTTGGTGGGTAACAACACAAGTGATATTCTGCCTGGAAGTAGTAGTGTACACTACTCGTGCAAGTACGCTACTGTTCGGGGGGAGTGGTAGCTTAGCGAGTGAAAAAACTGAATGAACGAGACAAGATAGTATCGATTGACAATGTACCTACCTAAGTCTTCCTGGCTTTCTGGGAATCAAAATGAACTTTACAATGGGATCCTCATATTAGTACATGATCTATCCGGAAGACTTAGTTCTGCTGCATATCCAGTTAGTAAGATAAGACTTAACAAAAGTAGAGCTTGCTTCGGCTAGGCTAATTTATTTCGCGTACTTCCATCCAAAGTAAGCATTAGTCGTATTGTATAGTTGTAGGGAGCGGCATTTGTAATAAAAACAATTTTTATCATCCAAAAACCAGCAGTTCGTGCTATATTATGTGAAATGTATAATAGCGAATCTCTGATAGACTTCTTCAGAGAAATTGGTATATTAACTTTACCGAGTTTGTACTTCATGTTTTTTATGCTGGTTAGGTTAGCCTTTGAGCACCATCTTACCTGATGGTAGGTGATGATGTGGTCGAAGATGCTCAGGCTAACCTAGAATCATTGGCTCTCAAGGACAGCTACCGGAACATTTGAATAAGCGACAGATTTTCTACTTGAGGGTGGTACTTAGCTAGCCAGGCGGGCATTCGCTAAATGCCCTACCACCATACTATAACTTCTGCCATCCTAAGACGACAACCGGGACCGATGGCTGAGCGCTTTCGTACTTCGGAGGGCATGAAGTACGGAAGCGCTCAGTAATAATGTCACTAGCGGTGAACATTTCCAAAAATTAAATCAAGAAAAAAAATATTATAGACTTATTAAACCTGCTCACAAAATTTCGTGATAATCGGTCGAGAAATGCGTCCTGTAGGGGAGAACAACCGGACATACAAAAGCATTTTAGTCTAATTTGAAGGCGAGACACTTCGCTAGAACTAAGTTCTCGCTCGGTCAAATATATATATTAACTTGAGCAAGTGTGCAACCTTGGGGAACCTATAATAACATAAGGGACCGTCCATTAATCCCGTGAGGCTTGACAAGGGTTTAATAAAAATCACTAAATGTCATAATGGGGGTGTAGTAAGATATCACGTGTACATTTATTTTTGCGTCAAACGCGCGATTTCTAAATCGAAAAGCGGCGTGTAGTGTAACCTTGACTCGTGCTTGCCAGGCAACGAATGAAGTCCCCGCGAGAAATTCAGGATAAAATTAGGTGTGTTCCGGCAGCAGTCCTTGAGAGCCAGTGAAATAACAGGCAAAATGAGACTTAACAGGTATGTCTCAAGGTGATGGGCGCAGTGCAATTCGTCACTTGTGATGAAATGCATCTGTTATAGGCAGAGGATACCGCTTAACATCAGGTGGACCTCGCGCTTGTTCCTCCAACATAACATAAAAAAAAAGAAAAAAAAAGGTAGTTAGATGACTATAATTAATACCGGAATTTAAAGAAATATTCTAAAAAAATTTAAAATCTTTGTATGTACTAAAAAAATCACGTGATTTTGAGTGGGGCAGAGGGAAGTCTTAAACCTCACCACGTGTCACAAAGGGGGGAGTTAAAAAGTACTTAGTGCTAAAAACACAACGTGAATAGTGGACGGCCCCTAAGTAATAAAAGCAATGTCTTCATGTAAATACTTTTATTATTATTGCAATATTCACACATTCATACCATATATACATTGACAACTCATTGTAATTTGTACCTAACAACGTAATTGTGCTATAATCAAAGGTATATGAGAAACAATCACGCTTGTGAAAATAAATAAGTTAAATTAAAACAAACATAAACTATCAACGGAAGATAAAAACGGAAGTAAATAAACTTGCGACAGAAATCACAAAAACAATAAATAATGGCTTCGTAATTCTTAAGTACTTATTTACAATTTTTGTACTTTACTATGCATTACTGACTAATTTCGAATTTAAACATTAGCGCTTAACATCCAGCGGAGCGCTGGTAATTGTAGTTAGAACCTGGTTTAAAGGAACGAAACGGAGATGGCGCTGCTAACCATCGGATCTCATTTGTTTTGAACTGTCTAGAGTTTGCAAGTGAGAAAAAATTATTCTGAAACAAAAATCAAGCAACCGACACTTTTTATTAATACCAATCAGTCTCTTTCGTTTGTGTCCCACTCTATTCGTGCGACTCGTCATTGGAGAAATTGTGGAAACCTCAAAATAGTTGAGATATAATGATTAGTGGCGCCATCTTCAATTCGTCTCTATAAAACCGAGTTATAATTAGTTTTCTGACACATAGCTAGTGAAATACGAAGGACGCTATTGCGCTGCCATTGCCATCCTTCCTCATTACTGTATAGTAAAATACAAACCAAAATCACACACATTGAATGCCAAACGTTCAGTTCAGTGACCAATCACAGCGCGCAGGCGTCCACACTTCGACATGTACCTAACAGATCAATGTACATCTATAATCGAAACATCTATTTGTAGGTACACAGACTAGATTTCTAAAATATGTAGACACGAATTTACTGTAGTTACTGTAATATTAACCCTGCGTAGGAATATAAAATTTTAATTTTAATGAATTCACGACACTAATATTTAAATTGCAATTTTATAATTTATCTAAAACTAATCGATTTACAAGTTAGGTACCTAACTTTACTAAGCTTACATAAATAGTTTAAAAAATATCCAATGAAAATAAAAATTCATTGCAAGACTAGAATGTTCTAATGACTCGGTAAAACGACTAGAAATGTTAAATAGGGCAGGTTCAACAATTATTTTAAGTAAATAAATTAAACAAATAAAAACAACAACGTCAAACAAACAAATTAAAATAATATAAATTATAGGAATGTATGGCATAGAAACACATTTTCCTCTTCGACACAGATCAAAATGTATCTGTTGTCAAATCATGAAAATTAATTCAACACTAGAACGCGATATATTGCACAAAAGTGTACCGCCCAGCATCTCTTAAAATATAAATAAAGTCTTATCATTTCAATAAATTAGTCGTACATAGGTTACAAATTAATTTATAAGTACCCATTTAATGGCGAATAAGTTAGCTTAATTAATTTCAAATTTACTATGTTGTTCTTTTCACCACTCCAAAAGTCACTAAAAGTTTTGCGTGTCGTTTACGCCCCGGGATCGGATGCACCGTTCAAAAATTAACTAGGCGTGTTTCATACGATGGGAAATCACTTAACATAAGGTACATGTTTGTCTCCGATGACTAGTGTTTCGTTGAACGTTTTAGGTGTCCGGTCAGAGCGGCGGGCGGGCCGCGGCCGCCTGCCGGTGGCTGGGTGGGTACCGCCGCACCGGCCGCGGCCGGGGTCCGAGAGCCGGCGGGGGCCCGGAGGCCGGCGGGGGCCCGGGGGCCGGCGGCGGCTCGCGGCCCGGCGGAGGTTCACCGGGAGGATCGCGACGTCAGCGGCGGTGGCGCCTCAGAGGCGGTCACCGACGCTGAAGACGCGATCAGGGTGTATAGCTAGGAATCCGTCACCACAGTTTCTCGCTCAGATTTCACACTCTGAAAATTATAATAACTCACTTTAGTATCTATATACATTTTAATGTATTCAGGTACGAGCATTTGAGCAGTAGAAGTAAAATATCCAATATATTTTGGTATTTAGTATTTTTAAATTGAGGTTGCTGCAATTTTTTTGTTTTCATATATGAAAACAAAAAAATTGCAACTCAAAAAAACTCGTATACGAGTCAATCTAGATAAAATTAACAATGACCAGATTTCGCAAGGGAAACTACTATATATATAACTACAGAATGGCCGCACTATTCTTGTATATATGCATTTTATGGGTATACTATATATACTCAATGGTTAAGAGTAGAAGACGCCTATAGTGAATTAAATTGTAACACATATTTAAATTATCAATATAAAAGCCAAAATATAATAATTTGTAATTTCTTAAAACATACTATTAGCATTTAATATTTAGATTTTCAAAAAAGCTGCCTTCAGGAACACTGTTAATCTCACAAAGACGAATGTTTTTTGGAAATCGGTAAAGTCCTGTTGACAGACAATGCCTCTGCCTGTTCCAAGTGCTAAGAAACATAACAGTAAGTACCATGGCCTTGGTGAGCACGGTGGCGTCCTTGAGACTGAGCACCTGCAGCACCTGCGTGTCGGTGCCCTGCAGCATCACCTGCGCCACGCCGCCGCTCATCGACAGCGCCTCGGAGATATCGCCGTTCTGGTCCACCTGACAACCACGACAATGTATTACTTACCTGCCCTCTATCACTCTAAAACTTCTCACTTAGGTATTTTGAAATAACTAGCAAAAAGCTGAGTTTTGTGAGGGCTCGCGTTTATTTTACAACCTGACTCTAGAGGTGTCATCTAGTATTAAGTAGATTAACTATGATGCATTTAGGTATTGAGTTTAGTTCTTTTGCAGCAATGTTAACTTTGTTTTATAACAGATTGCGTTAGTAGTACACATTCTATCCAATGAATACAAAATTGTTAATGTTAATTTTTGTTAATGGTTATAAAATTATTATTTTTTATCAGATATCAACATCTAGATATGAAGTTAAATAGGCGTGATAGTTTTTCAGTAAAAGGGGCCACAAAATGTACAAGTTGTGGGATAGTGATAGGGCTCGCTTCACTCGCCTTTTGCACTGAAATCAAGTCTAAGAAACTCAAGGGCTCATGATGAGACATGAGATGCAGTTCACACGAAAGATAAAGCCCGTTGATTTGTCTCTCGCGCGTCATCTATTTAGCAAGAAGTGCACGAGTTCGAATCGATAGAGGGCACGCTGCCTTACTATTATTGCCTGATTATATTTGTGAACAAAAGAAGCCAGTTTTCGACACTATTAGTAGTTATGTTTCAGTTGTTTTAATTACTGTTCGAAGAAATGGACCACGAAAACATTCGTTAGAACTTAAAGAATAACTGACCCAAATTTGGTATCTACCAAAAGAATTTGATACACCTCTTAAAATTGAGTGAAAATTCGGTACTTCAAAAATTTTAAATAGTTCCGTGCCAATTCTATATTACTATACTTAACTAGAATTTGAAACCTGGATAGCACACTTAAATATACTTACGTGTTACAGAATGTATTTATTTCAAACCATAGCACGCTATATTTTCGCCAGGAAACGTGCTAAAAACACCTCTTTATTGTGTTTTCCCTTACTGTATTTCGACCACTATGGATAAGTTTACGATTACAGAGTAAACTGGTCGAAAAACAGTGCATTTTGCAATTCGTGTGGGGTAATTAGAATAGATAGAACCTATTCCTGATTATGTCTGTGTTGTCGTATATTAGATGAATTTTAAAAGTACTGATGCAAAAGTTGTAGAGTACCTTTATTTATAGATTAGCGTGGTGTAATATGAGTACGGATGAATAACATTTATAGTATTATTGAGTAAAGGAAGGCTGAAGCAGGTACGGCCTCAGTACTCACAACTTTATTACTGTTAGCCTAGCCTATGATCACTATTTCACTTGCAGTTAAGTGATTGAGTCAGAGATGTTGTTCAGGCTAACCTAGAATTACTTGGTCTCAAGGACAGCTGCCGGAACACAGTTATGGCTGGACACACCAAGTTAGATTTTTTAGTTGAGGGTGGTAGCGTATCCAGGCGAAATTCGGATAAATACCATCTTAAGACAAACGGAACCGACGGCTAAGGAGGAAACGATCCGTGGGAAAAATTGAAGAATTCCCGGAATCGACATTTCACATTCCCGTTTTCTTCTCAAAAAATTAGATTTTTTGGCATATATCTAAGTCATCTGTCCTTTTTCCAACTGTATATGAGCCTAGATATAGTCTTTCTTAAAATGCCAAAATATAATTGAGAGAAAGAGAAAATGGCCACCATTATCGAGAATTTTGTGAAAGAAGGAAAACTACCAAGTCAATTATTTGGGAGAAAAGTTTTGGTTAATCACGCAAATCCAGCCTTCGATGTGGTATGAGTTTTTAACATTAAAAACTCATTGTAAACATACTTTATTTTAATATTCAGAGGCTTGAAATAAAATTCCAAATCATTACCTACTCAAATATTCTACGCGTCAAGCAAATATGTAATTATATTGGGTAATATTTATACCACAGACCTAAGTCTGTGGTATAAACATTATTTAGACTATAGGTATAGGGTGTAAATTCGGCAGTGGACAAATTATCAGATCTTCTATTGACCTGATATCTTAGCGCTATCGAAAACTATACACTATAATAAAAGTAAAATATATATGTAGGTATGTATATAACTATTGAATCAATTTATGTGGGTCCGGCGTACACCCATCGGAAAAATGACGAATAACATGATTTGAGTTTAGTGGAAGTGCAAAAGGCTGTGGATGAAAAGAAAAAAGCTTGGCTGGATTGGTTAGCAACGAAAGCTAACCAACAAGTACAAATGGCAACGCATGATGATGTACGTGAAGCAAGAAAGGATTATAAGAGATTGAAAAAGATAGTTAAAGAAGTTGTGTGCAGAAAGAAAGATGAACGAAAGGATATGTTTGACAAAAGGCTTTCTGATGATTTCCAGTCAAATGTTAAATTTTTCTGGAAATCCATAAGAACAGCTCGAGGCAAAAACACAAACTCAGAGCTTAATCAAATCAGGGGTCATGATGGAAGCATTATAAAAGGAGAAGAATGTATGTTGAAAAGATGGAAAGAATATTTTGAAAGTTTATTTGAAAGAGAGGGAACACTAGACCAGGTTCCGGAAACCTATATGAATGATGATGAAAATGAAATAGGTATGGATGAAATTTTGAAAGCGTTAAAGGGTATGAAATTAGGAAAGGCTGCAGGATATGATAGTGTCAGTCGAGATGCTGAGAGCTGGGCGAGGCATAGTAGCTAGTCTGTTGCACCGCCTTTTTAATATGTATTGGAGGAGCGGCCGTGTACCAGGTGACTGGTGCAAGGCTGTGATTGTGCCGCTTTATAAAGGAAAAGGGTCGCAACCAGACTGCAAGAATTATCCCGGAATCAGCCTCCTCAGCGTCGTCGGTAAACTATATGCGAAAGTATTGATTGAACGGGTGATAAAAGAGACAGATGAGAAAGTGTGGGATGCACAAGCAGGGTTTAGAAAGGGAATGGGATGTACGGATCAGGTCTTTTCTTTACGATGCATAGCCGAAAATGCTTGGCGAAAAGCCAAAAGGTCTACTGCGCTTTCGTAGATTTAGAAAAGGCTTATGATAGGGTGAGTAGGCATGAACTATGGTCAGCGTTGTCTATGCATGGGCTGAATGGTAACCTGATCCAAGCGCTGAAATCCCTCTATAAGGATTCCAGTGCTTGCGTTAGGATAAATGGGACATACACTGATTGGTTTAACATCGAAAAAGGTGTTAGACAAGGATGTGTAGCGTCACCGTGGCTGTTCAACTTATTCATGGATAATTGTTTGACAAACCTGAAAGACAGTGAATGTGGATTAAGAATGAACGAGTTACTCATCAAATGTCTTCTCTACGCTGATGACCAAGTGATACTTGCGTCGTCGGTAAAAGAGTTGCAGGAGATGGTAAATGTTATGCATGAGGCTTTAGAAAGAAAGGGAATGAAAATAAATGTAAGTAAGACGAAAGTGATGGTGTTTGAACGAGATGATAGAGTGACCGATTGCAATATTGTGATTGGGGGTGAAAAAGTTGAACAAGTGAAAGAGTTTGTATACTTGTGTGAGTGTGAAAGTGATATAGAAAGGAGAGTGAACGCTGGAAACATGGTAAACGGAGCATTGCACGCTTTTATGAACAGTCAGAAGGTGTCTAAAAAGGCTCGTCTGGCTGTTCATGGGGGAGTGTTGGTTCCGACACTGATGTATGGTAGTGAAAGTTGGGTGTGGCAGAAAAAGCATGAAAGTAGAATAAATGCAGTGGAGATGAGAGCATTGAGGAGCATGATTGGAGTGAAACGGAGTGACAGGATAAGGAATAGTGTGATAAGGGAACGATGTAGTGTGAATGAGGGCGTAGTGACAAAAATCGAGAAAGGTATGTTAAGATGGTTTGGACATGTGGAGAGAATGAATGAAATGAGAATGACTAAATAGGTATACATGGGACAAGTAAACGGAAGTGTTGGAAGGGGAAGACCTAGGCGAACGTTCCGAAATCAGATTGAAGACGTTCTGAAAAAAGGCCAAGTCAAAAGTACCCTAAACCGACGCTTATGTATGAAAGGATTAATGAGTATAGATGAAGCGAAAGAGATATGTAAGGATCGTAGTAAGTGGAAATCCGTGGTCTCTGCCTACCCCTACGGGAAAGAGGCGTGATTTTATGTATGTATGTATGAGTTTAGCGGATATTTAGTACACGGCATCGTGTACATAGTATATGTAGTATGTTTGGTAGATAGTTTTAAATTTCTGTGTCTAGCCATTTGTGAGATATGTATTTTCATTTAACCAATATTATAAACAGGGATGATTTGTATGTAACGAATAAACATAAAAAACTGCCGACTGATTTCAAAAATTCTTTCATCATTTGAATCGGACATTATCCCTGATAAACATAGGCAACTTATAGACATTTAAAAAAGAAAACATGTTCTTTTTTTTAATTTTATCTAATACCCGTCCGAAGCCGGGGCGGGCCGCTAGTTCTATATAATAATAAACACGCTGGAGTACTTACTCCTAGTAACTTAGCAGCACTTTTTATCAAATAGATCCCAAAAGAAACAATTATACGAATAATTAGAGTACAAGGAGAGGCGTGTGTCGTTAGATTCCGCAAATATTCAAGTTGCCGCATGACAAGTTCTTTATAAAATGGCAATTAAAAAGGTATTCCCACAATTATTGCAATAGAATGCAATAATGGAAACATTTAGTTGATTATTAAATAGATATAATAATTTATTATGGTAATTTTTTTCGTGAGGCTGCTTGATAAAATTGTTCTCAACGTGCTCCCACTGGAAGTGTTATGCAAATAACTCATACATAGCTGGCCACACAAATTTTAATTTATCTTACAAATTTACGACGTGACATGCACTAAAATCTGTTAAACTTCGAGATCCGTAATTTTTCTTTTCTAATGCATATTTAGACAAATGACAAACATGTTGGTTAGCCAACGTACTACAATGGCAGGACCATAATAATAAAAGATAATTTACACCCTGTACGTTCGAATATCTTAATGGAAAATAAAAACAAAAAGTATACACACCTCGGCGTCGACAATCGTTGCGGTGCAAAGCTGTAAGTCGTGCATAACAACTACAAATGAAACAAAAACTTACACATTCACATTTTATTTCTAGCCATCATACTCACACAACAACAAATTAAAATAAAAAAATAAATATATAGGGTTTATCTTTCAGTCTAAAAATGCACGCCCCACCGTATTTATTTAAATGTGTGCGTGCAGCGATGTTACTGTGTACTCGGACACGTACACGCAGATCGCACACACACCACGATGACAGAAAAACCAACACTGCCGATGTGACGTTTATTTTTAGACTGAAAGATCTCTACTTTTAAAACACTATTAAGCTAGATTTAACAAGCAACACATATACACAATTATTGTTAAGGTTAGTGTTCATGTAGCTCTTTCCATACATATTGTTTGCCAGCTTTTCGTTTTTTTTTTCTAAATTTGAAAACTACAATTCTCATTGACAAAAAGATTCATCCGAATAATTTTGAATATACATAGTTTTACTTAAAACTCAGAATCGATATTAGGTTCAAGGAAACGCATGTTAAATTTCACCGAGTTGAACACTAATTATTTGTAATTAAAATATGACGACACTACCTTTGTATGCAAAGTGCTATGAAGACACTTTCCTTAAGTACGTATACCATTTGACGCTAAATTCGTTATTTTCGATAATTTTGATCACATTTTTTGTCTATGGTTTATATTAAATGTGGATCCATAGACGCAAAAAGTGGTCAAATGGAATACGGCCTAAGTATGAAATAAAAACCGGTCATGTGTGTTGTATTGGTGGATATATTATTATGCGATACGTGAAGCGATTGATAAGTTTCATAGCATGTAGCTTGTACTACCAACTAATGTATATATACATGTAGGTTATCATGAAATAAGTCAAATAATATTGTATATATTAGGAATTGATGCACCTAAGCTGGTATCTAGTTTTGACTAATAAACCTTGAACAAAATTTTGAACAATTTTTAAATTCTCTTATCTTAACAAAAACAAAATTGTTCAACGGTCGCATTTTTTTATTATGTTTTTATACGAAGGGAGATCAAGAAGTTTGCGGGATGACAGGGATTTTTAGGGAAACGGTCATTGTAGTACTTCATTCGATTCCCAATTCCGCAAAGGAACACATATCACATGAATAAATAACGTTACAGAATGAAAGCTGCACTACTACAAGCACAGCTATGTGTGCGTAACTAAACACTGATAAAACGCGCGGGGGTTGCAGCGACCGCACAGCTCGGATGCAGAACCGGTTTGAACCAGCTCTGTGAGCGGAAAAACGTGTCCTCTTACAATGTTGAACACTTTCTGTAGTTATCTAAATAAATATATTTATAATATATTTCTTTATTTTTAGTTCACGTATTTTCGCGTACAATGCGATTAAAATAAGAATAGGCCGGGCTCTCGGCTAACTTTACTCATATTCACGGCTAACTTCACTAATAAGTACGATCAGCAGAACAAACTTAAAAATAAAGCAGTGCCATATATTTATGGGTAATTTTAAATGAGTGACCCGAAATTGTTAATTTTGTTAAATTCTTATTTTTAAGGTTGACAGCATAGGCGCCATTTTGGTTTGATGAAAACGCGGGCGTCAGGGTCTTATTTCTCCGACAGTGTACTACGCGACACGTTTCCGAATGTTTATTGATTTTCTCGTTTAATTTTTTTTTGACTGTTTAATTTGTTCTTGTTGACTGTTTAATATGTTTTTGGTAATTTTATATTTCTTTTTGTTACCCGTTACGATGATAACGATGAGTCTTACTCAGTGGGCCATCAGGACATGCGGCATCGAAGAGCTAAGTGATTCAAATTAACATACCTAAGTACAAAATATTGCTAACAAATAAAATCAGTTCAAATTATTTCTGTGTTTGCTGTACCTACAGTCACCTACAACTTCGTTTACCTACCTATGACTACTTGTTTTTTACACGACTGCCCACATAAACGTGTGTTAAGTTTACAGGTTTCATGTATGTATGTATGAGAGTAAAAATAAATAACATAAAAAAATAAAAAACAAACTGGCGGATTTTAGACGCCATATAGTGAGAAAAACAATTATTTTTTTCTTCCAAAGCCATCGTGTTTGGTATCAAAATGATTGGCTTTAAAAAATATTCCATAAATATATTAACTGGCAGTTTAAATTTCAATTGATCGATAAAACACTTAACAAAAAATAAATTATTTGCATTCGGGTTTTATATTTTCTTTATTAATTTATACATGTTTTATCATTTCTTTTTTGCACACTGTACCAAGTTCTAGTTTTGACGTCACAACATGGCGCTAGTTTAATCGCATTGTATGAGATATGTTAGATTTATCGTGATAGCTCAGGTGACACTATGTACATAAAAAAATAAAAAAACAAACTGGTGGATTTTAGACGCCATATAGTGAGAAAAACAATTTATTTTTTCTTCCAAAGCCATCATATTGGGTATCAAAATGAAGGGCTTTCAAAACGGTTCCATAAATATATTAACTTGCAGTTTTAATTTCAATGGATCGATAAAACGCTTAACGAAAATAAATTATTTGCATCGGGTTTATTATTTTCTTTATTAATTCGAATACATGTTTTATCATTTCTTGTTTTGCACACTGTACCAAGTTCTAGTTTTGACGTCACAACATGGCGCTAGGCCGATCCTATTCTTATTTTAATCGCATTGTACACGTTATTTAGACCAACCCAATTTAGATAACCCAGAATTAGGTTACAGATGTGACAGTAATCAAAGTGACAATTAAACTATAATTTATATTATTATTTGAGTTTTAAGTTTTATTAATGTAGCAGTCACATTAAATTGTGACAACTGTCAAAGTTATTTATGAAAAATTATTTATCATTTCGGATGACTAATGTCAAACTTGTAAGATCTAGTACGTACTACTAGATCTGTTGAACCTACCAAAAGTATTCATCAATCAACTGAAACAAGGAATCAAATAAAGTTTGCTACATTCTCCTTTTCCCTCGAGAATTCTTTATATCAGAGAACTTTTTGACCTACCCTCGCACACAAGGCCCAGCTACAAAGGCAAACATATATTTAAAATGCGATATATATATAAAATCCTATTATATAAATATATAAACCAGTATAGAGATGTCGCTACAGTGACCTACAAACATGCACACAATATTACTAATAATGGTATGATAAACGACAATTCAATAAAAATGTATGGTATAAGCGAGGTACCATAACTCCCCTATAGTTATCAGGGGAGTAATGTGTACTATTATCACAAATTGTAATATATTTAATACATATTTAGAGGCACATTAAAATTTGAACTAATAATTTTACAAGTCATATCTATTACAAAATCACAACAATAGGTCAAATTATAGTCATGTGCGGGATATATTAAAAATCATTTATGGTTTAAATGAAATATCTGGAAATGGACTTGGAAATCGCACTACACAATTTTATTTAATATGATATGTATTGAGGTGAGTACTCAACTCATACAAAATATATTTTTTTTAATTGTAATTTTGTCAAGAAGTCCGCTAAACCATGTGTCATAGGCAAGGATAAAAATATAAAAAATTATATGTACCATACCTATGTATTATTTGGAACAGAATTTCTTTCTTTTGGATTTAGTTTAAAACATGCTTCAATAAAAATATGCTTATCGGTTTAACAGACAAATGACTGTTGCACGGCAAGTGATCGCACTTCACGATAACATTAACAGATATTGCAAACATAATAGAAATTTAAAGATGTAATAGTCAGCAATTATCACTTTTATTGACAATCGCTATCTAAAGAACATTTTGAAAAATAGAATTGTATAACATTACGGCACCTCGTTAACATGTTCCTGTGTAAAATTAAACTCACAAGTATGTTCGGTAACATGTTTAGATAATATATTAAAATTATTTGGTATACCTGAGCAAATTTCACTAGCATCGCTATTATAACACATTAAAATAATATAACTTTTAGATCACATATATAATTCATATCCGTCGCTGGAATAAAAATAATAACTGCAGTGACGTTTCAAACACTTTTCAGTGGCCATGGACACGAGATGGCTGAAAATTTTTCGCGTTTAATTCACTAACGTAATTTAATCGTATAACAGTTCAAGCTTTGTTAACAAATATAGCCAAGCGAGAAAGCTTAAAACAAAAACAAACGAGACCAAACAAGCTCTATAAATAAATTATCTATGTATAACTCCAACCAGAAATAAGAACTATCAGTCTTCTTTTGCTGCAAATCTTGGAATTATTTATAATTAGATATGTCTTCGTATTTCTGATCAGGCCATTGTTGGACAGCATTGGCAGTTCATTTATTATAATATGTATGTCTTTATGTATTGTATTTGTGCATCTTTAGGCAGCAGCTGTGTACATTAATAACTTATTACTGTAATCAGAGTGAAAATCAAATACGCGCTATCGACAGGGTCGACACAGTCGGATATACATTTTAAGATTACATTCGTGGGTATGTTGGCCAGGTGAGTTTAATCAATTTTTCGAGCAGTGCATTTATTTGATACTGTATAATAATAAGAACTGTATTTTTCAATCGGCACGTCGTATGATCTAAAACGGATCTAGTCCGGTAATGGCATCGTTCTGGCAAAAATATGCAGAATAAGTGACAACGCAAATGAGTGACAGTGACAGTTGCAAGAAAATCAAAGTTGACGTACCAAACATCTCAACTACTCTGTGGTTTATTAGCGTAGTGACGACACATAATTGCTTTATTGACTAACGTAATATAAACCAATTTGAACAATTTCGTAAAACTTTTATACTTTTATATGTACGGAACACTTCGGTGACCTTAATATTTTAAGATATACTTTGAAAACCAGTTAAGGACGATATGTACGGTGATGTCACCACGGCTTTACCAAAATTGAAAATAATACTAGTAATGAAGTTTTAAATCTCCAATATGAAGTTAACGAGAAAAAGTAAATTAACTAAATTCCACCAAAATCAGACGCGGGCGCGTATCCTTTTAAATAAAGATTTCTATATTTTTCATCGACCGCTTAAGACTACAGCCTAAAACAACGAAGTTAGTGTTTATTTTCAAGTAGGCGTCCATACAGACTATACACTGCGACTATGGCCTAATTGATGCACAAAAACAACACTCCTTGCAGAACAGGGACCTACCCCCGTCGGTTTATGCAATGCATTCGCGATCATTGACTAGGAAATAGTATATATAACAATTATGCTTTCGAACAGAAATGAACGACGGATGGTAGCCCCCCTGCGCAAGTTTACATGCAACTAGCTATAACAAAAATAAACTCATTTACACAACATGCAAAAACACAAACAAAACAAACACTTCTGTGTAAAATAAACTTATAAATTATTTAAATATTGTACATCATTGTTGTAAGCGACTGACTATGTCAATATAATAATACACTTTTTTTAATGCCGGTAAACAGCGTGGAAAAATAAACTTTTATATCTTACATTATTATACTTATTTAAGCGTTACACTTATGATTTGAAATATTTCTGTATGGAATATCTGTTGACCAAAGGACTTATTATTTTTATTGTGATAGTATATATCCAATTATGTTTAATGTTCATGTAACACAGCATAGAAAATAGTACTGTATATAGGTAAGTCTGACCGTCCAAAATTATAATCAAATTCGTTATCCTACGCCTAATTTAATTGGACATGTTTGAGTTTACCGTTCATATTTTGATCTATGAAAACTCGGTTATATACTATGTCTACTCGGTTCTATTGGTTTTCATAAACACGCTCTCTCAGAAAATACTCAAATATACAAAGGATATGTTTTGTCTACATACATTACATACAGTAAACGGCCGAAGTAGACGACTTAGGTAGCGGTCCACATTGAGCCATTGGTACCAAAAGCACGCTCAGAGCTAGTCCGAATTATGCGAAAGGGAGTAAAACGTTTGCACAGATGATAGGTGTGATGTCATCGATGAAGTCACCACACAGCTCTCTTAGCGCAATTCACATTGCCTTGCTTAGTAATCTTTGGCTCAATAGTCGCAATTAATTAAATTGTAATCTGAAATATTTTACAGTCATTTTATTACTCATAATTCTGTCTCAAATACTGTTTTGCAGTTAAGTTAACCTTTTGTATAGGTAAAAAGGTTATGTATTGTTTTAGATGGATGATGTCATAAGCACGCTGTTATTTGGTTCAAATTGGTAGTAATGCAAACGATCTTAGGCGAGCAAAATGAAACAGATAGATCGCGAGTACTCTTAGCGTCGTTGGCACTATCGGCCTCATTCGGCCCGCACCCTTAGTCTTGTTAATTTCATTTGGCACGGTTAAGAAAAAAATACTCACTTCTTTATACCTAATTGTAATTCCGACCTAATTAATACTTTGGTAAATAATTCTATAAGCATAATTAGCACTCACTAGAAGAGATCTTTTTATACTTAAAATAATAAAAATAAATTATCACATATTCTCTCACTGAAATGTATTTTATAAAATACTAATAGTGGTGATAGAAATCCAGTGAAAAAAGAAGTTAGTTTATAATAATTACTATTATACATTAAATGTTAATATTTGGAATCAATTCATTTTTTGGCACTATGCTTAGTCTTTCACAGTCCTATTAAGTCTAACATAATGTAATAAATTAAATATATATATATATATATTGATCTCACTGACTTTTTCTTAGCGGGATTGCTATCTATATTATTTGTTACCGTTATGTCTCTAGATATTCATCATTATATCACGAGAAAATGCCTTGACTAGGTAGTACTAGGTATTTCAAAATTATAGTGAATGCGAAGGTCAAGCAATTCGACACCGAGGTAGAATTACAGAGTCTTTTGTACAACACGAGCCTTCCCTTACTGCGGCAGCCGCTAGGTGTCCGCACTGGCAACTCACTACAGGATACACAGAGGAGTGGAAGCAAGGAGTTCAATATAATGTGGCAATATTCAAGCAAACTTTAGTCAAGAATGGTAATGGAGATTTGACATTTGTTTTTCAATGCAAGCTCTTTAAGAGGAAAGGCAGAATGCGATTTTCAATACAAATATATTCCTCTGTTTCTTCCTGGATAATATAGTAATTATTTTTTTACATATAATCTAGTCCTGCTGTATACACGCCCCTGCCATGTCCCTTTTTCAGCAACTAAGGATTTATAAAGAAAACTTGATACTGAAAATTGCAAATCGTCGTTTTACCGCCTTGTTCAGAGGGCCAACAGACAAATTTGAGACGATTTTAACATGTAAGAAAATAATAGGTGCCTAGATATGCAATTTCTTAAAATGTTTAAACCAAAATATCATTGCATTGGTGAAGGTTTGCAAGAGAAAACAGGTGAATACGAACAGTTCACCTCATTAAGTTACCTAAAATTCCATGCAGGCTTTGTTCTCTCCTAAGCAGTGCGTAGAGTATTATTTATATTATATTACATCTGGTAATATCTTTCATTCTCCAAGCTCTTTCCCACCAAACTCTTATATAATTCCTCCGAAAACAATGTCATATCTGAAGTTTAAATGTTAAAAGGGAATTCAGCTCCATTACCATACTAGTCATACAAAAAAGCTGCAAGTCCTGAAATTATGGTCAGGTTAATGACAGGATGTAGCGGCTGCGTGTGGATAGGTGAAGTGAAGGGAGGAGAGATGGAACAGAGAAGAGAGAGGAGGCTAGTAGAGATGGAGCGATCTGTTCCTGCGCGCGTGTGTGTGTGCGTGTGTGTGTGTGTACACCTGTACGATGGGCGTGACGCACACACCGCCGTCCTGCGCCGCCATCTGCGCCATCATCTGTTGGTACATCGGCAACGACATCACCTGCGACAGCGGCCGGCCTGCAACAATACACACACCTACACTCGCATACACAATTACACAATGCACAACACTCATTATAACTTAGAGTATCTTATATACATAATTAGTAGTAAACACGTGAACGAGGGAAAGCGAGAAGTCGCGACGCGATTTGGTGCGACTTATTGCGGTACCAAAAAATCCACAAACTGATCAGAGCGACAGCATAGGCAACGTATTATAGGTACTTATTGATTTTAATATTTTTATTATTGCAATAACACATGCTCTCCGCGGATTACACTACAAAATTACGAGTACTCGATAAGAACCCCATAGTGCACCTACTGGATAAAGTGTACAGACAAATCAATGCAAGATATTCTGTTCCTGAGTCTCTAAATCAGCTCAAAACAGCATGAATGGAATAATGTTTCTCAACACGTAATCGTGACAATGGTCAGATGCATGAAAATCGTACGGAAGCGATAAACAGTTTCCAGGGAAGAAATACAACCTTTAAATAAATTTCTATTGGCCTATATTTTGCTTTTCGTTCATGGTTTTAAACTTTACGATTTCTCTACATATCGGTCAAAATGACACTGTTTCTTTTCGTTCATGGATTCACGATTTCTCTTCATAGGGATCATAATGACACTATTTTGCTTTTCGTTCATAGATTCACGATTTTTCTACGTATAGGAGTCACAATGACACGATTTTGCTTTTCGTTCATGGGTCACACTCAAAAATTTCTCTACATAGGGTCACAATACTAACAACTCGACACCGTTGATGTCGAGTGCGTTATGTATGTGAGGATGTGGTGTGAGGTAGGTATGTAGTGCATAGAGACTCACACTCGCCGTCCTCGCCCGTGATGAGTATCTTTGTGTCCTGTAACGACTCGACACCGTTGATGTCGAGTGCGTTATGTATGTGAGGATGTGGTGTGACGTAGGTATATAGTGCATAGAGACTCACACTGGCCGTCCTCGCCCGTGATGAGTATCAGTGTGCCCTGTAACGACTCGACACCGTTGATGTCGAGTGCGTTATGTATGTGAGGATGTGGTGTGAGGTAGGTATATAGTGCATAGAGACTCACACTCGCCGTCCTCGCCCGTGATGAGTATCTGTGTGTCCTGTAACGACTCGACACCGTTGATGTCGAGTGCGTTATGTATGTGAGGATGTGGTGTGACGTAGGTATATAGTGCATAGAGACTCACACTGGCCGTCCTCGCCCGTGATGAGTATCTGTGTGTCCTGTAACGACTCGACACCGTTGATGTCGAGTGCGTTATGTATGTGAGGATGTGGTGTGACGTAGGTATATAGTGCATAGAGACTCACACTGGCCGTCCTCGCCCGTGATGAGTATCAGTGTGTCCTGTAACGACTCGACACCGTTGATGTCGAGTGCGTTATGTATGTGAGGATGTGGTGTGAGGTAGGTATATAGTGCATAGAGACTCACACTCGCCGTCCTCGCCCGTGATGAGTATCTGTGTGTCCTGTAACGACTCGACGCCGTTGATGTCGAGTGCGACGGCGTTGCCATCCGCGTCCAACGTCTGCACCACGCTGCCCGCGCCTACGTCGCCTGTGTGGATCTGCACAACAAACAATCATATGCTTACGTATCTCCCATAAACTCTAAACTGTCACGGTCATTCACACTATAGTTATTATTAGAAACACGATATTTACCGTGTTGTTGATTGTAATTTACCTCTCGATATTTCAGCACTGTTGCAAGCGCCATGATCACGAGTAAACTGAAGTCTATGCGAGTCGATGGTCGGCACAAGAGCAGACGAACCAGTCTACCCTCTTTCTAGTGGGTTTTTCGGCAAGGCGATGCTATTGTTGTCACTGTCATTCACAGCATTATTTAATTAAAGAAGAAGAGGGGAGACCGGTTCGTTTGCTATTAGTGCCGACCATCCACTCGCATAGACTTCAGTTTACTCGTGATCATGTCGCTTGCAACAGTGCCGAAATGTCGAGAGCTCAAAATCAATCAAAAACACGGTAATATCCCCTTTCTAATAATAACTAAGATCAAAAATTTATTTTCAATTATGTATTTCAACATATGTACTACACACTCTATTATTATGTCATTCAATTTATCGTTGAAACATTCGTCTATGGTATAATAACATTTAAGATTCAAGTAAAGATTTTAGGTTTTTAATAAAATATTCTTTCTTTTCTAAGTATTTAAGCGTATTAGACTTATTGTATATATCTATAGCCATTGAGTTAGACCCGGATCTGTACATTTCTATTTGAGTTATTCTGACAATCATTGAGTTAGTATGACACTTTCTCCAAATGGCAATAGTTAGTGACTCTTTTTAGGGTTCGTTGTATCGGAAGACTTGTACACAAACATAATGATACGATCAACATCCAAGACACGACAAAAGTACTCATGGCGCAATTATGTGCCCTAGATAAGATTATATTCTGGGGCCCTGACCTTTGCAGGAAGAGCCACTAACCAACTGAAATTGTTAAAATATCGGTTAGGTCCAATACCAAGTCTTATTAATAAATATGATATATTATAAATATATCATATTTATTGTCACATATCATGCACATATACAAATCATAATAGCATATACAGCATTCTTCCAATTAAGCTATCTATTATTTATTTATTAGGCACACAGAGGACAGTGTCAATAAAATAACATAAATTTACATTATGCACAAGGTTTTGGAAAGGAAAATATCCCTAAAATATGTGTACACAGCAGGACTATATAAAACAGTTTAAAACAAATATATAAAACAGTTACTTAAAATTCATTAAATTACATGATAATCGTTATAGTTACATATATAGTGTCAAGTCACTTCAGACTGCGACTTGGTATCCCCTCGGTGGTGGATGGATAAAATATCTTTTTTAAATCAATTTAAATCACGATTGGAATTTCCTTATATTGGCGACACATTCGGACAGTGGGATTGTAGCAACACGTATAATGAGGATGGCGTAATCTAGTCTAGGTTTAATATTCAGGCTAATAAGGGAAAGCAGGGAAGCTGAGTCAATAAAGGACTGCAATATCTTATATAAGATTGTGAAGTCGTAATAAGCTCGTCTCGTTTAAAGAGACAACATATTAAACTTACGAAGTTTGTCATCATATGATGGAAGAGTCCCTTGTAATCCATACTTGTAGCATACCATACTGAGACACTTCTTTTGCACCTTCTCTATTCGGTCAGAGTGGACAGTATAAAATGGAGACCAAATGGAAGTGTTGTATTCTATGATACTGCGGACTAACGTAAAGTATAAATATAAGAAACTGCTGGGCTGTTTGAAGTTTCTTGTATATCGAGATAAAGATCCTAAAAGTATATTGCACCTATTAATCATATAATCATAATGATCTCTAAATGACAGTTTTTCATCAAATAGAATTCCTAAATCTTTAACAGTGTATTTTCTTTCTAATGTTTGTGAATGACATAACACAAAATTTTTCAACGTTTAAGTACATTCTGTTAGAGACAATCAACGTCAGCCAAGGTGTTGACGATGGTATACATTTTTAAATCTTCTGCATAAAGCAGGCAGGGGCATGTAAGCTTATCAACTAAGTCATTAATAAACATTATGAAGAAGAGCGGGCCTAGATGTGATCCTTGAGGTATGCCCGAAGTAACTTCAATCATATTTGATACAAATACCTTGACTGCTACAAGCTGACTTCTCTTACTAAGCTATGACTCTATCCAGTGCAGTAGGTTACCATGAATTCCAAACGTTAAAGCTAACTTGCGGCAAAGAATTTGATGGTTAACTTTGTCAAATGCCTTAGAGAAATCAGTATATACATTATCCACCTGAGATGTTTTGGCAAAAGCACGACTTAAAATATCGGTTAGGTCCAATACCAAGTCTTATTAATAAATATGATATATTATAAATATATCATATTTATTGTCACATATCATGCACATATACAAATCATAATAGCATATACAGCATTCTTCCAATTAAGCTATCTATTATTTATTTATTAGGCACACAGAGGACAGTGTCAATAAAATAACATAAATTTACATTATGCACAAGGTTTTGGAAAGGAAAATATCCCTAAAATATGTGTACACAGCAGGACTATATAAAACAGTTTAAAACAAATATATAAAACAGTTACTTAAAATTCATTAAATTACATGATAATCGTTATAGTTACATATATAGTGTCAAGTCACTTCAGACTGCGACTTGGTATCCCCTCGGTGGTGGATGGATAAAATATCTTTTTTAAATCAATTTAAATCACGATTGGAATTTCCTTATATTGGCGACACATTCGGACAGTGGGATTGTAGCAACACGTATAATGAGGATGGCGTAATCTAGTCTAGGTTTAATATTCAGGCTAATAAGGGAAAGCAGGGAAGCTGAGTCAATAAAGGACTGCAATATCTTATATAAGATTGTGAAGTCGTAATAAGCTCGTCTCGTTTTAAGAGACAACATATTAAACTTACGAAGTTTGTCATCATATGATGGAAGAGTCCCTTGTAATCCATACTTGTAGCATACCATACTGAGACACTTCTTTTGCACCCTCTCTATTCGGTCAGAGTGGACAGTATAAAATGGAGACCAAATGGAAGTGTTGTATTCTATGATACTGCGGACTAACGTAAAGTATAAATATAAGAAACTGCTGGGCTGTTTGAAGTTTCTTGTATATCGAGATAAAGATCCTAAAAGTATATTGCACCTATTAATCATATAATCATAATGATCTCTAAATGACAGTTTTTCATCAAATAGAATTCCTAAATCTTTAACAGTGTATTTTCTTTCTAATGTTTGTGAATGACATAACACAAAATTTTTCAACGTTTAAGTACATTCTGTTAGAGACAATCAACGTCAGCCAAGGTGTTGACGATGGTATACATTTTTAAATCTTCTGCATAAAGCAGGCAGGGGCATGTAAGCTTATCAACTAAGTCATTAATAAACATTATGAAGAAGAGCGGGCCTAGATGTGATCCTTGAGGTATGCCCGAAGTAACTTCAATCATATTTGATACAAATACCTTGACTGCTACAAGCTGACTTCTCTTACTAAGCTATGACTCTATCCAGTGCAGTAGGTTACCATGAATTCCAAACGTTAAAGCTAACTTGCGGCAAAGAATTTGATGGTTAACTTTGTCAAATGCCTTAGAGAAATCAGTATATACATTATCCACCTGAGATGTTTTGGCAAAAGCACGACATAAATAGTGTTTGTATTCTGGCAAGTTAGATGTTGTAGATCTTTTTCTAATAAAACCATGTCGTCTAGGAGACAACAGGGGCTCAACATAAAAGTAAACAGAATCATAGACTAATGAATGACTCAAACAACTTTCCCCTAAACAAGACAAAATGCTAACAAGCCCATAGTTTTCACACAGTGATTTGGCGCCAGATTTAAAATATTTCGATATATGTATTACATCCATCGTCGTAAGTGAGTCATAGCTCAAATCTATCCCTTCCTTGTAATTTTTAAGTTGTGTTAGTTTGTTATATTTATTAACTACGTTAATAATCAGAACGGTATCATATGCAAATAAAACAATATCGCAGAAATCTGACCATGTAAGATAAATTGTTGTTATACATACGCTAGAAACATATTGATCCTTGCAGTATCCCTATTTTTAATAAAGTTCCGGAAGAATTATTCCTATGTTCTGTAGCCATATTGAAAAAAATATCTCTATAAGATTGGGAACTGTTCCAGTGTGCGATGCTCTACATACACAGTCAAAATCCCTTGAAAAATCACAAAATACGCCAATTATATTTGTGATATTAATTCTACACCTGCGTCAGTTTTGGATCTGCTTGTCGTGAAACCGAAGAACTGCTTCTCTTGTAATACAATATTATGTTCATTGAAGTAGGACAAAAGTGTTTTAAGCAAATAATTTTGCAACATTTTACTTAGGCAGTAGATCAAGAAGGGTGGACACTGGGTTGTTACATCTATGCACTTTCGTATATATAAATTTTTATTAAAGCATCATGCGTCATCGTTGAACGGTGCCAATCAACTTGCATATGATAGACTTTTTTTATGTTACATCTTGTTCTCACGTAAAGTGGAAGGGGTTACATAGAGTAGTACAACATACACAAACACATGCAGGGCTTAATAAATCGTTGCCGGCGAATTTCCGCTTTAAGGAACCTAAATAAATGAGCTTTGCTGCGATTCTTACATAATTTCGTGGCATCGACGATATAATTAAATCATAATTTGACAATCTATCAATAAATCTCAATAAAACAAAGTCACAGCGTCGGCAGCATGACTGATGAATAAGGCCTTCCGCTGCGTTGAGCGGGACCCGCGCGCGTATTAGCTCTGTGTGAACTGGTAAGTTTTATAAAAATAGGCGTCGACCAGCGGAAACTAAAACCATACTGTCGTGCGCACGATTAGGCGAATGAGGTCAACTTTCGCTGGGCGAATGCGTAACTTTGTAGAACTACCAGCGTACACCGAGCTCGACTCCATAGATACCACTCAACTTATCGGACGGTCAATAGTTTCAAAGCGATTTCGCCAGAGATGATTTTTCGGACATGTCACCATGGCTACTTTATCGGGGATTCTGGGAAGATTCACATAAGTGAACTCACTAAGACGGAGCGGAGAAGTGAGTTTAAAATTGAATTTACAATCAAAACTTACATTTACATTTAAATTGTCTTTCAATGGCTGGTGTGAGATATAATCTCTCGATTTAAATTATAAAAACAGGTATGCTTTCACAATACTATACATACATGATCAAGTCTAGACATGTATTTATATATGACTCAAAGTCAAGACTGTGGTTACTTGGTGTACTAGACTATGGTTAGTATTGTTGTCCCCGATAAGGTAGCCGCAGTAAACGGTATGGTAGGAGATAATGGAGAACATGTAACATTGAGTAGGTACTAACACTCACCACCTGCGCCGTGGTGCCGTCCGGCAGCGTGATGATGGGGTTGTTGGGGTCGAGGTTGATGATGGACATGGTGCCGTCGGGGTTGGCGATCGAGTGCAGCACTGCCGGCGTGTACTGCATCTGCTATTCAACACACTATACGTCATACATGCGCTTTATATGTTTCACAAAGCATTACTGGCCGACATCATCTTTGAAGCATAAACGTGGGACGAGCGCGATGCTTTTCGATGGTTGGGCTTGGATGTTGATTTTTTACACAATTTTAAGTTATATAATACTCATTGTTAAGTTTTAGACCTAAAACATATAATAAGACAAAATTAACCATTTATTTGTAACAATTGACAATTTATAAAGTCTGTAGTTGTTTTTCTTTTTGTTTATTGTACAACAAGGAATAAGTATTATTGTATAAGAAAAAAAAATATGAAGTATAGTACTTTTTCTATATTCTAAAAGGAAGTATGTTTAGGCATTACAAAAATTTGCTATTTCAAACAAAAAAACAAATTTTTAACAAATTTCAGTATTTTATTTTGTATAACAAATAGAATACACCTACAAAACCTTTTTTTGAATATCTGCCAAGCAAAGGTTTTATATTTGCCAATGTTTTGAGATTTTTCAATAATTTTATTAGTATATGCTGCTTTATGATATAACAATAGTAAAATATAAGCGAGCCAACATTCCGAAATGATTTTGGTATTCAAGTATTTTCTTATAAACAATATGATGTATATTCTGAAGGGTTATCGTTATTTCATTCAATTTTTAACGAAATTGGCGACGCTGTTGGAGCTAGACAATGACGACTGTCATGCCATGTGAACATTTATACACACAAAAAACGACATTAGTGGGGAAAGAAAAATATAAAATATTACGGTTCATTTACACAGGTGGTTTAAATACTTCGTTTATAAATAGGAAAACTGACTATGTAAACAGTCGAACTGTAACATTATTATGCTGCTCATCAAGAATCAGAGAAAAATATACGAGAATATTTGGTCTGTCCAGTGAGCTTTTGCCTAGAACAACTGTTTGGGAGTAAAGGGCACTGTAGGAAGTGAAATTACTGGGCAAACAAGGCATAAGAACTAATTTCTCGAAGTGACGAGTGCAGTGTCAAGTAGAAGTATGGTTGCACTGCAACTGTGACAGACAGGCGTGAGGCTCACCATCAAGAACTGAACCGTCTCGTCACTTCATTACACAAAAATTAACAGAGTCCATATTCCCAATAAGTATGGTGCATACTTCAACATCGCTGAGCGTCATCTGATCGATGCAGACTTGCTGCGTGGTGAGCACGGCCTGCTGCTGGTGGCCGTCGTCGTTAGAGTCATCGTCGGTGCAGCCAGAGTGTGGCATGCATGACGTCAACTACTCCACGCAAACAATATACCAGACAGGAATATATGTGGAAACAAAGGTTTCAACGGGACCAGGGAATACAACAGGATTAGATTTACGTGTTACGTTTTGAGCAAGTCAAGAGGAATGAGAGGTTGTAGTGGCAGTGAAACAGTCAGGGAATAAAACCCAACAAAATACATTGGATTCAATATAAAAAGGAATAGGGAAGAAGACACCGGAGAATGGATATGGTTTAAGTTTAATAACGAAATTAACATCATACATAGAGTATGTATGCAGGAGAATGGGAGGTTGAAACATAGGCCATAGACAGACATGTGGGAGGAACATGAGGATGTTAGCAGAAGGAATGGAATGGTTGAGGGTGGGAGTAAGATAATACAATTTATGAGGAATAAGATGTAAATGGTATATATGAAGGTGATTTGAAAATAGACGGAGGACAAGGATGAGTGATTTCACGAGCGCAGTTGGTAATAGATTAATATGAAAATAAAAAATCGTAAGTGTTAGTAATGTTACCAAATCCCGGCGGCATTCCAAATGGACAGCACAAGTAAAAATAAGGGCATGGTTAGTGGTAATACATTTTATAAGTTTGTTAGACACAGTCAATAACTACATATTTTGCTTAGTAATGCATAAAATTATTTAAATCTGACTATGGTACTCAAAAATATCAACTAATTTTAAACATGAATTATATTTTCTTTGTTAGTACAAAGACGGTATGTAATTCTAATTAGAGTTAGTTGGCGTCTTTGAGTATGTCAATTGTAAAATGTCGAATTGTTTGTTGTTTTATTTAATATAAGTAACAGTTTTACGAGAAGCTGTAATTACAAACTTGTCACACTACAATACGTTGTAAATACGACACCTTTCAAGGTACACATCTCAATCGGCGAGTTCTCCGATACACGCGATCCTCCAATTTGACGGGTTTATTTGTTTACAAAAATTATCTTCTTTCATGACATTATTTTAAACCCAGACGCAAATAGAGGGGTGTACTAAGCTAAAGTTTGTATCATTTTATGCCATCGTAGCTCCCTAACGGCTGAATCGATTTCAATAATATATATTCGAAAGCAGGCATTGATGTTCGCTAAGACGTTGCACTATTTTTGCTACATAATGTATAAGACCGAACTTACACCATTCAGACACCTCTTCTGAGGTTAGAATCTGCTGCATATACAAAATGTACTGCTCGCCACACACACGCCTGCTCGGTGCTGGTTTGCAAGCCCGGTAAGCAGACTACCGGCCAGCGAGGGCGTTACCAATTGAATGCCCAAACCGGCAAGCAAGAGACGCCCGCTACATTCTGACGCTATCTATCACCTCGCACAATCTAGTTGAAACTAGGTCCGGTTGCCCCGACGTTAGTGCATTATCAACTGTGACTTTGCCATCGTTTTTGTTTAGCGTGTCACGTGACAATATGTTGACACAGAAATTTTAAATATTTATGTTATTAAATAAGTGTGCAATAAATAATTACAAATATAGTATTTATAAATACATTTATTTTTCCTACAAATTAAAGTAACAGTCCTTTCCTCGTACGTAACGCACGACCTCTCACAGCAACGGTTGGCTCACGACTAGAATAAAAATTAAGATCTGGCCAAAGCGGTAGGTGTAACGCGGTAGCCCGGTTTCAATTCTACGTAGTAAGAATAAGAACCGACCCTGAAAATGTAAGTCCTCGCTAAGACTGTAACTTCACAGACTACCCTTCTTGAAATTCTGAACACGGCGTTGAAGATATGACGACTTGGATGTAAAAAGATATGAGAGCAGATTCTGGTTATATGAAAGCGTATGGTAAGTACTTGTGGCAGTTTTAGTGTATATAGTGAGAGTGATACTGACGGTGGCGTGCGGCTGATGCGAGTGATGCGGTTTGTCTTCGTCGTCAGTGAAGGCAGGCAGCAAGTCCTCCCGTCCGTGGTACTTGTAGCAGTTTATCACTATTTGTCGCAGCGCGTGCGTCCACGACATCTGTAATCAACAACATCAACCTTTTTACGACTATAAATATAAAATAAAGCTCATTCTATAAGGTTGACAAGAATTTGGGGCTGATCGTTTCCGTGGTCTTCGATCTCGGTGTCGTCGGCCAACTACATGGTTTAGTTGTAGTAGGCTTGTACAGACAAGTCAACCGCACACGATGCAACAGATTAAGGTAATCTTAATGTCAACTTTGACAGCACTATAGAATTTGACAGTGCCTCGTATGGCCTTGGGTAAAGTAGAGTATGGCTGTATCATACTTTACGCTATGAAAAGCAGAAAAGACAATTACTATAAAATGTACATAAAATGATTGTGTTCTTCGTTTTCGATAAGCATTTAAGATCGAATTCTCGTTTGATGGTATAGTAAGGTGTGCGTTACTCCAGCGGACACATTACGTATTACCTAATCAGCAACTATTTAGTGCATGACGCCATGTAAAGATGGATGGTATTACAAATATACGATAGCTTTTTTTTTTAGTCATGTGCGGGATTTGAACCCGCGTACATCCACCTCTTTAGCCGGGGTATGCTCTAACCAATTGAGCATACATGACATGACGTCATAACTCAAATCTTTCCTACCGTTCTTTAACCATCGTATTGGGATGGAGCGACATCTATAGTACAACTTACGTTGTAACTCTCATACAGTTACCGGTTTGATTTCGGACTCAACAAGTTCAAAATTAACAAAACAAACACAATCTTGAAGCAATGATGGCCGAGCGGTAATAGCTATGGACTGCCGTGACGCAGTACCCTGGTTCGATCCCCACCGCCGGCTTGAGCTTCAACGCATGGTGGAAGGGCATTTTGCGATTGCCCGCCTGGCTAGCTACCACACTCAAGTAGAAAGTCTGTCGCCGAACACCGAAAGGTGTTTTCCGGCGGTAGTCCTTGAGAGCCAGTGAAATTACAGGCACAATGAGAATTAACAACTATGTCTCAATGTGACCGGCGCAGTGCAATTCGTGACTTGTGATGAATTGCAACTGTTATAGGCAGAGTTTAGTCCACTTAACATCAAGTGGGCCTAGAGCTTGTTCCGTCATAAAAACATAAAAAAAAAAAAAAACTTCCAAATTCAATTGCATTGGTTAATTGATTTGGCGGTTAGAAATTAACGCATTCTAGTTATGTATATAGAATTGGTTGTTGTTAGGTAAGGCAGGAGAGTGCATACCTTCTGCTTCTCGTCCTCTGTCCTTGCGTCCATTCGCACATTAGCCCACGGCAGGTCCTTGGGCCACCACGGCGGACGCGTCGACTCGCGGCCCCAGCCCGGCTTGCCGCGGACTGCAGTTGTACAAACAACACTACTATACAACTATTAACTACCTCATACGAAACAACTAAACCTAGGCTCGTCCTTGATCACAATCCCACCTGATAGTAAGTGATCATGTGGTCGAAGCTGGTGAACAAGTTTTACTTATAATGCGAATTTACTGTCAAGTACAGCTGCCAGAGAGGTACTTAACGAAATATTTTCTGCTTGAGGGCTAGCCCTGGTATGTCATTAGGGTTTGTTTTGAATAAAACCTCTACAAGGCACCTTCTGCATTATAAAATACCCCTACAGACCTTATCTTATACCCACGAAGGCGCACCCCGCCATATTCTGAGTTTTGTTGGAGTTGGAATGACTACTGATTACCCATATGGTCATATTTATGGTTTTACTATATGTATGGCTCTCCGAGCTGTGCTGACCTCGCGAGTCTGCCCTTGCATAGCTTACAATTGAATAAAAGTTTACTGCGCATGCTAATGGGAGAATGGGTCAAGAAATCCAAAAATCTAGATATGTTATGTAAATAATAAGTCCAAGAAAATCAATGACTCGCGGGCCCCAGCGAAGGCTCGGAATCGGCTCGGAAGTATCGGAAATAGGTAGGTAAGTAATATATATACAATAAATTTTATATACTTGGTAATGTGTTTATCTTGAAATAACATATCTGGCTACAAAGACATGGAAAACAAATAATTGATTATACGAGAGAGTGCATATCTCTTTTAGGCAACTGACGTCATGGCATCCGAAAATTGCCATTAAATTAAGCGCAGGCGTCCATACTTTCAATTTAATGTATATCTCCGTCATTTAGAAAAAATTCCAAAAAGTGAATCGACAAAAAAAATTATGGACTTATCAAACCTGCTCACAAAATTTCGTGATAATCGGTTGAGAAATGCGACCTGTAGAGGAGAACAACCGGACATACCAAAGCATTTTTGTCTAAGTTGAAGCAGAGACGCTTCGCTAGCACTAAGTTCTCGCTCGGTTAATTAATCTCAAGTTTCGAACTCAACTTTCGAAGCAATGATGACCGAGCGGTAATAGCTATGGACTGCCGTGCCGCAGTAACCTGGTTCGATCCTCACCGCCGGCGTGAGCTTCACCGCATGGTGGAAGATCATATTGCGAATGCCCGCCTGGCTAGCGAGTTCAAGTAGAAAATCTGTCGCCAAGCACCTAACGGTGTATTCTGGCAGCAGTCCTTGAGAGCCAGAGAAATTACAGGCACATGAGACTTAACAAATATATCTTAAACTGACGGGCGCAGTGCAATTCGTGACTTACGATGAAATGCATCTGTAATAGGCAGATGTTAGTCCGCTTAACATCAGGTGGGCCTCGAGCTTGTTCCGTCACAATAAAATAAAAAACAAGGCACCTTCTGCATTATAAAATACCTCTATGGACCTTATCACCCACGAAGGCGCACTCTGCCATATTTTCTATTGTTGGAAATTGGAACTACTACTGATTCCCCATATGGTCATATTTATTGTTTTACTTTATGAACCATTAGCATTTACACTGACACTAACGCTCGAATCAATAAATTAAAGTTGGGATCGATCTTGAGATCAGTTTAAGTTCAATAAGATCAGCTATATCGCTTAATGCATGTTTGACGTTTATGAAGCAATGACAGCCGAGTTGTAATAGCTATGGACTGCCGTGCCGGCCATGAATTGATACCCATCGCATCCCGGCGCGCCGGTTTGAGTTTCACCGCATGGTAAAGGGCATTTAGAGAATGCTCGACTGTCTAGCTACCAACCTCAAGTAGAAAACCAATTACCTAACAGTGTGTTCCGGCAGCAGTCCTTGCCAGTCAAAATATACAGGCATATAAGACTAAGAACTGTATGTCTCAGAGTGATGGGCCCAGTTTAGTTCGTCACGTGTGGAGAAATGCATCTGTTATAAGTAGAGGTTACCGCTTAAAAGCAGGTTCGCCTCGTGTGTGTTCCGTTACAATAACAAGACAAATAACTAATGTATGGAACATCTGTCAAATACTGCATATAAAGATCTATCATAACGTTGAGATGTGTTTACTAACGCATACGTATCAATGAAAATGCGCATTAATAGTTTCCTGTAGATAGCCTTTGTGAGTGAACAGGTGTTGTACAAATAGTAGTTAGAGAAATGCAGGTACTCACCCATGGAGTACTTGAGCATGAGCGGTATGAAGGCCCTGAGCTGCGCCTGCGTCATCTTCTCTACGGGCGTGGGGATGCCGTCGATGATGAGCGGCGGCAGCTCGAACAGCGAGGGATCGTCGGCCGGCGGCGGCGGCGCCTGCGGGCATCCGCCCACACCGAACTGGGGCTCGTTATTCAGCAACGTCACTCTCTCTCAACGTCTCTACTGCACACACATACAACAAGAGCGAGGGGCCATCGGCGGACATCCGCCCACACCGAACTGGGGCTCGTTATTCAGCAACGTCACTCTCTCTCAACGTCTCTACTGCACACACATACAACAAGAGCGAGGGGCCATTGGCGGACATCCGCCCACACCGAACTGGGGCTCGTTATTCAGCAACGTCACTCTCTCTCAACGTCTCTACTGCACACACATACAACAAGAGCGAGGGGCCATCGGCGGACATCCGCCCACACCGAACTGGGGCTCGTTATTCAGCAACGTCACTCTCTCTCAACGTCTCTACTGCACACACATACAACAAGAGCGAGGGGCCATCGGCGGACATCCGCCCACACCGAACTGGGGCTCGTTATTCAGCAACGTCACTCTCTCTCAACGTCTCTACTGCACACACCGCACCACATACCCGTCATCATACCACAAACACAACTCAACCATTCCACTCATTACTTGTAAAGCTCGTTCTGTCCAAAAATGCACGCCCCTCCACTTATCTGCGCACTCCGCACACAAACCATGATAACTATCTACAGTAAGTGTGTGGACGTGTAGAACAGTTTGTTTCTAACAAGATTATATCCGTGACTTCGTCAGCACTCCTTAGGTAACTCTACTCGGAAAATCTGGATAAAAATGTACACGAACTAAAAAAAACTATTTACCAAAGTTGTTTTTATCTCTGTGGTCAGGCCCCATATCCCCTTTCATTAAATCGGTATCTTACGTTTAGAAGTTACAGCATTCTATTATATATAAACTATTGCTCTCTTTCTCGTGTGCAAATGAGAAGTAATGATTATTGGCGCCATTTTAATTTTTTTTCTGTACCGGATTATATCGAAGGGGTTCCCATTTTATTTTACTTAAATCGACGAAACTTGTGTGGTTTTTATTGACGGTATATACATTTGCGTGTGTCCATTTCTACTTCAACTTACATCGATGGATAATATCTACGTTCTAGGAGCAGTCGCATTGCATTTGCCAGGTCTATCTAATTGTATAGGTGTGTCCACTGGTACTCCAGAGTCCAAGATTCAATATCTTGTGTTTACTTTTGTGATTCATGCTGAGAGTTCTTAAGAAGTGACCGAGTTAAATCTCGAAAAAATTTAATACCAAACAAATACTCCACGAATTGCTTGAAGCGCGTCTGATGTTGAAATTATCAATCTCACGATTGCGAATGTATTTTACGACTTGGTTTTTACAATTCATTCCTTTAACCCGTGCTCAATATGTCGCTATATAAGCGATTGTTGCAAGTCGAGAGACGAGCTAGCGTCATGTTTTCATATTCATCTCGCTGCTCGTCTCTCGACTCGTGCGAATGTGTAAATACAGCTTTTAATGAATATGTATTGTAGTGTGGGTGAGTGAGTGGCCCTGAAGTCGGGCGGCACTCGCAGCTAGCAACTGGGTTACCTGCTGCGCGAGCGCGTTCTCCAGCTCCTCCATGATCATGCAGCGCAGGTTGCGGACCACGTCCTCTAGCGGCTTGGCACCGAACACTCGGTACGAGGTGTTGGGCTTGCCGGGCGTCGCCACCAGTACCACGGCCTGCTGGCCCACGCGCGTCGCGAACTCTTCTATCGTTTGCTAAAGAAACATCATCATACTAAGCACATATCGCACACTCAAGAACTGGCAGCTACAGTATAATTTAGACCATAAAATATTTCGTCATCCGCTGATGGTGTGCGCCACGTCAGCCCATTACAGTTCAAGTGCCACCGTTCTGCGTGGTACTGCACTAGATAAGTTAGTCTTTGCCTCGTTTACGCAGTTATTTCCCATGCTCCTTCACGATTACACTACTGCTTCGAGGCTGAATATATGACACTGCTGTGGTACCCCACCAGGACATAGTCTTGCTAAAGAGGCCTACCTACGTGGTTGAACAACGTTTTGTCTCCCTGTCAATGTAAGCTATAGTTAAAACAAAAATGTATAGCTACACATTACTCACTCTTAGTTTCCTTAGCAGCCTGTTCTGGTGGCGCTTCCTGACCGACGGGTTTGTTTCGAACGAATGTGGCCGCTTGCGTTTCTTGGAAGATGCTATCGCAGCAGCGGCGGCCATGCCCACGGGACCTGCGTAATATTTGTAATATTATTAAATCATTTATTATGCAAGGCTGCTCTGAGTTGATGTTTGGCACAAATACATGGGAAGCGAAGGATTCTTTTTCTCTCTCGTCTCTCGTGGTTCAATAACTCTATGCATCCAAGGACAGAGCAAGGCATGTAAACAGATATTTAATTAGGTATTGGCATATTGACTTGTAGTATTCTGTAAGCATGACAAGCTATCTCCAATGATAAACATTTTGTTTATTGCTGGTCTACCACGCTTTTGCCTTGCTTTACAAAAGTTTGAAGCCACACTTAATATTAAATTGGAAGCGGTCATAGCATAGTTTGCCTAGTCGTTCTTAACCCATCAATTCTTTTTTATTTTTTTTATGCTTGATAGGTTAGTCTTTGACCTCTATCTCACCTGATGGTAAGTGATGATGTGGTCTAAGATGTTGTTCAGACTAACCTAGAAGTACTGGCTCTCAAGGACAGCTGCCGGAACACACCATTAGGTGCTTGGCGACAGATTTTCTACTTGAGGGTGGTAGCTAGCCAGGCGGGCATTCGCAAAATGCCCTACCATGCTATAGCGACTGCCATCCTAAGACGACAACCGAGACCGACGGCTTAACGTGCCCTTCGAAGCACGAAAACGCTCAGTAGTAATGTCACTAGCGGTCACCCATCCAACTCATGACCGCGCGCAACGTTGCTTAACTTTGCCGATCGGTTGAGAACACTAAGTAATCTTCGCTACGAGCGCTTCAAAATAAGTCAATTAAGTAAAGCGACGTCCGCTGCGACCATTACTTGGATGGGTGATCGCTAGTGGCATTTAAATACTATTTTGTGCTTTCGAATCCGCAATAAGCCTATCGGTATCGGTAGTTGGCTTAGGATGGCAGTTGTTATAGTATTGGGAAATTTTACGAAAGCCCGCATCAAGTAAAAAGTCTCTCTGTATTATGGCAGCATCTTTGAGAGCCAGTAGTTTAAGATAAACCTGAATATCTTGGAGCTTTACGGAGACTGCACAACTTTTTACCTACCACCACTAAAATTGCGCTTGCACAATCTTTACTACTCCCTATTCTTGATTATGCTGACGTCTGCTATCTTGATCTCACCCAAGATCAGCTAAATAAACTTGAGCGACTCCAAAATTTTTGTTTAAGGTTCATATACGGCTTACGCAAATATGATCATGTCTCCGAATTTTGTGCCAAACTCAAGTGGCTACCTATTCGTCTTCGCCGGAATGCTCATATACTACATCTCCTTTACAGTATTCTGTTCCTTCCTTCGTCTTCGCGGTACCTCAAGGAACGTTTCAATTTCCTCCATACTACCCATGCTTTATCGTTACGGTCATCAAATAATTTATTGCTACTGGCACCCGTAAGCAGAACCTCTTTCTATCATTGTTCTTTTACTTCTGAAGCTGTTAGATTGTGGAATCCGCTACCGCTTTAAATAAAACGTGCTCGTTCATTGGAATCTTTTAAAAATCAGCTTAAAACTGACTATCTTTCGCTCTAACTGTAATATTTACAAACAGTACCGACCTATTCTATAATTTTCTTACCATGTTTATATGTCTACTTAGGTATTTTTTTGTCTTTATTTATATATGTTTAAAAATATGTATGTATATATACTTATTGTATGTTATATATAAATACATATCTATATATAATCATTATACTTTACGTATATTGTTGTGTATGTGTATAATATAACTATTTTTTGTCTTGTTTAATTAAGTTCCCTATATATATATTTTTTTTACTGTTCTAGTATTTGTAACATTCGATTAAAACCCTGTCCATGTACTGTCAAAATGTCCAATATTGTTGGGTTGTCTGGAAGAGATCGCTTCAAGCGATAAGAACGCCAATTGTTTCACTCAGTTATTATGTATCTTTAGTTGTAAGTTTTTTATGTTCAATTAATCTTTGTGTTACAATAAAGAGTTTATCTATCTATCTAATATCATCTTCTACTGCACCATAACTTAATCAGGTGAGATAGTGGACAAAGGCTGGTCTATCTTTATTGTTCTTGGTCAGTCGTTATCATCCTAACATTACTGCTTGCTAAACACAGCCTCCCCCAACATTAAGGGGGGATTAGCCATAATCTCCACACCTTACAGGCGTCCGTCTGGTATTTTATCCGTTCGTCTCCTCTTACGACTCCTACGAGAAGATATATATAACTCAGAAGCACATGGAGGGAAGTCTATCAGCTATAAACAAAGATACTGACCTGCCGCAGCGAGCTGCTTGGTGACCTCGTCGCTCATCGCGTTCTTGATCATTTCAGCGCTGTCCTCATAGCTGGAGTGCGCCGGCGAGGAGGCGCACTCGTCCTCGTCCTCCGAGGCGCCGCTCAGCCCGCAGCCCTCCACTTGGGACATCTCCTGGGAATATACACCACACGCTAAACCACAATAATACGGAGATTCATACAAAAATAATGTTTTCAACACCCTTACTCGTAAAATGAGCTTTATTATATCGTTCTTAGTGCCATAAACCGAACTATAACTCCCTCGTGCATAATAATATTATACACTAGTGAAATAGAATTATCCCTACAAAGTTAAGATGGTATCTATTTTAATTATATGCGAGTAAACTGAGCATTTTCAATTTAACCGGGTAATTCAGATTTGTAACATCAAAGAGGTTTATATGTAATCAACCAACATAAATTTGCCGCGCGTAAAATAAAACATACTTGCGCGCTATTTTCCATAATTTTCGTATGTTGTTTGTATAGCATTTGTGCAATATTTATTTTTTCCTCGCAAGGATGTTGAAAGAGTGCGTATGAAACTCGTGAACAACTTGCTCATTATACACTCGGCTGATTTACGCCCTCGCCTACGGCTCCGGGATGCAACACACAGCCTCGTGTATAATTAGCAACTTAGCTCACTTGTATCATAATCTACTATTATTATTTATTACATACATATTTTGTCCTTCTTGTTGTTAAAAGAAGAGTTATTGTTCAAAACCCTTATTACAAAGTTATTGTTTAATAGGACAAAGAAGACCGTAAAAGTGTACATTGGATGAAAATAATTCATACCATTTACTTTTAATATTCAACTGTGGGATGGGGTTTTTTGAATGCCCAATTGACTAGCTACCACCATCAAGTATAAAATATTGTCACCTAACAATGCATTCCGCCAGTTGTCTTTGGGAGCCGGTTCCCATTATAGGTTACGCCACTTTAATACTCACCATCAGGCGAGACTGTGGTCAAAGGCTAGCCTATCACGGTATAAAATAAAATGGGCGTATTTCCAGAACGGATAGCCAGAGTATAAGTGAAGCCTCGACCGTGCGCTCGTAGAGTCAAGACCTCCTGAGGATGCTTCGTGTAGAACCGAAACGCGACGAAAATTCTTTCGGTTTGACTGCGTGGCGTTTGTGACGTCACGTTGACTTAACAGGAAAATTAGGCGGAATTGCCTAATTAATTGCCTATTGAATAATTCATTATATTTTTTAAGTATTTTATTAAAAAAATAATTTACTGTTTTCTTAGAATACTTTTGAAATATTTATTATTGAATAGGGATTTCCGCAAAGTAACGCCTTAATCTATTCATTATGAATGAGGCGACAAAAGGAAAAGTACCAGAAGGTAGGTAGCACTATCTTCTGAAGAACTGTCATCCCCATGCCACCAGCCAAGCGTGGATATAAAGCCACGCTTAATGGGGGAGGCTGTGTTAAGCAATGGACAATCCGGCTGATAAAGGCTATTTAGTTCCACATGTTTACTCTTAAGTGTAGTCAATTGACCATGGCTAGCAGATATATACAGAAATCAAAATGGGCTTACTAGTATAGTTACCTCATCCCCCATGTCCATGGACTCAGTGCTGACTGCTGAGTTCATGTTGTCGTCTTCCCTGTCGTATATCAGGACCATTGAACCACTGCGCGGTCGTGGCGGCGTGTCATCCAACACGCTGTTGTACCCAAGTCTTCAGTCCCTGGGAAAAATAAACTTTCATTGTTTTATTTAATACATACTCGTATATTATGAAAATAAAAAATACATTCTTATATTTACTCATATTTGATGGCGTAAGGTTCTACAATGAAGTTGCACATGTTTTTTTTTATTTGCGATTAGGCAAGCATTATCCGGCAGTCTCACCTAAAGGTACACATAATTAAGTCAACGGGTAAGCTGATGAGGAAAGCTTGCTAGGGAGCCTGTCGTGCCCTGTCAGGCCTTTGAAATATCCAGAGAAACGGCAAGCGCCTGCCTCTCTGTACCATTTGTTGGCCTCGCTTCAGATGCGAATGGCATATGCAATATCCCCCAATAGACTGTAACCGTTTTCAACGAAATCTGTATCGACAGTCACTGAGGATATCATTCACTTCACTTTCTCATAATCTTATACAGTATGGAAATGACTGAAATGGGTCTGTTGTTAATAGGGTCAGCATGACTACATCTTTTGGGCACAAGCAGCACGTTAGCAAGCTTCTTCGTTTTCGGCACTTGTCCAGTCTCCATCCAGAGGCGATAGAGGGGCGTCAGCACAAGATACAACTCAGGAGAACACATTTTCAGGACTATAGCTAGTGTCCCACTCAGATCATTTGCTTTGTTTACGTCCAGATTCCGAAGCGTTTTACGTAGCTCGGCCTCGGATACGAATTTCCGGCATTGATGCCTCGCATCTAGGTAGGCACGGAGGTACTTCGCCAGCAGTATCTAGACGAGAAGATTAAAAAGAGAAGCAAACAAGTACGCTATGTCCTCTACGGTGTGGGCAAGTGATTCGTCAGGTTTCTGCAGTGGAGGCAGGAGTAGCGACTAAAGTTAGCTTTAACCAACTTAGCCAGGGACCAAAAAGCTTTACTACCCACAGGGTACGAAGCAAGTTTGACCCCTATTCAGCTTATGTGGTTGAAGCGCGCCCTTTTTAAAGGCTTTATGAAGTACGTAATTAAGTAACTAGGCAGCCTTGTTAAAGGCTTATTAAAGGCTCTTTTTTTATCCGAATGTTCTTCGATTTCTGGGTTGACCATAGCCCATGCAATGACTGCTTCATGTTTTCGCACCTAAGAGCATCCACATTCAGCTCCAAATAATAGATGAGCTATGCGTGCCTGTGGTGAATCAAAAAATTGAATAAAGTACTCCATAGCTTGACGCACAATACTCATCACTGAATCCCAATTCTAGGATCGCCAGAAGAGAAGTAAACAGGCTAGCAAGGATCGAAAAAACAACGCATGTAATCCCAATCTGCTGACTTGTATCTCAATACCCGCCGATTGCCTTTTGGACGGAGGTCGGGCGGTGAGTATACCATTACAAATTTCTCCTAACAGTGGTCAGAGCTACCTAAAAGTGAAGAAACTGACAACGAGTATCGGTCTGGATATGTTGTCAGCAGAAGGTCCATGCAATTGACTCAACGTCAGGGACCCTTGTAGCAATGAAACAGCTGGGTGAGATTCAACATCAAGACTAGCCTATGCATCACCCCGCATGGTCAGTGCACTGCAGTGAGAATAGCCACTCCTGGACCACCAGGAATGGCTGTTCTCATTAAGGCATAGAGATGATGTAAGTCTGCTGTGGAACCAACTTTACATATCTACTGTTTTTCATTATGTGGAGTAAATGAAGGTAGGAGGACAGTAGTGGAACGAGACGCTATCTGCCGACTCATTGGCACACAACTCAGATACCACACCATTTGGAGACTAGTGACAAATAAAAGTGACAAAGACCAGACATGACAGCGTACACCAATAACTTAATACCAGCTTCGGCGAAAGATGTCGCAAAGTGTATCAAATGACATAAAATAACGAAATTACATTTTTAATGGCTGTCCTAAATCTCACTTAGGCTACTCGCACTTGTGTTAGAACAAAGCAAAAAATTATTTGCCATATATTTCACATGTGGTGCAGCGCCATCTATCAACGTATGAATTGTGGTAAATTATCCATATAAAACAAATTTATTAGAGCAGCGTTTTAACATAATATTTCGTAAACAAAAAAAACAAGACATCTTTTGAGCCTGTTTACCATCGATGAAATCAAATTTATGGGCTTTTGGCTTTGACACTTACGTGTCAAAGCCAGGAGCTGACTCGTAGCCAGGCTACGAGTCAGCTCCATCTTGATATACTTAATACAAGATTTTGAACTTTTTCCGGCGTACGTTGCGATTTTACTCTTATTAGTCCCTTCTCTATGATGCTATGTTACTTGTCAAATAGATTAGAAAGACCTATCGCAAAACTAAGTTACTTCCTCGCAGATTCAAATTTGGTAGATTTTTCTTATCTTACTTATTGTTTCTTTTTCTTCTGAAAGCAAGCTGTTAACTACGCACTGTTCAACATTTGGTAGCTAAATTTGAGTAGCAGCAATTGGGCTTTCTTTGACACCCACCATCTCCTCAGACATTACACTAACATATCACCACTTTTTAAAATTGTTATGTTTGCAATAACGCCTGCTCGGCGGCTCCGTCCCAATATGATGGTTAAAATAAAGAACGAGAGGAAAAATTGGAGTTATGAGCCATTGTCATGTTAGCTCAAGCAGTCAGAGCATACCCTGGCTATAGGAGTGAATGGACGCGGGTTCGAATCCCGCACATGACTATCGCGCATGGTCAGTGCACTGCAGTGAGAATAGCCACTCCTGGACCACCAGGAATGGCTGTTCTCATTAAGGCATAGAGATGATGTAAGTCTGCTGTGGAACCAACTTTACATATCTACTGTTTTTCATTATGTGGAGTAAATGAAGGTAGGAGGACAGTAGTGGAACGAGACGCTATCTGCCGACTCATTGGCACACAACTCAGATACCACACCATTTGGAGACTAGTGACAAATAAAAGTGACAAAGACCAGACATGACAGCGTACACCAATAACTTAATACCAGCTTCGGCGAAAGATGTCGCAAAGTGTATCAAATGACATAAAATAACGAAATTACATTTTTAATGGCTGTCCTAAATCTCACTTAGGCTACTCGCACTTGTGTTAGAACAAAGCAAAAAATTATTTGCCATATATTTCACATGTGGTGCAGCGCCATCTATCAACGTATGAATTGTGGTAAATTATCCATATAAAACAAATTTATTAGAGCAGCGTTTTAACATAATATTTCGTAAACAAAAAAAACAAGACATCTTTTGAGCCTGTTTACCATCGATGAAATCAAATTTATGGGCTTTTGGCTTTGACACTTACGTGTCAAAGCCAGGAGCTGACTCGTAGCCAGGCTACGAGTCAGCTCCATCTTGATATACTTAATACAAGATTTTGAACTTTTTCCGGCGTACGTTGCGATTTTACTCTTATTAGTCCCTTCTCTATGATGCTATGTTACTTGTCAAATAGATTAGAAAGACCTATCGCAAAACTAAGTTACTTCCTCGCAGATTCAAATTTGGTAGATTTTTCTTATCTTACTTATTGTTTCTTTTTCTTCTGAAAGCAAGCTGTTAACTACGCACTGTTCAACATTTGGTAGCTAAATTTGAGTAGCAGCAATTGGGCTTTCTTTGACACCCACCATCTCCTCAGACATTACACTAACATATCACCACTTTTTAAAATTGTTATGTTTGCAATAACGCCTGCTCGGCGGCTCCGTCCCAATATGATGGTTAAAATAAAGAACGAGAGGAAAAATTAGAGTTATGAGCCATTGTCATGTTAGCTCAAGCAGTCAGAGCATACCCTGGCTATAGGAGTGAATGGACGCGGGTTCGAATCCCGCACATGACTATAATTTTATCTCTCGTAAATTTGTAAATAAAGAACGAAAGGAAAAATTGGAGTTATGAGCCATTATCGTGTTAGCTCAAGCGGTCAGAGCATACCCCGGCTATAGGAGTGAATGGACGCGGGTTCGAATCCCGCACATGACTGTAATTTTTTCGCTCGTAAATTTGTAATTGTGTAATATCACCACTTTACTGAAATTTGGACAATTTCTTGCAAAGAAAAAATTATATTCTGATCTGTGCGCTTTCGCCATTTTGGTTGATTAAATTTATACTTTCATTAAAAAGTTACTTGTTGCTAGGAATAAACATTTACTTTTGATACCTATTGATTAAATAAATTTCCTAATAGTATAAGGTATAATAAATAGGTTAGCTTATTGACAGACTCTGGTGGGTTAATGAAATAAACCATTTTCATGTGTCGAATATCTTACTTTGTTATGTAAATAGGGACTGAAAAACAGGTATTTGGGCATTTTCATTTTAAATGGTGCAGGCTGTTTTTTGGTTGTCCCCTAAAAACAATCCGATGAAAAATATGTTTGGAAACATATTCTTTTATGAAAAAGTTGACGATATTTGAGATACCTGTTTTTTCTGTATAAATCTGATTTATTGTACCCTGAAATATTACATTTTAAATTTTATTTTAAATAAAAATTATTCGAAAATGTGTAAAACTATGCTGTCCCAATGACAGTTTGCCTCCTTGAATTTGATTTTACGGAAGTTTACTACCCTGGGGAAAGGTAGCGACAATTTATTTTCATTGTTAGATAGTTATTGCTGCATTTTAACTAAGTATTTTACATCAATAATTATCTATAATTATTTTATAATATAAAAAAGCTTGTCTCACGATTTCGCGATTACAGGACATGTCTGGATAGTCACGCGTTTTTTACTACTAAGATGTCCCATTTATGGAGTAAATTTGGTTTATATGGCAAATTCAAGTACAATGTCAAAGAATGAAACGCTTTTTTGAAGTTTGTTACGCAAGGTGTCCTGTTGGCGCGGAACTCTTTAGTTCCTGAAATTTTGGGCAAGAAAAATATATCGTGGTTAGTAACGTTTTTTAACGAATATAAAATTTGTCCCTATCTCTTCTTGAGCTGTATATATACCTCAAAGCATGCTGAAGAATATAGAAGTTGAATTATGTAGTTTTTAATAACATTTTCAAGTATTTCAAGATATATTTAAAATGAATTCGACATTCGTCACGTCCTGTTAGCAACCGTTTCTATAGGATGGACAAAAATGTTACGAAACAGACATTATAAAGCTTATTACTCATTCATGACGATTTACCTTAACGGAGTTTATAAAATATGATAACAACAACTGTTTAGAGATCATATTAATATTATGTTTTTCAAAGTTTATGCTTGGATGTTTTTATAGTTATTCACGCAAATACAGCTGAACTAATTTGGACGAAACTTTTTTAAAATAATGATCGATAATATTTTTTTTAACTTACAGGTGGTATAATTGCTTTTCGAAATGGTGATATATTTTAACAGGGATATATTTCTGGAGTAGAAAGATTTTTATGATTGTTAATCGGACAATCTTAACTGGTCCTGGAAGTCGACTCATTTTATTTTATCAATAGGTACGCTGTCATGACTGTGGGAATGTTAACATTTTTCATAATTTATCGTTAGTTCAGTATATTATATTTAATAAATGTCAAATTTATTTACTCATTAGAAGAACTAAAATATTATAAGATTTTAACCAAACAGTGAGTACTATTCTTAATAATTCTGTTTCGTCACTTCACATGTCCATTTAGTGACTGTCCCTAAAATATTTCGCCGTATTTCTTTCAAAAAACTAAAGTTATATAAGCTAACCAATATTAATATTTTTTTATAAAAAAAGGATAAAAAACAACAATATAGATTCTATTTATAAATTATTCATTTATTAACAAATCAAAAATGTATTACAAAGATAAACCTTTTATTTGGACAAGATGTTACGATACTGACCAAATAGTTGAATTTGAATAAAAAATAATATCTAATGATTTAGTATTATATTTTGAGTTTCATTAATTGAAATATAAAAGCTCATTAGGAAAGATTTTCTCATTTAATTTCCAGCAGTTAAATATTTATCGCGATTTGATTTTTGTTACTAACAAGACATTTTTTTCCCAATCCACTACTAATATATTAAATTAAGACATAAAATAGACATTTCTGCTTGGAACTTTTATATATATCACATAAATTATAATATTTTTTACCATAATTCATAGTTCTTAAATCCTAAAAGAATAATGTATTTTTAAAAGCTGTTTTTAAAACCAGCACCATTTAAAATGAAAATGCCCATTTACAAATCATCATCAAGACACAAACAGCAATTGTCAAGCTCAAAAACATTTCATTTGAATGCATGATAAAGAGCAGGTTTGTAAAGCACTACATGTTTTTATTAAAATGATTACCTATGTTATTGAACAAATTGTGCTGTACAATTAACGATTATGAATGGTGCCTCAATTGCAGCTGTAGTGATAAAAAAAACTTTTGTATTATTTCAATTACTCAAAGTTTATTGTACATATTCAGTTTACATTGGGGCCTTTCCAAAATAGAGTTAACTAAGCCCAATTTAATTTATATGTGTTTACTAAATATTTTATTTATTTATTTATGCCAGATATGTTAGCCTTTGACCACTATCTCACCTGATGGTAATTGATGATATGGTTGAAGATGTTGTTCAGGCTAACCTAGAAGTAGTGGCTCTCAAGGACAGCTGCCGGAACACACCGTTAGTTGCTTGGTGACAGATTTTCTACTTGAGGGTGGTAGCTAGCCAGGTGGGCATTTGCAAAATACCCTACCACCATGCTATAATGACTGCCATCTTAAGACGACAACCGGGACCGACGGCTTAACGTGCCCTCCGAAGCACGGAAACGCTCAGTAGTAATGTCACTAGCGGTCACCCATCCAACTCATGACCGCGCGCGACTTTGCTTAACTTTTCTGATTTGTTGAGAACAGCTAAGTAAACTTCGCTATGAGCGCTTCAAATAAATATTTTGAATTAGCTTTAATTTTGTCGTAAAAGACTAACCTAGAGTGACATTTTAATACAGAATACTAGCCGACTGCGGCTCTGCCCAAGTGTATGTCAATTATAGCACAAATCCATTAACTTCTTTTTGCGCAGTTGGATAAAAACTATCCTGTCCTTCCCCGGGTCTCAAACTATTTCCATACCAAATTTCATCCAAATTGGTCCCGTAGTTTTTAAGTATATTCAATGCATACACAAACCTTTCCTCTTTATAATATAAGTATAGATAATAGATTGATATATCCTATACTTTGTTAAGCATAGTAATGCAATAAATCACAATAAGGTATATATTAGTTTCTTTGGTTCTCAGCAATGAAGTAATCTGTGAATAGTAGAACAAAACACAAGCAACAAATGCAAATTATTATGATTACTTATACCTCAACTGGTTATTTTATGGCCTCTGTAGCATTACATACTACACAATTTTATTTTCTATAATATAAAGAAGGGAGGTTTTAACTCAATTGACAAAAAAATCCTGAACGGCTTAAGTCTTATAACGTTTCCACCTAAATAACACTAAATATTTTGTGTGTGCGAAAAATCAACCACCACCATCGAAGTCTAGGCAACATACTTCATAGTTGGCAACTAATTAGTTTACTTAAAGCTTATTGTACACCTACTCACAGGTTAATTTGGGGAACATGCCTATAACCAAAATGTTTTCAATGTAATGAAAATTACTACAGGGTCGTAAAATAGTCTGTATGCCACCACAAAATAAAATATAGTCGTGTAAATTGATGATCTAAGCAGATCCTTTTTTGCCACCTTGTTTTTAACTATTAGAAAGGTTCAAATAAAATATCTAAGTAAACCAACAACGTCAAGAAGTAATGACATTTGCAGCCTTATATGGCTAAGCACGTTAGAAAAATAAAATAAGATTTAACCAAAATCACTCTTTCGCAACTACATGTTCGTAAAACGAGAGTAGCTTAGTTTAATCAACCCATTAGTGCCCTCTCATTTTTTATAGATAAAAATATATTTTTTTAATGAAATATGGATATCTAATATTATTATAATCATATACTGACACTTCAAACACAACATCTACCCACAAACTTTACTAAACTATGTTTGACATACCTTTTTAAGTTTGCCTTTTCGATGAGTGTTTGCTTTGAAATTAAATCATGAGCACCAGCTCAGATTTTCAGGTCACTGAACCACACTGACACATATAGGATAAGTCAAATTTGACTTCAGGTAAGGACAGACAGATTTTGCTCTTCAAAGGAAAATTAAAGTTTGCTGTGCTAAAATACTGGCTGAATCATCTTATTATGAGTCTGGGTCAAAGTTGTAATGAATAAACTGCCTCTCAGCTTTGGCATCATACCTTGGTCTTATCCATTATATTTCAGATTTCATTGAAGTCAGACAACAATCAACAATCTTGATGTTTAGAAACTGTAGATTTTTTACTGAAAAGTGGGCAGAGGGCAAGAAGACTGGGGTACAAGGTATCTATGATCAATATTTATTTCTTTGACCACTACTTCACCTGGCAGTATGGGATGATGCAGTATAAGATGTTGTTCAGGCTAACCTAGAATTACTTACTGGTCAATGTATAGGACTTAATTAATCCAGTACCTAAAAACTAGCATGTATAAAGTAGTAAGTATACATTACATTTTATTATAATATCACTCAATTTAATGTCACCTATATTAACAAGCTTAAATAAACAGAGCAAGAAATAGGTAATTAATTATAAATATATGTTCAGTCTGTCACCTAGGATCCTACTATGATAATGCAGGATGTGATAAAAGCTCTTTTTATGTATCTGAATACTCTGAGATTAGTAGTGTAATAATTTTATCAACAAATAATAGGTACATTAGCGTTTTAAGACTATTTCTTCATACATTTTTTTAAGATTTCTTATCAACAAGTTCCAGATTCCAGCATTCCATTATCAAAAATGCTATTTTAGAAATAGTATGTCAGTTCTAACACTTCAAATCATTTAATGTAGGCCTTACAAATAGATTATTTATAATTTAAATGATCTAGTTCCTTTTTCTTGAATCACACCCTCTTGGTATGTTCTACTTAACATCTTAGCTATGGAGCAAGCAGGAAAATAGGGCATTTATGTAACATTATTGATTAGTTTCATCTCTTAGGTATCAAAGATGGATGAAGCTCATCTTGCTTCACTTATTGCTTGCAAATATTTGAGCAAACTATGTTTGTATGAATAAACATGGCACATTAATAAAACAATTTCATCTCTAAATCTTTAATTATTATCAATCAAGTGACATTATTACATTTCCATTGTCTAGGCAGCAAGCTAGGAAAAATCAATACTTGAATTGGGCTTCCACATAGAGTTAATTGTGTGCCTAAGTCCGTTTAGTTTATGTAGCAGTGTAGCAACCAAAGCACTATTAGATGCAATACGAATGATGATTTTAATGCATTTTCTCCTCCCAGTTCTAAAGGAACATTTTATATTATTTAGTTCTGTGAAAGAATAGAATCTATGCATCCGCGTGACGCATTTTGTTTTGTTTATGTGGTGCATAGGGTCGAAAGGCCAGACCGAAGACGCATGTCGCTTCTTTGCGGCGGCGTAAAGGATAAGCCCAAATGAATGGCCATGATGAAAGGGAGTCGCGCGTTCGAGCAGGCCCAGATAGCATAGAAAGACTACGGCTGCGTACGCACCTGCGTGATTTGAAACACATTCTGCAATCCAATTAGAAGTTCACCAGACTCCCTGTGATGTAACCGGTTCAACACAACACTTTTAGTGACTTTTACAGTCAGGAGAACACTGATTTTAGAAAATTCACGCAGTGGACATGAGACCCCGAAAATCTCAAGTCCTCCATTGATATCGATCGGTGAGGGAACTACGAGGGCCGTATTGACTTCATATTTTGAGGTCGCCATTTTGTACGAGTCTGCGCGGTGCAATTTTCGCATGGAAAGGGAAACCGCCCCTCGGTGCGAGGGGGGATTGGAAATTCAAAATAGTGAGTAACTAAAAATATAAGCTAAGGGGGCTTACCAGATTATGCTTCCAAATATTAGATTTAATTAATTTCGAAGCGTTTCAGCGCTCGTCGTTCAGGAAAAGTCTCTAGTTTATTTTGGAAATCGATCAATAACGTCAACGAGTGGCGCCATCTGTTGAAATTTTCACGATCTATTCATGTCAATTTTGACATTTCAGAAGTAAACAACTCCTGAAAGTTTCGACTTCCGGCTGTCAAATTGAATAGTTTGTTTCAGGTTTGTTTGTGTACATTTGTGTTATTAATTTAGTTTCACTGAACCTTACGCAACAAAATAAAACAAGTTTTATACAAGCAGTATTAATGTAAGTTCCAAAGTCTTTTATAGTATAATACATCAATTTAGTGATGATGACAGAACTGATTTCGAAAAGGCACGTAAAAACAAAAAGTTTCATAATAATCATAAACCAATTCAGTAAATACTAGATCGAGAACTCATGATATTACCATGCCAAAACCATGTTCTTACGAACAATAGTAATTGTATCTTATAACCATACAGGGCAGATCATAATATATAGGTTATGTTTTGATAATACCTTTTTGAGACCTATCTCAAAAAGGTAGTCCTAACAGCTACGCTATAGATAAGCCTACAGCTGCTGTCAGGGTGCAAATCGTAAGAGCCTCTGAAACATAAGAGTGTAGCAGTTTAGTGGCTTCTAAATACAAGTATTATTTTTGGGTTCTTTTTTGTTTCAATGAGCTCCATATAGATCAATATCATTATATTCATATTGATGCATCATATGAATAATTATGTAGATATTCAGAGTAACCTGGCAAAGACCATTGCACAACTGATCACTTTAATAGATAAAACATTCTCTGAAAATGTCTTAGAGCACTGTGTCTTTTCAGTGGGAACACACTAAGCTGACATTTAAATTCAATAGATTTGAATGCACTTAGATTTATTGATAATAATAGAATTAATAATTTTAGTTTGTGCGCGTATATTTACCCTACATCTATGATTAAATATGTATGTAAAGAAATATAAAAATCAAGCTCAAGAAGAGTAGAATGAAAACCTTAACGCAGCAAGCGTGTACTATGTGGCGCAACAACATTACCTTGTTGCGATCACTGAGATGCAATGGTTTCTAAACTACAGATCAATTTACCAATCTTGAATTAGAAGAATGTGCATCATTTCAGTCAATTTGATCAGCCCAAAATCAAAGCGGTCACTGTATGAGAGTATAACTTCTTAACATGTTTGTTAATAGCCCTACATATTATGCTTTAAATGTGAATGATCAATTCATCTGTCAGCTATTAATTGTAATAAGTTCATATTGCAGGGTCCAACTTTATTTTCTGTGAAATAGTATAAAGCTGGTTCTAGGTGACCATGTAGCTGGCAGGTTTAACTATAACATTCTAAATGATTAATATATGATTTTGTGCATGCAACGCATCAGCTTAAAACTGCGTAGTAATAATACTAAGCCTAGGCCTATGCCAAGAGTTACTCTTATCCTCCTCTAGTATTTTCCATTGAGTCTTGTCTCTTGCAACTCGTCTCCAGTGGTGACCGGCCGTGATCCTCAGGTTGTCCGCCCATCTCACTTGTTGATGTCCTCTGTTAAATTGGCTGTCTTTGGGGTACACTGGCAGAGACAGTTGTACTCCACTTTCCAGTTGGCCTATTCGAATGAGAATCACTGCTACTTTAGTTTCTCTCATTTCACTGCTTTTTACTCAGTCCTGTTTCTTTAATCCTGTCATGCTTCTCTCCATGGCTTTTTGACACCGCTCCAACTTTGTTCTGTGTAGTTGTGTGTGAGTGCCCATGTTTCACATCTGTAGGTAATGACTGGAAGTGTGCAGGTATTGAAAGCTTTCGTTTTTATTGACAGGATAAGCTCATTTAATTTCATGATCTCTTTCAAAGAACAGTACTTCTTCCATCCATTGGCTGTTTGTCTGTTTATTTCTTTGGTAGTTCATATAAATAATCCATCTGTTTTCCTAATGGCAGATAATGTGGCCTAGGTTTTAATTGTTTTTTATGCCTGATAGGTTAGCAAATGACCGCTATGTCACCTGATGGTAAGTGATGATGTGGTTGAATATGTGTAACCATTACACCGTTAGGTACTTGGCGACAGACTTTCTACTTGAGGGTGGTAGCTAGCCAGGCGAGCATTCGCAAAATGCCCTACCACCATGCTATAACGACTGCCATCAGCAGAAGCGCTCAAAAAAGTAATACCATTAGCGGTCACCCATCCAACTCATGACCGTGGCGGACATTGCTTTACTTTGCTGATTGTTTAAGAACTGCTAAGCAAACTTCGCTACGAGCTCTTCAAAAGATAGATAAATTCATAAGAAGAAGGTAAATGTACTCTTGTGCGTATTCTAGCAAATGGTTATCAACTTTTATGGGTGCTTATTTAAAGTATGTCTAAAATTTAGTTTTATCCATATTAATGGATAGATCTACTTTCATGCTTCCTACACTTAGTGATTTGATAATTTCTTCAAGGTGTGCCAGATCTTCTTCAAACAGAAATATATCATCTGCAAACCTTAGGTGATTTAGTTTTATGCCTCATATGTTGAGGCTGAATACATCCCACTTCAATTTGAAGATATTTTCTAGAACAGCTGAGAACAGTTTCCGTAAAGCTGCATAGTGAATCATAAATAATAATATTATGTTGTCTGAATCAGAACATTATTAAGTATATGTATATGACATTTGTTAATCAACTTTATAAAGAAGTATAAAGAGACGAATTACTTAGCATTCCATGGATTCACCGTGCGGGTGCCGAGTCCATCGAGTTGCAGAGGAAGAGGCTAGAGGGAGCCTGGGACTTGCAACCCAGGAGTAGGGTTAAGGGGCCCCTTCACTGCTCAAGGCGCCTCCCCTACCTAACCAAATTTGGTAAGATCCTACTAATGCCGCCTTAGATACACGTTCTAGGATGGAAGTTACGGTTGTTCTTGGTAGGCCAAGGTCTTTAAGTAGGTTATATAGGGATTTCGCTGGTATACCCCTTGCTCCACATTCTACAGCATATAATTTAACCACATAACCGTTTTTGGTTAATTCATTTGTTAAGTCATAATATTTGTTAGTTTTTATTGTGTGCTCTTTAGGTATGTTTGTTTCCCACGGCACAGTAAGATCTTTAAGTACTATGCGTTTTAGATTTATTGAGTATAGAAATATATCTGGTCTGGATGACGAAACTCCAACATCCTCAGGAATTTTGTAGTGTTTTTCATACGAGTCCATCAAAACAGTCCAATCGGGAGCAGCGCCTAAGATGCAGTAAGGCTTAGATTTCGATTTTGTAGATGACCATTTTTTTACAAAAGAAATCTGTCGTGTGTAAACCTTTTTTTGATCTAGCTACCGAGAGACTCGCTGCTTCTCGTATGATTTCGAGGACTCTATCATGGCGGCGTGAATAATGACCCCTATCGGGGTCATCATTCATGTTAGATAAAGGAGCACCAAAGGAGCACAGATCCTTGATAAAGAAGCACCTTGCATCCTACCAATAAGTGCCTTGCTGTACCTATCGCCTCCCGACAAATAGCGCAAGACACATTCCAGTATTTTTCCCTTAGTCGCCTCTTACGACACCCACGGGAAGATGTGTTTGTAATGCATAATAATTATTATCCAGTTTTCAAATTTAATTCAAATTTACTTCATTATGTGCTAAACATGTTTGTCAGTATCCTCATACAAATGCAGGGAAATGAAACATATGAAGCAGTGATGGCTCAGTGGCATTGGCTATGGACTGCCGCGCAGCAGGTCCATGGTTCGAATCCTGCCGCGGGCTTGAGCTTCACCGCATGGTGGAACGACAAAGGGGACTGAGAAAGGTGCGGGCGGTTTCTCGTGTGTATCACACTATGGGTGCATACCATTTGAAGTTAGATTCGCTAAAAACGCTAAAAACGATCACACTCCCAAAAAGTTGTTCCACATGGGTCTTGGCGTTATTTTCGCCATAAACGCTATGAGGCTACTGGAACAGTTTGAATTCCCTACATCTAATGTCAAAAGTGACAGAATTGGTAAATTTTAGTGGCATTCTTAGCGTTCTTATCCTAAATGGAATAGGGGATGACAGTTACAAACGATCACAGTGATCACAACCACAGACGCAGAATGTGATCAAAATTATCGAAATGAACGATCTTAGCGACAAATGGAACATACCCTATATAAGCGCTCCCGCCGCCCGCACCCCTCTCAGTCCCCTTTGTCGTCATAACACCGCGCCTCTGTACCGCGCAGGCGAGGACTAAGATAAACAGTTTACCTATAGTAAGGTCTCCCAGTATAATCGCCAGTGTACACTATTTCTATTCTTATATCTACTTACTATTCTATGCGGCCGGATAATTTTCAATCTGCCCTCGTTGCATCCTCGAGCTTACACGGCAGACTGAAAAATGTAGGAACAAATACCTGTCCCCAGCGAATGCTGTTCTTCTGAAACATCTTTCTTCTTTCTTTAATATATTTATATTAATGAGAGTAACGCAATAAGAGAAACAGAAATATTTCTAAGGAGGTTAAGCTCAGGAAAAACTCTATGCTGCTTGCTGGGTTTGGTTATTACTGGTCATCCTCTCTCTTTCTTTCAATATTGATGGCGATGCGTTGGCTGCCATGCAAGTCCACTCGTGAAAGGCTGATGCAAGTGTGAACTGATCCCCGTAAATAATAAACATGCCGGTATTTTATTTAATAGTTGTCTTTTTGTATTTTTTTATGCATAAATAACATACTTACCTTAAAAAGTTAAAAAAGTTGTCGTATATATCTGACATGATGTCGGGAAAACACCGAAGTCTGGATAGATACCACCACGACGCGCCGTGTCAATCAGCAATGGCAATGGAACGTATTGAAATTGGCAAATTTTTCGGAGATGATAAGCTCTTTCTAAATATTTCTCCCGCTACGGTTTTTTTAATATTGTTTTGTTTGCGATAACGCCTGCTATGCGGATTACATTACAAAATTACGAATATACGATAGAAAAAAATTAAGTCATGTGCGGAATTCGAACCCGCGCCCATTTACCCCTTGTGAACCCCTTGGATGGAAGCGGGTTCGAATCCCGCACAAACTGACTTAAAATTTTTCTATAGTATATTTGTAATTAATAATTTGACTTATGTAATATGTTTTGGAGTTTTCAGTCTATGTTTGTTATGTTATTGATTGATTTTTTGTTTTGGATGTTGTGTATAGTCAGAAATCAGGGTCGGCAACGCATTGGTAACGCCCCTGGTGGTTCAAATGTCCATAGGCGACGGTAACCGCTTACCATCAGGTGGGCCGTCTGCTTGTTTGCCAACCCCTTACATAAAAAAAAATGTAATGGGTTGGCAAAAATATTTTCATATTTTTTTTTATACAGAGGAAAGATTTGTATTTTTTATGTAACGAACAAAAATATATACTAGCGAACTAATTTAAAAAAAATATTCACCATTAGAATCCTAATACCTGGTGACCATAGGCTATAGAATAAAATAAATAAATATGTTTTTATTAATATATTTTGTTAAATACCCGTGTGAAGCCGGGGCGGGCCACTAGTTTAAAATAAATTTTAAAAGTTTTTTTTTGGTTATTGTGGCTAAGTCTAAGTAGGGGAAGTCGTTCGTATCTACATTATATAATCACAAATATGCTCCAAATTATGCCTGAGCCGCAAGAATTTTCAAGGGTACGCACTTTTTAACTCCAGCAAATCATTTTCCGAAAAAGCCTATTCATAATTACCTACATGAAACTAAAGTATTTTCTATGTAGGTATATCTCAAATGATCGACTCCATAATGTTTGTACCTACTATTTAACAACCTTCCGTACCTACTCGCGAGAAACGGGGGAGAGAGAACACTAGAGGTAGGTCTTACAATTTCAGAAGAATACATAATTTCCGTAATTACGTCCACATATTAGCTTATTTGTACTGAAGTATGTCAATTTAGTGTCTCTGTCAAAAAATAGGCGTTGAAACATAGACCAGCACGCTTTCGCATTCATAGTATTAGTACCTAGTGATGGTGGGGAGCCGAAGTGAAATTAAACAAGATTCAAGTAATTAATTACATATAATCTCTATTGATTCGTAATATTGCAAGATCTATGCTATACCTAAGTACATCTAAATGGCGCAGCACTTACTCTAAATGACTAATTTATCAAAATATGTATACAAAATTATTATTTATAATATAAATCACATCATTAAGTAGTTCTGTACGTTTTTGTTTATGATGGTATTTTCACCGAGGCCTCTTGAATTCTCCGGATTCTTCTGAAGAACCTGAAACAAAGTATCATTTGAAGTCAGCCTTGTGTATCCTGATGCATTTACTTATAGTTATTGAGGTCTCGACTTATCCGTATTTCTCGACGCAGCTTTTCCACTCGACATCATTTCCTTGGAGCTATATTACCTAATAATGCGACCTGGAATTTAACTCCGAAGGTAGAAATAGGCTCCCTAAACAATCGGGCCAACATGTATACATGCGTGTTGATATATTTAGTCACTACCTGACTGTTAGAATATCTCCACCCTTCTCGTTCCGTAAAAGTGACTTTGGAAAACCAGAAGGTGGGGCAGAGTCGTCTTCAGTAGACCTGTTAGCACGCATACTGTGCTCAAGACGCCTGACAAGCTTAGCATACATCTACTATACCATTGGGAGAGGTTATGGTCATCAGTGCAGTGGCTGGTACAGGTAGTCAATTATAATAACGGGACTCTTTAGTCCATAGCATGAGCGTCACCTGCCATCGCGAGGTTCCAGTCCAGGCTCAATTTAATTCCTGACACGGAAAAGTTATTTTATGTACTAAGTTATGTACTAGGGTATTTTCTGACGAGACATTTATATGTATCCGTGTCCATCCTAGTCTGTCATAATATCCGACTATACTAATTGCGAAGTAGGGAAGCTACGTATTATGCGTAAGTAAAGTAGTGGTAGGTATACCTTGCGACCGATGACAGAACCGTCCGCGCCAGCCGGGCTCGCAGACGCAGGCGCCGCCGACGCAGGCTCCGTGCCTGCAGGCGCGCGCGCACTCCCCGCTGCTGCGGCGGCCCATCTCGCAGTGGTTGCCGCCGAGCCCCTGCGGGCAGCGGCACTTGTTCACGCCCTTGCAGCGCCCGCCGTTCAGGCATGGAATCACGCATTTTGCTGCAAGACACGAGTACAACAAACCTCTAAAATTGCGACTTGAAAAGTGGCATTGCTAGTTAAGTAAGCGAACGCAACTTCGTGAACATCTTGTGATGATAGTAAATTGGTTATATACTTACAAAATTCGCATCTTAATCCATAATATCCCTTAGAGCATTGGCAGGTGTCCTTCTGGATGCATTTGCCGCCGTTGAGACATTTTTGTGAGCAAATCCCTGGAACAAATTGTTAAGGATATATTTAACTCTTTCAGAAGCGAAATGGTCCGTCCGCCAGTTATGCAGTACGTCAGGAGAGCCAGCACCAAGACTGGTGATGGCAGCAGGCCTTATTGGAAGAAGAATCCACATGTAAGTAGACTATACATTATATATATATTTCCTAACGTATTTACACATGTATTTCCGATTAATCTTTAAATCTTTGGTTACATATTAGGTTTACCTAAGTGGGTAATGCATATAATACGAGTATACGTTGTTGTTTGCTTTTCCTAATAAAACACAAATAAATTTAAAGCTTTTGCCGAACGTAGTTAGTTTCATCTAAAAAATATTAAAAAGAAAATTTTGAGTAAGTTTTGAAATAACAAAGTAAATTATGGATTTATTTATTCTAATCTGAAATACTTACATTTTAGCGTGAAATTCACGTAATTTTTTTTTCAATACAATTAGTACCTATTGATGTTCTAACTAAAATATAAGGTTTAAGGTCTACTAGGTGAATAACGAGACCTGTGTAATTGTCAGCTGGATAAGATAATCCGCGTGGACCACGCGGGCGAGCTGGGCGCAGACCGCATCTACGCGGGTCAGATGGCGGTGCTGGGGCGGAGTGCGTCGGGGCCGCTAATACAGCACATGTGGGACCAGGAGAAGGCGCACCGGGAGCGGTTCGAACAGCTGATCAACGAGTACCGCGTGCGCCCTACCGTGCTCACGCCGCTATGGAACGTAGCTGGATTCGTACTGGGAGCCGGTGAGTCGTATCTTTAAGCACTCCTAGCGAAGCTTGCCTAGTTACTCTTAACCGATTAACTATGTTAAGCAATAAACGCTGCGGTCGCTATTTGGATGGATGGTGACTTCTGGTGGCATTTAGTTGCTATGGAGGGCTCGTTAAGCCGTCATCACCGCATGGTGGCAGGACATATTGCTAATGCCCGCCTGGCTAGCTACCATCCCCAACTAAAACACCTGACGGTGTATTCCGGAAGTTTTCCTTGAAAGCCAGTTCCCATTCCAGGTAAAGCCTGTTTACCATATTCAATCTCATCATCGCTTATCATCAGGTGAGATTGTGGTCAAAGGTTAAACTATCGGCAATTAAAGAAAACTTCACCTCTGAGGCTGCATTGGACTGTTCGAGTAGCTGGTCTTCAAATACTGACTCTATTATGTTGAGCTCACGCTGCTATGCTGGAGTTCAATGTAACAGTAGCAAGAACCTGATGGGATGTTCTAACAGCTGTCCTTGAGAGCCCATTCTCGACTTGTGCTTATTTGCCCAAGTCGAACCTCTTCATCTCTAACATCTTCGATCCATAATCACTCAAGTACCAACAGGGAGTTTAGTTTTTGCATTATATGATCACTTTTCATCACATGATTACGAGTTCGTCCGCGGAAATACTGCCACCATACCCATTAAAGCCACCCGCCAAGCAGTAACGTTAACATTATTGTTGGGTTCCGGTTTGAAGGCTAAGATGCCAGTGAAATAGGTATATCACTGAGGCTCGATTCATCCAAGAATTACTCCTGTACCTACACACTGGTACGAGGGTCAATCCATCCATTAAATTGCAGAAGGTCTTTGTTTTTATTTTATTTTCTTAGTTTTATTTTAATGAAATATGACAACTGCTACTCAACTTTAGCAAAGCATGAAAATGTAGATACAGTATAATAAAAGGATTTAAACCTTCGATTTTTAACCGTAAAATAGTTTTGCTTGAAATAAATATGAACACCTCGCCCCTCTTCGTATTTGTCTCTACGGGAGTAGTCCTAGCATATTATGTAGCTTAGTACAAGATGTTTTCGGCGAATAATCTTGAATTTCCATGAGAATATGCTTGATTTACGAGGTACACGCGCTTTGCGTGTTATTATATAAATTCGGGTTTACGCGCTTGCGCTTACTTTTTTAATATTTTTTTTATGTTATTGTGACGGAACAAGCTCGAGGCCCACCTGATGTTAAGCGGACTAACCTCTGCCTATAACAGATGTATTTCGTCACAAATCACGAATTGCACTGCGTCCGTCACCTTGAAACATAGTTGTTAAGTCTCATGTGCCTGTAATTTCACTGGCTCTCAAGGACTGCTGCCGGAACACACCCTTAGGTGCTTGGCGGCAGATTTTCTACTTGAGGGTGATCGCTAGCCAGGCGGGCATTCGCAAAATGCGCTTCCACCATGCGGTGAAGCTCTAGCCTGTGGCGGGATTTGAACCATGGACTTGCTGCGCGGCAGTCCATAGCCAATGCCACTGAGCCATCACTGCTTCAAAAACCCCGAACTTATCCCGAAAGAAACTCACATAAGGCATACTCTGATCATAAAAGTCAAAGCAAGTAGTTGGAAATGGTAGTTGGATTTATACTAAGGGCCCGTTTCAGAATGTCCTAATAAAGTTTCGGGTTGCTAACAAACACATAAAATAACTGAATGATAAAAATGACAGTTGACATGCAGCGCGTTTCAAGCTTTAACCGATGGATAGGCTAAATCGATGACTGTGAAACGCAAAGATAGTGTTTTATTTATTAAATAAGTTCTGGGTAGTATAACCGGAACCTACTCGAGCATTCTGAAACAGGCCCTAAGTTTAAGAGGCCTAGATATGTACACGTATGTTACAGAAAGACGTCTTGTCAGATATATCTATCAGTCAGATATATAAAATTACCCTTCAACAGATTTGGCCAAGGTTTAATTATTGTTTCATTAATAAATTAATCACGCCTGCTGAAACATTAACTCGTGTCTGATGTAGAAATCGAACATGGGTCCTAGTGATTCAGCATGAGCATTGCAACGTTGGTGAACGATCGTATATGATTGACAGGCACGGCCCTGATGGGTAAAGAAGCGGCGATGGCTTGCACCGTGGCCGTGGAGACCGTGATCGTGGAGCACTACAACGACCAGCTCCGGACCCTCATGGAGGACCCTCACGTCGACCCAGAGATACTCAACACCATCACCAAGTTTCGAGATGAGGTAACGAACACTAGCATCAGCGTAGCATCCAATTCGATAACTGTATTTTGACTGTGAGCGTGCAATAGCTTGTAGGTTGCCTTAATGCTTTTATTGTAGTAGCTGTAGTGACGTTGATAGTTGGCAGTGTTTTGTTAATACTGGAATACCGCAAATTAATAAAAAAAACTGCCGGTCTTATTATTTGCATTAATAGTTTTAATATAGTTATTCGGTATGCCACTCACATCTGGAACGCAGCCATCGAGAATCACGGAGAGGCGCTTGCTGTCTCTCTCGACATCTCGAAGGCTTTCGACAGGGTTTGGCATGATAGCCTTATTAGCAAGCTTCTTTCATACGGCCTTCCCACTGGTTTGTGTGTTTGTATATCAGATTTCTTGAGGGATCGGTCGATTCAAGTGGTCATCGATGGCCGTTCTTCCGACCAATTGACAATAAATGCCGGAATCCCTCAAGGATCAGTACTCTCTGCAACGCTTTTTCTGCTGCATATTAATGATCTGCTTAAACCCGGTATTTTTGGGTATGCAGATGACAGCACCGTTGTGGAGAGTTACACATCTAACGCACGAACCAGTGCATTACAAATCCAGTCTCATAGAGAAGCGATGGTTCAACGCTTGAACTCTTCTTTGAAGGCAGTCTCCGATTGGGGCAATGCTAATCTGGTCAAGTTCAATCCTGCTAAAACCCAGGCGTGTCTTTTGTCTGCCAAGCGTAGCCCTTTCCAGCTGGCTCCTACTTTCAGGGATGTGTCCGTGCCGATAAGTAACCATCTCGAGCTTCTTGTCATCTCATTAACACCAACTCTCAATTTCGGCTCCTATATTGGGTCCAAAGCCCAGCTTGCCTCAAAAAAGCTTGGTGTTTTGAGTAGTGTGAGACAATACTTCACACCGGGACAGTTGCTTTATCTTTATCAAGCTCAAGTCCGGACGTGTATGGAGTACTGTTCTCACCTTTGGGATGGTTCTGCCAAATATCAGCTGGAGACACTGGAAGCTATTGAGAGGAGGCCAAGAGACTTATTAACGACGACCACCTAGTCTCAGACTCCAGACTCTCGAGCATCGCCGCAAATCTTGTTTATCGGTTTTTTATAGGATACATTTTGGTGAGTGTGCAATGGAACTTCACAATTTGATTCCGCCATCCTCATTCTATAATCGGACATCCAGGGATACTCAGAAGCGCCACCGCTGTATGGTGGATAATCCATTTACCCGATTGAAGCGATTTGCTTCTTCGTTTATCATACGAACCGCCAGGGAATGGAACACCCTGCCTGAGTCTGTGTTTCCGGTTAAGTACAATATGGGGGTCTTCAAAACGCGTGTGAATAGGTATCTTCTGTGTAAGCGTGCTCCATCATCGATCGCATCATCACTTAACATCAGTTGAGATAGTGGTCAAGTGCTACCCAGTTCAGTACAAAAAAAAAGTAGTTCTCGTAACTACGTCGGTCCCTACGTTGTGGACACCGAGGCAAATGTAACTTTTAATTTATATGTGTTAAGTTATGTATTCCCCGATTCCAATTTCAGAATTAACTGCCAATTCTTCAATTTATTGAACATTTTGAAAATATTAAAAACTCTAATCACATTTCACTGAAGTTTTAGGACCAAAACATCTTTCGTTTGGTTTTTATTTTATAACTCTTAATTTTTTTCCTAGTTGGATTTCAAAAATATATTTCCAATATATTTTACAATACGAAATCTTATTATAACAAAAATAAGTATGATTTATATAGATGATTTGAATAATAAAAAATCACATGACTTTATATTGATATAAATTAAGATATAAATTGTTTTAAATTAATCAACTCTGGCTATCACATATGTTTACTTACATATTTTTAGAAGGAAAATTTCAAATATTTCATTCCATTTATTTTATAAAAAGCTAAAAATCTCGCGCATCATTTTTGTTTTGGTTTCACATACATATGTGCATGTATAGAACAATACCGTTCGTGTACAGGAACAGGAGCACCACGACACAGGGCTGGCGCAAGGCGCGGAGCAGGCGCCCTTCTACCGCGCGCTTACTCAGCTCATCAAGGTGGGCTGCAAGCTAGCCATCGACGCCTCCAAGAAGATATAACCTCCTTTTCTTAATGGGTTTGGAATTAACCGTATTATTAACATGCATTCGTAGATTCCACTGTATATAGACAGGTACTCGATGGATTCGTCATGAACGTGCATAGCATTGTTTGGATATAGCATTAAATGTTGATACCTAAGTTTGCTAGTGCATGTATGTATTGACGAGCTATGTTCAGTTTTGTAAATAACTTTATCTATACGTGTATACAATAAAACAAAAACATTAAATGATGGCGTCTAAGTCCAGCAGCCCTACCGAAGTATCCCTAAGTTGTCTGTGGTCAAATCTGCCTACACTAGCGCGGGCCACCATACATAGACAACGTAAACGAAAGCCAATTTTTTTTCGTATTATAGACATACGCAAATAAAATTGCCAAAAACAATATTTTTCAATTTACAAAAAGAATTTTACTATTACTTAAATGAGTTATTTATACTCTACGCTCAAAGTTATGTTGTAAAAAAACTTTAACTAGGGCCTGTTTCAGAATGTTCGAGTAAGTTCCGGTTATACTACCCAGAACAAAATAACTGAATGATAAAAATGACAGTTAACATGCAGCGCGTTTCAAGCTTTAACCGAAGGGTAGGCTAAATCGATGACTGTGAAACGCAAATATAGTATTTTATTTATTAAATATGTTCTGGGTATTATAACCGAAACTTACTCGAACATTCTAAAACAGGCAATATTTAAGCATTATTCACAAGAAGCTTATTTATGATTGTCTTTGAAAGGTTGTTTGCATTTTGTTATAGGAAAACATTTGGACCGGTTTGAGACCACTGTTTATTTTGATCAACTTTCCGGCGATCGTTTGCTTTGTGCACACATTATTTTATGAGGTATTTGTATAGAACAGTCAGTTCAGTGACAACAGATCGCGTTATCACAATCCATACAGACCCAGCAGTATTCAGACACATAACTCTAAACTTAATTCATACTCGTATATCTATGAATGCAAGCTACTGAAAAGGCTTCAGGCGCTGACAATTGATTGCTAAATATATTTAGTTTTTAGCAAAATGGCGAAGGTAAAGCCATACTGATCCAAGTGAATTTTTTTCTATATTGGAGTTATATGCAACAAATGCCACATTGATCCGAGTACAAAAAGCGCCTTATATTGCTAGAGGACCTCAATTTTTCAGTTTAGCATTATACTTACTTTCAAAAATATATCCTGCTATACTGATCCAATATTTATTTTTTATCTGTTTTTTTTTCTGCAGTAACCAACATTTTGACTACTTTTAATCAAAATATTTTATTATAGATTTTATTTTTTATTTTGTCTGACATATTAGCCATCATTTCTATAAAGATTAAAGCATAATAAATCACGTATTTTTTTAAAACAAGTTCAAACGTGTTTCCTTCTTTTTCTCAATATAATGAAAACGATACTTGGATCAGTATGGTTCTACCGTCGCCAAATGTATTTAGTTTGTAGTAAGAAAATTGTAAGTTAATCTTGATCATATTATCTAAAGCAAAGTTGATTCCAAAACACGTTTCTTAACAATTTTCTCGATACAATAAAATTGCAAAATTAAGTCTTGAACTTTTAATATCCGCAGTGGATGCCATCGTCCAAATCTTTTGTTTTTTATAGTGTTATCATTATCTACGATTTTGTATAGAGCTATTTTCGTTACAAGCATAATTGTGCAATAATGCGTGTAACGAAAATAGCTTAATGATTTATGTGCGTATGTTTAATGTAACAATAAAATAGCAAAACCTTGTCACAATATAATAATCTTGATTGTTTTTAATATTGTTATATTTTCAATAATGCCTGCTCGGTGGATTACATTACAAAATTACAAATTTACGAGCGAAATTTTTTTATAGCTGTCACATGATATATACCGCACATTACAATAATTTTCTCTCTCGTAAATTTTGTAATTTTGTAATCTTAATATTGTTTTTCACTATTAGGTTTTCACCATCGCTTCCTCTCTTTCCCTTTTCAGCACTAATTTCAGGTTTTGTCAGGGTTTTAGTAGGTAATAGAGACTAAAGTTTTAAATAGTTGGTAGACAGAATATGTCGACATTGAAATGGTCACCATAAATTAGTGGCTTATCTAATTTTGTATTTGTAGAACTGACAAAAATTTTGAAATTGTCAATTATTTCCGCTTTTAATCTACGCTAATAACATAAAGAGGAAAAATTTGTATTTTTGCATGTAACGAATAAAACTACTGGACCGATTTGGATAAAATTTGGTGTGGAAATAGTTTGAGACCCGGGGAAAGACATAGGATACTTTTATCCAACTGCGCAAAAAGAGATCAATTGTTATGCGTGATAACCGACATATGCGCGGGCGGTGAGCTAGTAACTAATAAAACGCTGGCGACACATCCATTACTTACTCTTACCAATAAAAAATAAATTTTATGAAAATGAGTTTGATCTTGTTTCGGTCAACATTGCAATGCACCGCCAGATTTATGTACATTTGGATACAAGGCTTGTTAAGTGCATGTGTAATGATGGGTGCATTTAAAGTTTGGTTCATTGTACCATAACACTCGTTAAAATTATACGAAGGTGCTGTGTATATACTGCATCTTTTTCAAGCCTATTACAGTAGCCGACATTTAGTGACGAATGGCCAGCACTTTCATACATATTACTTGTTAAATAATATAATATATACTTATAAAGTTTATTTTGTTTGTCGTTAGCTTATTAAGAATATATTTTGTTTATTTTAAAATAAATTAGATTTAGCACTGGGATGATATTCTTACTGTGACACTAGATCAGTGTTGCTTTCTTTACCTAACGGATACATTTGAAGGGAAAAAATTAAAACTGATCATTAGATGTTACGGCTTTGTTTTTTTTCTATTAACGGTGTGTTCCTACATCTGTCCTTGTGAGCCATTAAGTATAGTTTAGCCTGATCATCATCTTCGACCACACCATCACTTACCATCACGTGAGATAGTGGTCAAAGGCTAGCCTATTACAAAATTACGAGAGGTGAAATTATATTACACATAGTTATGTGCGGGATATAATTTTTTCACTCGTAAATTTGTAATTTAATTCGCCGACAGGCGTTATTGCAATCATAACGATATTAAATAGGCCTATTAGCTAAAAAAAAAACAGAAAATGTACTGTGTAAAGTTTCCTTTTTTAATTTCCTTAATGCGCGGCCAAGAAACAGACAGACAAACATAAAAAATACAGTAGAGCGGCATCAGAATCAGCTACAGAGTGCTCTCAAAAAATGAACTTCAAAATATCTGCAATGTACAGAATTAGATCTGTTCCAGTTTTATTATAAGTATAGAATAAATGTTTTTCAAAAATATTAATTTAATGTTTTCTTAAAATATTTGTTACTATTAGCGAACGTTACTGCTTGGCGGTTGACATGTTCTACTGCTAATATACTATTTACTTAACTATGTATTGTTAGACTTGCTATTAGGTCTCTATTAGATAAAATACGTACTATACGACGCAACGGCATAAAGTGGTTAGCTGGTTAGTACTCCGTTCACAACATGACATCACCATGTTATTAGGTCATATAAACAATGATTAATTAGACTGTAATTTAAGAGATTCGAAGCGCTCGTAGCGATGTTTACTTAGCTGTTCTCAACCGATCAGCAAAGTTAAGCAACGTCGCGCGCGATCATGAGTTGGATGGGTGACCGCTAGTGACATTACTACTGAGCGTGCACGTGCTTCGGAGGGCACGTTAAGCCGTCGGTCCCGGTTGTTGTCTTAGGATGGCAGTCGTTATAGCATGGTGGTAGGGCATTTTGCGAATGCCCGCCTGGCTAGCTACCACCCTCAAGTAGAAAATCTGTCGCCAAGCACCTAACGGTGTGTTCCGGCAGCTGTCCTTGAGAGCCAGTACTTCTAGGTTAGCCTGAACAACATCTTCGACCACATCATCACTTACCATCAGGTGAGATAGTGGTCAAAGGCTAACCTATCATGTATAAAAAAAATAAAGAGAATTTAATGCTCTTTTAATTAGAGCATTAAATTCTCTGTGCAATTTAGACATTCACACTAGATGGATATGAGTTACATAAAACCAAATTTTCATAGCTACAAATATGTCTTAAACATGAAGCACTCGTAGTGCAGTTTGCTTAGCTGTTCTTAACCGATCAGCTATGTTAAGCAACGTCCGCCGCTGAATAGAGAAATAGTCTTACTATTCATTTATCTATGGCCCAAGCTAGTTTACGGTAATCATGAGGCGCTTGTGCTTATAGAGTTTTTGTGAAAGTTGCTCCCAAAAGTAAGTTTTTTTTACGGAAGAGTTTAATTTATATTTTTCCATGATGAGTATTTTTTAAATGAATATAATATTAGGTCCTTACATATGAAATTGGCGTTTTGTATGGGAGGAACAAAAAGTCGAATATTTTTTAATATAATATATTTAATTAATCAAAGTATGAACCATTATTTTCTATGCACTTTTGCCATCTCATAGGTAGTTCATTGATCCCTTTACTAAAAAAACCAGTCGGACGGGAATCAATAAAATCTTTGAAGGCGATTTGGACTGCCCCATCGGAGTTGAATTTTTTCCCTTGCAAGAAGTTATCCGAATTTCGAAAAAAATGGTAATCTGTTGGAGCAAGGTCCGGGGAGTACGGAGGATGTCTTAGACTTTCCAATTGAAGCTCTTCTAATTTAGTAGCCGTCTGTAGCGCAGTGTGTGGTCTAGCGTTGTCGTGAAGCAGCAGTGGCGTGGAGCGATTGACCAGCCTAGGTTGTTTAGCCGCTAGCTTTTCCATCATGGTTTGCAATTCCTGACAATAGACATCAGCCGTAATAGTCTGGCCAGATTTGAGAAAACTGTAATGAACAATACCGGCACTAGTCCACCAAACGCTTACAAGTAACTTTTTTGGGGTTAATTTTCGCTTGGGGCAGGATTTGGCTGGCTGGCCAGGATCTAACCATTGCGCTGAGCGCTTCCGATTATCGTAAAGAACCCATTTTTCATCACAGGTAATGATTCGGTTTAAAATACCTTCATTATTGTGCCGGTTTAGTAATGTAACGCAGCAGTCGACGCGCGTTTGCCGGTTTGTTTCAGTCAATTCGTGAGGTACCCACCTTTCAAGCTTTTTAATCTTCCCAATTTGCTTCAAGTGAATTAAAACAGTTTTATCACTAACATCGCAGCCTGCAGCTAACTCGGACGTGGTTTGCGATGGATCCGCTTCCACAATAGCCTTCAACTCTTCATTATCAACTTGAGTCTCAGGCCGTCCACGGGGCTTGTTCTGCAGGTCGAAATTTCCAGAACGAAAACGTTGGAACCAAAAACGAACTGTGTTTTCTTTTGCAACACGACCGCCATACACATCATTCACCCTTCGAGTTGTTTCCGCAGCACTAGTGCCACGGCGGAACTCGTACTCGTAAATAATGCGATATTTAAGGTTTTCCATTTTGTAAAATGAGTGACGCAAACAGAAAAAAACAGAAGAAAAAAAACAAATGAATGACGATCATCGAAGCACAAATACATGAGTCTATAGCTGTACAAATTTGAATTTGGAATTCCTTACCAAAGAGGAGAAATTCGTGATTAAAGTGGCCAGTACGAAAAACGCCAATTTCATATGTAAGGACCTAATATATTGGGTTATAAATATATTTCGGTTATAAAAAAGTATTTTATAATCTTTTATGGTTGAAGTATGAGATAAGATATTTTTATTGCCAAAAAGATTAAAGTTATTACACTCATTAACTTAGATTCTAGTATAATTAAAATTCTTATTGAGTAATAGATTGACAGCGAGCCCCAAACTGAGCACTATATATATACAGCGCAAATGTGGAGTGTCTCAATGAACAACGATTTTATCAACATTCAGTCTAGATCTATTAAATACTATCTATTTTTATATGCCAAATTATCCACTGCTGAACATAGCCTCCCCGTTTAGGGGGCCTGCCTAATCCCCACTCTTGGGGATCGCAGTGAAAGATGGCAGTTAATTTCAATCTTAAATATTTGAATTTGAGGCAGTGATAGCCAAGCGGTGATATATGGACTGCCGTGCCGCAGGTCTAGGGTTCGATCCCCACCGCCTGTTTGAACTAACTAACTTAAACTACCACCCTGAGTCTCCTCTTACGACATCCACCGGCACCCGGATAAATAAACATGTTTAAAAAGACCAGAAATGTCTACCTTCGTACCCGTTCTATGTTATTCAGGCGGACAGGAAAAGATGGGCGATGCCCCGTCCACCCACTGGACTTTCCCACTGGTGGGTGGACAGGGAAATCAAGTTTCACCCTCCACCCACTGCACTAGAGTTGGAACCAAATCAACTGCTTCATACCGGGTGCAGTCTTGCCCCATGTACCGTTCAGGTACTTGTCGTTATTGCACCAACCCCGAATAATAAATATAGCATACCTCCCTCGCAGTTCCGGCCTTGGTACCCAGGCGGACAGGAGCAGATGCCGGGCGCAGTGCAGTTCCCGCCGTTCATACACTGCGGGTAACAGAGTGCAGTGCGGCAGTCCTGCCCCATGTACCCCTCGGGGCATTGGCAGATCTTGTCGTTGTTGCACCAACCATGGTTGGCGCACTTCTTGTCGCACTCGGGGTCCGGCCCTAACAGTAAACATACCGTTAACTACTTACTACTTTTAGCTCATTTGGTACATAAATTAGGATATAGTATCAACGGATTCTAGGTACAAGTTATTAAAAAATATATATACATAGCTAATAATAACAAATATTTTTAAAATATTTTAACAAAACATCAAATTAATATTTTAATAAAACACTAAAAAATATAAAAATATATCTAGTGACAATTCTGCCTAATTTTCCTGTTAAGCCGACGTGACGTCACAAACGCCACGCAGCCAAACCGGAAGAGTTTTCGACGCGTTTCGCTTCTATACGAAGCATCTTCAGGAGGTCTTGACTCTACGAGCGCACGATCGAAGAAATGATTCTCGGCTGCGTGGCGTTTGTGACGTCACGTCCGCTGAACCGGAAAATAAGGCGGAATTGTCACTAGATATATTTTTATATTTTTAAGTGTTTTATTAAAATATTAATTTGATGTTTTCTTAAAATATTTTAAAAAATATTTGTTATTATTAAATATGGATTTCCGCAAAGTAACGCCTGAATCTATTTATTATATACATAGATGTATAAAATTACAAAATTACAACGAGAAGAAAAATTAAAGCCTTGTCCGGAATTCGAACCAGCGCCAACCACCCCTATAGCCGGGTTATGCTCTGACCGCTAAGCTAAAATTAGAGTTATGAGACTTGCATCATTGCAAAAAAAATAATATAAATAAATACAGTGTTGCCCCATCGTTAAGTAGTTTAAAGCTTATTGCAAAAATTAGTCTTGTTTTTGGCACAACATAACTTGAACTATAGATGTCGTTCCATCCCCATTCGTTGGTTAAGATTGAGAGGAAAAATTAGAGTCATGACATGAGTTTATGTCACGTTGGCTTAACGGTTAAAGCATACCCCGGCTATGGGGATGGATGACGCGGGTTCGAATCCCACACATGCCTATAATTTTTCTTCTCGTTGTAATTTTGTAATGTAATCCACAGAGCCTCATCATTGCAAAAATAAAAATATTATAGAAAATATAAGTAGCTGTAGAATTTATCATATAGGGTGTATAGAAACTTCTTTGGTTTCCAAATTCCCACTATGAAAAGCTAGTATTTCATTCAGTCGTGTAGTACCCACTAATCCAAGCGACGCCGTGTCTTTTCTGATGTCAATAGCAAATAGGTATTAATAACATAGATTTATCAATTTGAAGTATAAGATAAAGACGGTAAATACTCGTTCCATCTTCAGTAAATCACTTATTTAAAGCATTGTATAGCTGAAGGTTTGGTAGGTGCATCCAATTCGTCTGCCTTGTGCGTGATCACTGATCAGACTAGGGATGCCAGATCAAGGTATTTCAATTCCTGGACATTTCTGGTGCTACAAAGAAAGTTGTTTTTTTTTTTTATTCCTGTTAGGTTAGCCTTTGACCACTATCTCACCTGATGGAAAGTGATGACGCGTCACGGTGGAACATGCTTGCCTAGCAGATACCTATTTACTCTGTACTTGAAGACTTCTAGATTATATCTATCGGGAAATAGAGACTCCGGTATTGTGTATATATTATTGGTATTATACTTCGGCCGTACATATTTTAAAGCTTTCGCTTTGTGCGTATTTTCGGAACATTGACGAAAGAATAAAAATATACCTACTTACAAAAATTAAGACACTCTTTCGCTTTTTGAGGCTACCTATTAACTCATAATGAAACTATGGATCAACATTAAAAGAAAACAACTCTATAACCTTATATGGGCCTTTTAACTAAACTTTGAAATCACACACACGGCCAGCGTCCAGTGCCAGGTCTGATCATCAGACTGACACCCATCAGCACAATGGACCGATTTTCACCTGATTTCACATGATTGATAACGTATATTGAAGCTGTTGTTGACCTACATACTCTCACCATCTCTTTTTGTGGTAAGCGACGATTTTGCCGAGGTTGGAGCAATTGTGAATACGTCCCATGGATTGGCTACGGCCATGTCACCTCAGGAACCCTTGAGAGATTTCGTATAGATAAATATGGACATGTTAGTAGATGATGGGGGAAAACAATGCAGTTATGAGAACGTTAATAAATTGTAATCTGTTGAGAAGAAATGTTCACAGCGCAAAGCTAAAAATTAGTTAGATATGAAAATCTAGATGAAAAGTCGTATGAGGGTAGTTGTAAAAAATTTAGTCTCTCATGCGTCATGTAAGTAATATTATGCTCAACCATTCAAATTTACAGTGATTAACAAAATAAAATAGGATATCTAATGAAACATGAATAAAAAAAATCTGTGCATTCAGGTTTCGAGAGGGTAGGCATACTTAAATGAAGGAATTGAGCAAGCAAATGATACCAACCTAAAAACGCAAATGCTGTGAGCAGAGGCACCGCGAAGCCAGCCAATGAGCGCGCTCGGCGATAGGCCCGGAAACAAGGCATTCGAGTTAGTTCCGGCCGCGCCTGCACGGACCCGCGCGCCGCGGCCGCGCACACGAACGGCAAAATCATTAGTCAAGGGCACAAGTACACTAGCTTATTGACACCATATTTTGGTTTTGCCATTGTGGTCTTCTGTTTCGTCTAAATGTATGGAAACAAAACCGCAATAAAATGTCAACGAGCATATTGTTCGGAACACAATCTATAGTGTGCGGTGTGGTCAGCGCAGCGGTACTATAACACACTACACCGTCGATATTAGTAGCGCAAGCACACAACGAGCTGAAAATAGATGAAATGCAATGTTCAGTTATTCCGGAACATTCGGCCCGTCCGTGGCTCTACGTGTGGACGGTCGTTAGCGTGAGATATGAGGGATTAATAGGGCTTACGAGCTCTCGTTGATTGGATCCACTGCGCCGACTAATGGCCTCCATTATTAACTCGGGGATATTGTTAAGTTATAATAAAGTTTCAAATACAAAATAAAAGCGTTATGTCTGTGTTTTTGAAGCTGTTCTCTGATTTCAATAAATTAATGATTGTAAAGTTTTTTGAGTGAGTATTTTGAGACTATATTATTAATTGATTCTTTAATGAGTTATCGATAATGTTTACAATTATAACATCGACGAAAACACAGGCATGTAAGTGTTAAAAATGCGTTGGCGATACAATACCTGTCATTTCTAAATACACACCTCTCTGTGCGCATTCCTTCTTTAGGTTTAATCTTAATGGGGTGCCTTTTAGTGGCAGCCCACGCCCGTTTTTGAGTACCAACCCTATTTCAAAAGTGGCCACACCGTTGCTGCTGCCGACACAGGGCAATACCACACTGAATTCTGTGGAAAATTATTATTAAGTACATTAATTTTGATGGCTACACTTCTGGATTAATAGAGTTGTAGCATCATAAGTTACAGAGCAAAAGTTTGACGTTAGGTAGAAATAAAGACACGTTGACATGGATTTGTAGAGATTGATCTTTTAGTTAACTTTACGTAATTTTTATGTAATTTGTGGCTTCAATATGAAATAAAAACCGAAAAATACGACCTTAGATTATTGATGGGTCTCCGCTCGCGCGCACGGAGACCCATCAATAATCTAAGAATACGACATCAACTGTTACCGCAACTGCTGTCACAGCTATCACACCTGGACTGTTGTTGTTGGTTGTATGTTCTATAATGTATATGACTAATATAAATTAATGTCATAACACAGTGTTATAAAAAAAAACACAATACAGAAGATATTTACGAAATGGTGAAGTGGTATCTAATGCCTTTTCATCAATAGCCATAAAGTCTACCGTTGAACAAATGCATCCCCACTGTGTGGGGTTTGCCAATTATAATATTATTATTATATGCCAAGGATAAATGACAAACCCTACACCCCAAGACTCTGCAATCCCCAAGACGCCTGCCAATTCCATAATTGGCAGGCGTCTTGGGGATTGCAGAGTAAGTTGCTAGTTCTTCAGAAGGCGCTACATCTTCTGGTATTTTATCTTTCTTCGCCTGTTGCTGTTCCAACTGGGAGGGATATATGAGAGTGTACACTCTAGCTCGGCTCCCCATGGGGAAGTCCAATGTCTACCATAGTCAATTCAGGACGTTCGTTTTGAAACTGCAGTACCGTTTCGGGCGGAGCAAATGGTAAAATTTTCAAATTGATTACTTAAGTACTTAATGTTGTCTTATAGGTTTTCGCGATTATTACACATAGTAATTAAACAACTTTAAACGGTTTAAATCGCGTATATTTATCATTATTTTTGTCCCGACGTTTCAAACACTTTGCAGTGATCGTGGTTACGGGTTGACTGTTATTAAGTACTTAATTATAAAAGTATCTATTATGTACCTTTAAGATATTTTTTTTTATTACTAATACGATGGGGACAAGCTTGACAGATCGGGATTGCATCACTAAAGTGTATATTAAGACGCTGTCAAATGCTGAATTTTTGTCACTATCGGACTACGTTGAAGTGAAAGAGAGACAGCGATGGTGAAATCGCGATCAGTATAGGTAAAATCCGAAAGAAAGCTTGATAACACAAAACTAGTAACGTGAATCGAAAATGTAACTTTTCTTGTCTTTCTAGATAAAGTTTTGCTATTTTATTAATATAGTTTCATACACATTCATTCGCAAACAATTAAGATATTTACGTTAGAAGCTTTATTTAGAGTCAACTTTGCAATTTTATTCTATAGAGAAAATTTTAAGGAAACGTGTTTCGGACTTTTCTTGGCCTTAGATAATGTGATCAAAATTAATATATAATTTTCTTACTGCTACAAACTAAATATATTTTGCTAAAAATCTGTTCAAGTAAAGCTATTTAGCACATGTCAGCGCCTTAAGATATAATTGTGTATTACCTTTAGGCGTTTTAGGCACCCGCCCCTGCGTTTTGATGGACAATATGGGCGGTTTGAGTATGTTGGGGTCCGAGGAGGTGAGCGTGTCGAAGTGGTAGATGTACTTCTTGCGCGAGCGCCACGTAAAGTTGACGTAGCCCACCTCGGAGGGGATGGTGGGCAGCTTGTGGGAGAAGTTGGGATCCAGCACGTACGGGGACACGTGCCCGTTCACTATCGCGAACACTTGCATCGAGATACCTGCCGAGTGAGGAGATTACATTCTTCAACTAATAGTACGATTGGGCACATTTATTACCTTCTAGATATGTCGATCCATTCGCATAGTGGAAGGGCATTTTGCGAATGCCCACCTGGCTAGCGACCACCCTAAAGTAGAACTGCTGCCGGACCAACACTGTGGGTGCTTGGCGAAAGATTTTTTACTTGAGGGAGGTAGCTAGTCAGGCGACTATTCGCAAAATAAGGAGGAAAAAAGATTGTGTGGGATCCGAACTCGCGTTATCGTAGAACAACGTAAGTTGAACTATAGGTGTAGCTCATTCCTCATACGATGGTTAGTAAAAACCGGGAGAAAAAGTTAGAGTTATGAGCCATTGTCATGTTAGCTCAGTCGGTCAGAGCATACCCCGGCTATAATGGTGGTTGACGCGAGTTCGAATCCAGCACATGACTATAATTTTTGCTCTCGTAAATTTGTAATTTCTTAATGTAATCCGCAGAGCATGCATGCATGGCAAAAATAAAAATATTAAAAATTATATATATATATATATATCATTGGCTGCAGAAAAACTCAAAATCGCTTCTTACAAAATTACAAGAAAATTTTAGAACCAAGGACGGAGTTTGAGCTCGCGACTACCCTTCCGGCGGGGACAGTTGAGCTACCGTGGTGGAGGTGAGTAATTGTTCCAATTTCAATTTATCCTTTCATTCTTGTTATTTAACCGGCCGTCGAGGCATAAAGAATAGTACATTGTACATCGAGGGGAGAAAACGATCTATTTCTGTTCGAGAGTTTATTTAAGCCCGACGCACAGCGGAGGGCTTAAAGGCAACTCGAGAACAGAAGTAGAACTCTCTCCCGAGTGATAAATAGTGCTTTATACTACACCTGCGAGGAAAATAAAATCATTATACGTTTCCTCGTACTTACCTCGAGACTTCTCAAGCAGTAAGTTCTTTATGACTTCTTAAGCTGCATTTCTTATTACTGGTGGCGTCATCATTATAAAATCGTCACTTTCACTATCAAATGACATTTTGGAAAACTATTTATAATAATTAAAAGCGTACTGTTAAAATATCAATCTAATAAAAAACAAAATGTAACATAACAAATTGTGCGAGACCATATCCCGAAATAGGGAGCAAACGAAAAAAAAAAAAACATAACAAATTGCCGCGCTTTTTTTCTCGTAGTGCATAAAGAGGTTGCCAACCTCCTTTCATTGAAAATCGAGTACAAATAAAAATCACACCTCTTTTTTCTAATTATTCGATATAAAACCTTTTTGAGATTGAATTTTTTTTATGTAAGCAGCTAAAAACAAAAGAACGAAGGGCAGGTATGGATTTTCATACAACATTCCTTCACTGCTACGGAGTGAAGGAATGAAAATCCATATAACTTTCCTCGCCGTCCATTTATAAGCGAGAAATGACGAACTTTATAACATGTTTTTGAACGAGTAATGAGACGTTTTATAAGTGGGTGTGGTATAAATAATATTAATTTATCTATGGTCGAGGTGACGTAGCGGCATCTGTAGCCAAAGTAAATTAAACTAAACGAAAACCTTTCGTTGTCATTTTGAAAGCTTATTCGCCTAGCAGGTATTAGTGCTACGAATAAATATTGAAAGAAATGTAAGTCAAGTTCAAAAACAGCAGAACGCAAACCTTACCACGGTGGGCGTGGTTTAAACGCGGTGTACCGTGCGGCGCAACAACATTACCCTAACGCGACCAATCGGATGCGAACATTTCTAAGCACAATCCAATTGAATTTGTAAGATTGTGCATGTTTTGTTAATGTATGAGAGTTACAGTTCTTAACATTATGAATATTTCGTAACGTTAATGCAATTATTTTTAAGAACCAGAAAATCATTTATGATTTATTTACCCTAGAACACCTAGGTATTGAACGAGATGTTCCACAGACAACATATATTATGACTACACTAGGAACTAACTAACTACCTACATGGGGAAATGTTATAGCAGGCCCGGAATTAGCCTTGGACGGAGATAGTCGCGGTTTGGGTTTAAAATCCTACAGGTAATAAGAGAGTCATTAGAGTTATCTATGGAGGTAGGGACACGTTTGTTTAGGGAGGGTCTGCCCATAGTACTCGGGCCTCCCGACTCACCACTGAACATGCGGACCTGTCGCTCGTCGATCCAGAGCGAGATGTCGTGCTGCTTGCCCTCGTCCTTGTACTCCCTGCGGCCGGCGCCCAGCGTCAGCGACATGGCCAGCGCCGCGCCCAAGCACACGCGCGCGCCCAGCCCGCCCGGTACCCTCATGCTGGGGAACAGAAACAATACCTCTATCATACAACTACCTTTTCACCTCCCAAGCTCTGAAAGGTGTTGTTTAACATTCAATCTGTGTGGAAAGTACTTTTTATCCGCTAGCGTAAAAAATTATTTCAAAATTTGAATATTTGTAATAGTTGTAGAACAACAAATTTACATTTTAATATTGTTATGTTTGCAATAACGCCTGCTATGCGGATTACATTACAAAATTACAAATATACGAAGGGAAAAATTTAAGTTATTTACGGGATTCGAACCCGCGTCCATCCACTCCTTAATCAGCAAGGGTATGTTCTAAAAAAAAATCCCTTTTTATATTTGCAATTTTGTAATGTAATCCGCATAGCAGCGTTATTGCAATCATAACAATAGTAAAATTATAAGGTTGCGTCATTATTTACAAGTATAAAACCAATTGCAAAATTGGTCTTGTTTGTAGTACAATGTAAGTTGTACTTTAGATGTCGCTCCATCCCAATACGATGGTTAAAGAATGATAGGAAAAATTTGAGTTATGACGTCATTGTCATGTTAGCGCAGTTGGTTAGAGCATATTCCGGCTAAAGGGGTGGATGGACGCGGGTTCGAATCCCGCACATGACCTAAATTTTTCCCTTCGTATACCTATTTGAAATAAATGTATACACTCAATATTACTATTGTATATCGTATCAGGTTCGCTAATAGTCAGAAACGCAAAATGAAAACTCGCAATAGACGAGTAACGCGAAATGTCAGATGTTAATAAATATTGAGACTGAGCCCGGCGTTATGACTGAGACCAAATATGGACTGGTGAAATGGGAGTTAGGAACCATAACTTACTCTTTCGGGGATATACAAGCGTGATGAAACGTGATGTTATGATATGACTATGGTTGCAACTTGTATACTTATTACGAGTGCGGGCAAGCGGGCATTCGAAATAATCTGGAAGCAGTAATGGCTCGGTGGCAATGGACTACTGCGCGGTCGGTCTTTGGTTCGGATTCCGCCGCGAGCTTGAGCTTCACCGCGTGAAGGTAGGGCATTTTGCGATTTCCCGCCTGGCGAGCTATCATCCTTAAGTAGAAAATCTGTCGCCAAGCACTTAAAGGTGTGTGCTAGCAGTTGTCCTTCAGATACGGTAATTCTAAGTTAAGCCTGTTAACACCTTTGACAACATCATCACTTACCATTAGGTGTGACTGCATTCAATAAATAAGATTGAGCCATGGTCTCCAAGGTTTTTTTTTATACCGTATTGGGTCCTTACCACTTGAGCAACATCTAAGTGATGATGCGATCGATGATGGAGCGCTTACCCAAAACATACATATTGACTCGCGTTTTGAAGACCCCTCGGTCCTTACACGCACTGCCTGATCTCAACCTAATAAAAAATCTTTTTAGAAGCCTAAGGTCACAGATTACAAGGATTTATTAGGATTAGGTATCATATTCATTATCGTATATTATTATTATTGCAATTCAACGGGGCAATGCTGCCAGCATGCTGGGCACGCTGCTAACTGGTAGTGGGTTAGAGCATTTGGACTGCCTATGAGTCCGAATGCTTTTATTGTAGTAGCTGTAGTGTTGTATATAGTTCGTAGTATTTAGTAAATAAAGGCATACAGCCGGTTAAAAAAAAATCGTATAATAAGTATATATACACCGTGTCCCAAAATTCAACGATAAGCCGGCATCGGTGCATGGACCTACTCATGACTACTCGGGAAAAAATAAAAAAAAAATTATAACTCTTTTTTTTTTTAATTACAGAGACTTTTATATAGTTGCGCCAACTTTTAATAAAACTTGCCATGGTAGTGTCCATACTTTTTTTTTAACCCAGTCTATAGAAAGTGCATAGAATGTTAAAATCTATGAAAATTATAAAAAAATATTTTTTTTTTTACTGATTTTTGTAAAATAACTACAGACTTTCTGTAATTTTAAAGGATTGTGGTAGATAGCCGTCCTTCTTAGGTTGCTAATGCACAAAAAATATCAAAAATATGTCAAAAATTGTGGTCATGGTAGTTGAAAATAGCATAATGGGTATCGAATATCGATGAAATTTATAAAAGCTCTGTAATTAATAAAAAAATACAGTTATAATTTTTTTTTTTTTCCGAGGTGTCATGAGTAGGTCCATGCACCGATGCCGGCTTATCGTTGAATTTTGGGACACGGTGTATATTATGATCTTGGGCTTGGTGGGAGCAAAATTATTTCGCAACATTGTTTTGTCATATGATTAGGTGCCTACTCTAACTTCCTATCGTATTTTTGGCACATTCGTTTCGATAAGGAGAGTGTATAGTATATTGCGCAGTACTTTCCATACAAAATTAGTTTGGTCATATTTGATATACTTAATACTAAATATATAAATAAAACAAGAAACTGACAAACCCGGAGCATATAGAAACAAAAGCTGAAGAACATGTACCATTAAATATTTTAGTATTACTGAATACGATTTCAAAAACTATCGTATGATAAGCGAATTTGCATGCTATCCTGATAGGTAAATTTCTTGTTGTATTACATATTTAATATTTAAATATTTTAATTCGATTAAAAACAAATTTGGAAGTATTTAATTTTAACTGGAATTTGATAATAGAAACAATAAAAATAATATATCTCTACTCTACTCAACGAGTTTAAGACATGATTCCGCACATGCTAGAGTGCAAAAAGTTATTATTCGGCTACCTTCTCATATTGTACTGGAGTCCCTTAAAAATAATTAAATGTAATTTCTAGTAAGTGTGTTAATGTCTTACACCAAATATCAACATTTCCAGTTTGTAACTCATTGCGTTTACGAGATAGAGACCCGTGACCTCGGACAGACCACCCGATTCATCAAGCCCGTTATATACGGACGGACAGACAGACTTAGGTACAGCAAACCCTTGGGTACGGAACCCAAATAGTGATAAAATAAATAAACACCCTTTTGGTAAGTACCGTAACGTATCTAACAAAGAATTCAAATAGTTGATAATTCAAAGCTTACTTGTGGCAAAGTTATTTAAATGTCTGAATTTTTAATAAGTTATCAATAATAGGTATTTTAAACTGTAATGATAGATAGAAAGTGAAGAGATATGTGAGTATTACCTACAAAATTAAGATAAGAAACATTATAGTTATTTGTTCTTTTTTATAGTAGGTAAAAAAAAGAGGTGTGTATGTATAATATTATTTGACCACGCAATTTTATAAATTACATATAACGGGAAAAATCTGCACCAAATTATATTCCACACAAGGACAATCTAACTAACAAGCGTTTAACTGGCGTATAATTTGTTTGTCGACCATACAGAGCCGTCTCGGGCTCGGAGCCACAAAAAAGTGTGGTGAAACAAAATTATCACAGTTAACATAATTGATTGGGCCCGTTTGGGACGTGCTCCTACAAAGAAATCACCGTGAGAATCGACCGGCCCACGTAAAAAACCGACGACTTCATTAAATATCCCCTGTCAAAAAGTAATGTGTATACTAGTTTTTTCTACTCGCTCCCGATGTCAAATTATACGTACAAAAGGTGTTGAAAAAAAAGAAGACTCAGCACAGCACTCGTTTCGGGATCACCAACCGTTTATCTAGCCAACGATGTAGTTATTAAACGTTACCGCTTTTTTATACTACCAAATAGGTCAATTTTAATCTTGGTAATGAATCTGCCTAACATAACAATGACGACAATCTTATCAGCTCAATTGTTTATAAACAAATATAATACGCAACGTAAATAAATTACATATCTCATTCTAGAACAAGATACGACAAAATTATGCCTTTAAAAAGGTGAAAAGGTCTGGATATTTTACTGCCACTTGCTCAATAATGTGATAACCCCAAATTAGCACGAGTCATTCAATTTATTATCAGTACCCATGTTTTATAACCTACCTATATAGTTATTAACTTTTGTCTTCGCATGACGTATTGCCAGAAAAGCATCATTGATGTTACATATTTTCTTATAGGCAAGTAAAAAGGACGAACCTGTTCATTAGTTCGATAGGTAGATACATTAACCAGCAGCCTTTCAATGATGCTGAAACAACACTCTGCCTATCCTATCTTTAAAAACAACTCAGAAGTTACAAACCACCATCTACATTTAGTGACTAAACTAATATATACTTACTTTACGAAACAATAGAAACCGCACAATAATTAATGAAGCTATGGATATACACGTGACGCCAATTCCTCACAATGTAGAGGAAAAAAAATAAACTTATTTTTTTTCAATAAAAAATCAATTGATTGCCTTCACCAAATTTACACGAGATAATACTTAAAAAAAAACTATATTATTTAATTTTGGAAAACAGCGTTATGCTCAGCTTGTGCAGATTTAGTACCTTTTCACAGGAAAAAAAAAGCTGCGCTGTTTTTCACAGCATAATCCTACTCGGGCAGATGTTAGCCGATATGTTAGAGGTCAAAACAATAAAAAAAAATGTGACACTACTCTTAATAACTTAAGTACCTTATTAGTTAATTTTGTTGTTTTAAATTTAGCTAGTTCAATTAAATGTGGGTACATTTAATTGAACTAGCTAAATTTAAAACAAACTAATTAACAATAAGATTAAAATTAACTAATAAGACAACAGAAATAACAATAGAAATGTACGATATCGTCCACTGAGAATGTCAAGACGGTCAATAAGTACATTTAATTTTACTGAAACATCAAAACGACCTTGCTATATTTAATGACATAATAGAATACCTCACTAAATTTAATAACATAAATGAAAACATTTCACTTCTTTTCATTTAATGAAACAACAGATAACCTTAACAAGATAAAAAGAGAATTTTATTACCATCAAATACATACTGTTGCTGATCTGGTAACCCTGTTTTATAAAGAAACTAATCTAAAATGGCACACATTAAGTAAAAGACAATGCCTGCTTCGAAGTAGGCATTGTCTTTAGCTCGGGCTAAGAGCGCCCGCCGCGGCTACACTGGACCACGCCGCGTTCCCTTTGAATAGGGTTTAGAATATTGACATCGTGCTAAGTAATAAAATATATGACATTACAGGCACAAGAGACATTAACATACAGAGATTTTAACACCAGGTGGTCTTCGTGCTTATTGCGTCACAAACACAGTAACAAAATGTACCAAATATGTTTGTTAGGACTAACAGAAGTCCATTCTAAGAGGTTGTTAGCATTTTTCCAATAACCCTGTATATTTTAGAATAAATTAAGACTGAGAAAGAAAATGCTTGATATCTTTGAAAAAAGTCATATATAATATAATATAGTAATATCAATATAGCAATATAATATAGTTATATCAGGCGTCACTGTGTCTTTTCAGTACTTACATGTAAAATAAAGAAGTGGGTAAATGATGTCCATAAATAATTCACTATAAACAACAATACGGTTATTAATGATTAAAACATTTTAAAGCGCTTTTAATTACAGCCCGAGCAATCAATTGGGGACCGTCATTTGGCCTGATATAACGACTTCAGGCCTTTATACATTTCATTAAGTCGATATCTATGACCAACAACCACCAGATAAGTAAAGATTATGTTGTAAAAATCATCTCTGTATTATACCAGAATCAATAAATTCGGACGTAACTGTATATATCAAACTCTCCGAATTTTGGGGAACTCCTCACAAATCGGAAAGTCCAATAATTAATACAGAAAATTGGTCGTTCTTTAGATATTTCGCATCACGTGTAGGTTGTTTTTTTAGGTAGTAAAATTGTATCTCAAAATGTAATTTCCAGAAACCTATCGCATATTTTTAATCCTAATCAGTTGAGTAAATTTAAAAGTCATCTCTTCGTAACACGTGGATCTATCCAATTTATAAGCGTATACATATTGATAAGTCGTCAAATAAGACTAGTAGCGTGTAAAGATCAGAGCATTCTACATGTTATGTAAGATCTACCACCCGGACCTTGTCGCAGACATTTGTTTATTGTCAATTTTGTGTAGTGGGTACATCTAAGTGTGTGCTAGTTATCGTTTTGTTTTAGCCTGCTAACATATCTGAACCCATAATCAATCGCCACTGAGCAACAGGTGATGCGTACTAGACAAAAAGCGTACTTGACAAAATACGTTTCGACAAAATACCTACTTATCAAAATGCGTGTTGGACGAAATCCGTATTGACGAAATACGACTTAACGAATTGCGCATTGAACGAACTGCTAACAAATCAAACTATTTATTTTGAATTGTTAGCAGTATATCGGTAGATTTTTTTTTACCGGGTGACGAAGGTAAAAATACCAGGGGGTGGGCAGCAGTGCCTTTAAAGAACTGCCATCTTACACTGGGATCCCTAAGACGCCTGCCAAGATTGGTAATTATGGTAAACTCTCTCTAATGGTGGAGGCGTTTGCTCAACCGTGGAAGTCATGGCTGTAATAATATCAATAATAATACTGGATTCGCTACCCATGTCAATTCAATAAATTCAATCTAACAGTAGATGAATTTGTTAGTTGCGGATTTTACAAGTTTTAGAAATAACAGAACAAAGACCATCCTCCCTTTATTATATCTTTTTACACATGAACGCAGATCATCAGCACCAAAACATAACCTACCCATGTAGAATGTAGGTAAATGCGAATGTGTAAAATGAGGCAAACCGCGAGTTTAGGTCACCACATCTGTTCGCGGCCCATCGCTCGCATCCTGGCGATAAGTCGTGCGAATGACCAGGACGGCGATTCTCGTGCAGTGATATGAATATCATAGTAGATAAATATCGAGAAAACATGGCGAATATCGAGTCGTGTAGTTTTGTGTTATTCTCGAATTATCACTATCGATAAATATCAAGCCCTAGCGATCGACACGCAACATTGCGATATCGGGATTATAATTATAGTTTCTATACACATGAACACAAGTTCATCTGTGGTCATATTTTTATATCTACCACTCGCGAGAATAGCATTTTTGTGAAAAGTCGATATTTTTGGGATATTAATAGTCTATAGGTGACACGGGATAAATATCGAGAATCGATAAATTTATCCCAATTTTGAGAATTGCCCCCCTGCAGCTTTGCGAGCCTCAAGTACACCACGAAATATTTATAGCCTGTCCTGTCGCCACATTGCGCAAACTGGACCTAAGCCGCAGAGTTGACGATGTGTACACGTGTGGTCATCTTTGACCACACATATAAACATGACACCGCTATGGTCCATATTTCGTGTCAACTTTGAAGCAGTCGTGAGTCACTGACGGTATTCGTGTGGTCGCAATGTTTGTTGGAAGGTGTGATATTTGTGTAGTATTTCCCATTGTGGGTAAATCCATTTCAAATAGGTATATTACCACAAATAATTAGTAGAATCTAACTAGTAGGTACTAGCGGCCCGCCCCGGCTTCGCACGGATATTTAACAAAACATTTAAAATCATTTTTTTTGAAAATATTCCATAGCCTTTGTTCATCAGGGATATAGGTAGTAGGATTCTAATAGCGAAATAATTTTACAAATCGGTCTAGTAGTTTTTAAGTTTATTCGTTACATACACAAATACAATGAATGTTTCCTTCATAATATTATTAATATTATTAATATGTTTTTTATATATTAATAATATTAGTGTAGATAGGTATTGAATAAACGAGTTGTTAACACTATTCTGAGGGTTTGCTTGACATGGAAGCTGATGACAATTGGTAGACTAGATCCTCTTTTTTATTGGCGTTAGGTTAGTCCTTGATCGCAATATCACCACATGGTAAGTGATGATGCGTTCGAAGGTGGTTATTTAACACCTTCGAATGCATCATAAGCCTGAATGAGAACCGGCTCGAAAAAATAGCTGACTTAACACCCCGTTAGGTGTTTGATGACAGATTTCTTACTTGAGGATGGCAGCTCACAGGCGGGTCTTCGCAATATACCCTACCATCATGCTATACCTAACAACTGCCATCTCTTGAATACAAACGGGACCTGAAGCTCTCAGTAAATGCTACTATTGGTCTGTGCTATTGGTCACCTAGTGGCATTTAGTACTGCTAACTAGGATGACCAATTTTATCATAGCGGAATCAGGTGTATCTAGGAAAAAATATATACTTTGTACCACTCATAGAGGTACCTACTACCTAACTACGTAACATTACAAAATATAAGTAAAAACAGTGCCGAAATCCGTAATAATATTTCGGATTCAATTTAACGATAATCAAATTATCGCTCGATCGAATGGTCACAACGCAAGGTCACAAGACAACTTACACCCATTGATACCAAAAGGTTGTGCACCTCTGCGCGATGCACTTGTTAACCTAACCAGCCTTGTGGACGCGATACGATACCCGTTGAGGGAACAGGTAACCGTGTAAAAAGAAAAAAACGAAGTCCGGCTGACGACGCGCGACGGCGGACGGCGGACGGCCTCCGGTCTGTCCATGCCATGCTGCGCAGACGGCCGCGGGTTTTACTCGTTTTGTTGCTATATTACGATCACAGTAATATTATCTTGATAGTACTATGCTATTAACTCAATGATGAATTGCATTCAATTATGTATTCTTCAGTCTGTTAGTGATTTATGGTTATGTAGGTTTGACATTAACATTGGTAAGTAGGTAACCTACGCACTTAAATTTAAAAAAAATATATAAATTCGAAACCGACTTACAGCTCTAAAAAGAATGATGAAGTCAATACCATGCTGATTTAAAACACTCACCAAACATCATAGCCCGACTTCGACAAGGTGACTTCGTTAAATAAATGAATTCAGTTCCATTTTTTAAAATACTTTTTTTCACTCTTTTTGTGATGCGACTTACAAAATCGTTCAATTGCCTAAAATATTGTTCACCATCGACAAGGGTTGCAATTACCATTAAATTACCCAGGTATGCAAAGTAATTTTTGACTTAATGGACTGTAACTTTATAACTACTCAACCGATTTTGATGAATTCAAACCAACTAACCAACTTGGAGGTATTCTCTAACTAACAAAAGAAGAATTATCAAAATCAGTTCATAACAAAATTTGCGGGGTAATCGCGTAACAATCCTACAAAATAACAAAAATAAACATAGACGAATTGAGAACGTCCTCCTAGTTTGGGACTCAATTAAGAGTAGAGTTCACGGAGCGCTTTCCATACAAACGTAGTTTCGTCATATTTAAAATACCAAGTGTTCAAACTCGATGAAATTTTGTATGCATATTGCGGAGCCTAACTGCATTATCGACCGTCATAGATATTTAATAATTACATGGTTGAACCGGGAATCGAACCCGATACATGAGAAAAAAAACAACCTGTAGTTTTATCATATCGATCGAAAGATTTCAACATAAGGTTTTTTTTTCGCTAAATAACATACAGTATGAATGCAGTTTAAATTGTTTTTAAAATTCAAATTATGTCTTCTTTCAGTAAAATGTTTCATATACAATTTTCAAGGTACTTTCCCTCCATGTGGCATCGCCGTGAGACGCCCTGTAGGTATAATACCCATATAATTATAAATAAGTACATAACACGACAAAAGGTTATGATCTACGAAATGTGTTCGCAGGAGCATTTGGACTGCCTATGAGTCCAAATGCTTTTATTGTAGTAGCTGTAGTGTTGTATATAGTTTGTAGTATTTATTCGCAGGTTATGATAATATGTGCAAACGATTCCCGCGCCGATTTAGGAGTTCACATACGAGCTCCAAGGCTCCGAGATGATGAATGATTAACCGTCTAGAGAAGAACTAATCTATTAAAACTAATTATCATTATCATCAGCAGCTGGAAGATGTCCATCGTTGAACAAAGACTCCTCCATTAGGGGAGGTTTGCCGTAATCCGCATGCTTGGCAGACGCCTGCCTTGGGCATCGTAATGTTGGATGGAAGATCTTAACACGGCGCTGCTACCGATATTCTTGTATTTTTTCTTTCGGCACCTCTTATGACTCCAACATGAAGATTTGATGAGTTAAATTCCAGCGCGGCACCCCACGGCAGAAATAATGTTTTTTTTTAATATGACGCATGGTTCGACCTACTTTACAAAATTATTTTAAAAATTAAATTATCCCACACCTGACTATATTTTTTCCTCTCGAAACTCTCCTAAAATTTTACAAGAGTCCGTATAATTATATAGATATTAATTAACTTTGATTCAGGAATATCTGTTGAAGTAGATCCTACCCCACTACTACATAGGCAAGTACTGAGTAAAGAATACAAAAATAACAAAAAAAAAAAACAAAACACATTTAGGACTTTTTTTCACTACAGTAAAAATATTTTTTTTAAAACATAAGTTTGCAGCTAAAGTGGGATGGAAAGAAAGCAAAAAATCGGGTGAGGATATAATTATGTAAGTTGTACACTATTGTGAGTGCCGGTCAGAGGAATGATGAGGGAGTTGTAACAAGGTGAAAAAATAAGGTAGCATGGTAAAAACATGTAGGATGTAAAGGGAGTGAAAATCAGATTGATAATTTCTCTACTATATAGTTAGTGTTTGGAGAAGTGTTGCTTGCTGACGACAATATCGTAAGTTACTCACTCTACACACGGTCTACTCACGAAAGAGTGTCATACATTAAAATTAAATGTAAGACATTGTCCTTTATGGGGAAAATTCAAACGAGCTTAGGAAAATAGAGATAAAATTTAAGAGTGTCGGGTACAAAACCAGGAAAATGAAAACTGTTCCTGCGAACCTGTTCTGCGACTTTGATTGAAGATTGGAGCAAACCACCGGAGTTTGATACTTATGATAGTTTTGGTACCTTCTAAAATCATGGTTGCATTGACAGAGACGTGAACAACAACTTAAATGCAGAGTGGAGGAAATTGAGAGAAGCCTCTGAGACCACATATGATTCGCGGATGTCCATGAAGCCGAAAATTTGTAAGACCTATGTCTTGATCTAAGGATCTCACTTCTGGGGCAATAAGAAGATAGTTGAATGAAGAGTGCACCTGGCAGCACGGAAACGAATGTAAAGATGGATGCTTGAAGGTAACACACTGATTATACAAGTTGAAAATGCAGTTAATTTTATCAAGTTGTAGGTCTCTTGATCCGTGTTGGTGGGTAAGAGCGCAGTGTCAGATATTCTACCTCGTTGCAGTAGTATGCAAACACTACTGTGTTTAGTGGTGAAGGACACTGTAGCAAGTGTAATTACTGGGAGAACTAGATATAAGAACTAAGGTCTCTGTGTGACGAGCGAAGTGCAGTGTCAAGCAGGATGAGAACGGTGACACTGCAACTGTAATGAACAGGCGTGACGCTTACCATCAAGCGGATGTCTGGCCGACCTAAGAGTAACAGGTTCAGTACTCTACTCAACACGATAAAAAGGAAGGTGCAGTTCAGATTCAGATTATTTTCTTATTACTTATCTCAATGAAATCTTAGTCATCTCCTTATCCCACTAGCATTTGCACTGTTTTAAGCAAAGTCGGTGCAACATGTATTATACCTGCTCTCTGTTCTGTTGCCCATCATCTCAATATTCTCACTATTGGCATAAAAATCCTTCAATAAAAGTCCATCTATACCTTTTTGACATTCCTCTGCCCCCAATATGCCATGTCTATTCAAATATTATGATCGGACAATTGCATCCATATGAAAAGTATTCATTTCTCTAATTTTCGCTCAATACGGACAAATCAAAAGGTCTTAGCCGCCACGTGCAGTGCGCATTGACACTGAAATTTATTTATTTCATGTTTTGTTTTATTTTCCGTAACAAACTCCTAGTTATCTTCTGTACATTTATTAAATGGAGCAAGGAATATTCCTTAATCAGCCTCTTTCGTTGCTCAACATTACACCAGCTCTTGATAATCTAAATTAAATGTAATACACAAGTACGTAACACATTTCCGTCAATGGTAAACATAGTATAGGTGATCTAATGTATCAATGAAACAAGCTTGCTTCTTACGTAGCGGTGCATCGTATTCCAAACATATGATGATCCCATCGTTAGGTTCCCTCTAATAATAACCCTCTGTTTACAAAACCAGATAGCAATGTTTACGTTTTTATGCTTTAATCTCTAGTTCAAATAAGTCGAAAGGATCTCATTACAAACGAAGTTCCCATTACACCGCCACAAAACTACATTGCACATTAATCAAATTGGTCTCAAAGAAATTCGCTCATATTATATTAAAAACGTATAAAACGTTAATAATAATAACGACCCAATTAAATTGAAAGCCAAGACTCTTCTGAGAATACAATGCACTTAAAATATCGAATCGATCAGACCACTTTAGAGTGGGATCAATGATCTTTTATTTACAGTGTTCTGATCAGCTATCCTGATAATTCGCGATACCCTCTAAGGAAACGACAATTAGTAAATTACAACATTAGGTTGGTACATACCTGTTTCTGAACTTCCTATTCAATGCACAATGATTATGTTCACAACACACACTGTCATAATTTTATTAATTCACAACACAATTCGCGAAGTTCGTCGTTATTTTGAAGGAAGCCGGGCGGCGAGTGCGAGCCGACTCGTATGGCGGATGAATGCGGACTGACTGTGGCTTTAGCTTAGCTGGCTGGTTGGTCGGCTGGCTGGAGTCTGCACTGAACATTCTCAACTCTATGTAGATCGGTTTCTGTGCGTCTGGTAGCCACAGTAAATAATGCGCTTCGGACGTTCCTCTGCAATCGGCGTACGACTCATCTTTCCATCCACGGCTACTGGCTTTAGCGATATTTTTTTTGCAATTTATCATATTGTCCTACAAAAAGGACAATTGATATTTACTGGCTATGTTGTGTGCTAATTTTTATCAGCTCAACAGCTGGCTTGCCGCTAACCTGAACGCAATCCCTAGAGGGTAGGGGTAAGAAAGCGTCTTTTAATCTGAGTACTGAAATTAAAATAGTAAAATTATCAGGTAGCTTTTAGTATCGCCGTAGGTATACGTACTAACTTTTTTGGGACAGCGAAACAGCATCAGATAGTGTTATTGGGGAGATAAAGGTAATTTATTAGGTATTAGGAAAAAAATGCAGGGTAGGTAACTTATGCGTTGCAATGTTTCGCTAAACATATAACGTAGAAATAAATAATTGGACAACTATTAACGGATATTGTTTGAATCTTTATTGACATTATTTATATAAAGTTTAATTTATTGCAGTGATTGTGGCGTTAAACCTTGATACGGATAATAGACGATGATAGAAAATCGAATGGTTGAAAATTTTGGTCAGTAGATTGTGGTCATTAGCAAACTTTAAGACATTTTTGACGGATTAAAAAAAGAGGTCCGTAGCTTACCTATATATAATGCGTATACTCGTTTGCTCTCGTGGTTTAAGGAGGTGCTCAATTCGTTTGTTTTTTTAGAACTCCGTCATGAACAGATTTAGCAAATATTATTTTCATTTACTAAGTATATTGGTACCGACTTCCATATAAATTTGTAATTTAGTTTTAATTAGGTTTAATTTAGTTTAGTTTTAAAATAATAATTTGAAAACTATCGCGCGTTTTATCTATATTAACTTATTAGGAACCGGCTAGATCCGGAAAGGTAAATATAACGCGGGTTCTAGCCGGTTCCTAATAAGTTAATATTTAAATCAAATTGTCTGGATAAAAGAAAACGAAAGCGTTTTCTACTTTTCAGTTGCGGTAGTCGGTTTTTTAATTGTAACGAAAATATAAGTAGGTATCGTAAAAGTAATTAATGGCGGTATGCCTTTATTAAACAAATACTACAAACTATATACAACACTACAGCTACTACAATACTACAGCTACTACAGTAAAAGCATTTGGACTCATAGGGAGTCCAAATGCTCTAGCCCACTATCAGTTGGCAGCGTGCCCAGCATGCTGGCAGCATTGCCCCGTTGAATTGCAATGCTTATTCTTTGAGCCAAATGTTCGTAAAAGTTATATAGTTGCCAAATATTAATAAGAAAAATTCAATCAAACAGAATTTTGGAAATCGAATTTGATTACTTAATAATTTTTAACTTAAGTTTCTTTTAATATTGTTAAGTTTGCAATAACGCCTGCTATGCGGATTACATTACCAAATTACAAATATACGATAGGAAAAAAATTAAGTCATGTGCGGCTCAAGGGGTGGATGGACGCGGGTTCTAATCCCGCACATGACTTAAATTTTTCCTCTCGTATATTTGTAATTAAGATTATTTGTTATAGTCCCAAATTATAAATATGTGTAATAATTGTAATCGTTGGCACGGGTATCTAGAGCGGTCATGCTCACATAAAGGTGTTGTCTAGTGGCGGTGTTGTGTGTCGGGTCGCCATCTTCCCTCAGAAATGGTTGAGGAAGGCGATGGCTGGCACATGCGTCAACTCGTGAGCGGGTGCTGCTAGAGAACACCGGTCTGCTCTGAATGCTAGTGTCAATGACTTAACCGGAAAAACAAAACTTTTCTTTTAGCACTGTTCCCTCTTAGAATGTTGTATGTTTTTTAATTATAGTAATAATAAAATAAAAAAAATGTCACAATTAAGAAAAAGGCACCGTGGAGTCTGTGGAGTGTAGATTAATAAATAAATAAAAAAAAATGATTATTTGTTAAATTATATTATTTGATTTGGAAGGTATTGTGTTGTTCAACAGCAGCAGGTATAAGGTCTAACCTATCTCTATATTATTTATTCGCGAAAGATGCGTCTGTAGATTATTTGTACATCCCAGTGGCTAATCAGGATAAAAATTATAGTAATAGGTAAGTACGCGACTTGCGGTGTTCAATTACAAATGTCGACTTACCCATAACTTATATTGTATAATTGCGTAGTGACCACAGACGGTTCTCGGGTCATTCTTATGAATGGGATCTATTATTGCCCCACTATTACCTGCCACTCAACGGAGAGTTCTCGTTGTATTGTTTAGTCTAAGCTCTCTTTACGAGGGCTTTGTTAAGTTTTATTGCTATTTTCGCGACAACTTCGTTCTCCATATTATTTACTAGCTGACTATTGACCGCCGCCGACTCACGACTTCAAAAAAATTCGTTTGGTTATCGCACTCTCGGAATATTTTTGCTATGCTGTTTTCAGGTATTGAAATGTGTTCACTACTTTGAGCCTCAAGAAAGAAAGGCGAGAAATGTAATCTGTCTCAATTTAATTGAAATTCGAATAACTGTCAATCACAACCAACAACATCCTCAAATGTCTTTTTCATTTCTCATACCCAGAAAGTTGTGTGTGTTTGATCTGAGTAGTGGGTGGCAGATAATTCTTCGCACTTAAGGGTAGGAAAAACTCATAGTAAATGCTTCCTTCTCTAGGGCCGGAATGACTTGTAACCGTCCCAACCAGTGTTGTAAACAAAATTAGACATCCATGTTTTTGCGTTCTAAAGTAGTCTGCTGTAACTGTAACCATGGTTGTAAACAAAATTAGACGTCTATATTTTTTCTTTCTAAAATACTCTGCTGTAATATAACAAATAAAAATTTTGAAGCGTTCGTAGCGAAGTTTACTTAGCTGTTCTCAACCGATCACCAAAGTTAAGCAACGTCGAGCGCGGTCATGAGTTGGATGGGTGACCGCTACTGACATTACTACTGAGCGTTTCCGTGCTTCGGAGGGAACGTTAAGCCGTCGCTCCCGGTTGTTGTCTTAGGATGGCACTCGTTATAGCATGGTGGTTGGGCATTTTGCGAAGGCTCGCCTGGCTAGCTACCACCCTCAAGTAGAAAATCTGTCGCCAAGCACTTAACGGTGTGTTCCGGCAGCTGTCCTTGAGAGCCAGTACATTTAGGTTAGCCTGAACAACATCTTCGACCACATCCTCACTTACCATCAGGTGAGATAGTGGTCAAAGACTAAACTATTAAGCATAAAACAAATAAATAATAATAATAAAACAACTGCGTTTGTGTTTATGTAAAGGCTTAAAATAAGTAGTTTATAACTGAATTAATGTGATTTTCTTAAGTTAGTGTAAGATATATACTTTTTTTGTCACTAATTATGTTTTGGAGCAGTGTGAATTAAAAAAATAGGAACCTATTAAGCGGGATAATGGCCCCGGGGGAGACGCATTGTGTTAAGTACATGTTTAAAACGTAAAAGGACTAGGTATATATTTAAGCGGAGTGGTAACTAAATATAACGTGGCCAATTAAAAAAAAAATACAAAAATTTACTTACATATTGCAAATTATTTTCACTGCTAATATAATTTTATATAAATATCTAGTACTCACGCTATAATTTTCAATAAATATAAAAAAACATAATATTTTTATTTTTTTCTTAATTTACTAAAGTGATTCTTACTTGACTATAACCGCATTAATTTGAAATAACTATTCATGTTATTATAATCAATAAATATTATAAAAAAATGTCATGTTTTATTTTCCTTCAACTGTCGTGGGAAGTAGAGTGTTCAACATGGACGAAAGTCATTAATTCCTATTCGGACAATAGCCAGTAAATATTATTTATAAATATGAACGAAGATATCCCAAACAAAATTTAACTTTAAATTTTACAAATCCTCTCAATTAATTTGAAATATGTAGGTGCTACTCATGTTATTATTATTAATAAGAAAAACTATATTTTTTTACTTTTCTTATATTTGAAATGAAAAGTAGAATGCTCAACACGGGTGAGAGTCATCAATTCCTACTAGCCTATATAGTCTAAATACCTCATACAGTAGTATGGGAATTAATTCCTTTCGACCCTAACCCTAATCCGACTAATTATAAATGCGAAAAGTTGTATGAAACCACTCGAGAATCTTTGTTCCCCATCGGTTATCAGTTCGTCGAGCAATGTGGCCCACCCATTGCCACTTCAACTTGTTAATTCTGAAAGCTATGTCGGTGACTTTGGTTATTTGGCAAAATAAATCCGGAACGTGGATATCCACGTTCCGGATTTTATCGCGCAAAGGAACTCCGAGCATAGCTCTCTCCATAGCCCGTTGAGCGACTCTGAGCTTGCCCATAAGGGCCACAGTAAAGGAACACGTCTCAGCGCCATAAGTCATCACTGGCAACACACACTGGTTGAAGACCTTGGTCTTCAGGCTTTGCGGGATTTTCGAGCAGTGCATTACAAATCCAGTCACATAGGGAAGCTATGGTTGAGCGCTTGAACTTTTCTTTGAAGGCGGTCTCCGATTGGGGCGATGCCAATCTGGTCAAGTTCAATGCTGCTAAAACCCAGGCGTGTCTTTTCTCCGCCAAACGGAGCCCTCTTCACCTGGCTCCTACTTTCAGAGATGTATCCGTGCCGATATGTAGCCACCTTGAGCTTCTTGGCATCTCATTAACACCGACTCTCAATTTCGGCTCCTATATTGAGTCTAAAGCTCAGCTAGCCTCAAAAAAGCTTGGTGTTTTGGCCAAGGTGAGGTGTGAGGTATGGTTGAGCGCTTCAACTTTTCTTTGAAGGCGGTCTCCGATTGGGGCGATGCTAATCTGGTCAAGTTCAATCCTGCTAAAACCCAGGCGTGTCTTTTCTCCGCCAATCGTAGCCCTTTCCAGCTGGCTCCTACTTTCAGGGATGTGTCCGTGCCGATAAGTAACCATCTCGAGCTTCTTGTCATCTCATTAACACCAACTCTCAATTTCGGCTCCTATATTGGGTCCAAAGCCCAGCTTGCCTCAAAAAAGCTTGGTGTTTTGGGTAGTGTGAGACATTACTTCCCACCGAGATAGATGCTTAATCTTTATCAAGCTCAAGTCCAGACGTGTGTGGAGTACTGTTCTCACCTTTGGGATGGTTCTGCCCACAGACCTAGGATTTTTTCGCTACGCCCTAAGCCTATGGTTCTGCCAAATACCAGCTGGAGACACTGGAAGCTATTGAGAGGAGAGCCAAGAGACTCATTAACGACGACCAAATTGTAAGCACGAGGCTCCTAATTCTCGAGCATCGCCGCAAAGTCGCCTGTTTATCGGTTTTCTATCTGTCTATGTTTATGGAACACCCTGCCTGAGTCTGTGTTTCCGGTTAAGTACAATATGGGGGTCTTCAAGAAGCGAGTGAATAGATACCTTCTGGGTAAGCGCGCTCCATCATCGTTCGCATCGTCACTTACCATCAGGTGAGATAGTGGCCAAGAGCTAACCAGTTCCGTATAAAAAAAAAAAGTGTATTGCGTAACTTCTCGAACTCTGCCCATCCGAGTTGGATTCTTCGGGCGACTAACTAACAGGATAGTCTGTTCCAGGTTAATTTAATGGTCAACAACTTCGAGCGTATCGTTCCCAACAACTACCGGTACGGGTGCAACATGGACATTAGACATAATTTTCGTCATGCCCATGTTTATTTTAAGACTCACCTTCTGGGAAACTCTACTGAGGTCACTGAGCATTGTACTGGGTTCCTCAAGCGACTCTGCCATTATGAATATGTCATCGGCGAAACGAAAATTTGAAGCAATGATGGCTCTGTAGCATTGGCTATGGACTGCCGCGCAGCAGGTCCGTAGTTCAAATCCCACCGCGGGCTTGAGCTTCACCGCCTTCCGCTTCCACCATGGAAGGGCATTTTGCGAATGCCCGCCTGGCTAGCGACCACCCTCAAGTAGATCTGTCGCCAAGCACCTAACGGTGTGTTCCGGCAGCAGTCCTTGAGAGCCAGTGAAATTACAGGCACATGAGACTTAAGAACTATGTCTCAAGGTGACGGGCGCAGTGCGATGCGTGACTTGTGACGAAATGCATCTGTTATAGGCAGAGGTTGGTCCGCTTAACATCAGGTGGGCCTCGAGCTTCTTCCGTCAGAATAACATGAAAAGATGGTGAGTGATGTATTCGCCATAGATTTTGAAGCGCTCGTAGCGAAGTTTACTTAGCTGTTCTTAACCGATCAGCAAAGTTAAGCAACGTCGCCCGCGGTCATGAGTTGGATGGGTGACCGCTAGTGACATTACTACTGAGCGTTTCCGTGCTACCCCCGTGGGGTACCGGGTTAGAATTGCACCTCCCCATATCATCCCGTGGGTGTCGTAAGAGGCGACTAAGGGAAAAATACTGGAAGGTGGGCAGCAGCACCTTCTAAAGAACTGCCATCTTACACTGCGATCCCCAAGCCACCTGCCAAGCGTGGGGATTATGGCAAATACCCCCTTAATAGGGGAGGCTGTGTTCAGCAGTGGACGAGTCGGCTGTTACAGTATACAGTACAGTTTCCGTGCTTCGGAGGGCACGTTAAGCCGTCGGTCCCGGTTGTTGTCTTAGGATGGCAGTCGTTATAGCATGGTGGTAGGGCATTTTGCGAATGCCCGCCTGGCTAGCTACCACCCTCAAGTATCAATTCAATCTGTCGCGAAGCACCTAACGGTGTGTTCCGGCAGCTGTCCTTGAGAGCCAGTACTTATAGGTTAGCCTGAACAACATCTTCGACCACATCATCACTTACCATCAGGTGAGATAGTGGTCAAAGGCTAACCTATCATGCATACAAAAAAAAAAGATGTTGATGCCGAATTCTTTCCAGTTAGTTTCCAGTTCAAGAGCTTAAAAACGTCCTTCAACGCATTCGTGAACAGTTTCGGAAATATAACCTCTCCCTGCGTCACGCCTCGTCGGATTGATTTCGTGCTCTTGTCCTGTAGTCGAATAGCGGCGGTTCTATACAAACACTTCAGCTCTTCGATGTACCTATATTCGATTAGGCATCGCGAGACTCCAGTACCGCTCAGGTTTCGATTGAATCGAAGGCTTTTTCATAGTCCACAAACGCTAAACATAATAGCCGATTATACCCACTCCTCCGTCTTCTGTATAATCTGGCGGAGCGTATGGATGTGGTCTATGGTGCTAAAGCCTCTATAGAACCCGGCATGTTCGGGAGGCTCCATGTTTTGTTGCCCCCTGATACTAAAATTAATCAACCAGACTACTAGATTTTGTCTGATCGAAAGAAGTGCTTTTTCAAACAGCTAACTCTCGTAATAATATTTCTAAATATGATTACAAGCACTATCGCTTATTAGTACTAGGCAGTAGTATCGCTTAGTACCTAGTACATATTTGAGAGTACAAAATTTCTCCCGTCGTGTCGGAGTAGGTCGTGGGGGACCCACGTCCCCTGATTTTACGCACCGGGTACCTAAAGAGCAGCCATACTTATGAAAGTCTAATTCCTACCACAGATTTGTATTCTTCCTAAGGTAAAGTGGTAGATATGTAACTAACTTGTACTTTCTGTGAGATCTACTTATCTCACAGGATCGTTACCTTCACACAACATTAAAACGCCTCAAATAACCTTCATTTTATTCGGCCAATAGTTTTTATTTTATAATATACTGCAACCAACCTACTTTTTCAATGTAGTACGTTCCTTATACATTTTTTTTATTAAAAAAATTGAACTTACTTCCAGCATTCGTAGCTTCCAACACTGAATAGTATGAAATAACTTGTGGAAGTCAGTAGCATGCTGATTCAAAACACCGTCTTCACTTTAGCATGGTCGGACTTCCACAAGTTATTTCAAACTTTTCAGTCTCGGAAGTCGGTTCCATTTTTTTTTCTCTTTTCAGTGATAAAGATTGCTAACAAGATCATGAACTCGCTTTAAATAATGTGCATCGTCGACAACAGCATAGATAAATGGTTCTGTTCATTTATCTATGACAACAGCGATATAATACCATTCAATCATCCAGGTAAGCGAATACAAGAGAAAAAAGAAAAAGAATCCTCAAAATCGGACTACTTCATCTAAAACATACTTGATGTAGAAGTCTCATGTTTTGGCAAGACCTCAATGTCTTACCGAGCACTCTAGTATGAATTTCAAAGCTGTATATGTATGTGTTCTAGTATAAGGTGGTACCACTGGGGTCGCCACCACAGCGGTACCCCTTTCCTCTGGCAGAACGAGCAAAAACTTTGAAGCGCTCGTAGCTAAGTTTGCTTAGCCGTTCTGAATTGATCAGCAAAGTTAAGCCACGTCTGCCGCGGTCATGACTTGGATGGGTGACCGTTAGTGACATTACTACTGAGTGCTTCCGTGCTTCGGACAGCACGTTAAGCCGTCGGTCCCGGTTGTTGTCTTAGGATGGCAGTCGTTACAGCATGGTGGTAGGGCATTTTGCGAATACCCGCCTGGCTAGCTACCATCCTCAAGTAGGAAATGTGTCGCCAAGCACCTAACGGTGTGTTCCGGTAGCTGTCCTTGAGAGCCAGTAGTTCTAAGTTAGCCTGAACAACATCTTCGACCACATCATCACTTACTGAATTGAAGCATAATTGGTCGACGCATTTTTTTGTTATAGATTCTCCATGACGATAGCAACCGTCATCACAGCGGGCCACATTGCTTTGATTTTATTTCTATTTGAATCTCTGAGATAACTTTTAAATAAATAGATATTTTAACTTTACTGAGTCTGTATATATTTTAAAATATTACCTACTTATGTATGTTCGTAAAAATGTAGTAAATTTAAATTAAACAATGACAATCACGATTACAACACTAGAAATAAATATAAAATAGAATTTCCAGGTTTTAGATTAGCAAAGACAAATAAAAGGTCCTTCTTAGGTAATTGTGTGCGGTTTTATAATAAAGTTTCCAATCATATTTTACAACGCTCACAGAAGTAAAATTCAAGATGCACGTGAAAAAAGATTTGATTAAGAAGTTCTACTACACAGTTTCTGATTAGTTAAACGACAAAAATGCTTGGACAACTCCACCTCCGCCAAGCTATCGCCTGTCACCTACGTAATGTAAACAAATATTGTAATAATTTCATTATATATTATGTAACACATTGTTAAAAGACGTTTAAAAGAAAGGCAGAGTTTCATGCCCATTCTACTCGCAGTGGCTCTATATTTTTTTTGCTGAACGTGGCACAACAATGTCAAATATTTCAAAATTAAAACTTGTAATTGACCTTCAAAGAGCGTCGTAGACGCCTAAATTGAATAAATTATTTTGAATGGATTCAGCTCGCTGCAACGTACATCCTAAACGAAACGTCACACCTTGTAGTTGAAATATCACCTAAACTGCACAAATTCTAGATTTTGGGCAAATGAGCTGTGGAGCACAAAGTTTTTGAAAATTCTCCAAAAACTTATTGCTCCACCACAGACAAATCGAACATGCTGGTCCCGCCCTGGGCCGCTACTACAATTCGACGAAGTATCGAACTTCGGGTCCGAAAGTAAGGGATCCGCAAAACACGTATTGGCTTACTTTTGTTTAACTTTGTTCGTAGCATAGACTTGCAAGCATTTACCTGACAATATCAAACAACGAACTTCGTACCGCAAAATCAATTTTTATTTTGCGTTGTCTAAAAGGTCGCTCGAACACGAAAAACAAAACTTCGTTGAATTGTAGTAGCGGCCCTGGTACCGGACATCGCACAATCTCCTCCACTGGTCGTGGTCGCCTGACGCGCAAGCCACTCCGGTCGCACCAACATGGCGCCCCCGCTTGTCTCGTTCATCGCAGACCCAAGACTCGTTGCGCTAGCGTGCCAATATAGCGTTCAGCATGCTAATTAGAATGAGTCGAATCCAGCCAACAGGGTTGCAACAAACTCAGCAAAAGAGTTAGTGCCCTAAAATTAATCAAATTAAATAACACAGCACACTCCTACGTCTTTTTTATGAAAAAAACATTGACTGTGGCTCCATCAGGATGTAGGTAGTCAAAGACCGTAAGACAATACTTTTTAGCAGGTATCTTTAGTAAAGAGCAAACAAGTTAGTATTAGGTACAAATTGGGTCCGTCATTACGTAGGTTATAATTAAATAAAAACAAAAAATATTTCTTAAAAGTTTTATTTTCTATGCAACATAAAAAAATATTCATCATAGTTACAATAAATTACAGTTACATACTTAATGCAAACTAAAATGTAAATTATTATAGTTCGTGAACAAAACATGTTCGCACGAGGTCAGATCTCAATTTTAGATCGAGAATGAACAGAAACTTTACCTTTTGTCATGATTACTAAATTTTTTATTAAATTTAAATGCGACCTATTTATCTAAGTTAACAAAACATTTCCAATTTGATTATAAAAGCTTGCTTAGCAATACAATTTACAAATGTTCAACTTTTCATGTACGACGCAGATCTCTGCAATGACACTTTAATGTCAATGTACGCAATGTATTCAAATTGTAGAAGTGTACATTTGTAAATTGTCACAATAACACTGAGAGAAAGTACCTTACAACAATTAATAACTACTAGCTTGTAGAATAACGTCCAGATACAGAATAACGATGCTTCTACTATATTCGTAAAGAACACACCCAATTAATAATGTCAGTGATCGTACACAATACCAGTGCTGTGTACACAATGAGCAATAAAACGTACAAATCCGAAAAAAATACTACTTGATATTGTGACATTTAATATTCGTAAATGCAAACGTTGTGCAGATTGAATTCCGGCCGATGAAAATTACATTTTCATTGTACAATCTATTTTAAGGCAAGTTATTTCTTTTAGTTACGATTTAAAAGTAAATGAACACACTGTACATGTACAATTCTAAGAATTTTGGAGGAAAGGCAGTGAAGTACTTCACCGTGATGGCGACCAACCAACAATCTCAACTCAACGTATTCGAATAATGCAATCGTTTTGAACCGTAACATATTATATCGAAAGACAAATAATTATTCAAATCGTTAACAGCGCGGTGTATAAAGCGACGAAAAACACGAGAATCGAACAAGGCTCCTACTATACCCATTAATATTAATATATATTAAATTCTTACGAGACAATAGACGTGATAAAGACTCCTTAACAAATAACTTAAAGGGGTTACTATAACAGTGCCATCAATTATAAAATATGCAATGTATAATGTACCAATAGTTACAGAGTAAGCTCTAAATGAGAACGATCGAAACCTATCCGATAACACTTCGTCGAAGCGAAGTTTACACATAGTTACATAAAAAATACGTGTCGTAAAGTAAAATATTCAGTAAGTGACCGCGGCCGGCAGCGGTCCAGTTTTACAAACAACGTTCAGATTACATCTGACCGCGGCCGCGCGATCTCCAAACTCTATGTAAGTGTAAATATAAATAAACGATACATATTTTCAAAATCAACATGGTTTGACCGCGTGGAATGTATTGTTCAGGACCCGACACCTTTCAGGCGAACAAATAAATATAAACAAATGGAATACAAATAAAAATAACACCGACATGAGAATACGTAGCATACAATGTGCGTAATTTCAAATGGCAGTGTGCGAATTGTTATCTAGCTGGGTACATAGACGTAAGTAAAGAAAATAAATTTAATGTAAGTAGATGCGAAAGCGCGTTAGCTGACTAATATTAGTTAACACGAGACCCTAGCCTTACCATCTAAAATATGAGATATAATTGAGATAATTCCGTGTTAACACAGGACAGAGTCAACACATTATGTTTCGACACTGAACAGCAGTGGTGTATAGGGTTCGCCTCCGCCCTGCGATTGCCAAAATAAAGCATTAACTGGATAACTCGGCAATGTGAGGGTGCGAACAAACTTCATAAAATGTTAAAGATATCGAATACGTTATAATAATCAAAAAGCTTAATATATAATAGAGGTCTTATAACTATACAAGAGAGACGTTAGTTTCGGATCAGGATGAAATTCGACATTAAAATTACATGGATATAAATCTGGGTTGGAAGAGGCCGGCACTTCTTTCCTAGTGCTGATATATCGTGTAACGAATGACAAACATAGTATGTCACAATACGACTTGCTTCATATATCACACGATCTCAAATACATTATCGAATTCCCACAACTTCGACCAACCCAGATAACGAGATTCTACAGTTAATATCATATTTAATTCTAATATCGTACGCAGTCAGACAAAGTGGGCCAACGTCAAATATAATGCAGGCTAATATGCGCGGAACAGTCTGTGAAGTGAGGTGTATCATTGTGTGCAATGGAAGATGATACGATTCATTATTCTGTTCGTATTCACATTCATGGTACTAGAGATTCACATTTAGAAGCATACCGACCGTTCCTAGATCTGTTACCGTCCAACTGCGTGCGGTGGGTACAGGAAAGGGCAGAGATGCGCGTGCGCCGCCACACACACACACACACACACGCTGCTGGCGAGGCGAGACGCACACTACTGCAGCAGCATCACAACAACACAACACCGAATGTTAACCGAGCGTCCCTCCTCCTCCACAAGCACCAACGTACCTCCGGTGGTCAGACACCCCGCACTATCAAAAATATTCTCTATACATCCTTAGAGAAGCTACATCCATTGCCAGCAATTACACTAAAGTTCCAAGATTATGTTTAGATATGAAGAAGCCGTATAAAAAATATGCGACTTGAAACCTTAGCGGGCAATGAAACCAAGCTAATAATAAGTCTTAAACAAACGCCTAAATTGTAGATATAGGAATTTAATACGTGTGAGGATTAAAGATGACGCCGAGATTCGGCGCAAATCTGAAAATAATTTATTTGATGGTCCATAGAGAGTCGAGGTACTCGTTGTGTAGAAGAATAGATAATTACAATAAGCTAACGTATAAAAATAACTATAGCGTTATATAGAAGGATCTTTCGACTTGACACTTAGGTATACCGTCGAGATATAAATTCTCGCTCGCCGTTGATATGAGATTGAGGACGTCACCAAACGCAAGTGTCAAGAAAATTTAGAGCTAGTCCGACCACCGGATACCAGAGCTAAATTACTTTTATACTCTTTGACAAAAATAGCTTTCCTTACAATTCGAATCTTCACCAATACCTTATATTAACGCGTAATTGATATCGAGCCGACAGAACGCCTACCTTACCTTTAGCCGAGCCGGAGATGTTGACACTTGACCGACTCTGGTCACGATGACGTCACATTTACACACACGCATACATGACTATGAATAGTGTTCAATTATAACACAAATGCTGTTGCGTTACAGCTGAGTGGGAGAGAGATAGCATGAGCAAATAAGTCAATGATGTATGTTATAATTGAAGTAGGTAAATTTAACCAGGAGTTGGTGAGTCCAGTGCAAGTGTCCAATGACGTCTATTTCATTACGTAAAATCAGTCTCATAACAAAACAACTCACTGACAGTGTGACCGTCCTAAACTGAAGTCATCTTACGGTAAAAAATCTAGTTCCATAGCCTTCCTTCCGCCGACGCTACATAGGGCCAAAACAACGTAACAGTAGGCATCCACAGCTTATTCTAACTTGACCCTTATTCTAATAAATTTAAACTAAAATAGTCAACTGCGTTCGTATAACTTTTAGTGCTACACAGAAAGTACGTCCATTAAGTCCGAAAATGGACATTATTAATCACATTCAGTGATCTATTTGATAAGTATGTCGACTTGTGCCAATCTTATTTGCCTTTGGCCCAAATCACTTATATGATAACAAGCGCTGAATGTTGCTGGCCAATTATGTTATTTATTAGTAACAATGAAATCAAGGAAAAATAGGGCTTTCGCGAGTACGTATTTACATTGATACAACTAAATCTGTTAGCAATTAAAATCCATCAGTTAATAACTGCCTTAGTTAGTAATAAATGCGAATACGCAATCCCTAAAATCCTATTTTTCTTAGATTTCAATTATATTTTGTTAGTAACCAATTACATAATTGGCCCCCTGTTCAATATTTTGAAATAAACAATGTACAGCGTCCAACTTTAGCCTATGCGATCTCAGAGTTAATTGCACAAAATAGTGTTCAACTACAGTATGCAGTTACATATATTTTTCCTTGCAATACCGAATCGACAAAGTTTACTTCGGTGGAAATCACACTAAGGGACGTTCCTCAGCAGAAAGCGTCAAGAAACGTCAAATAAAATGTCAGTAGAGCAGATTGCAGTGTTTGCTCCCGTGTGGGCAGGACAAAGCCGAACATAGAAAGCTATGTTGTACATCGTTACGTAGCTTATCGATATAACATACAGCGTACAGGGAATTATCGATATTCGCGAGACAAGTGGTTCCACATGTGGCCGCTAGGGGCGCCATAGTCGCTACACATGTGGCCGATATACAATTGATGGTAAATATTGAATCTACAAAAGTGGAGATGTGCAGACATTTTTTAAACTTGGAAGAAAAGATTATACATAAGAAGCGACATTAATAATCATTGACTTTAGTCGACAACTGTACTGTCTTGTATTTTTTTTAATGCAAGAGCCAGCTTTTTAAAATACTGTACGCTAGTCTTTGCACATCTCCTCTGCTGTAGATAACATTCAGGGTACATAATCGAGCCCTAGTGGATAATATTTCCAGTGCATTACATAGACGTAGAACATTGTAGTTTTTTATAATTTAGCTATTATCTAAAATCTAGCCTTGTGATCGACTTTAATTTTAGTCCGTGCAAATAAAATTTAAACGTATTAATTGAAATATAATACGAATTTTAATATTGTTAGGTTTGCAATAACGCCTGCTATGCGGATTACATTACAAAATCACAAATAGGAAAAATTCCGCACATGACTTAAATTTTTCCTATCGTATATTTGTGATTTTGTAATATAATACGAATCTTGTAATAAAACAGATTACTATTTGCAATTTGGTTAGAGATATGAAATTTGATTTTTGTTTTATATTTTGGTCTACTTGTTTTACATCTTTTTGTAGGATATTGAACGTCATAAGTGTACACAAGTTAAAGCAACATTTCAATTTCATTTAACAACGCCACCTTTTGTCACAAGAGCAAAACTAAATATACTGTGTCAGTTAAAACGGCACATATAACAAACTAGAATCGATCACAAGCAGAGAGCTGCACGCACGTAGATATTCCACAGTAGTCGCAATTTCCCTCGTGCGTCGCCAGTGGAGCTGCCAGTAGAGTAGTAGACCTACACGTAGGTGGGCGGGGCGGGGGGGCCCGCGGGGGGCCCGGCGGCGGGGGCTGCGGGGGCGCCGCCGGGGGCGGGGGGCGGCGGGGGGAGCACGCGTGCGCCCGGCACGTACTGCCCGATGAATGAGCCATCCTCCGTGAAACGACCTGCATCGCACAGGACACGGTAAACTTTTAGTTCAGCAGCCCTAACGAGGTTTTTTATTACGTGACCATTAAAGTAAACCTTTTTTCTCAGAATATTCTTATTGGAGGCTTAAGAATTCGCCATTGCATGGTTGTAGGGCATTTGCGAGTGCCCGCTGGGCTAACTACCACCCTCAAGTAGAAAATCTGTCGTCAAGCGCCAAACGGTATATTTCGGCAACTGGTCTTGAGAACGGCGGTAATTTTAGTTAAGCCTGAACAACATCTTCGATCACTTTTTCACTTACCATCGGGTGAGACTGTGGTCAAAGTGTACCTTATAAGCAATTAAAAAGTCTGACCATATATATACAAAATATTGTAGTAATTGATAAAAATAAAACAAGACAAATACTATTTTAAATTCATGAAAAACATGTATAAATTATTACATAAACATGTGTCCTTTTTTAACATATGATAAGTACTTATTTTAACTCATGGAAGCAGCAAAGAGGATAAACACTCGATATTATTTTCTAAAGATTCGTGCAAAGCAGTAACAGAAAATTATTGTTGAAAAGAAAACTAAACACAGAAAAGCATAAAAATTATAAAATATACAAACCAAAAAAAACATACCTCAAATAAACAAAAGACAATCGTCGCTCGTGCAAATGCAAGGGAGTGAGAAAGGGACGGAAACGGGAATATACTTATACAAAAAAAAACTAACATAACTAAATGCAAAACCAACAAAGCAACGTGTAAAGTATAAAATATTTGATAAAAAAAATTAGGACAAAAATACACTTCAACTCACTCTAAAATAATATCATTTCTTTACAACCTAATGTTCACTAATATTAATTAAAGTGTACTTAAAAAGTAACCTAAGCATTACAATAGAAAAGATAGAGATTCCTTGAGACAGACTGGGAAAGTAAGTAGAAGTAAATAGACACGTGAAAAAGCCTTTACCAGAACTATTTCTGAAATAGTACAATAAAGACCCTGAACGCCCGGTAATTTAGTATCTAACACACCGCAGCAAACACGCTGCTAAATATAATTCACAACTAATTTTTCAGATCGAACTTACGCCTAAAAATAATAATAATTATAATAATTTTGGCGGGCGGCATCACCGTCGAATTGTGGACCAATCAGAGCGAAGATCAAATGCATGCCAACGGCTATCGGTCAGTGCCGGTCAGTTTTGTAGAAGATGTGATGTAATGGCACTAAGGGTACTGCTATCCTGCGAGGTTATCCAGCCTCGAGAAGAAGAGATGTATAGAATGAAAAGGAAGGGATTGTGCCTAGTAAGGCTGGGGTGTTTAGGAGGTATAGGTGGGGTTGTGGGGTTCAGACGAGCGTGGCGAAGGCCTGCGAGGCGGAGTCTCCCTGCGTGGAGGCAGGCGGGCGGCGCTTGCGTCCGTACTGGCCGATGAACGAGCCATCTTCGTTCATGCCCGCTGCAACGTACCGTGCTTACAGCGAACGCACAACACATGCTCCACACATACATACCAAACAATAACACTTAGCGATGCTAAAGGCAACAAGGACTAGTGTTCGGCATCACTCATTGAATGTAACTGCGCTATTTCATACAAATCTAAGTATTTAACTCAACAAATACCTCTTATAATATCGATTTAACATAAGGGACATTCAACGGAAAATTTAAGACAAGAAATTGACTGCGTTTTGTTATGTCAGTCCGCAAGTAGGTTAGTTGGATGCGGTAACATTAGCCCTCGATTACACATGCGTTCTTCGTAAATTCAATATTAAAATATACACAATCTGTTAATGCATGATTGTAAAAGAGCAAATTAAATGGTTGCGTGTGAGTGCTTGAACAAAAAATATTTAACTCTGAATAAAAAATATTAAAACTGGCTTCAAAAACATAGTTAATTTACATAACATACAGTTATATAAATTAAATTTACGTTTATTTAGAACTTAAATTTATGGTAGCTGCACAATTTAATTTCGGCTGTTTTAGAATGTATTAAATATCTTGTGTAAATTCGTGTATGCAGACCACTTATCGTAGGAGTTTACCTATGCAACGCTGCAAGGGTGCGCGCCAGTGTTGAGATAAATGGTCTGTCTAAAGTTACCACTTTTCAGAAAACTGTTTTGGAAATATAATATAAAAAATAATAAAAAGTAGCGAGATATTTCACATAATAACTTATTAGGAACCGGCTAGGACCCGCGTTATATTTACCGGAAAGATTCCGAGCAGTTTCGGACTGTTTTGAAGTCCTTCGTCTGGGAGTCACGATTGATGACTTCAAAACAGTCCGAAACTGGTCGGAATCTTTCCGGTAAATATAACGCGGGTCCAAGCCGGTTCCTAATAAGTTAATATTTCACATAAGCTTTCTGAAGTACGATGCGATTCCACAAAACAGATGCTAGTTGGAGTTTAACATTTTTATTTAACATTATATTTTGGAATACCACGTTACGAAGTGATCTCAATAAGAACCAAAGTGTTATTTACATGGACACGGTGTAATTATTGCATCATAACTGTGTTCCGCCTCAAAGTCGGGATAGCATATGACTTCTAACTTATAATTTATTGGACGTTCTCATCTAATATGACATTTCCTTATTCTGGCGGTAATGTTACAATACAATAATCAACCACATTGCACTATCAAACACTTAACTAAATGATGTAACACTCTAAAATATATTATAAAAAATAAAAAACAAACTGTGGTTTCGCATCGCACTTCACATGCCTCGTGTGAGATAACAAAAATAATCTAGAGGACGTGTTTAATTGAAAGCTAATGAAGGTGACATACCAGTCTCTCCCTCGCCGTACTCAGCCATAGAGTCTGTGTCGCTCTCGGGGCCCGGCTTCGTGCCGCTGCTCATGGAGTGCCGGGACTTCGTGTCCAGTCTGGAAATTACAATATAACATTTTACTTCTTGCATAATGATTATACAGGACTAGAGGTAACTTAAAAGGAGGTAAACTCTAATACCTGTGTGCTGGTACAGGGTACTGAACTACGAGATAGATGTGATTTGGAAAGTAGAGATATTCCATTAGGTATTTTGTTAAACAAAGTCACAGTTGTTATTTGACTTTTGTACATTTGTATTGAATCCTGAGGAAGCGAAGGATTCTTGGATCGATGGTTCTTATATTGAATCCTAAGCGTAACGAATGTTTCAAGGGTACGAGATGCAAGATGCAGGCACAGATGCAGGTTATTTATACTCACGGGTGTGCGTACTCGTGGAAGGCCGCGTCGGGGTAGTCCCTGCGGCCATGGTGCAGTTATGTATACTCACGGGTGTGCGTACTCGTGGAAGGCCGCGTCGGGGTAGTCCCTGCGGCCATGGTGCAGTTATGTATACTCACGGGTGTGCGTACTCGTGGAAGGCCGCGTCGGGGTAGTCCCTGCGGCCATGGTGCAGTTATGTATACTCACGGGTGTGCGTACTCGTGGAAGGCCGCGTCGGGGTAGTCCCTGCGGCCATGGTGCAGTTATGTATACTCACGGGTGTGCGTACTCGTGGAAGGCCGCGTCGGGGTAGTCCCTGCGGCCATGGTGCAGTTATGTATACTCACGGGTGTGCGTACTCGTGGAAGGCCGCGTCGGGGTAGTCCCTGCGGCCATGGTGCAGTTATGTATACTCACGGGTGTGCGTACTCGTGGAAGGCCGCGTCGGGGTAGTCCCTGCGGCCATGGTGCAGTTATGTATACTCACGGGTGTGCGTACTCGTGGAAGGCCGCGTCGGGGTAGTCCCTGCGGCCATGGTGCAGTTATGTATACTCACGGGTGTGCGTACTCGTGGAAGGCCGCGTCGGGGTAGTCCCTGCGGCCATGGTGCAGTTATGTATACTCACGGGTGTGCGTACTCGTGGAAGGCCGCGTCGGGGTAGTCCCTGCGGCCGTGGTGCAGTTCCCGATCGTGCACGTCGTACTTCCCGCCGCGGTTCCTGCGCGCGACGCACACCAGCACCAGTACCAGCAGTAGGAACGCGAGCGCGACCATCACGCCAATGAACCACCCGGCCGTCGCCATCGGCTCGTCCGCCTTTATCAGCGGCCCATCTGCACACACAACAACGCGCTCTCCTCAACATATGTACACTCATCACACAAACAATTTCCAAGTGCTCCTAACGGAACTTGCCCAGTAGTTCATGGCCGGTCAATTACGTTAAACAGTGTTCCCTGCGGTCATTACTTGAATGGGCGACCGATAGATGGATTTATTACTGAGCGCGCTGCATTAGGGAGCACGTTAAGCCGTAGGTGCCTACCTAGATACATACATCTGCACTCATGAGAGCGTGCGAATCCATATTTTGAGCATCGCACTCTGACATGTACACTTTCACACTATGGTATTCGTAGAAAAGCTCTGAATGTTATAGAGTCATATCTGTCAGACAGGCTACAGAAGGTTGGAATAAATGGCAATACTACTTTCGGATCTTTGGTAAAAATAGGAGTACCGCAAGGATCAATTTTAGGACCTTTTCTGTTTCTAGCGTATATTAATGAACTACCTTGCATGGTCAAAGAATTCTGCAATATAGTTTTATTTGCAGATGATACCTCTCGGATTTTTTCCCTTTATGATCTCTAAATAGTTCGACTCTAATAATTATTATCTTAAATTAAAAAATATATATATTTAAAGTTTTCTTTACCAAAAACACCTAACATTAAGCTTGGTCCAGATAAACTCTCTACTGACAATACGACAGTCTTCCTGGGAAACAAAATGGATTCAACTTTACAGTGGGATCCACATATACATGATCTATCCAGAAGGAAGCTGCATAATATGCAGTTCTTAAGACTCTGAGGGTCTTTTTAAGGAAGTTGATAACTTAAATTTACCGAGTCTGTATATATATGAAAATATTATGTATATTCGTAAAAAAATTTGTAAATTTAAATTAAACAGTGACAGTCACGATAACAACACTATAGTCTGTTTAAGTAAATAATTATGTCAACTTATATATACATACTGGCTAGCACTCACGGCAGTAAAGATGCTCATTCTCAAGGGATGCGGGCAGCTACGAAGGCTGCTAGACGCGCACATGACATGACAGTGTGGAACGGACTTTATGTTGATTACGTGGGCCAATAGCAACGCAGTAAAAATGTCTATACTCGTTTGTTTAAAAAACAGACTATAGGAACAAAGATAAAATGGCAGTGCCAGGTTTTACATTAGCAAAGACAAAAAAAACCTTCTTAGATAATTGTGTGCGATTTTAAAATAAAGTTCCCAAACATATTACAACGCTCACAGAAGAAAATGTCAAAATGCACGTGAAAACTTTTTGATTAAAAAATCCTACTAAATAGTTAGTGATTACTTCAACGAAAAAAATGCTTGGACAACTCCGCCTATGCCAATAATGTCTAACAATTTGATTATATAGTATGTAACACATTGTTATAAGACGTTTCAAAGAATTTGCTGGTATAATCGCATATTAGAACATCACATTATATTACACGATATTATTTGTTGATATGGCCCATGAACAGCCAGACGAGCTTTTTGAGACACCTTCTGACTGTTCATAAACGCGTGCAATGCTCCGTTTACCATGTTTCCAGCGTTTACTCTCCTTTCTATATCACTTTCACAGTCTCCATCTTTTGTAAACATGGATCCCAAGTATACAAACTCTTTCACTTGTTCCACTTTTTCACCTCCAATCACAATATTGCAATCGGTCACTCTATCATCTCGTTCAAACACCATAACTTTCGTCTTACTTACATTTATTTTCATTCCCTTTCTTTCTAAAGCCTCATGCATAACATTTACCATCTCCTGCAACTCTTGTACCGACGACGCAAGTATCACTTGGTCATCAGCGTAGAGAAGACATTTGATGAGTTCTCGTTCATTCTTAATCCACATTCACTGTCTTTCAGTTTTGTCAAACAATTATCCATGAATAAGTTGAACAGTCACGGTGACGCTACACATCCTTGTCTAACACCTTTTTCGATGTTAAACCAATCAGTGTATGTCCCATTTATCCTAACACAAGCACTGGAATCCTTATAGAGGGATTTCAACGCTTGGATCAGGTTACCATTCAGCCCATGCATAGACAACGCTGACCACAGTTCATGCCTACTCACCCTATCATAAGCCTTTTCTAAATCTACGAAAGCGCAATAGACCTTTTGGCTTTTCGCCAAGAATTTTTCGGCTATGCATCGTAAAGAAAAGACCTGATCCGTACATCCCATTCCCTTTCTAAACCCTGCTTGTGCATCCCACACTTTCTCATCTGTCTCTTTTATCACCCGTTCAATCAATACTTTCGCATATAGTTTACCGACGACGCTGAGGAAGCTGATTCCGCGGTAATTCTTGCAGTCTTGTTGCGACCCTTTTCCTTTATAAAGCGGCACAATCACAGCCTTCCACCAGTCACCTGGTACACGGCCGCTCCTCCAACACAAATTAAAAAGGCGGTGCAACAGACTAGCTACTATGCCTCGCCCAGCTCTCAGCATCTCGACACTCTGTCATATCCTGCAGCCTTTCCTAATTTCATACCCTTTAACGCTTTCAAAATCTCGTCCATACCTATCTCATTTTCATCATCACTTCTATTCCTATAGGTTTCTGGAACCTGGTCCAGTGTTCCCTCTCTTTCAAATAAACTTTCAAAATACTCTTTCCATCTCTTCAACACACATTCTTCTCCTTTTATAATGCTTCCATCATGAGCTCTGAGGTATGATTGCTATTGATTCAGCTCTGAGGTAGTGTTCTTGCCTCGAGCTTCTTATGGATTTCCAGAAAAACTTTACATTTGACTGGAAATCATTCGAAAGCCTTTTGTCAAACATATCCTTTCGTTCATTTTCTTTCTGCTTACAACTTCTTTAACTATTTTTTTTAATATCTTATAATCCTTTCTTGCTTCACGTATATAATCTTGCGTTGCCATTTGTACTTTTTGGTTAGCTTTTGTTGCTAACCAATCCAGCCATGCTTTTTTCTTTTCGTCTACAGGCTTTTGTACTTCTTGAACCATCCACACAGTCCTTTGCATTTTTCCTTTTCGTCTTTTAGAAATTCCACACACATTGATGGCAACGTCTACCACTCCTTCCTTGAATTTCATCCACAATTCTTTAATTTCACTTATCTCTTCCAAACCATCTAGCCTTTCTTGCAGCTTAATAACATACTGATTTTTAACATCCTTCTCTTGCAAGTTTTCAACTTTCACTCGTTCCAAACAATTCACACTTGCATGTGCACGCACTCGGTGTCGCCATCGATTGAAAAGGCCACTTACACGTGTTACCACCAAGTAGTGGTCTGAATCGATGCCGACCCCGCGGTACGCCCGAGTGTCTAAGACTTTCGTCCTCAGCCTTTCATCCACAATCACAAAGTCAATCATACTTCTTGAATCACCTTCTTCCCTGGTATACAAATGGATCTTTTTGTGGTCAGACATGGTGTTTGTCACGCAGAGATTCCATTCCAGACACAAATCTAGCAAACTTAGTCCATTCTCATTCACTCGTTCATCCCCAAAAGCCCCAAGAACCCTTTCATATCCATCTCGCTTTATTCCTACCCATCCATTAAAATCTCCTAACAATACAATCCTTTCATTATCTTTACATATTTTTAAAATATCGTGCATACTGTCCCAAAACTCCTCTCTTCTAAGGAAAAATTATGGAATAAAAATATGAGCTTAAACAAACAGTTGACTTAAACTACCTAAATTGCCCATAGTAGATAAGAAAAACAGCAGTGGAAAGGTCATAGAAAAAAAACATAATGCTAGTTGTAACTATAGTCTGTTTTTTTTTAACAAACGAGTACCGAGTATTGACCCACGCAATCAACATAAAGTCCGTTCTACACGAACTCTGTAGTTACATTTTTTTATGCCTGTTAGGTTAGCCTTTGACCACTATCTCACCTGATGGTAAGTGATGATGTGGTCGAAGATGTTGGTCAGGATAACCTAGAATTAGTTATCCTGAATGATTGAAATGAAACGAAATGAAATGAAGTTTGAAAATGAAATTATGTATTGATTAATTATTAACATTCAGTTGAGTCTATGACTACCTGCGCGTCGAATATTATTGCTCGAATCAATGCTAAAGTTCCAACTTTTCGATTAGGTTAAGCGAAACAAAGAACATAAATAGATTCAGGCGTTACTTTGCGGAAATCCATATTTAATAATAACAAATATTTCTCGATCGTGCGCTCGTAGAGTCAAGACCTCCTGAGGATGCTTCGTGTAGAAGCGAAACGCGTCGAAAATTTTTCCGGTTTGGCTGCGTGGCGTTTGTGACGTCACGTCGGCTTAACAGGGAAATTAGGCGGAATTGTCACTAGATATATTTTTGTATTTTTTAAGTGGTTTATTAAAATATTAATTTGATGTTTCATAAAATATTTTTAAAATATTTGTTATTATTAAAACAAAGATCGTTATGAAAAATGTTCTGTAGCTAAGTCAACAAATCGTCACGTCATAGTTGAGCTCAACTCAAATGAACTCGTTTGGTCTCAAGTGAAGGGCTACGTGGAAATAACAAAAGTCATATAATTGGCTATGTTCGAACTCTTTTGTTACAAGGAGTAGCTAAAGTGGATAAATAAAAATGGTTATGTCTCAATCATGTAATATGAGCTATCTGACTTAGATATGTGAGTTATCCCGTATAATTTACTAAAATGAGTGAAAACCACGTTAGTTTTTATAACAAAATCATGTGATAACCAAGATAAAAATGTACGGAGTCGACAATCATGTACAAAATATGTCAGAGCAATTTATTATTGACGTATATGCAGATTGTTCATCAATGGTAGTAGAATTATTTGATTTATATGTTCTAGTGTATAATATATATTGTAATACACTATTGTTTCATATCATATAAAGCAATATATAAGTATGCACATTTAAATCACAAAATAATAATTAAATGTTCTCTACAGTAAATTCTAGAAGTATTCAATATGAACGGGCTTAAAAAAATTCAACAAGACAACAAAAAAATAAACAAAGAAAAATAAACGGCATTGGCCCCACACCGACCGATGACGGCAATGACCCATCTCACAGGCAATACAAAAAATATGCGAGAGACGAGCACTAAGTGTGTGCTAGTTTGTTAAAAAAACAGACTATAGTCATCAAATCCGTCATTTAGTTCTTAGATAGAAACTAAAAACAGATTTTAAATACATAATAACCGGAATTTTGTATTATACCATAATAAACTTCTTATAGTTTATTTTAAAAATTTATAGGTTCTAATATAGTAATTACTTTATTAGACTTACTTTAACATAAACATATCAGGTCTTACTTTCGTCCGAGATAACGGTAATCTATTACACCACCTACGCCAAAAAAGTTCACAGAATATGTGTCATTATAACAGATATTCTAATAATCAGTAGGATAAACAAGAAAAAAAATTGAATGTTGTCTGCTGATACTTAGTACGTGGGACTTTCGCTTGGCACGTGGTAGTGCTTGCAATAATATAAATGGCGACGGTAGAACCATACTGATCCAAGTATCGTTTTCATTATATTGAGAAAAGGAAGGAAACGCGTTTGAACTTGTTTTTAAAAAAATACGTGATTTATTATTCTTTAATCTTTATCGAAATGATGGCTAATATGTCAGTAAAAAAAAAAAACACTATAATAAATTTTTATTAAAAGTAGTCAAAATGTTGGTTTCTGCAGAAAAAAAAAACAGATAACAAATAAAAATTGGATCAGTATAGCAGGATATATTTTTGAAAGTAAGTATAATGCTACAGTGAAAATTGGAGATCCTCTAGTAATATAAGGCGCTTTTTGTACTTGGATCAATGTGGCATCAATTGAATCTTTTTTCCCTTGCATTTGTTGCATATAACTCCAATATGGAAAAAATTACACTTGGATCAGTATGGTTCTACCTTCGCCAAATAAGTATTTGTTTACCAATGGTAGTGTCGACGTCCCGCACCTCGCTGGTGCTGAAGTACTCCCCGTCGTGCGCCGTCAGCTTCAGCTCGTACACGCTGCTCGGCTCCAGCCCGGATATGATCACGAAGTCCTCGTCCGTCACCTGACGCACACGCAAACAAACATTACTCATACGTACAATACTAGCCACAAATCCTTCTGCACACATCGTTGCCAGGCAAACGAACCAGCAGACCAAGTGTCTTATGTTATTGTGACGGTACAAGCCCATGCCCACCTGATGTTAAGTGGACTAACCTCGGCCTATAACAGACGCATTTCGTCACAACGACGAATTGCACTGTGCCCGTCACACTGAGACGTACAGTTGTTAGGTCTCATGTGCCTGTAATTTTACTGGCTCTCATTGGACTGCTGGCGGATCGCACTGTTAGGTGCTTGGCGACAGATTTTCTACTTGAGGGTGGTCGCTAGCCAGTCGGGCATTCGCAAAATACCCTCCCACCATGCGGTGAAGTTCAAGCCCGCGGCGGGATTCGAACCATGGAGCTACTGTACGACAGTCCATAGCCAAAAATAAAGTATATATATGTGTCTATAGGCCTAATAAAGCACCGTTTATAAATACAAGCACGTCGATAGCTAAAGCACTAGTACTCTCTATTATCTACCAGGAAACGGCTAATCAAGAAACACAGATGAGTGACTTTACAAGAACTGTTTATGTACGATCACTCAAGTAGTAGATAAACTTATACTTAGAGCCTGTTTCAGAATGTTCGAGTAAGTTCCGGTTAATACTACCCAGAACATATTTAATAAATAAAACACTATCTTTGCGTTTCACAGTTATCGATTAAAGCTTGAAACGCGCTGCATGGTAACTGTCATTTTTAACATTCAGTTATGTTCTGGGTAGTATGTAATAAGGCCCAATTTCACAAATGTACTGTTAAACTAATACGCGGATAGCTTTATACTTTGAACCATTAAAATGTGGTAGGCCATTGCTGTCATAGAATGTCAAGCCTAGACGCTGATTTCATATTTGTTAGATTCTTATAGTAATAAAAACAACCTCCTTGGTTTGGACTCTTATGACATGTGACTGCAGCGTGGGTATATATATATAGTATGTATTATCATCAGCTGTAGCAAAGTGACCATATTTGTTTATAGTTTATGGAGCTATATCGCCAAATGAGACAGTATACTTGTTTGATCTCAGATAAGATTCTTCCCTTTACTACAGCTGTTAAATTTCATAAAAGTCATTACAATGGCCAATTTAAAATACAGTAACGTAACGTGTGGTAAGTGAACGTCTATGGCGACAAAGGTCTATTACATTATGTTGGTTACAGAGATATAGTTTTATCCTAGTCTGGTGAAATTGACCATAAGTTTCAATTATTCATACTGGAATATGTTAAAACATTAATAGAAACCACGCATATGCCCTCAGACAGTAACCAGAACAGGCAAGACATTCTCGTTGAGATACTTTAAAGATTCATAATGTACGGGACAATATTTTTGTCTGTGCAGATACATGTTTGCTACGGACGATATCTGTTGATATGAATGATAAGTAAGCCGATGATATCATGAGGGAGTCACAGGAAGCCATTATAGCAATGAAACCCCCCCTCATTCCTCCCCAGGCCTCTGTTGAACAGTGCACAACTTCTGGCTAGTGGTGGATATAATTAATAATATTGTATGATAAAAAAAATCTAAGCCCTATCAGGCTTTATATCCAGTTAAACTTAATAAAATAAAAGAATATATTTTCGTACCTACACTATGGTGTGGACCATAGTGTAGGTACGAAAATATATTCTTGTTTAAATGAGTTTTGTGGGCGGTTTAAATATAACAGTGGTTTAGGAATGAGTAATGAATATGGTAGGCACAAGTTAAATCAGTTATTCAAAACATGGCATTAAACTCACCGATAGGTAAACATAAAACTTACTATATAATGGCGACAGGTGGATAAAAATTGCACAAAAACAATCATAGATAGGCTAATAAAGTTCAAAGGACCATAAAGTATTGTTAAGTTGTTACCTCGTTGCTCTTGCTCCAGTCGGGATGTCCCTTGAGCCGCCACCACGCCACGAAGTGCGTGCCGGCGTGCCCGTCCAGTGTGGGCAGCCATCGGACCAGCACGTGAGCAGCAGCCCCCTGCCTCGCGCCCAGCGTCTCTGTAGTGAACACTGGCACGTCCGGCATGGCTGTCACGTATCCCAGCGTCGACTGCAAACAACGAGATACCACCAGTTCAAAACTTGCCACGAGCTTGTAACGGTCCCATTGTTGGACATATATCTATGAACCTCTGGGAGACATCCTAGCCCGGCGGCTAGAAGGTCCCCCCCCCCCCCTCCATTTCTACCTGCGGCTGTCGTAACAGGCGACTTAAGGTAAAATACCAGAAGGTGGGCAGCAGCGCCTTCTGAGGAATTGATCTCGTAATCTGCAATCCTCCTACTAACTTGCCCATTTTGTAACACTTATTATACTTAATTTACTGTAAATAGCAAATATATATACATATATATTCATTAAGTTACCTGTTCAACATAGTATCTGTCTCCCTCGCCAGCCTTTGTTTTAGCACGAATCTCGATGCGGTACTTGGTATTGGGTTCGAGTCCCGCGAGCTTGGCGCGGTCGAACTTCGGGTCGATCTCCGTCTTGCGTTCTTGCAGCGGGCCTAATGCCGTGCCGGTCACTTTCTGTTCAACAAATCATAAAATGTTTTAGAAATGCATGTTCTCTTTCCGATGATGTCGTGTGAACCAATGAGGAACGGGATAAAGGATTATTATAAGATACAATGACCCATCGTACTCATAGCATTGTTCTCTTTTGGGCTAACGTTTCGGTATAAGATCTACGACCGCTCCAACTCTTCTATAGGTAAGATTGTTTTCTCCAAGATATTACACAGTTGTACGTAACAAGAGAAGAAACTTAAGCGTTGTTAGTTTTGTCTCTTGTTAGTATCAACTTATAAGTTTCTTGTTTTGTAACTAAACACCTACAGCAATATTTACATGCATAAAGGTCACTTTAAGTTTCAGAGATTTTTCTAGTAACTAGCATTCATGTTATTAGCTGCTTATTATTCTAGGGAAATAATAGTTATATGAAAGGCATTCTATTCTGCAGGCTTCTCTTGAGCTTAGAACCGTATTTGTACCTATGTTATACTTTTTTATCTTTATTGAGAATCGGGAACAATTTGGTTGAACTTAATAAACAACGTTTTACTTGGGGTGACTGACAAGTATTACAGATTAATTCCTAGTGGTGACATCACATAGTGCCATCAATAACATCGGCGAGAAGTCACTCGTATCCGAACCAAGCCTTATGGACGGCATAATTAAGAAGCAGTGATGGCTCAGTGGCATTGGCTATGGACTGCCGCGCAGCAGGTCCATGGTTCGAATCCCACCCAGTGCTTGAGCTTCACCGCATGTTGGAAGGGCATTTTGCGAATGCCCGCCTGGCTAGCGATCACCCTCAAGTAGAAAATCTGTCGCCAAGCACCTAAGGGTGTGTTCCAGCAGCAGTCCTTGAGAGCCAGTGAAATAACAGGCAAAATGAGACTTAACAGGTATGTCTCAAGGTGATGCGCGCAGTGCAGTTCGTCACTTGTTATGAAATGCATCTGTTATAGGCAGAGGATACCGCTTAACATCAGGTGGGCCTCGCTCTTGTTCCTTCACAATAACATAAAAAAAAAACCGTGGCTTTTTTGTTTGTCTTCCCAAAATTTGGGCTCTGATGTAGGCATCATGGTCTTAGGTTTCAAAAGAGATTAATTACTTAGGATTCCATGGATTATCCGTATTGGTGCCAACGAAAACGTTCTAGGGGAATTCCTGGTAATGTCTGAGACTAGAAACTTAGGTGGAGCCCTTCAGCTGTGTCACTAATGCTCACCTTCACTTCCCGTTTAATGTTACCCTAAAATAATGTAACGATGGATTCCCATCAAAGTGCTACGCTTATCTCGTAATTATAAATTAAATCTAATTAATAATTATAATAAATAGACAAACTTATTTGCAAACTAAACGACTAGAGTAAGCTAATACTACGAGTAGACTAGAGGCCTAGAACATAAAACTTACTGCAGTAAATGGTACAACATTTGGAGTAACTTTAACGTTAACCCAGTGATTTCGTAACATCGTAACATAATTAGAGCGAGTGGAGCATCCTCACCTGGTAGTAGACCTTGTACCCGGTGAGCACCCCGTTCTCGTCGACCGGCTTGTCCCACTTGAGCAGCATGGCGGAGGAGCCGATGGGATAGACGTCGAAGGACTTGACAGTGCCGGGCTTGCCCTCCGGCGTGACGAAGCTGAGGATCTCGCTGGGCGGGCCGTTGAACCGCCCGTTGTACACGAGGATGCGAGCGTTGTTCTTCTTGAACGGCTTGAACTTGGACACGAGCGCGCTCGTCGCGTCCGCCTTCACGAGGATTTCTTTCAACCGGTCCTCTTCGCCGTCCGTCCACGTTTGGATCTTGTACCCTATCACCATACAATATTTTATTTGGTTGGTTTAGTTATATATTCTGTTCGTAAAATAGAACTGTATTTATCAAGTGACATAGAATAGTACATTATGCAACAAGTGCGCAAAGTTGTTTATTACAATCGAGGCGGGTTTTTAACTAAATGGAGTAGAGATTGTAATAAACAACGCGCACGAGTTTCATACGATTTTCAACATACTTGCGAGCAACGAATACGAAAATTTTGATACGAAAATATTTTCTTGATCTTTTTGATAGCAATAATAATCTGATTAAGAAGGCTTATAATTAAATCTTCTAAAGTTCTACTTCAGTAGGTAAAAAACTCTTTGACTTGATTTTATATAAAAAATGAACGAAACAAACTACAATCTCCTTGATGAAAAGTATGAAAACATTGATTTTTTTTCTATTAAGAACACTAGTGCGGTAAAGTAAAAAAAAATCACGAGTGCGTAATAGACTATATTATTACACTAAAATCGGTGCATTTAAAGGCCCGTTACGAGCGAGGGTGTTGAAAACACCTTTCTCGATATTGCGCTCAAAGAGTGGAAACCTTCTAACGACGCTTCGTATAATATCGAAATAAGTCTAAAATGCTTTTAGTTGAAGATAATTGAAAGAGCATTATAATGATCTTAATAAAACCTACTTCCTTAATAAAATAAGATGAATTTAATGTTTTAAATTAGCCCAGTGTTTTCTGTTTTCTGTATTTTGTTTATTTGTAATTTCATAGACACTGAAAAACACGTTTACCACTGCATAAATCCTTATGTACTTTGTGAACTGTTTAAACACTTTTTTCATAAAGTAGCTCTATGTTAATGTTTAAAAGTAGAAAAAAGCTTTCTTTGATTTTGCATGTAATTTCGGCTGTATGGATTAAGATAAATATATTAATAATAATTAGCTATTGTTGAACACTATTGAAAGTTGTGCTTGGTATCAAAATTCTAAGCACTAGTTTAGGCATTTATAGAAACTAAACAGGCTTGTTCAAAATTAGTGTATAAGTTTAGGATCTTGATAGTTCACTTACCACATTTTATTGCTCGATGTACTAAGGGACGGATATCAATGCCGTAACACTGCACTTTTACTAACCACATTGCTTCTCCATTTAAAAGTGAACTGTTCTGAGTAAAATGTAAATGTTAGGGAAACACGAGTAAATCTATTTTCACATAAGTTAAGTGACATAACCTATTTCCTTGTATGAATATGAATACGTGGCTGATGGCATGTCAAACAATAACCACGTGACGACACGTAGGCATACGTATTTTTTTGTCTGTGGCAGCTAGTGATGCCATGTCCGCATAGATTATGTAGCGAGGTATTCTGTACATTCTATATCCTGTACATTCTAGTATTTGTGTAGTGGTATATTACTGTATAGTATATGTTTATATATATTTATATATATCATTTATAATTTTATATATGCTAGATAGAGCAATACAGTTCGACCAACTTATCTGTTCAGGCGGCAGAAAAAAGAACTACAAAATTCCCTCAAATTGTGACAGTTTGTAGTTGATTTCTTTGACCAATAGCGCCCTCAAGAACTGCATAGTTAAGTTGGTGGCACTATAAACACGTTATTCGCTGCATCGCCACAGATAAATCACAAAGATATGTTCTAAATGGTAGTAAAAGTCACAATGTCTTATTTATTATTTAAATATTTTATAATTTTTATTTATAGTTCTGTTTCTGTTATTTAATTGTTTTGTTATTTAATGTCATGCACGTTCGTGATGTTGGTCGGGAGTGCCGTCTGAAAACCAGCGCTTAGGTTCAGTTTTGAACCTGGCACATGCTGAGACGGGACTCGTTCCTAGCATCGCGCAACATTGCAATTGTTGTATTACATATGTATTGAATTGTGCTTCAGTAGAAGCTATTGTAGTGTTGTGTAGTGCTGGAATAAATTTCATTTCATTTCATTTCAATGAAATGTATGCGTGAGAGATTTAACTGTTAGCTATTTTTAAGTCCTCTTTTTTACTGGCGATAGGTAGCCTTTGACCGCAGTCAAATAATGCGGGCAGATGTTAAATAATGCGGTTAAAGTTGGTCACAATTGAAATTTAACTAAAAGTTTTCATGGTTATTTGATGAGATTTAAACTGATATAATGTGTATGATGTAGAGAGAGTGTAGAGTGTAGAGAGTGTAGTACCCTTGAAGTGTCCATTGAGCGATTCAGGCGGCACGGGGCTCCAGTTGAGCAGCGCCGTGGTGCCCGAGGTGACCTGCTCTAAGGTGAAGTTGGCAGGCGCCAGCCGCGGCGTGTCCTCGCCCGACCAGCCCGTCATCTCTATCGGCGACACGTTCGCGCTGCCCTTGAAGTTAGCCGCCGTCACCTAAACAATACACACACCATTAACGGACTGAATTCAATTGTGAACCGTGTCGTACTAAAACGCTGCCTATTTTCTGAAATATCCCCCGTGGGGTGCCGGGTTAGAATTGCACCTCCCCATATCATCCCGTGGGTGTCGTAAGAGGCGACTAAGGGAAAAATACTGGAAGGTGGGCAGCAGCACCTTCTAAAGAACTGCAATCTTACACTGCGATCCCCAAACCGCCTGCCAAGCGTGGGGATTATGGCAAATACCCCCTTAATGGGGGAGGCTGTGTTCAGCAGTGGACGAGTCGGCTGTTACAGTACATAGGAACATATAGGAAGATATGGGGTTATGATACTCTAGCCCAGCACACCACGTAGTAAAGTGATTTATAAACCTATAATATATAAAATGTAAGAAGCGAATTTATAAGAAAGAAGACAAAAATAATTAACGTCTTACACTTTCTTTCTTACAGACTAAGGTTAAAATGGCGATGGGCGGGCTATCTAGCAAGATATACCGACAAGCGATGGACATTAGAAGCGACGAGATAGAAAGGCCCAAGTGAAAAAAGACGAAAAGGGAGACCTATGAAAAGATGGAGCGAGGACATCATAGCAGGAATGGATTGGATAGATCGAGCCAAGGATAAGGAAAACTGGATCAAACTGGAGGAGGCCTATACCCAAATAGGGGTTCCTATCTAAGAAGATATATAAAAACAAAATATATAAATAAATATAAACATTTCAACAGTGTTTATATACCTAGTGCAAAAACACAGAAGTGATTTTTTTTATTTATAATACATACATGTAATACTTCAGTAATGGGAAATAAAAAAAAGATTTACTATTTTGCATGTATATTAAAAAAATGTTTTAAAGTATTCACTCAATGTACTGTTACTGCACTGGACATAGACAACTGTAACACAGATATAAACACGCACATTCTGTCACTGTACCTAACTGTACCTTAAGGCGAATGGTAAAGGGAAAACACAAAAACGACGTGTTTTTAGGCACGTCTCCTATCGTAAATATAGCGTGTTAAGCTTTGAATATAATATATCCTGTAACACGTATTTTGAAGATTGCTATCCAGGTTTCAAATGCATTTATTTAGTTTTAGTAGGATAGAATAAGCACCCGGAAACCCTTTGCTATTAGATAATTTAGAAGTACCGAGATTTCAGACAGTTTTTTTAAGATGTATCAAATTAGTTTATTACTAAACTTGGGTCGGTTATTCTTTAAGTTCGTACTAATGTTTTCATCGTAAATTTCTTCAAACAGCTATTAAAAATAAGTATTATAAAGCTATTCAAACATAAATACCAGTTGAGTCATAAACCACTTCATTTGCTTGCAAATATGATCAGGCAATAATAGTAAGCCGTCTGTAGATTCCAACTCATGCATTTCTTGGTAAATATATAACGCGTGACAACCGCTAAATGCACTAAATCAACTGGCCTTACCTTTCCCCTTTTTAATATCTCCTATAATATATAAAGTAGGTCTGGATGTACCTTGTGAGTTTTATACAATAAACTACCTTAATCTCCCCCGTGGGGGCCGGGTTAGAATTGCACCTCCCCATCTCTTCCCGTGGGTGTCGTAAGAGGCGACTTAGGGAAAAATACTGGAAGATGGGCAGCAGCACCTTCTAAAGAACTGCACAGCACACATCTTACACAGCGATCCCCAAGCCACCTGCCAAGCGTGGGGATTATGGCAAATACCCCCTTAATGGGGAGGGTCTGTTTAGCAGTGGACGATCTGGCTGATACAGTACCTTAATCTTGTACGGCTGGAAGGTGGGAGTGTTGGGCACGAGCCACTCCGAGACCTGCCAGTCCCGCACCTGCTCCTCCGCCCACTGCTGGCCCGTGATGTTCCTCCGCCACGACACCACGTAGTGGAACCCGGGGCCGTTGTGCTCCAGTTGCGGCATTTTCTGTTACAACACACACACACACACATGTGCCCATTACTGTACGTATACACTATACTGACACTACACATTCAAACGTAATGACGACAAAAAAATATTTATGGTGTTCAATTTACCCCTTTTTTAAGAGTGTCGTACTAGAAAATAGGGCTGTCCGTACGTCTGTTCAACTTTTAAAAGACTGTATTGTTTGGAACCAAAAGAGGTTGCCAGTTTAATTTACACATAATATGTTAGTATAACTTTATAAAGAAAAATTTAAAATAAAAGAGGGTCCCACACATAATAAAAATCGGTTAAATAACTATAGGACTCCCGCTCTTAAATTGTGCGTACTGCCTATCACAGTATAACAGTCTATAGTATAAAGTTATCCGAGAGTTAATTACAACACTAGTTTGGTAAAAGCCAAGTTTATTTTTATTTCTTTATTGCTGATAGGCTAGCCTATGACCACTATCTCACTTGAGAGATGATGTGGTCGAAGATGTTGTCCAGGCTAACCTAGATATACTGGCTCTCAAGGACAGCTACCGGCAAACACCGTTAGGCGCTTAAAGCTCGAAACGCGCTGCATGTTAACTGTCATTTTTATCATTCAGTTATTTTATGTTTTGGGTAGTATAAGCGGAACTTACTCGAACATTCTGAAACAGGCCCTTACAGACCCACCAACTTATCTGTTCAGGTGGCAGAAAAAAGAACTACAACATTCCTTCATATTGTGACAGTTTGTGGTTGATTTCCTTGATCAGTAGCGCCCTCGCCAACTGCACAGTTAAGTTGGTTTTTTTTAATGGCGGTATGCCTTTATTAAACAAATACTACAAACTATATATAACACTACAGCTACTACAATACTACAGCTACTACAGTAAAAGCATTTGGACTCATAGGGAGTCCAAATGCTCTAGCCCACTATCAGTTGGCAGCGTGCCCAGCATGCTGGCAGCATTGCCCCGTTGAATTGCAATGCTTATTCTTTGAGCCAAATAGGTGCCAGCATTTTGATCACGCGTCGCATCGACCAAGCGCTCTGATAAATTTTGGAAAATACGATGAGCTCCCGGTCCTCACGGACCCAACGTCTCTACACCAAACGGCTCAAATATGTAACCCATACCGAGGTTAGCATATTTGCGCCGCTTGAGTTGCTCTGCCGAAGTAGCCGCGGCGCCAGCCCTCACGTGGGTTTCAGAAAGGTGTGACGGCGCTAAAGTGTCTACGCATGTAGCGTCCCACACTAAGGGCCGTCCTAACTTCCATGGAACCAGAGTCATGCCGTCAGGTCTTTTACCATCGTCACGCATCAGACCGTTCGGTTCGAGAACAGCTGGAACATTGGCGCTGGTAAAAGCCCGGCGAATGATATCGTTAAGGCTGGCGTGGCGGGAAATTCGACCAGCACTTCGAGAGCAGGAGAGGCCATGGTGACCGAGTTGGTCAACTGCAGTACCACACTGGCAGTGATGTGGAACACAACACCTTGCACCCAAGCGTAAGCTAATAGCGAGACGAAAAGCGGAAGGATCTATAAGGCTACCAGTTTTGTAAGAAGGAATGGCTTGTAACCAAAGACCTGATTCCCACATAGAAACAGCGAGAATACGAGCACGATCTGCGATACTATGGCACGTATTTAAAAGATCTTTCCGTGCCAGCTCGCATAGGGGCCGATCCCACTGTTTCTGAGATGACAAAATTTTTGGGAACTCAGTATTTGGACAAGCCAGTCCCCATGTGGTTTTGGCCTCAGCCAGATATGCTACATCAAAAGAGCCTAAAGATGGTGCAAGAATTTTTTCTACTAATTTGTGTGTACTGTGTACAGAAGACAAAAAAGCTGGTAATGCCACACTAGAAATTTTGCGTATCCCTATGCCCCCCAACCTCACAGGGAGGGAAGCTTGCACCCATGCCCTATCATCCATCTCAACATTCAAAACCGATATTAACGTATCTTTTAATAAATTGTCTAAGCTTAAAAGAAGCTCACTGTGTTTCCACAGCTGACAACATCTCAAAAAGTATGTAAATTTACTCGTAGGAACGAAAAGGCAAAATCTAATAATAGTAAAAGCCATATGGGCGTTAATTTTGAATAATCTGCTAGAAGCATTTCTAAACTTTTGAATTTGTTCTTCGACAAATGGTGACAAAGATTCGTCAAAAATCGGTGAACCCAAAAGACGGAGCGAACGTTTTTCTACTAATTTTATATTAGGCGCAAGTAAGTTGAATTTTTCAATTATCGAAATTTTATCCGGACAAGTATCACAAACAAAAAGTTCACATTTGGAAAAATTTAGTTCAAGACCAATAAGACGAAAATCGTCTATAAGTACTCGCAAGTCATTCAATACCGTGTTCGCATCGCCTCCTAAGGTTCCGTCATCCAAATACCAAACGTTAAGTTTTGATTGGAGAAGTTGAATTATTGAGTGGATGGCAAGGCTAAAGATGGCTGGTCCCAGAGGATCACCCTGTTGACATCCTACGGAAGATAATATAACGTTGTTTTAATTTTGATGGTTTGCCGTAACATTGCCAAAGAAAAGGGTATAATTCCGGAATTTTATCTTTCACTTCTGTCAAAAGGGTGCCTCTATCTAATGAGTTGAATGCATTTTTAACATCCACCTTCAAAAGCACATCTCCACAATTTTGATCAAAAAATGTGCGAAGTGAATGTACAGCAGCCTCACAACCACCCTGAGAGCCAAAACCGAGTTGTAGTGGTTGAAAAAGATTACTTAAAAAAGCAACCTTTTTCCTACAACCACATTTGGCTGTGAGGCGACGATAAGTGGTGCCTACTGTTATAGGCCTAATACCACCATCTTTTTTATTAAGGGCACATAAATTCGCACCGTACAGAATTTCGGTAATTTCATTGTTGACCTGACCCGACAACATCAAATTAACCAAAGCCGTCACATCCCTTAGAAGTGTCTCGCCTACCTCACCAGAAATAAAAGATAAAATATCTTTTAAGTGCTGAGGCGTCAGGCCATCTAGACCACCGGCTGAGCCACTTCGAAAAGATGCCACGGCTGCAGAAACATCCTGTGGGGTCACCTCAACAATGTCATTATTTTGTTCAGGAGAGTCGGGAAGGTGGAGACCTGCAGTTGCAGGCGGATGCTTTTCTATTAGGGAATTCAACGTGTCAGATGTGAAAGGGGCGATTGTATCACTCGAAAACAAGATGCGTGCCGCGTTTTTGATGTCACCATCATTAATTTTGTTTTCAACTATTTTAATAGTAGCTGCATCGACATTATTTATTTTTGTATTCCGCCGCAGTGGCGGAATTATTAAAGTTGAGGCAAAAGATTGCTCTTCCCGTGCCTTGTATTTCACGCAGTTTTCCTTTACTCTAGTTGTAAGGGATTTTTTGTTAGAAGGATCAAAATTTACGTGAAATACGTGGTACGGGAATGCTAGAAGAAAAGTTAAGTTGGTTGTACTATACGCTTCTATACATAATATTTATTCGTAGTTAAACTCAACGCCATCTGTCGACTGGAGACATTGATATCTAAAGAGGGCGTTGCTGTCCAGTCTATCTGTTTTACCTACACCGCCCTGCGATCGAAGCGCCTTCCTTGAGCCTATTAATACTTAGATCAGACACAATAACCATATTGATTGGAAACAATGTCGAAACATCAAAGGGCCTTTGATTAGAACGCTACCCGCATTTTAGTTAGACACTGACCGACCAGGAGATGAGCATGTTATTGGGCTGCGTGCCCTCTCCCTTGACGTTGTCCGGGTTCTTGTAGGGCACGTCGGGCTGCGTGGTGCACACCTCCGAGTGGCCCGACGGACTCGATGGGCCTATCTTGTTCCACGCTATCACTCTGCAACATACAATATGCAACTATACTACTGTCACTAAGGGCTTTCAGTCAGGCTATCCTTTGACCACTATCTCACCAGATGCGAGGCCCACCTGATGTTAAGCGGTATCCTCTGCCTATAACAGATGCATTTCATTACAAGTGACGATCTGCACTGCGCCCATCACCTTGAGACATACCTGTTAAGTTTCATTTTGCCTGTTATTTCACTGGCTCTCAAGGACTGCGGCCAGAACACACCGTCAGGTGCTCGACGACAGATGTTCAATTTAAGGGCGGTAGCTAGCTAGGCGGGCCTTCGTTGAATGCCCTACCACCATGCTGTAACGACTGCCATCCAAAGACAAAACTCGTGACTGATGTCTTAACGTGTGGGCACTCAGAAATAAATGTTACTAATGGTCATCCATACAAGTCATCACCGCAGCAGACATGCTTAACGTAGTTAATTGGTGAATAGCGTCCAGGCAAGCTATGAGCGCTCGACGACTCGTAAAGTTGAGTAGCAACTTGTTGGTGAGTTATCGCCCTCCGTGGGGTGCCGGGATACAATCGTACAGGTATATCTTCCTTTAAGGCGATGAAATGAAAAAACCAGCATAACATATTTTGCATGGTGGTAGGGCATTTTGCGAATACCCGCCTGGCTAGCTACCACCCTCAAGTATAAATTTGTCGCCAAGCACCTAACGGTGTGTTCCGGCAGCTGTCCTTGAGAGCCAGTAATTTTAGGTTAGTCTGAACAACATCTTCGACCATATCATCACTTACCATCAGGTGAGATAGTGGTCCAAGGCTAAAGTGTCATGGGACACCCGGATGGAAAGAAGTTCCTTTCGATTAGTGAAAGTTTTTTTTTTATGACTAACAAATATAATGTAATAGTAACTTAAACGAAAATAAGTGGCTTGCTTTCTATGAGAGAGAGAGAGAGAGAGACAGAGAGAGAGAGAGAAACAGACAGAGAAACACGCGTATATACGCCGCACGGCTTACAACTATAGGAAAAAGTGTCGTTACATTTTAGGTCTTAATTTTTTCCGTCTAGCCCCCTTTCGCAACGCGCGATAAGGAACTTCGTCCCAAAAAAACTAGTCGCTAGGCAGCAGTGGCTACTGAAGAAGAGCCATCTTATCTTACATGCGATCGCCAAGACGGCTACCAAGTGTGGAGATCGTGGCAAACCTCCTAATGGAGGAGGATTGTTGATCGGCGTAGGTGATTGTGTGAGTGGCGTAGGTGGAGTAGTAGGTATGCGAGTTACCTAAAGGTATAGTTAGCCCAGGGCGTGAGCTGCACCGCCCAGGAGGTGTCGATGGCGGGCACGTTGTCGCTGGCCATCTCCCAGGTGTCGGGCGTGAAGCTCGTGTTGTACTGGATGCTGAACCGCAGGATGGGTGCGCGGTTGTCGCCCATCGACCGCCACCGCAGCGACGCCACCTTCTCGTGGCACTCGATGCTGTCCAGCGCGGGCGGGTTCGGTTTGTCTAAGCGATACAGTGTACCAAACACTCAATAATTGCTTTCTCTGGTTTAGTTTCCGCAATCGTACGATTTGTACATTTACGTTAAATATGTTATATGTGCTCAAAGTAGAGAGTCGAGTCCTATTTGTGGAGACGTCAGTCGTGTCGATCAGACGTAACGAAATCTTGTTAAGTAGTGACAAATATTGCTAAACTTATCGGTATCGGTTTTTTTTTTAATAAATTTATGGGGGTTCTTATTCTGTTCACGCTAAAATACTGACGTGTTACTTAACGTAATAATTAAATTAACGGTTGAAAATAATAGTTATATTTTCGGAATTGTCATCCTAATTGTTACACGAATGTAGATTTTAGTGTGAATTGAACAAGAATCGAATAAGAAATACCTTACTTCAGAGAACTTTAAATTTAGAGCATCCTTACAGAATCGAGATCATTGTATCATTATAACAATTTCATTCAAATTTTATTAAATACTATAGGATAAAAAAAATATTACTCATTTGTTTACACATTCAAAAAGCTTTTGAGGAATTGGGGCTTTTGAGAAAATTTGTAAAACACAATTTAATCGAAACATCTTGGCATATGAATAGTAGTGTAGTGTGGTGTAGAGTGGTGTAGAGTGTAATGTGGTGTGGTGTAGAGTGGTGTAGTGTAGTGTATACCTTGCACAGTGAGCGTGGCCTGCGCGCGCGCCTCGTCGATGGGCGTGCGCGCGATGCACGTGTACTCGCCCGAGTCCAGCTCCGTCGTGTCCGAGATCAGCAGCGAGTAGTCGTTCGTCATGCGGAACCGCGGCTGGTTCTCGAACTCGATCTGCTGCCCGTCGCTCAGCCAGATTATATCCAACTAAACACATAATGCAATACCATATCATAACGTTCAATACATGTGTTTCAAGCGACACAAAAATATAAATTAACTTAATTTTGACGCTGAAAACTGTCCATAATTTTTCAAATTGCGTTAACCTATAAAAAAATTTAAACGTATTTCTCAGACAGTCAAATTTGAGGCAGTAATAGCCGATTGGTAATAGCTATGGACTGCCATGCGGCAGGTCCGTGGTTCGATCCCCACCGCCGCACCAACTTAAGCTTTACCGCTGTAGCATTAGGTAGAAAATCTATTGCCAAGCACCTAACAGTGTGTTCCGGCTGTAATTTGTATTGCTTATCATAATAAATAATTAAGTTGAAAATGGCGAATAAGCCGTTTGTTCGTATGTGTATAATGTGAACGTGTGAGTACCTTGAGTGAGTCGTCTGCGTTGGCGTTACAACGGAAGGTGGCGGAGGAGCCCGCGGCCACTTCGTAGTGCTCCGGCTTGTCGGTTATCACGGTGCGTTCTGTAAACGGTAATGTATTATTTTCTCTAAAATGATATGTAATTATATATGCCATAACATCTCTAAAACGTATCCAGAAAGTGAACTCTACCGGAGACTTATTCACAACTGTCCAGTAAGAAGCGAGATTTTAAATTTGGAATCTCCTACTGTCCAGTAAGTTAGTATGTAATTTACTTACTGGACCGTTTTTTTTCCTATCTCGTGATTAGGACTCGCACGTCTTGTGCATTTGCCAGTGTCTTGATATATACTGGACAGTTAGGTAGTCCTCTTTAGATCTGCTTAGATAAAAACGTAGTACCAGACACAGATTCGTTTCTAGCCATTATAACATGGTTATAGGAGGGAGGCTCCAAATATATATCTATCTCTCTTTTTGGTATGAAATTTTATGAGATGTATATATTTTTGGAGACATTAACAGCCATTTATAGTCTGTGACGCAAAACGCGACGCAGAAAAAGTATGCACGTTGCGTTTTGTACTCAGTAATGTAGTAGAAGTATATAGCGTGGGATTTTATGTTTGTAAATCATGTTGGATTCAAACTTTCCATTTTAAAATTAACATGGAGTTTACATTACTTACATACATTTTTATTTTACTAAAACATTCACGTAATGTAAAAATAGAACAATGTTCAAAACTAAACGCAAACTTTTTAGTAAAGAAAAAAACAAAGACTGACGGGATTTCACCTTCAATAGGGTTGTTGACTTGTTTTTTTTTAAGTATGTTAAATTATTTAGGACATTGAAATATACACCTAACATTTTTAATAATTTTTTTAGGAGTCCTGAACTACTAGAAATTCATCGCTTTATTTCAACTTTTAAAATTGGCGCTAAAAACTTATTCAATGGCGGCCTGTATGCTTATGACGTCACAAGTACAAAAACAAATAGTGCTGCAATATAATACGTTTTGCTTGCTTGTTGTATTGTCGTGCGTAATCGATTTTAAAATAGATTATAAAGGTTGTTCGGCAGAACGTGTACCATAGTGTAGGGGGTATGTACATACTTACTCAAATAAAGCATTAACGAATAAAACAAAGACGGAACCAACACTGTTTGAAGCACGGATACATGAGTGACAGCATTGTCGATTATTAGTCCCGAAATGTAAACACTTTCAAGTGATCGAGACAATGGCGTGCAGTGACATCCGAATAAAAATAATGCTAAACATACGCTTTTCCAACTGTTTAAAGTTGTATTACTATGAGTTATGATTGCAAAATGTTTCCATAGATTCTTTTTCCCAGTTTGGAGTGGTTTTATTATCTATGCTGATCTTTGATCAAATATCACGGCGAAATATGATCAAAAATAAGTGAGTCGTACGTATTACACTATTAAATATATGGGATCCATTGGATTTGATAGTGTAATAGGGGCCTAAATAGTAAATCGATAGTGATGCGACATTTTGTGAGCTACTTGCTATTAGCAATGACTAATGTCAACTGTCACTGTCAAAAACTTTGGAAGAAAACTCTCTTATTACTATTACCTAATCTGTGGCTTTGTTTTTGTCCTTATGACATCATTTCCGCTTTTACTTCCGTTTGAAATCACGTGACTTACAGAAAATTTAAACACATTTTGTTTATTCAAATATAGTTAATCCAATGCAGAATAAATAATTTATTAATTTCATCGAGTTATGTGCTCCAACTACTATCCTGTTAACATTACATTGTATTTTATTTTAGACTGTGTCAACTACCCTATAGCGATAATTGTGTAAGTATGTGTTTTATTTATATATGTGTTTGTAGATAAAGTTTCTCCAATTTTTGAGAAAAGTATTATACAAGCCTCAACCAGTAAGTAAGTCATCCTGGCCTCGTATATAACCGGACTTCACCTGCGGTTCGGTCCGGTTAACTCATACTTGGCCAGGAAGGCTTACTTACTGGATTCTGCAGTAATGTACTAATTCATGATGATCACAAGGGAACAGATACATATATCATTAACAGCTGATAGTTAACCTGATGCTTTAATAGCAATAGAACTATTGGTGCAGGGAAGTACTACCACCATAATTATGTCTACCGCCAAGAAGTAATGTCCGTATTACTGTGTTCCGGTGCCGGTGAAATTACAGTGCAGTTTCTTGTGACTAACTGCATCTGTTGCAGGCAGATATTAGCGCGGAACACCAGGTATGCCTTCGTGCATGTTCCATCAAAATATCATTAAAAAATCCACACCATTATCTCATCTATATGTAAGAGTTTCAGGGTGGTAAATGGACTCTACCTAGAACGGGTTTTTTTTAAATTGCATATAGATTAGCATTTGTCCACAAGCTCACTTGATGGTGATCACGTGATGTGGTCGAAGGTGTTAACAGGCTCAAACTAGAATTACTGACTTTCAAAGACGTCTGTAACAGACCGTTACATACTTGGCGTCATATTTTCTGTTTGTGTGTTAGGTAGCTTGGCCACCACTCGCAAAATGCCCTATCATTCATGCAGTGAAGCCTGATCAAACCAGAGGCGGAGACAGCCTAGTAGTTACTTGGGCCTTGACTAGTACGAAAATTATTATCGTTAATCTTTCACTGTGATATGCACTTCCTAATCCAATAAGCTAGTGGACTTAGTGTTAGTTTTAAACGTGATACGCCGCGAACGAGTAAACGCAATTCTGTATGACAAGAGCATAGCGCCCCTCGTGGCGCGTTTATGAATCAAGCATATTGTCATACAAAATCGCGTTTACTCACTCGCGGCATATAATGCATGGTACCCGCTCTTGTACGCGTTCCTGAGAAAAATGGAATTGACAGACAAACGGACAGCAAATTGATCATATAAGACAACAATATATAAAGGTTCCGTTTTTTCCTTTTGAGGTACGTAAACGTTAAACTACTACACCAGTCACCCCGTGACCACGATCACTGCAAAGTGTTTGAAACGTCGTCGGGACAAAAATAATGATAAAATATACGCGATTTAAACCGTTTAAAGTTGTTTAATTACTATGTGTAATAATCGCGAAAACCTAAGACAACATTACGTTAAACTACTACTTCCACAGCTGAAAAGTATGAACAGCGATTCGGTTTTATTAACTTGGGTGACATCAGCATTTTTTCCAGTTATTTTGATTTAATAACGAAACTACAAATTAATATGAGGCCACCTTTAAAATATGGCCTACCAAACAAAAAATATATATCAAAATCAATTAATAATTGGCGGAGTAACCTCTTAACAGTACACACAAAAAAACTTACAGTGGAATAGAGTATTAGTAGTAGAGTAGAGTAGTAGTAGTTTTAAGTTCATATAAGCCCTACAATTTCTATGTAGGACCTATTATAAGACAAACATTATTTCAAGTGATTTATTTATTACAATATAATCAAATAAAAAAAAAAGTCGACATAGTTACATAGACTAATAGTTTCATCCATTTATTCACAATTAATTAATGAGTTACTTTGAATAATGATATTGGGGAAGTAATAATAAACCAAGCAAAATGAGAGATTTAATATACGAATAATTTTTAATATACGAATAATGCATATAATTATTTGTAACGATGGCAAACACACTAAAGACGTATTAACACAAGATGCTTTCCACCTGGCGAGTCCTGTATTATAATACATTACTACGAATATATATATGTAAGTCTACCTCAAACACAGCGGAACGAAAACCTTACCGCGGTGGGCGTGGTTTATAAAGTGTACCATGCGGCGAAACAACATTACTGCGACGCGACCAATCGGATGTTATCATTTCTAAGCTACAAATGAATTAATCAATCCAATTGAATTTGGAAGATTGTAAGTGTTTCGTTAATTGTGAATTTGTTGAGTTCGAAATCTAAGCGATTGTTATATTTCTTTACATATTTATCCGTAGATACATTATAAGGTAATGGTTCGCATACTTACTCTTGACAGTCAAGGATCCAAAGGCGGATTTCTCTCCGAACTTGTTCTTGGCGTAGCACTGGTAGGTGCCGACGTCGGTGTACGACACGTCTCGGATCACGAGGTCGCCTTCAGACGTTATGTTGTACCTGCAAGGCCACACAACGAACACTCATTACAAACACGGAACAGAAACACTTTTTACTCGTCTTTCTTAATGATTGATTGATAAGGTCATTATTTTAACATCCATCTTTGAGCAAATTCGACCTTCCCGCACTACTGGAATAGCCAGCAACGTTGTATGGAATTTTAATCGTTGGTGAGTTTTAGCCACCAGCAATTTCCATAGAAAATCCATTATTTTCCAGTTGATTCAAACCTATGCACCCGTATGCATTTTTTTAAATTTAGAAATTGGCAGTAAAAACTTCCATTGCCTATTTAAAAGAACAATAGCGCTGGGAAGAGACAAAAGCATGGCGCGGTGAAAATTATTGAAATTTTCTATATTGTTATCAATCTTCGTGAAATTTTAAATGATATTATTTAAATTCTGGTTTTATTTAAGTTACTCTTATTTCAGAAAACCACTATAAGCCTTCACTACCGGCCACGCTATGATGGCCTCAAGATTAGCTCAGCTACACTATCGGCCTTCAACCTTATTCATGATTACAGCCCTTCCTGGCCGCTGAAGACTGAGACCGAAAGTCTCCGTCTTCTCAGTAATTACTTCTTTTTTTTATGGGATAGGAGGGCAAACTACCAGGCGCCTCACCTGGTGGTAAGTGATCACCATCACCCACGAACATCCACAACACCAGAGGTATCGAGGATGCGTTGCCGGCCTTTGAGGAGGGAATATGCTCTCTTCTTGAAGGCCCCTAAGTATCCGTTCGGAAATACTGCACCTAGCAGCTGGTTCCATATTGTGGTAGTGCGAGGTAGAAAATGCCGTGAAAATGAGCCGTGCCAAAGGGTCGAGCCGGTCGGAGAGAACTTGATCGTCAACGATTCGAGTCGCTCTGCGTTGTATGCGGTCAAATGGAAGAAGCTGGTACTGGGGAGCTCCCGCCCAGAGGTGAGAGCAGTACTCCATGTGAGGCCGAACCTGTGCCTTATAAAGTTGCAGGCGATGGGCCGACGTGAAGTACCGCCTCGCCTTTCCAAGCACACCAAGCTTTTTAGAGGCTAATTTAGCCTTATCTTCCAAGTGACAGCGAAATTGAACGACGCTCGATATGTCAACGCCAAGTACTTCGATGCAAGTTGAGGGGGCAAGGGGAGTGTCATCAAAACGGAGGGATACGACAAAGGGGGATAATTTAGCGGTGAACGCACAAACTTGTGTCTTCTTGGGGTTAAATTGAACTAGGTTCAGTCGGCCCCACTTCGAAACATTAGACAACATGGTCTCGACGTCAGACACAAGTTTGTTCCGACTCTCCACAAGGTATATCCACAATGAATATCGCTGAGCTGCAGCAAGTCATTGATGTGCAAGAGAAAAAGAGTCGAAGATAGCACACAGCCTTACGGAACGCCAGCATTAATTGGCTTCAAGTCGGAGTATGCACCGTCGACAACGACCTTGATGCTCGGATCTGCCAAAAAACTGGAGATCCACTCGCACAATTTCTCGGAAAGCCCATAGGAAGGAAGCTTCGAAAGAAGCGCTTTATGCCACACCCGATCAAAGGCCTTCGCTATGTCCAAACTGGCCGCCAACGCCTCACCCTTGGAATCCACTACCTCCGCCCATAGATGCGTAAGGTATACTAAAAGATCACCAGCTGAGCGACCGCGACGAAAACCGTACTGGCGATCACTAATCAGCTGGTGAACCTCTAGATACTGCAAGAACAGGTTGTTGATAATGGATTCCCTTAGCTTGGATAACAGAGACGTTATAGCTATAGGGCGGTAGTTGGACGGATCTGAGCGGTCACCTTTTTTAGGGATCGGATGCACCAAGGCCGTCTTCCATGTTTTGGGACAACGCCTGATGTGTAGCAGAGCCGGAAAAGACGCGTAAGAACCGGACTCAATTCTGGAGCACAAGTCCGCAGCACTATCGGAGAGATGCCATCAGGCCCACTCGACTTACGAATATTCAAGGAGAACAGTGCGTTATGTACAGCACTTTGCCGGAAATTTATATCCGGCATCGAGGTGTCACACCGTGGTATAGTCGGCGGTGTTCGCTTGATCATCCAAAGTCGAGTTTGACGCAAAAGAGAGCCCAGAAGATCGGCTTTCTCCTTTCCGGTGTGGGCCAGTGTGTCATTCTCTCTGTGCAGGGGTGGTAGAGATGACTGGCAAAAATTCCCCTGTACAACCCTGGCGATAGACCAGACCGCACGTGTTCCCGAAGGAAGGCGGGCTAATCTCTCACCAATTCTGCCGATATGCTCCGACTTCGCTCTTGCGATTTCTCTTTTGAAGGACCTGGAGGCAAAATTATGCACTTTAAGCCGGCGGTCCCGGTTGTTGTCTTAGGATGGCAGTCGTTATAGCATGGTGGTAGGGCATTTTACGAATGCCCGCCTGGCTAGCTACCACCCTCAAGTATAAAATCTGTCACCAAGCACCTAACAGTGTTCCGGCAGCTGTCCTTGAGAGCCAGTACTTCTAGGTTAGCCTGAACAACATCTTCGACCACATCATCACTTACCATCAGGTGAGATAGTGGTCAAAGGCTAACCTATCAGGCATAAAAAAAAACCTCCTGATCAGGCAGTGGTCCGACGAGCCGAGAGGAGCGCTCACGGATACTGAGTAGTTATCTGGGTGAGAGGTCAGCAGAAGGTCCAACAGGGAAGGTGTATGGTCATCCATATCTGGAATACGCGTAGGCGAGGTGACCAATTGTGTAAGATCATATGCCAAAGCGAAGTCGTGAACAAATCTCCCCGCATTATCGGTGGTGCGCGAACCAAGCCATTCGGTATGGTGGGCGTTGAAATCGCCAAGTATCACGATCTCTGCGGTGGGGATCTGCTCAAGCACGGAATCCGTAGCCATCTGTAGGTGCTCCATGAATTTATATATTTCGGTATTACCGTTGCTATGGGACCTATAAAGGCATGCGTAGATTCGCAGATGGTCATCGCAGTCTACGCGCAACCAAATGTCAGATAGGCCCCATCCTTCAGGGCTACTGAGACGACGAGCACAGCTATAACCCTTAACACCTACTGCTGTAACCCTAAAAACCTACAGAGTGGCACTACAGCTAGAAAAAATATTTAGAAAATAAATAATAATAATAATAATGTTTATTTCTCATATATAGTATACAATTTGTTAACAAACTAAATTGGCACTTTTGTTACATTAACTAATTCTTACAAAAAAGACAATGCTTGTACAAAATTCCTTAGTATGTTTTTTCGCTGAACCTACACTCAGAAAGTGATTTCTTGTGTTGCAGGTTCTGCAAACCCTTCAAGTGTACTTTAAAATATTACGTGTGTTACATGACTATGTCTAAGTATTAGTTACATGATACAGATTAAAAAAAAAAAATACATTAATATGAATATAGATTCTTTCAGTTTCAGAAATGGTAAGTACAATTTTTCTTTTTTAGTTTTTACATTATTGAAATAAGTATTTACTTTTAGTAGTTGTATGTATGTGAGTATTGTGAAAATGTATAAGGAAAAGAGTGAGCGTATGTGTGTGTATTTGAGTGTGAGTGAGGTGTGTTATGTGTATTTGTGATGGGGATGTAAGGTGTAAGTAGGTAAGTGTTGGCTTGAAACGTGTCTCAGTGAGAGTGTATATCTGTGTATTAGAGAGAATAATAGAGGTTGACAATGTAGGTAAGTATTTAGATTATGTATCTACCTTTAGTAATTTCTCAGTTTCCTCATAATTGAGGTTTCTTAGCCAATTAGAAATAGCAAATTTAGCACCTTTCCTGTTATATGTAACGAGGTTCTTTATTATTTTGCTGGCTTTATTGTACAAATGTGGACCAAGAAAAGAAAGATATCGTTTCGCATGTTTCGTATTAACTCTAGGTGCCTTATAAACTATATCCTTCCTTCTTTTGTTGGTTAATTGATTGCCTGTGTTGGATCATTATAAGATTATGTATGAATAATTGTCGAACAGTTAGTACTTTACAATCTTTATATAGTTCTGATGTCGAATACAGGAATGGTCTGAAAGTTGCTACTTTTAATATTGCTCTTTGAGCACGTTCGATCATCATCATGTAGCAATTAAATGTTCCGCCCCAACATGTATTGCAATATGTAAGAATTGATTTGCAAAGTGCGTTGTAAACATCAAGGATTACTTTTCTATCTGCTATATCACGTAAATTTTTGAATATATAAATTAACTTACGCACTCTTCCACTAAGAGCCTCAATATGCGCTTTCCATGTCATTGTTCTATCTAAAGTCACACCTAAATATCTGACATTAGGCACATATTGCAATTCTGGACATAGACAATTGTTGTTCATACAGTTTGAGTGAACCTTTATGGTATTAAGCCTAGGTATTGGAGCACGAGGGTTAGAGAAAGTTATGCATTTAGTTTTTCCTACATTAAGTGAGAGAAGATGGTTTTTAGCTATTTAGTGACAATGTTTAAACCTTTTTCAGCACGTAAACGAGCTTCCTCCCAGGTTTTACCAACAAAAATAAGAGCAGTATCGTCTGCATATGAAAATATCTTGCCGTGATCTAAATTCAAGTTGCACAAATCGTTAACATATATTAAGAAAAGGCTTGGGCCTAATACGCTTCCTTGAGGAACCCCATAGCTTGTTGTTTCTTTGTCACTAATTTTATCAGCTATTTTAGTTCTCTGAGTCCTTTTTTTTAAGTAATCTTCCATAAGACACAAAGCTCTACCTCTTATTCCCTCCTGTTCAAGCTTCTTTAATAGCAAAGGGACAGAGAGAGTGCCGAAGGCTTTGGCGAGGTCTAGAAAGATACCTATGACCTTATTACGCTTATCAATCTCATTAATGATGAAGTTTGTGGCTTCTGACACTGCATCCTCTGCCGATCTACCAGGTCTAAACCCAAACTGATTAGGAGAAAGTATATTAAATTTATGTACATATGTCATTAGTCGTCTATTGATAACTTTTTCCAAAATTTTAGCAATAGAAGGTAGTACAGAAATGGGCCTGCACTTTTCGACACTGCCTCTGTTGCCAGCCTTGTGGATTGGAGTTATAAGGGCAGTTTTAAGAACAGATGGAAACACTCCCGAGGATATGCTAATATTGCAAACATGGGTAATTAAGGGAACTAAAATAGGTGCTGTTTGTTTTAAATTTTTTGATGAAATACCGTCATAACCTGCAGCACAGTCATTTTTTAAAGCTTTAACAATGCTAAGAATCTCAGCCTCTTCAGTATCTATTAAAACCATAGAATTTGATTGCAACGGAAGGAGCTTTATTGTCTCACAACAAAAATCATTCTTCATACGTTCATTCCCATATTATATGGCCTCAACTCCAAGCATTATACTCTACATCCTTATTATTATATTTTTTATACCTCTCCCTAACCTAACATGTATATGATAATCTATAACTCTACTTTGTGCATCGGAATCAGTTCGGCCGTTTTAAAATGATTTTGGCTGATTTCGTTACGGCATTACAGATATATTTAATCCTTTTAATTTTACAGAATATATTTGAATCAATCTTCCCTTGACCCACTTTGCAATCAATAGAGATGAAACATGACAGAATTCTAAAATTAAACATTTTACATATCAATTCTAAGTAAATAACAATTAATTCCCAATAAAAGTTACTCATCTAGTTATGACAGCATAATGATTCACGCTTGACCTTTCGAATGATATAAAATTATTCACCGTCGGATGTTATATTATTAACAACAATACCCTGCTCGGGTCAAAAATAGGTGCAGAGAATGTCCCTAATAAAGGTCACCGATATATTTATATGTAACTAAATTAGTTATTTAATTTTGAACATTTGCTTTGAAGAAATTTTTAAACGGATTAGGCCCGTTATTGATGAATTTGAATTTTGTTTCTGATTAAATTTTGATTCCAGTCGGACTCAAAACCACTAGAAACAAACTTAGTAATTAAAAAACTAATAATTACCAACTTACTAGCTCACTAGTACGCTAGTAACTTTCGTTTAACCAGTCAATATATAGGACCGTGTTGGAAGGATAGCTTTTGTTTGACCTAACAAACGGACCAACTGGTACGGTTGAGATGTACGAAACTTCATAGAAAACGACTCAGCAGTACTCACGTGATTCGGCAATACATACATACACAGGCTCACAGTTTTTTTATGCCTCTTCTCTGTTCAGTATGTTTCGGTTCAGTAAATCGCCTATACCTTATTGTTAAGTTGATCTTCTCACTAACGTCATTGGAATTTCATTGAGAATTTTAATTCGATTGGGACAGTTCTAAAGTGTAAGACTATTTCGGGAGACGAGACAAGTGGTATTATTCATCAGCAACTTATTTAGTTCAATGACGAAAGGACTTGAAAGTATAATCAATATTATTATTATAAAGATACAATGATGCACGTTGTGCTAGAGTGATGAAATAAGTTACAAGCATATATCGACATATATGTAATTGGTAGTACGATGGGGCTCGTACCTCCGACACAATGAATTCCTCGGGACCGAACATGCTCTATTCAACTACACCGCGATAGGTCAGTTTAATAGAATATGGGCATATTACCCTAAGCACGAGCTCAATTGCAGTTGTAACTTTTACGCCGTACTAATTTTGTTCTTTCGTACTGATATGTTCTTTCGAACTAATTTGTCCTTTCGCACTAATTTAATTTTCGAATTAGCTTATTAAAAGCTGACGTATTAGATGTCCCAACAAATCAAACACAGCTTTAATCCCTTGCGCAGGTATTCACGTAAATTATTGGGAGTAATTTCAATATGAGAGTGTATACTCACTTGCCACCAGTGACGTCAACATCATTCTTCATCCACTTGACGATGGGCTTGGGCGCGCCGAACACACGACACTTCAGAATAGCCTCGGAGCCTTCCACCTTCGTTAGGTTCTCGGGACCCTCCTTGATTTCAGGAGGGAGCGCTGCAAATACGTCATTCATACAATTAAATATTTTACATATCATACTTATTTCACTCAGCGGCAGCGATACAAAATGATTTGACTACTTATATGGTAAGAATAACAGGAGAATGACGAAAGATTTAACTCAAGTTTATATTTCTTGAGTGAAGTTAGTAAGACATTTTAGGGTAGACTTAAATGTGCTTCACTTTCACAATATTAAAGAAGACAATTCAAATCCCGCAAAAAGTACTGCCTGTTGGAATTGTTAAGACTCACTAAATCCATTTTGGATGAGAGAACATCTCTCGATCAGAATGATATTAAATCACAAGTTATTTTCTGATAATGAAGAGATGACCAAACAAACATTTATAAATAAGTCTGCAGGAAGTACTGATATAGTAATACTTGAACTTTACAAGTCTTTTCTACAACTCAAACGTATACTCGTAGTTAACAAGTTCTACAACTCCAGAGCAACATCATCAATTTAAATTGTTCCAGAAAATGCTCTAATCATAGCTGTGATCTCGACAGATTACCTAGTGGGATGAAGCGAAACGAGATGACATTAGTTTATGACAGAATAAATGTATTTTACAGTGTTCTGCGGCCAAATTACAATATTTCTTCGTTGTTTACGACAAGTGCGACATTTTAAGTGTAGAGGAGCACTTATCACTTAAGACGCCTTTCGTCTTTAGCCGTTAGTCGTTCAATAAAACAAGCTAATCTAGTCTTTTTTTATGCCTGATAGGCTAGCCTTTGACCACTATCTCACCTGATGGTAAGTCATGATGTGGTCGAAGATGTTGTTCAGACTAACCTAGAATTACTGGCTCTCAAGGACAGCTGTCGGAACACACCGTTAGGTGCTTGGCGACAGATTTTCTACTTGAGGTTGGTAGCTAGCCAGGCGGGCATTCGCAAATTGCCCTACCACCATGAAAATGTGACTATAACACCACGCAAACCTATGAAGGTATATTATCGATCGTCTCGGATAATAGAAAACATAGCCCCGGCTTAACACCTCACACCCCTGTATTATTATTCAATCAGATTACTTTTTCCAGGGAAACAATCTGATGAGTCAGTTGCTCCAATAACAATATGTTATCAAAACCTCGTCCAATAACACTTCGGCGGCGGTGGCGTTAATCCCTTCAATCTTCTCGCCAACCCTTCAGTATTGAGGCAGTAACCTTAGTAACGAGCTCATCGGCTCAACGTTCCCTCGTAAAAGAGACATTAGCCGTCCTTGCGACAATTACAGCGCGCTCAAAATAAAAGCGTAAATCACAATGTAGCCAGTGCTTGATTGCGTAACGTATCCTTCGTGTATAGGGTTGTCAAACTATAAACTTTTGGAACGAAGTTCCTTATCGCGCGTTGCGGGGACACCTCTCAAGTTTTTTATTTATCTATATTATCAAGCAAATCGCGCGAAAAGAATGCGAAAATTTTGTGTGTCGGTCTACTCATTTCCATAACGACTGAAAGGATAATGAAAAAAGAAGGTGTAACGATATGCTGGATCATGCACACAGACACACATTTTTTCTGCATGTGTTATATTCGTTTTCAGGATCTAAAACCATATTCTTTCATTACCTTCCACCATTTACGTTATTTGCTTTTATTTATGCATAAATAAATAATGTTACGGCACCTTCGCAACGATATAGTTAATCTCTTCTAGATAAATTCGGCAATAGTAACGAATAAGACTATTTTCGCTTACACTATCGCTTACTAACACATTTAAAAGCTAGTCTTCAAATTCCCTTCATCAAAACAAAGGCGATCCTCAGTCATGTGATCGATTATACTTTAACAGGTTGTGTAAATTAAACAAACAGTATATTTTTTATGATTCAGAAGAAAGGCAACCCTATTTTATATTTATGAGCATGTTTCGTGGATCTACGTGTGGGCGTGCGAATGTGTGCCGGTGGGCAGGATGTGTCCAATCGCACAGCGCCGTGGAAGGCGGACTAGCAGTGATTAGTTAAAAGGTCTACAAAGAAAGGAACTGGCCATCCACTGTTAGGGAGCAAATCCTTTATCCTGGCAGGTGTGGTCTTAAAATAACGCTTCATATGTAACATCCCTACGATACTTTATATCATGCATTAGTGAGGATACATTTATTGAAACTGTAGCAACGAGTACATAGACAGTAAACCCTGTAATTTTTACAGACATTATCTTTATTTTTTTCTTTGTTGCTAACGACTATTACAAAGAAATTATACAATGCACTAATAGTTACTTGTATATAGTAAGGTATGAAAGTGTATAGAAGTTATATTATCAAAACCGTGGCACAGATATATATTCATATTATTTTACACACATCTATATTGTTTTGGGATATTTCGTTTCAATTTTAAGTTTCAATATTGTATGGTGGTAGGGAATGTTCGCATGGTCGCTCTTAACCCAGTGAGTTCCAACAGCTGTCCTCGGGAGCCAGTAGTTCTAGATTTACTCTGTTAACATCGAATCGAAGGGACCACGTCGTCACTTACCAACAAGTGAGATTGTGGTCAAAGGCTAGCTTATCAGGGATAACAAATCGTATACGATATTTCACTATATTCCTAATTTCACGACGAGGACTCACACTCTAGGACGAGGCCTTCGCGGAAGACAATTTGTTTTGTATGAACACCAGTTGTTATGAAACAATGGTTCTCTTTACTGATGAATACCAGTTTGGATTATATTCACACTTGCGAATAACACGTTTTGAAGAGTTCCAAGCAAAGAAAGCAGACTCTAGTAATGTCTAAATAGTAGTAGTCTAATGCCCCTCTAAACATGGCACTGCCAGTATCAGTTGCCCTTCGAGAAGATGACGTACTGGGAAGGGTTAAATTACCCGTCTTTAGTTTTTGTAATTTGAAAAGAACATCGCTCCGCATATCCCAGCGTGATTTAGGTAGTATATTAATCCTACCGGTGCCAATGTGGCAACACCGATTATCAAATTGCAAGAAACTTCTTTTAGTCTTGACGTAAAACGAAGACGTATAAAAAACATTTTTAATATTTTATTAATTTGTTAAAAATATTTTCATTAATAAATAAATTTCTATTATATTTTGATATTTCGTTAATTTGTTGTTTCGAAAACAAATTATGCATTTTTATAAATCAACAATAACTTGAATGTTTAGACAATGTTGACGTGAAAAAGGACAATCAATAAAAAATAAAACTTATCAACGCGCTTCGTCTATGCCACTCGTGACAAAAATGCTGACATGAATAAGTAAGTAAGAGTAATAAGTATTGTAATCCAACGGGGCAATGCTACCAGCATGCTGAGCACGCTGTTAAGTTGGTAGGGGGCTGGAGCATTTAGACTGTCTGTGCGCCTGAAACGGCCTTTAGATTGATTTTACTTTCTCTGTATATAGTTCGTATCGTTTAGTTATGCATACCGCCAGTAAAAAAAAACACTACATATTATGGCAATAAATGTCAGGGTTGTCGAGTAACCCTTGATTATCAGTACTTATGGGCCGCGATAATATAGTAAATAAGGGAGAGGGTAAATTAACTAAGGCAAATTAATATAAAACAAAGACATTTTATTACAGTTTAATGTCGTTTTTTATAATGTCACCAACACCCTCATGATTTAGATTCGTAACAGTTTACGGCATGAAAGCATGCTTTATATCAATAAAATATTGAATAATTTTTCGCTTGGATTTATTTATTTAATTGAGCGACAAGGTACGAGTAAATTTTAGTTTAAATTCAATACTTAGTGGGTATCAAAATAAATAGATGGTAGACTAATATCACTATTACATCGCTTTAAGTAATATCGAGCCTAAAGTTGAGTCAGAAATTGTAACAGTTGTGAACTATATTCAAAAATTAGGCTGGCAGCTGTATAGATGACGATTTCTAAAGACAACTTATTATTATTTTTTATTTATTTCTATTGCGTCACGCCGGAGGTTACCGCTGCTCCAGCGGTAACCTCCGGCGTGACGAACTGCCCTGCGCTCATCACCCTGAGACATAACGTCGTTAAGTCTCATGGGCCTGTTATTTCATCCAAACCCTTCGAACCGGAAAACAGTAAGGTTTTTTATGACTTATAGGCTACCCCTTGACCACTTTCTCACCTGATGATAAGTCATCACTTACATCGCATCATCATGTGGTTGAATATGTTGTTCAGGCCAACCTAGAATTACTGGATCTCAAGGACAGCTGCTGGAACACACCGTTAGGTGCGTGACAACAGATTTTCAACTTGAGGATGGTAGCTAAGCGGATATACGCGAAATGCCCTACCACCATGCAATGTGAGCAGTAGAAATAGATATGGTCCGAGGACGAACTAGCATAAAGAGTTCTACTTCACCTAATACTACGTTGGGTAAGTTGCTTAATCGGCTTTGTCGCTTACGTGAACGTAAATTATTCTGCATCAACTTTGTATATTTTTTCTTAAAAATGATGCTCACAATACTATATCCACAAGCGGTTTATTTTATACGACAGGAAATACTTGGTGGAATATTATAAAAAAATATCGCGTTTATAATATTAGTCGGCAAATCAGAAGTCGCCTATCTACGGCTCGAATTCTATTACTGCAATATATTTATCACCTTTAACTGCCGTGTATGAGTTTTTATACAATCCGTGTTTAAATACTTATTCAATATACCTAATGACCAAATTTGTCACTTTAAGGTCAATAATATTTGATGCCTATCTTTATGACCCCGTTTAATTTAATAGTCAACCGAATAATAGTATGCCTTTACGTTGAAGTAGATATTATAGGAAACCCAACTTTAACGGTTTTACCGCAAAGAATGTAGGGACAATGTAGTTTGTAGATTAATAGCTAAATAAGCTTGCCAAAACGGAATACCATCAGCGTAACTTTGGCAGTAAATCTCTACTCAATTGTGCCACAGGCCATTAATTATGGAAATATTTGTACAAAAACTTGTACATTCTTCAGAACAGATAGGCACTTAATACATCTTCATGTCCCATACATATCCAATAAAGTAATACAAAGTAATGCGATATCCGCTACCGTCGGGGCCCTCATTGTGTTCGGTAAATATTTGTGGACTCTCGACTGACTCACCCTAGGTTATCGAACTTTCCGAAAAAATGCTATAGGTTACCACCCTTATTCGCGCGGTCGCACACCCCTGGACAGGGGTGGGAGCTCTCGATAGATAAAACGTGGTTCTTGTATTAACTACGGTACATTAGGTGGATGGCACGTTTCGGATTCAGTTGAACTCGACGGGATTAAGGAAAGCTTCGCGCCAGCGTGATGGGACGTGACGAGCTCACTGTTCATACCTAGTGATTACACTTGGAGCGATTGTTAGACTTGATTACTTGAATAATTTGCAATTTGTAAGCAATAGCTATCAATATTCATACCAGAGGATCACTTGAAGATCAAAGGCATACGAATTTAGCGCTTTGGGCGATTGGAAGATAATTTCATCTATGACAATGCACATCACAAAATATCCCTCGTCTGTAATCGATATCTCGGTGAACTTTCTAAGGCAACACCCTATTCGTGGTAACTCCCTTAATTTTTCGTCCAGGTAGATAAGATGACGTCACGCAAACACGCGATAAAGCGATTATAGCGATGCAGCTGCAATCTGTACGTTGTACGTACGTTTGTATTAGGTTTTGTGTCAAGTATGAATGATCGAGGTCGGCAATGACATCACGCCCTGACGCAAACGGAGCTTTTAGCAGCTTTGTGTACAGCTCACACTCTCAAAGAAACTAAAAATGTTTAAAATAAAATTGTAGGCGTTTTGCTTACTTGCGAAACTACACCGTTGACATCTTGTCCCGAACCGGAGGTGAATCCGTTATCATAATAAAAAAAAACTATTGAATAGTAAAATTCGGAAGAGGGAGCAACATCTTAGGAAAGGGTGCCATTTCGTAGATGAACCATTTCGGAAACGAGTCGAATCAAACTTTAGGGTGACAGCATCGCATAAATATGTATGAGGTAAGATGCAGCTCGTATTTGAGCTATGTCAAGGCTATTAGTGATCCCGACGGGGCCGGGTGTGTGGGGTCACGAGTCACGAGCTAGCCTGGAATGGCCTGGATCATATCTAGGTCATGTCGATATTCGTACGCATCCCGTGCCGTTGTGAAACACGATTCTATACTCCGCTAAATGCTGGTGTATTTCGGGATGGTTGTGTGGCAGTGAACCGGTGACCGGTATTCGGTAACTATTACTCAGTCTGTACCCGTGCTGTGCTGTGACCAATTACGCACGGTGGTGGTATTACATCATCGTCCTCGGAATATCATTCAATATTGTGTGAACGCACCTATCGCTTATGTCATATGAATTATTTGAGAAAAAAACACGTTTTACAAGTTCTATATTTTATTCTGCTAAGTTGCACTTACGATTCTGTGTTTGTTCTGTATAAACTGACGTGCAATATTTGATTTAAGACTTAATGCGGTCATGATTTTGATCGACATTATCCTTCGATTCGACTCTATCCGTATTCTTGACCTGATTATTGCTTATGATGAAGTCTTAGTCAAGTGCAAGTGCAATCAGTGCAAGGACCTTAGTCCTTGCACTGATTGCACTTGCACTTGACTATATAAACCTGCCATTAGTATAGAAATCACTTATGATTTCTATACTAATGGCAGGTTTATATACCTGCGAAGTCGTGGGATTATCTCAATTTTTTACAATTAATTTGCCAGCCTACTAAGCCTAAGTAATTTCTACAGCAACTCCTTCTCTATTGAGGATGGACGACTTTGGAATCAGCTTCCGGTTAGCATTAGGCAAGCTCAGTCTATTGCTGTATATAAATAAAAAATAAATTGTCCAATTACTACCTCATTGAAATTTGTAGACTATAATGTTTAACTGTATGTAGTATTTAGTATTAAATAGTGTAAGAAATTAGTATTGTGTATTTTTATGTATTGTATAAGCTATAGTTCAATAAATATATTGTATCTATTATGATATTTAGTGTTGTATTGAAATTAAGCATTTGTTGAAGTCAATATAAATAATGTATTTATTATGTCGCGCCAAGCTCTCTGATTCTTTAATCGGTCTCCATCCAAAGTTTGACTGGAAGAGATCGCATTAAACGATAAGTCCGCGCTATGTTTTTTAGTTTTAAGTTTATATGCTGTATTTATACTTTTATATTGGTGTAGAATTAAGTGTGTTGTATTGTATAAGTTAAAATATCACTGGGATCACAAAGAGTTGCTCTGAACTGAATCAGACGATTAAAGTCACGAGTCGATAAGGTCACGAACATGATGTGATAAGAGGTTATATAATAATATCACAGCGTAACTCGCATCCTGTACGACACCTATGGTTCCGTACGTAATGTTTTTTCCGTATTCTTGATATCAAAACACTATTTAAGACCAATTGATTTCAACTCTAGTCAAATGTTGATCGTTTCGAGGCCCAAAGCCCGATTGGCGTGATCGACTTTTAAATAGAGAGCCTGGTTAATATAATTTCATGTATCCAAACGCCTTCTATGGACGTGTAAGTAATATCCACAATCCGGTCAGGGTCTCCAGCTTCGCGAGATTACTTAAGCCACTGTCACACCGAGCGGAAACCAGAACTATAGTTGCTACTTAGAACAGGCATCTCAAGTTACGAGCTACTTAGGGCAAAATTGCATGGAGAGATCATATTAAATTGTGCCCAGTGCAATCACTAGGTAAGCCTGATCAACATCTTCGACCACACACTGAAAAAAATCCTGGTCAATAAAGTTAAAATTTTGCTTGATTAAACAAATTATTATCATATCGCACAAAAAAGTATTTAAAACAATAAATTGCCTATTGTTTTTATAATAAAGGTAACATTATTAAACGCCATAATAAAGTAAAAAATTTCAATAGTAACAAAATACTTTATTGAATTTTAAAACATTGTAACTCCGATCATTCCATTCTTTTATTGAATAAAGAGACTTGATTAAAGGTTCTGTTTAAAATGACACTTAACTGTTTACATTAAGTCGTTTTACCAATACGTACATGGAAAATGTATCAATGTAAAGAATAAGTATTAAATGTTATAATTTGTCGTTAACTCAAATAATAAAACAGTTATTAGATTCCATGAATGCCGTTATTCACAATAATTAACAGCATATTAGGTGTGGAAAAGGTCTTTGTAATAATAACAAAGCACTTGTATGGATTAATAAAGTTATGTGATTGGACCAAGCAAGTAAAATTGTAACCGTCATTACTGTCAATTGTCATTTTTGGGTAGTGGGGATGATACTTCCTTGTAGTGTTGCCAGTTTATCACACTTTACAGTATTTGAAATGTAATTAGAATGGTTTTTGGCAATTTTAAATCAACAAGTATTTGCGTTCTTTTTTGTTTTAATATTAGATTTTAAATTTCTCTACACGATTCCAATCATACGCTAACCAAATATCAAAATTTACGAATTTTTTAGAGACAGGGAATTGAGTATCTTTTTTCAGTTACACGGACCGTAAGAAATGCTTTTTTTTATCAAACTAGTATTTTAAAAGCACTTCGTTTGGTCAGACGAAAACCAGTTGACTCAATGACAGATCGACCTCTATGGGGGTTAAAAATAATGAAACAGAGCACCAAATAGCATCTATCTACCATCTTTGTGGCCAAGGAAGGTTCAGACGTAAGGTGCTCATAACTGAGAGACAGGTGCGATTCCTTTTTGCATGATGAACAAGCATCACCAGCCTGGGAAGTTAAAAATGTTTGCAATTTTTTTTTATGTTGGATCAATTTTTTTTACATGTTATTTTATAACAGGCGGTAAGGTAAACAGGTATTCTATTACTATTATTGGTACCAACCCGGGTTGAAATATTATGAGTAGAGCATAAATAGCAAGACATATAGTAAAAACTTATCAACGGACTTCAACAAAGTCGTAATTTTGTAAAAAAAAAAAAAAGACGATGAGACATGAAACCGATATAAGATATCTCACATTATATTTTATTTGCATTATTAGCTAAATAAATAAAAAGAAAGCTTAAAATGAAAACATTTAAAACACGAGCACGATTCGAACCCATGACCAATCCGTCTGTTGGTTCTCAGACTGGTAATACATGTCGGCCATAAGTTTGAATCCAGCATGTGGATCTGTTTTTCTTACATTGTGTTATTTTTTTATCTAGACAATTAAATATTTAGCCATTTAATTAAGTTGACATATTGAAATATCTTTCACGAATTTCTTTAATTAAAATCATTTAATTTGTTGTATTACAATGTAAGTTGTACTATAGATGTCGTTCCATCCCAATACGATGGTTAAACAACGATAGGAAAAATTTGAGTTATGACGTCATTGTCATGTTAGCTCCAATCCCGCACATGGCTTGAATTTTCCCTATCATATATTTGTGGTTTTAAAATGTAATCCGCATAGCAGAAGTTATTGCAAACATAACAATATAAAAAAAACATTTACCATTTCAATTATGTTATTTTTTTATACTCTCATTTACCATTTGCGTAGAACGCAATGGCAACATTCAGCGCCGCGCGAATCATTAAACGACAGACAAGTTGAGACTTGTTTATCTGCTGATGGTTGGCGCTGCTTTGAGCAGCTATTTTACTGAATTTAGTTGTATTGATATTTTAGTGTTTTAATTTGTTCTGTGGTAGAAGTTCACAATATAAATTCATATATTACGCAGTGAATACTCCAGTCTAAGTAATGGATGTTGTGAATACACGCGGTAAAGTGTAACAATGGCTGCCTCTTGTCAAGCCTTACTTCGTTAGCTGAGTTCATATTTAAAAGTAAGTACTTACATAACCTATTATTAAACATGTTTTGGAAAGTGTGGCAGTGGTATATCGCATGTTCCAGCAATGGTACTAATTAACCTGTGGGTAAATATTTGATTGAAGTTGAATAATTTCCTTATAATTTGATGTATATAAAACCAGATAAAAACTCAACATGTTAAAAACCCCTGTTGGTTATAAACAGTTATTTTTACCGACAAAATGGAAAAACGGAGCCCATTATTGAGATTTCGCTGTTTGTTCGTCAGAGTTTCTAGCTCGTAATCTCGTATTGTATCTGATCTAGCCTAACAGTGGGGTTACCTATAATATATATGTATATAAGGTAATTGTTGGCCATCGGATCTCATAAATTGTGGAGTGTACAAAAATGTGTTAGTGCCACTTGCAGATACTAGTAACAAGTTGGATAATATAAACCTTATTATCTATTTCAGGACTTTTCACTTCAAATGAAATAGAGAACAAAATAGCGAAATAAATTCAGCAGAGCAAACACGCTATTATAGTAGTCTATTAGAACATCAAGTTTATGTACTTCATAAGAAGACCCAAAATAGACAGTATAATTATTGAAGATAACGTAAGTACTTTTTATTCATAAATGACACATATGTAAGTACCTACACTTTGTCGCACCTGTGAGCAGAAATTTTCAAAAATCCATTTGAACCAATACTCTCTTACTACTAACGCCAATAATTTTGAATACGCAAAAGAACCTCTTTAGATCATCTTATTCATCATAATATAATTATTTTTAAAGTTACATATATAGGTGTTTATACATTAATAAAACCATACCACGTGGTAAATGTATATTTTTATATACAAATATTGAGTAAAAATATTCTACGGGTAATGACATGTTTTTTTTGTTTTAGCTTTTATTTATGCGATGGTAAAATTATCTGTAATTATTGTTTGTTGCAGAATCCTCAGCCCAGCGCTGACACTCGAATCAACCAGTTAAGGTTGATTTTTCCTGGTTGGTGCTTAAGTCAATTTTTCCAGCATACACTAAACTTACGCGTGTGACTCCCGCTCAATTGAAATATTTGTAACATTTGCATATTGTTCGTGATTGATCTCCGTTATAAATAATTATGTCGTAATTACCTTGTGTATTACCTTTGTTTTATTTCTGAATGCTTTATTGTTTATTCAGTTATAAATAATATAATATACTCTTCTGTATTTTATACAATGTGTCTGTATCAGTCAGATCGTCATAGTAGTGGAGGAATATGGTGTAATTCCCACAGGAAAATATGGGGAAAGGGGGGTGCAGTTCTAGCCCATTTTAAACACGTTCTTTGTCAAATTTTATAATAATACTTTTTCACTATAAACAGGCCCGTTTAACAACTGAAAACTAGTCACTTATAAATACATTAATTGACTTGTAAGATTAAACCATTAACTTCTTTAATACAAAAACGTGCTTGTCAGAATGGAATAATTATCTATATTTCAATATTCAAACATTATCATTAAATGAAATACTCACATTTTAATATTCAATATATAAATGTTCGAATGCAATTACAAACATTATTAATTATATTAAGTTAGTTGTGTGAATGAATCAAGCACTTAGTTAAAAACATATTTTACTTTATAAACTCAATCACGTAACTTTTTTATATATAAAAAAGTACATTTTCTGTAAAATAATCTAGTTTATTACATTATTCGTGCAATTTCATAGAACATAATGTAGTTTTTTTTATTTATTAAACAATTGTTCAACTCTTTAAAAACACATAATAAAATCAATCAAGTAAGTTATATAAATTAATTACGTGCTTAATTAGCGGAATATTATCACTTGTATTATTTTAACAAGTGACATTATCATAACTCGTAAAGTACTTTATTAACCTTACTAAGCTCTTTATAATATGGTTAAAGCAACAGTTTATGGTGACAATAAGAAGACATGATATAGATTATAAATACTTGTTTGGTGTATAAAGGCGCGCTTGTTTTATTTTTTAATAAAACCATCGTTATTCATAGAATCATGTTACTTTATATGCTCGTATATTAACAAGTTGCTTGATGATCTTTAACAAAATTTTTATAACTGCCATCAAGTTTTTTTCTCAGTGCATCATCACTTACCATCAGATGAGATAGTGGTCAAAGGCTTAACCTATCAGGCATAAAGCATGGTTCGAATCCCGCGGTCTTTAGCTTCACCGCATGGTGGAAGGGCATTTTGCGAATGCCCGCCAGGCTAGCGACCACCCTCAAGTAGAAAATCTGTAGCCAAGCACCTAACGGTGTGTTTTGTCAGATATCCTTGAGAGCCAGTGAAATTACAGGCACATGAGACTTATCAACTATATCTCAAGGCAACGGGCGCAGTGCAATTCGTGACTTGCGACGAAATGCATCTGTTATAGGCAAAGGTTAGTCCGCTTAACAACAGGTGGGCCTCGTGCTTGTTCCGTCTCAATAACATAATGTAGGCTAGCGCTAAGTCGTTTGATAGGACGGAAGATAATACCTTATTAACATACGCTACCTAACCGCTCTACAATACATTTAGATTGTAGAACCACTACATTTTACAGCTCGAAGCTTTCCATTGGATAACATTCCCGTGAAAAGTATCCATAGACAATTGGTTTCTTTATAAACTACACACAGGTCACAGCTAATGGTTCGTGACCTGCCTTTGTCGCTACATTCTATCTAAAAACTGAAGTAGTGATGGCTCAGTGGCATTGGCTATAGACTGCCGTGCAGCAGGTCCATAGTTTGAATCCCGCCGCGGGCTTGAGCTTCACCGCATGGTGGAAGGGCATTTTGTGAATGCCCGCCTGGCTAGCGACCACCCTCAAGTAGAAAAGTCTGTCGCCAAGCACCTAACAGTGTGTTCCGGCAGCAATCCTTGAGAGCCAGAATAATTACAGGCTAATGAGACCTAACAACTGGATGTCTCTCTTAGAGGCAGAGGTTAGTCCACTTAACATCAGGTGGGCCTCGGGCTTGTTCCGTCACTATAACATAAAAACACGTGTGCCTGCGACTTGTCATATCTTAGACAAGTACGTCCGCACTCGCAACACCGCAATGGGTCAACAAACATGTACCTAAATTACTTCACACAATATTTGACGTGCGTGCCATTTTCCAGTGACAAGGGCAATGCCAAACATAAGACACTACAACAATTTCAACCGTATTGTGCAGGTAATTAAAGGTCAGTTTTGTGTGTAAGTAGCCTTGGTCCAGCGTTGTATGCATTTCCCATTGTGACAATTAACTAAGAGTGACAGTTATGTTTGGGCAGACCGGAGCTGCGTCGTTTCCTAATAAAAGCTGCATTATTATAACTGACGTTGTTCTTATGACGGTTCCGTGGGATGAGCTCTGATAAACGGTATGATCTGCCTAATCAGTAATCAGTTTGTAGATTTTTATGAGTCAGCAATAACTGCTGACTTATTATTATGATGGATGAGATTTACTTATGGAATGATGGTACCGAGAAAAATAAGTTCACGTTATCTACGGTTACATCGATTTAATACTCTTACAATATTTTTTCTAATGTAATAACTACTACGTACTACGTAGCTATGTAATAAGCAAAAAAGAGAGTACTCGCCACGTTAGTATAAAAAATAATTGTGAACGCATTTTTTAAGGGTTCCGTAGGTACCCAAACGGACTTCCGGACGCAATAAATGAATGTTCGGTTTCTGTTGGTCCGTCCGTATGTCATGGTTCTCTAGCCCGTAAACGGAATAAGAGATAGTTTGGATAGAAATTTGGCCATAAGCGTTTGAATAATTCAATACTTAAGAAGGTAGCCCAAAAAAATGCACGTGGTTTGACGGCGTTAGAGCTTATAATATGACACGTTCAGAAACTCAGTTCATGATAACTGTCTTTATAATACTTATTATAAATTGAAATATGTACCTGTTAGTTTCTAAGATAGATAAACATATAAAAATGTACTTTATTATTAAAGCTGTTTTTCATTCAGCTAGCATTTTCCTCGCAGTATTGAAGTGAAAAATTGTGTGTTTCGCTCGAGAGCAAAGTTAGTTTGTGTCTCATACCTATGAAACCTTCAATACTCTCAGGATTCTATTTAACGAACCCTCGCTTCGCACGTGGTGGGTAAATCTTAGATTCTATCGTTTCGACAGGTTTCAATACAAGTACTCGCGCCATATAACTGCTTTGGACCCTTCGATAACAAATAACTATAGTTTACAAGCATTTGGTATTTTTTACGAAATGCACATTGTGGCATTATCACAAAAACAAATTGAATATTACATACATCCATCGCAACGTGGGGTGCCGGGTTAGAATGGGTCATTACTACCTGTGGGTGTCGTAAGAGGCGACTAAATGTATAATACCGGAAGGTGTTACTGTACCAGCAGCGCCTTTTGAGGGACTATGATCCCCAAGACGCCTGCCAAGCGTGGGGATTATGGTAAACCCCCCATAAAAAGGCTCTGTTCAGCAGTGAACAATCCGGCTAATACGGTACGGATACATATATGAAATAAGACTATATCATAATTACATATTACTTTAGTCGGAACCAAACTTGAATCTAAACTTGTACCAAAGTGCAATATTACATTAACTCAAATTACTGTTTTGATCTCCTTTAATTAAGGTAAGTAATGCACGACGACCCTAAACCGGACAATATACCTACAAATAACAATATCGCTTTACAAAAACCTGAATTTAAAAACCACACAATTAATTTCGGGCACGACGTTTTTATAGTCCCATTCTTTGATACTGCTCGCCTGAGGCCAGGCCAAGCTTTGTCGTGTCATTCTGCTTGACTCGCTCAAGGGAGATGCTCTCCGGTATATACGTAAGTATACGTTTTTATTGTGTTTGTTTTCATTGCGTTGTTGGTTAGCGGAGTCAAGAAATGCGTTAGTTTAGTATTCTCTGGGCTTAATGCCCGGGTTGGAGTATTGGATTTTCTGACAAAGAATGTTCTGCAGCTGTCCGGAGTCCGCAACTTACCAGTAGATAGCAATAAGCTCACTTTTTATGATACCCAAACGTTTCTGGCCAAAAGTGGCTGCTTTAGCGCAGTGGTCCTTTTGCGAATGATTCAAAAAGAAAATTTACCGCCAAGCTCTATAGGTGTGTTCCGGGTCAGTAGCTGTCTTCGAATGCCAGTCTTACTATTGCGCTTGATCTCGTAAAACGTCAGATTTTGATAATTTTCCAGATACGAATTTATTTGTTTGTAACGACGCGGAAGAGTCCCTTTTCTCATAATCCGGGCCTCGGGATGAGAAACAGGGTCTCAACTATTCCATTGCAACTGTACTATTCCTAGCCTGAATAAGCTTTACATTTTAATTAATTTTTTTCTTTTCTTTATTACTGATTTGATTACACTTGCGGGTATAATTAATATTTAATATTTTCGACGTTTTAGTGGTAACTATTGGGTAACTTATGGCTTCATGTGCATTTAGTTCAACCTACCAGCGCGATAACACTCTTTAACTTTTGAATTTCCTGCCATAGTTGTGGATTTACACCTTAACCCATTGACATCGGCGATAATTAATACAATAGAATTTCATTCATAAATTGGCCATAGTGGTCCAGTCCGATGACAACTTATTAAGACGAAGTGGTCCAATATGTATATAAAAATCTGGACAAATGTCAGACAGGGTGTAGGACAGATAGACCTCGTTGTGCATACGAGTGAGCGAAACAGAACTACGCAATATATATTTAAATAGCGTGAGTGTTATTTTATAATAATTTTATATAAAAGTGGGCTTTTTAAAAACGGAGAAATATCTTCCAGGTACCACATTGTCGCTACATAATAATTAGAAATAAAATTTGTTTTGATAAGATTTTATTATGTATATAGACACAAAAACTTAAACGAAATTTTAGTGCTACATGGTTATTTTTCTATAGAGAAATATACGGAATGGTGTTCTCGTATGAGGCAAGGTATTTGTCATATCAATACAATACAAAACTCTTTATTGCACAGCGAATATACATTTAAATAATCTTATAAATCCTCCATGGTGTTATGTTTTATTCCTATAAGTAAGGCATACACTCTTTCTAAAATACATGTAAAAATTGCCTTTTTGAGACTCACTTCACCAACAACTCCAATCAAATCATCATTTACCAAAATGTGAGATTGTAGTCAAAGACTAACCTATCATAAAAAGTACACCCACTTCTTAGTCACAAGAAAATGACCGACTGACTAAATTTATAGAACGCATATTCCTAGTGGTACTAATAAACTTGATTCGGGCCTCAACGGTTTTATACCCATTGATGTTTAGCGATCACAAATCCGCGGCCCAAGCTTTTGTCATGTCATTCAGAATGATTTGTTTTCGGGACAACTGAGTACGAGGTAAACTTTCACGTCTTTGAATTCTGAAGCAACAAATTGGCATGAAGTTATAGAGGACCCAAGATTTAATTTCGTCAGCATAAAACCACTCTTTCGATACAAGACATATTTTTATCGTTTTTCATGTCCGCGGGCTTAAGTTTGTGACGTCATTCTGATAGATATGCTTTCGGAGAGGTAGGAGACACTCGCGCCGATGTACACCCTCGCATATAACGTCTTCGGATAGAGGATATATAAAACTCGAAACCGCCGGAACTATAGAATCCATTTACACATAAATTATTGAGACTGCTTTCTCTACGTATTATTGTCATGATCGTATCATAAGTGCGGTTTTGTCAAACAAAGCGATGGTAGAAAAATAACATTAAAATTTGTGCGCATGGTACCTACTTCGACAAGTTATTTCACACATTTGAGTGTTGAAGTCGGTTCCATTTTTTGGTAAACATTTTTTTACACCCTTTTTAATGACCCTTGCTTCTGGGATCGATTGTCATTCACTGTCAATGACTACATCATCAAGGAAATTACTTTTCACTTATTGGAGTGTAACTCAAAAACGGCTTGACCGATTTTGTTGAAATTTAAATGGGACTACACGGCAAACATCAGCTTTCAAATAAAAAAGAATCATCAAAAAATCGGTTCACCCAGTCAAAAGTTCTGAGGTAAAAAACAAGGTTTTTTGTTTTATTAAAACAGACGAATTGAGTAACTCCTATTCCTTAAGTCGGTAAAAATAGAAAGTAACAAAGGTATAACAGATTATTTCAGTATCTGTTAGTAAACGAAGATATACGTAGGTACTAATTAGATCGGAATCGAGTTATCATTCGGATGTATTCGGGCGTTTATGAAGTATGAGATTAAATTGAATGAAGGAAAGGAGATGTGCCAGTGACGTAGCAACTGAACTTTCCTCAGGCAGACAAGGAAACTTGACGATATAAATATCATTGTACGTTCGTTTCAACATTTTCCAAATTGTAAAACGATTTTGCAATGAACAAGACGATCCCAAGACACGACACGACGTTATGTTTGTCTCTCAGATTATCGTACAGAATATTTTTATATTTCTAGGAAGTGCAAATATGTATATTGAAGAGGCGAATTATTACCAATTTATGTCAATTTCATTCAATAAAAGGCCATTGTTATATAAGTCACGACAGAATTGTTGAACCAATCAAAACTCGTGATTATATTCCAGACAGGCAACAAGCGCAAAAAGCGAACTACGTCACACCTGTATGTCCCCGAAAGGGAAGGCTAAAGATACACATCCACTTTGTGTTTACAGATCCCATGTTAGAAGGGGTGAACCTGTTTCCGTATGCTGGATACAACAACTACTGGAACAGCCATTGATAATTTGTGAACAGATGCCATTTTTAGGTTCAAGCATTCCAATCAATCATCATCAGCCGGAAGACGTTCACTGTTGAACAATTAAAGGATGTCACCACACCACCATAGAACACCACAATGGATGGGTATTACAACGCCACATTATAATGGGCCCTTGTAACCATTGGCTACCCGGGACTTTTGCGATATTGTCAGTCCACCCTATAGTGGAGGGCCTGCCAACTAAAATCTTAATACTGACTAAAAATATTATGGAATCAATAAATAATAACAAAAAGATGAGGGATAGATCGTTTCACTGACATACCTGAAAAGTAGTAGTGCATGAATTGAATTAAATCTAAGAATTAAAAAACTCATCAGAACGCTTGGTCGATGCGACGCGTGATCGAAATGCTGGCATCTATTGGCTCAACTCATAAGCATTGCAATCTAATGGGGCAATGCTGCTAGCATGCCGAGCACGCTGCATGTTGCCTAAATGCTTTCGTTGTAGTAGCTGTAGTGTTATACATATTATGTAGAGTTTTATTTAAAAAGCACACCGATCCCTCTTGGAATGAGATAACAATGTAGTTAGACTACCAAGAGAAAAAAAAAGCAGACTAAAGTAATTACTAGTCTTCATAGGATAAAATAAAAATTCCTGTAAAACGTTTCACCGATATCTAGTGACCTATAATTTATTATTCTTCACTCATAGTTCCTAGCTTTGCTTGGCTGCAATACTACTTCAGTACGATAATCCTGCTTCTCGATGTCGATGCTCGAACCTCAACTATATAGCGTTCGTAATAAGAGTTAAAGTAGTGTGTTGTTGTTACTGGTACAGTCAAGATTGAGCCCGGACGGCAGGCGCCTCAATAGGAAGAAATCAATTCTCTACTATAACAACGTGTTCGTTGTTACTGCACTTAGGATTGTTATGAGTAACGTGATTCATTGAAAATTTAAAAACGTCAAAAGGACATCGAAAGTAAAATTTTAACTTGGCTGCCTTTTAATATAATGATTTTTGTTTAACTGACTCCGAAGATCGGAAGGGCTTCTCAAGTCGTTTGGTTTTTTATGTTTGTTATTGCAGAACTTCATCATTTAACAAACCAATTTGTACTTTTTTTTCTTTTGAAATGGTGTAGGTCTTGGTACTTTTACTCGTAGTTAAGTATCAAGGAGATTTCGTCTGAATCGGTTCTCTTTTTTTTTAACGAAATAATAGAATTATTATGTCATCCTAGTAAACCAAATTGAGTATTTCATACTTTTCGGTGAAAGAAGGTTTTTTTTAAATATTTATTCAGTAAAGTTGACAGAAGATGTACAATGTCATGTTTGTTTCCCGGAAGGGCCGTAACAGCGATTTTGTATTGCAAAGCGTATTGCTCAACAGCTGGAGTATTCTAAGTGTTGTGAAATCGTACTGCGAATCACGAACAGTTTTTTTTGCGAAGCATCACCGACTTTAGCAATGCGACGTCACATCGCAGTTTCTACTTTCGGCCCTTATTTTCTAACTACCCTCAAAATTGAGCGAGTGATGTTTTCAGATGAATAAATGAATAATTCAAAAATAAAAAAATCGACTACCCTAAAAAGACCAAAACAAGATTGAGAATTCCGCATTTAATTAAGTAGCAAATAAAAAAGCTCCCGCCTACGCCATAACAATATTGAGAAATCTTGTTTCGGTATTTTTAGTGCAGACGGGGTTTTTGTTTCCTAATTATTGTTTATTTTATATTAGACTTTTTAATGTGCCATTAAAACATACAACTTATATTTTAATCTCTTTAAATTACTTTTATTTCGATACCCTACTCGATAGGTCTGTTTATTTTTTTATTAACGTATTATTAGGTTGTCTGGAAGAGATCGCTTCTAAGCGATAAGACCGCCCATTGTACAACATTATATTTAAGTTAATATTAAGCCCACGTTTTTCTTACATTTAGTGTACAATAAAGTGTTATCTATTATTCGCGCCAAAAATCAGCCATTTTTTTAAACAACTATCTTATGTTACTAGGGGTTTTAAGATGAATATAAAGGGGGCGTTCGTTTTGGCTCGATTGCGTTTGTAGCAGTTTCAAAAGTTGCATTTGTGTTTTAGCGTTCGGATAGAAGCTTTTGCTATTTTTGACCACCAATTACTGCATGCTATCCGAACGGCTTAAAACATACTTTGACAACCGACAATATTTTGTCAATTTTGCACAGTACGAAACATGGAATCAATCTCTAAAATTAACAAAACAAGTAGGTACCTACTATATAATATAGTATTTATATTATATATTTATCTAAAATGTAAATACTAAATAAAAAACTTGTGAAACTCTTCAATCGCGCCAAATACAACTGTCAAAACAGCAGTTGTCAAAAAACGTTCACAACGATCCCACGGTAAGACATGGGTCAAAAATATCACTTTTCTCTGTCATTTGTAGCGTTTTCAAAGCTATCCGAACGGTGAGCGAAAACGATATTTTTGCTCACGAAGTCCCAAACCGAACGGCCCGTGTGATCATTTTTAGCGTTTGTGATGTTATTTTTGGCACCGATAGGCTATCCGAACGCCCTAAAAGAGACCTTCATTGAGAAATAAATCGATCGAGCCGTTTGGAAGATACGAGGTACTAAGTGAATTTACAGACAAACATACTTAAATACGAGATTCGCAAGAAAAACAAAATCTTTACTTGGCATTCGGGTAAAAATACAGAGCATCTTTCGCCTCCACATCTTTAGTAGTTAGCTCCTCTTTAACAACGACGATCTCTCTCATATGCGTTGGCACGAGCGGTCACCCAGCGAGCTCCCGGGTTCAATCCTCAGGCAAGAGCTATTATTTTTCTACGGAAAACTTGTAAACATTTGTAGAAGAATCACTGTGCCCTGTATATGACGATAGACCTTCCTCTTACACGAGGAATAAACTGTGTTCCATGGGTGTGTTTCTGTATATACCTTCGGCTACATATAGATCTAATATAAACCACTTCAAAAGTTGCTCCAATAATGTTTAAAAGTGTTTTAACTTTAGCACGTGATAGGGCTTGTCTTCATACTTAGAAATAACTTCAAACGGTTTAAATCACGTGTATATATCATTATTTTTATACCGACACGCGACATTTAAAACACTTTGCAGTCTCACAGTGCCTCGAAATTTTTTTTTTATAGTTTAATTACTATGTGTAATAATCGCGAAAACCTAAGACAAAATTAGGTCTAATATGAAGACAATGAAAAAGAAGACAATGCTACTGTTGGTATATATAATAAGGTATGTATGTACTCACATTGCACGTTGACGTAGACGTCCTTGTAGACGTACCCGATGGAGCTGGTCGCGTTGCAGCCGTAGTTGCCGGTGTCCTTCTTCACGAGGTCCTTGATCACTATCGAGTTCGCGTTCACCTGCACATAGTACCAAGATGTCAATCTATGTGTGTACACGACTAGGTTACGGAACAAGCACGAGGCTCACTGGTGTTAAGCGGCGTCTGCCTATAACAGATGCACACTGCGCCCATCACCCTGAGTCTTAAAATTGTTAAGTCTTAAGCGCCTAATTTCACTGGCACCGGAACACAGTAATGCGAACTGCTTGGCCAACTTAGGATGCCTTTCCCCAATGTAGAGTATAAATATATTTATTTAATCTCATATACGGTTATTGTATATAAGTATACTAGGATGTGTAACTTCTGTGTCGAGCAAAATAAAAATATACTGTCAAATGTGGCGTTAGGTATCATCACCATAATCTAAAAACAAACATGGCCATTTTTCTACAGTTTAGAATACACCCTACTTCTATGGCTATGTCATAAAAGTAAAACCAACGATCCTAATATATAGGGCTATTGGTAAAATGCTAACCACCTCTTAGAGTTGACTTCTGCTAGTCCTAAGAAACATTAGTATGTGTGTATGTTGGATGAATAATATAGTCTGATGGCGTTCATATTTCTTATTCTAAAATACTCATTCAATCTATTAATATATTAGAATACTGTCTAGATCTAAACAAAATACTTGTATATATTTCATGTTTTGATTGTATTCCGTATTGTGTGAATAAATAAATGTGTGAGACATCATTATCAGAGATGCAAATTATGGTTATTGTATATGAGTTGTCTCAAAGGAAACTGTGGGAGCCGTTTAGTAGGGCGAACGAGACAAGAATTAATTTAACGGAGCGATGAGCGTAGAGTATGGTAGCACAAAACGGTGACACTGCAATTGTAATGGAAAATCTGTCACCGAGCACCTAATGGTGTGCTCCGGCAGCTGACCATGAGAGCCAGTAATTGTAGGTTAGTCTGAACAAAATTTTCGACCGCAATATCATTGATAATCATGTGATATCTCACATGTCGTCAAAGGCTAGAATATCAGCTATAAAAAACAAAGAAATACATTTTGCAGCAAAGCATTTTGAAGCAGTGATGGCTTAGTGGCGTTGGCTATGGACAGCAGGTCCATAGTTCGAATCCCACCACGGGCTTGAGCTTCACCGCATGGTGGAAGGGCATTTTGCGAATACCCGCCTGGCTAGCTACCACCCACAAGTAGAAAATCTGTCAAGCACCTAACGGTGTGTTCCGACAGCTGTCCTTGAGAGCCAGTAATTCTAGGTTAAGCCTGTTAACACCTTCGACCACATCACTTACCATTTAGGTAAGATTGTGGTCAAATACATGTCAGCAATAAAATCAAAGAAAATATAGTAGAATGCATGTTTACCGTCCGCCTCGGATTGGGGTCTGCATACTCTATGGGCCTGCCGTTGTGTATCCAGGTGATCTTGGGCTCGGGCGTGCCGCTCGCCTCGCACCTGATCTCCGCCGTCTCGCCCTCCGCCTTGTTCTGGATCTCTGGCTCCACCGTGAAGAATGGCGCCGCTATACCAATATTAAATACCAATTTAGAATTATCAAAAATACATAAGTACACGTACATAAAGTGTGACTTCGACAGCGATCACCGTTTTGTATGGGTGCTTACCATTTGAAGTTAGATTCGCTAAAACGCTAAAAACGATCACACTCCCAAAAAGTTGTTCCAAATGGGTCTTAGCGTTATTTTCGCCATAAACGCTACATCTAATGTCAAAAGTGACAGAAGTGGCAAAATTAAGTGGCATTCTTAGCGTTTTTATCCTAAATGTAACAGGGGAGAACAGTTACAAACGATCACAGTGATCACAACCATAGACGCAGAATGTGATCAAAATTATCGAAAATAACGTTATTAGCGTCAAATGGAATATACCCTATATTAAAGCTCCATTCATCTGCAGACACGTACCGGCATAGACGTTTAAACATTCTTCAATACATCACTACATAGTATAAAACAAATTAGCTTCCCGATGTCTGTCTGTCCCTATAAATGCTTTAATCTTTAAAAATACGCAACGGATTTTGATGCGTTTTTTTTAATAGAGTAATTCAAGAGGAAGGTTTTTATGTATAATACATGTATATTATAGTAGACAAATACTGATAATTTTCGATAGTTTTAATGTGATTTCGTAAATAAACACATTTTTGCGCTTATATTGCAAAAGCTGGCTGAACCCTACGAGATAGACCAAAATAATGTACTACAGTATTGTACACCTTTAAAAGGTCTACATAAAAGTGTGCAATGATATATGTTTTTCTGTTCGGGATAATCCACAACAACAATCCTTTACTTTATATGAGAAATAATGGCATATTTACGAAACGATTTTAAACAATACAGCATTAATCCTTATCCAAATAAGTACCTTAAATACATTGTGCATGTAGTATAACTATGGCCCTTTACAGCATGTAATGTAAATTAATATTTTGGAAGTTATTACATATTATTTAGAATCAGCATTGCACCCGTACGAAGCCGGGGCGGGTCGCTAGTTATCTATAAACGTATTCAGATCTAACGAACGTCAGCGTTACTATCCGTGAACACGGACCTGCAGACATTCTCGGCGCGAACGTCTTGTCTGTTCCAGTAAAGAACTTTTCACTCACTCACTCCTCCATTTTTTTTTATGTAGTTGCTATTACTATTGCCTACCGAAGCGATCATATACTACATTATGTCGTTTTAATGTATGTAACATGCCCCGTGGGGTGCCGGGTCAGAATTGCAATCCCCCATATCATCCCGTGGGTGTCGTAAAAGGCGACTAAGGAAAAATACTGGAAGGTGGGCAGCAGCACCTTCTAAAGAACTGCCATCTTACACTGCGATCCCCAAGCCGCCTGCCATGCGTGGAGATTATGGCAAATACCCCCTTAATAGGGGAGGCTGTGTTCAGCAGTGGACGAGCCGGCTGATACAGTACAATATGTAACATTATCATTTTCCCATACTAACATACACTACTAATACTAACATGTTTTTTTTATTATGTTATTGTGACGAAACAAGCTCGAGGCCCACCTGATGTTAAGCGGACTAACCGCTGCTTATAATAGATGCATTTCATCACAAGTCACGAATTGTATTGCGCCTGTCACCTTGAGACATAGTTGTTAAGTCTCATGTGCCTTTAATTACACTGGCTCTCAAAACACGACTGCCCAATCAAATAAAATAGCGATCCAAATAAGTTCAGGCATTAAAAAGTTACTGTATCAGCCGGATCGACCACTGCTGAACACAGCCTCCCCTATTTACGGGGTATTTGCCATAATCCCCACGCTTGGCAGGCGTCTTGGGGCTCGCAGTGTAAGATGGCAGTTCCTTAGAAAACGCTGCTGCCCACATTCCAGTATTTTTCCCTTAGTCGCCTCTTACGACACCCACGGAAAGATATGGGGAGGTGCAATTCTAACCCGGCACCCCACGGGGAAGTCAAAAGTTACACTCCTTATAAATTTACAAATATACAAAAAAAACTTACACTCCTTTTAGGCAGTCGCGTAAAAAGGTAGGAAGTGTAAGATTACGATAAAAAATAAGTTATAATGGAATTAAACGCATCACCCCTATTCAAGACATGTACTTGAACGTTCTGTAATCTTTACGGGGAGAGGTAAACACCTCTAACATCAGGTTGAGCAATACCATTTTTTTTAGTTTCCTTAATATAATAAAAAATGTCCTATGCATGTATTCATTTGCACCGAAGCGTCATGCATCACGGTTGTATTTCCATCTCATTTCTGACCAAAGCAATTCCGAGCAAACCAGTCAACTGTGCAACTGGAGGGTGTGAGTTTACGACAACCATAAAGGGACTTTACACACGACCCGACCGACGTCTAATCCCAGAAACAACGCAATATTCAACCTTTAGAACGGCAAAGAGGGCAAAGGACGCGGCGGCTAGCGACATTTGCCTAAAAATCTATAAAATAATCGATTTTCTGATTGACTGTCAAGCCGCAGGTCCGTTGGTTCGATCCCCACTGCCGGATTGAGCTACACCGTATGTTGGAAGAGCATTTTGCGAATGCTCGCCTGGATAGCTACCACCCTCAAGTAGAAATCCGTCGCCAAGCACCTGACAGTGTGTTCCATGACAGTAAGTGTGCCATATTTTGCTCAGGGGCACCACACTCACATTCGACATCTAACCTTTCCTTTATTCCCCATTTGGCCAGGTTGCTTTCACAACGACTAACTTGGGTACGGAGTCTGTTGAACGACTTCCAAATTGACCACTGCAGTTTGTTACCAGGAGGCAGGTGTTCCGCTGGGGTAATGTAGTTTGTGGGTATGGGGTATTTTTTGTGCCAAAGTTGAAGTATCTCCTCCTTTGCGCACCTTTTTTCCGAAGGAGTTGTAACTCGGTAAAAACTTTTACGGCTCTGTAAGCGAGCTGGAGGTCGCTGATAGTTGAACATAGGGTGTCAGTGTGTGTGTATGTGTCAAGCAGTCCTTGAAAGCCAGTAAAATTACCGGTACATGAGACTTACTAAGATTAGTTACTTGGGATAAGGATAAGCGACACTTCTTATGAAGAACAATTAAATAGCTGACAGAACAAGACTCGACGTGATGGGTAGCGTGGCAGACTCACACACGTGAGACCTATCCCATATCGTACATATTATCAGCCACGCAGGATGACGGGAACTGTTGAACTGATATCTTTAACAGCGATCCCTAAGATCTGTAAAGCTAAGTGTGGGGGTTATGGCAAACACCCCCACAATGGGGGAGACTGTGTTCATCAGAGGACGATCCGGCTGATACCGTACATATTTTTACCAGTTTTATTATTTATCTTCGACTCGACACAGGTTTTTCATAGAAGGCCGTTCCATCTTATTCTTAGAATATGTTCCTACGTCGACCGGGATACATTATTATTTCCATGCCATGGTGCAGTGCGACAGGCAACGCGTGCGGACAACACGTTAGATTTGTGTCGGGAACACAAGGGACAAGTATAGTATATTTTTATTATACTATATTATACTATTCAAGACAGCTGCGATGCCGACTACACCGTTCGTCAAATGTTCTACACGAAGATGATAATTTAAAATTTGATTAGGTAATAATTAGCAAATGTCATACTATAACTACCATACATTGAATCTAAAACATGCCGGTAAATTTTGAACCTATACAGTAACTGACTAACGTCGGGCAATCTTGATACAATGAAAACCTCTTTCACAAAAAACCTAATTCTAACACTGAAAGGTATTATATAACTTGTTAAGTCGGTCTCATGCTAATTCAAATCAATCTGAGATTACATTTTCAGGGTCCGACTTCAACAAGTTATTTTATAAGTGGTCTCATATAATTATTATCTATTATATATATAATAGATAATTATATCAAGCCAATAAAATAAATACTATATTTTCGCCATTAATAAGATGAAGACGGTTTATGGATGGATTAATGAGTTTAGTAGAGTTACGTATATATCTATTATTTTATGTATACAATTTATTTATCTATGGTTTAATAAATGTACAATACATATTTTGTCTTTACTACCTTTTACTGCACCGCTACCATTTTCTTGCACATCCAGGTTGACTGGTAGAATGAAAATGCTACATAGCATTAAGTCCTCCGTGTACACTTATTTGTGCAAAAGAATAAATAAATAAATGATATAAATACACTTATCAATAAAAAAGAATTCATTCAGAAAGAATCTAAATCGGACTACTCTGTAAAAATGTATACGTGGTCATACATTAAAAAAAATCGTCGAATTGAGAACCTCTTCCTTTTTGGAAGTCGGTTGGAAGGGCCGTTCCTTCTGTTGCTTACATTCTGTGTTAGGACGGCGGTGACCACAGGCGGGTCACAGGCGTGACACGAGTGCATGTCTCACGACACAACGCGTGCGAACAACGCATTACATTCGAACCGGGAACACTAGGGACAACACCTTATTAAGTTTGAAGATTTTTGAGATTTTACAGCACTGTATTCAGATCAATCACGTTACGTTGCTACGAGTCGACGTGTGGACCGACTACTTATTCGTGTGATCACTTCCCTATTCATTGCGTCATATAATATATCATCATCGTCAACAGCCGTAGAAAAAATGTCTTCCTCAGCATAAGAAAGGGTTTGTTATAATCGCCACGCTTGGCAGGCGTCTCCAGGATTGCAGTTTAAGATTCAGTTCTTCACAAGACTCTGCTGCCCATCTTCTAGTAAATTTTCCGTTCGTCACCTCTAACGACTTCTACAAGAAGATCGGGGAGGTGCTATGTATCTATGGTATATGTACCACCGAATGGGGCTGGGCTTTAGCCCTAATATATGTACTTTGTAACAAATGAAATTTCATTGTTAAAATTATTGACCCAGGGTATCTATTAATATCACGAAATAAATTTTCTAATTAATTAAGCAGCATTATATAGAAGAGATGACAAGATTTGGTTACAAAATGATAACAATACAAGTGATGCCAAAGCACGTAGCTTTTATCATGACACCATTTATTACATTCATTATAGACATAAGGAAGCAAAAACAATCTCCATAAGCTACCTAAAAATAGCGTCAGGAAATGATCGGTTCGTGTTGGCGATATCAAACAACGGCTACGTTCGGAAAACCCAAACATCCAGATTCCGATGAATCACAGGGCTTATTTCGGTAATCTCGCCCTTAAATAGGTACGTGCCGAAACATTCTTCGCGTATACATTTTATGGAAGACAAAAGAATTTATTTAACCTAAATTCTAAAACATCTCCCATGTTTTCTATTGTAGTAAGGGCTCCATAGATTAAGGAACGCTTTGAAATTATAGAAAACAGTAACCACGCCATGCGGTTTCACCCGCGTAGACTATAATGATGAAAGTACCTTGTGTGCCAATCCAGGACTTAATATATCTATATACCAAGATTTATCTAAATCAGTTTAGCCGTTTCAGAGTAACAAACACAAATCCAAACTTTCGCATTTATTAATATTTATGTGATAAGGACAATTCGGACTCTTTTTTCGAAGAAGAATCCGTACCTACTCAGCGACAGTACGATTTTCTGTTTGCAAATTACACTTTGAGACTTAACAACTATGTCTAAAGGTGTGAAATGCATATGTTATAGGCAGAGAGGTTAGTCCACTTAACATCAGGTGGGCCTCGGGCTTGTTCCGTCACAATAACATAAAAAAAAGCATTTTAGAAAGCTAATAACTATTTTGAATTCCTAACAAGGTGGCTTATTTGTCATATCTTTAATATTCTGCATCGTCTACTTATACTATTGCAACTGCAAGTTTGAAGCAAGGATAGTTCCGTGGCAGTGATTGTTATCTACCTATTTAGGGGTTGTTGGTTCGAATCCTACCGCTGGGTCGAGCTCCACAGCTCGATGGCAGGGCATTTTTCTTAACACTAAGCTCACTTGGTTAATGCTACATTTTTTACTCACGAAGGCACATTCTCTCATTATACTCACATATCATCACATTTTATTGTTTAACTGTATGTACCATTAGCGTTTACCCCCACACTAAGACGTGGTTTACAAACGAACCCTACCCTAAAAATGCGCATTAATAATTTACTGTGGAGCGGAAGGCCTTCGTGATGGAACAGGTCTGTTCTGTACCGAAGAGAGTGTTCTTTGTCTGCCAACTCACGTGCTGGTATGTGATGAACTGGTTGATGAAAGCAAGCTTAAACTAGAATTACTGTCTCTAAGTACAGCTGCTGGAAGAACCCTCAGGTACCTGGCGACAGATATTCTACTGAGGAAGGTAAGCTGGAGCTGGCCAAAATGCTCTAGTTCAAGCCCGCGGCGAGATTCGAACCTTGGACTCCTGTGCAACAGAACGTAGCTATATGTACTAGGCCATCTTTGCATTCTTTTAACCCAAAGATAACCTTATATGTAAAGCAGTGTAACTCTCATACAGCTACCGCTTTGCTTTCAGACTCCTAAATTCCACTATGAAACGACGTCCGCCGCGTTACTGTTTTGCATTCTGCTGTTTTTGAGCTTGACTTACATTTCTTTTCATATTTATTAAAGAATCGTCCTTCTTTTTTAGGGTTCCGTACCTCAAAAGGAAAAAAACGGAACCTTTTTAGGATCACATTGATGTCCGCCTATCTGTAAAGTCCCTTATTCTCAGGAACGCGTGGAGGTATCAAGCTGTAATTCATATCAAATATTCATGTCTACTGTTCCTTGACGCTGTGAAAAAATCAAATTTCTAAGCCAACGCAATCAAAAGATACAGCCGTTTATACCGCAAATTTTCGACACTTGCAAGGGAGTCAAAACCTACAGGGTAGGTACTTCCCGTGAACTCAGAATCTTGAAATTTGGTACGAAGCAACGTCTTATACCACAGGTAAAGAAAAAAATGCGAAAAGTATAAATTTTTAGTCACATCATATAATCAAAATATTTTTGGTAATTTTAAAATGTTATGAATTTCATTTAGCAATAAAAAATATTTTTTACTTATTTACCTACAGGTTTGTATGGAACCCTCGGTGCGCGAGACCGACTCGCACTTGGCCGATAATTCTTTCCAATGCAGTACAGATAGGTACAAGTTTGATAGATTCGAATCACGTATCCATTAGGAAGTGTAAAACGTAATGACGAGCAATGAGCACGAAAGCGAAGGTTACATCCTGATTCCTGTTACGTACGCGGAGGTCCTGCACCGTAACGAATTTGAATAATTACAGTTAGCTGTCCCGACTTTACGGCCCTTTTATTGTCATACAAATGAGACCCTTATTTTATGTGCACTTAAAGGTTATGACGTAATAAAATATGATTTGAAATTACGCCAGGACGAAGCCATCTGTGAGTTTTAAAGACTTAATAAAGGTGAGTAAGGAGTGGTAGGTTCATACCTACCACTGCGCAAAGAGAAATCAACTAATGCTGCAATTTGTGTTATCGTTTAAGACAATGGATTGATCATTCTCTTTAGGAAATTCAATCTGAAATCCTGGTTATTCAGGTTATGTAATCAGACCTACGAGTAAATATATAAAGAAATGTAAGTCAAGCTCAAAAACAGCAGAACGAAAAACCTTACCGCGGCGGGCGTGGTTTAAACAGTGTACCGTGTATCGCAACAACATTACTGCGACGCGAACATCCGAACAATCGGATGCCATCATTTATATATGCGCCAAATCAATTAACCAATCCAATTGAATTTGGAAGATTGGGTTGGGTGTGTTTTGTTAATTGTGAACTTGATGAGTCCGAAATCAAAGCTGTAACTGTAAGAAACACACTTTTTTACATATATATTCATATAATCAGACTATGTTTATTGGAATTGAGAAATAATATATTGATATAAAACAAACTTTCAAACTTTCTCTCTCATAGACTGAAATGTAGTTTCTTTTTTACATATACTGTCAACATAATAAACTTTGTAATATAATGTTTTCGATAGCGTTCACAAGCCCTAATTTTATGTAACGTTAGACTTAGGTTCATCAGTGACATTAGCGAAAATATGTTCGACGGTTTGCTGATTTGTCCTTTTTTCACGCCGTAATCGAGAGGACTTGAAAAAGACACAGATATTTTTTTCCGATTCACTCAGTATTTTCTAAATAAAACCTATAATTATAGTATATGTACTAGTAAATTTATATATTAGGTCCTTACATATGAAATTGGCGTTTTGTATGGGAGGAACAAAAAGTCGAATATTTTTTAATATAATATATTTAATTAATCAAAGTATGAACCATTATTTTCTATGCACTTTTGCCATCTCATAGGTAGTTCATTGATCCCTTTACTAAAAAAACCAGTCGGACGGGAATCAATAAAATCTTTGAAGGCGATTTGGACTGCCCCATCGGAGTTGAATTTTTTCCCTTGCAAGAAGTTATCCAAATTTCGAAAAAAATGGTAATCTGTTGGAGCAAGGTCCGGGGAGTACGGAGGATGTCTTAGACTTTCCAATTGAAGCTCTTCTAATTTAGTAGCCGTCTGTAGCGCAGTGTGTGGTCTAGCGTTGTCGTGAAGCAGCAGTGGCGTGGAGCGATTGACCAGCCTAGGTTGTTTAGCCGCTAGCTTTTCCATCATGGTTTGCAATTCCTGACAATAGACATCAGCCGTAATAGTCTGGCCAGATTTGATAAAACTGTAATGAACAATACCGGCACTAGTCCACCAAACGCTTACAAGTAACTTTTTTGGGGTTAATTTTCGCTTGGGGCAGGATTTGGCTGGCTGGCCAGGATCTAACCATTGCGCTGAGCGCTTCCGATTATCGTAAAGAACCCATTTTTCATCACAGGTAATGATTCGGTTTAAAATACCTTCATTATTGTGCCGGTTTAGTAATGTAACGCAGCAGTCGACGCGCGTTTGCCGGTTTGTTTCAGTCAATTCGTGAGGTACCCACCTTTCAAGCTTTTTAATCTTCCCAATTTGCTTCAAGTGAATTAAAACAGTTTTATCACTAACATCGCAGCCTGCAGCTAACTCGGACGTGGTTTGCGATGGATCCGCTTCCACAATAGCCTTCAACTCTTCATTATCAACTTGAGTCTCAGGCCGTCCACGGGGCTTGTTCTGCAGGTCGAAATTTCCAGAACGAAAACGTTGGAACCAAAAACGAACTGTGTTTTCTTTTGCAACACGACCGCCATACACATCATTCACCCTTCGAGTTGTTTCCGCAGCACTAGTGCCACGGCGGAACTCGTACTCGTAAATAATGCGATATTTAAGGTTTTCCATTTTGTAAAATGAGTGACGCAAACAGAAAAAAACAGAAGAAAAAAAACAAATGAATGACGATCATCGAAGCACAAATACATGAGTCTATAGCTGTACAAATTTGAATTTGGAATTCCTTACCAAAGAGGAGAAATTCGTGATTAAAGTGGCCAGTACGAAAAACGCCAATTTCATATGTAAGGACCTATATATACATTTGATCGGAACTATTTTAGTTCAGTTCTCGGTTTTTGACCCATGTCATCCCATTGCAAGACATAGTAAAAAAAACAGAGTTATATAGTGAATGCACAGTCAAATTGTAAAGAAACCCTCCCTAACCTAACCTTATTTAGAAAATATGTATTGTTATTGTTAACCTACAAACCTAAATGAACACAATTACCTATTAGTGTTGGACTAATAGTAGATTTGGCCAGTGTGATCGTCTAGTCTAATGGTAGAACCATACATTATGAACCGTTGCAGTAACCTAAATTCTTTTCGGGACGCTAAGACAAGCTAGATACCTATAAGTTCAGAACTATACAGCCACATCCTAGTATACAAATAAATATAGCCGAATAAGAAGTTTCCTAATAAGATTCTAACATTCCTGACAGCTGTGTCTATCAGTTGAAGATTGTCATTCGGAACCATTGGACATATTATCGTTCGGAACCATTGGACTCTGCATTCACATGCCATTGGACTCTAACGAGGGTAAATGAACACAGAAACTACCGGAAAATCGTTATCTTTTCCATACATTTCGAGATCTTTAGCGGCTCTTTAACGGTGGATAACTATTCGTTGTTACGTTAGATTTTGGACTATTATCATACAAAGTTTGCCTATCGTATGAGATATCGTTATCGAGAAGAAAAAAGACGATTTCGCCTTTTTGTTATTAAATTAATAATTTCAATACCATTGACAAGCGCTTAGATTTAGATCTATTCTGTACAAGCATCGCGGCGACCAGGCAGCGGTTGAGCAACGAGTTCTTTAATTAATATCAATAGTATTTTTTTTGCACGTGGGGTGCCCGGCTAGAGCCCGTGGGGTGCCGGGCTAGAATGCCACCTCCCCATCTCAACCCGTGGGTGTCGTAAGAGGCGACTAAGGGTAACACACCAGAAGGTGGGCAGCAGCACTTTCTGAGGAACTGATATGTCACACTGCGATCCCCAAGCCGCCTGCCAAGCGTGGGGATTATGGCAAACCCCCCGTATTAGGGGAGGATGTGTTCAGCAGTTGACTATCCGGCTGCTACAGTACAGTATTTTTTTTTAATATAAAAGCTAACGTGGTTTTTACTCATTTTAGTAAATAATACGGGATAACTCACGTGACAAAGTCAGATACTTCGACTGCTAAGCGAGACGTCAACCGAATGTGGTTGAAACTATAGTCGGAGCTATCTGACTTATTCACGTGAGTTGTCCCGTATTATTTACTACAATAGTTTTTTGTCATGTAAGTAGTTTTTTTATATATGTGATACTCTCTGTTTTTTTTTTTTTTGTTTATGCCTGATAGGTTAGCCTTTGACCACTATCTCACCTGATGGTAAGTGATGATGTGGTCGAAGATGTTGTTCAGGCTAACTTAGAATTACTGGCTCTCAAGGACAGCTGCCGGAACACACCGTTAGGTACTTGGCGACAGATTTTCTGCTTGAGGGTGGTAGCTAGCCAGGCGGGCATTCGCAAAATGCCCTACCACCATGCTATAACGACTGCCGTCCTAAGACAACAACCGGGACCGACGGCTTAACGTGCCCTCCGAAGCACGGAAACGCTCAGTAGTAATGTCACTAGCGGTCACCCATCCAACTCCTGACCGCGCGCGACATTGCTTAACTTTGCTGATCGGTTGAGAACAGCTAAGTAAACTTCGCTACGAGCGAAATTATATTATTATACTTATTTTACTGCTATCCGTGATGTCCTATAATTGGCTTTATTTTTCTATTTGTTTATGTACGCGAAGTTTCTCCTAGCTGTAGGTCATCGATAAAAATAAATAAATAATTAAGTACATATTTACGTTTTTAGATTTTTTCTTTTCATGTGCTGTAAGATATTGCTTCTTATTAAATACCAAAGAGAGGAAAAGATATAGTCATGTGCGGATAAAGTTATTCCTCTCGTTGCAATTTTGTTATACGCGGAAATATATTACGCGGAACATGCGGCATTGCAAAAATAAATATATTAACAACACAAACATTGCATCTTGTTAAAATATGCAACAAACAGTCATGTCTTTCGAACGTGTTGACTTACATACAAGTTTGTTTCATTTTCACAGTTCAAAAAGACCATAGGCCCGAGTATTTTTATTTTTTTTATGTTATTGTGAAAGAACAAGCGCGAGGCCCACCTGATGTTAAGCGGTATCCTCTGCCTATAACAGATGCATTTCATCACAAGTGACGAACTGCACTGCGTCCATCACCTTGACACATACCTGTTAAGTCTCATTTTGCCTGTTATTTCACTGGCTCTCAAGGACTGCTGCCGGAACACACCGTTAGGTGCTTGGCGACAGATTTTCTACTTGAGGGTGGTCGCTAGCCAGGCGGGCATTCGCAACATGCCCTTCCACCATACGGTGAAGCTCAAGCTCTGGGCGGGATTCGAACCATGGACCTGCTGCGCGGCCGTCCATAGCCAATGCCACTGAGCCATCACTGCTTCAAATACATTTCAACTTGATATACATTTCAACTTGATAACTCGACGCGTTCTTCAGAAAAAGGGCCCTGAAAGGTAGACACACGGTTCCTTTTTCCTTTTGAGGTACGTAACCTTCAAAAACAACTATAAGGAAAGAAATGCGCGAAAAAAGAGCATCTCACTATTCACGTCGATGTGAGGTTTGGTTGCACAACGAAGGTTATTGTAAAGACTCCATCAGACGCGAAATATGGTGATTATTGATTAGAAAATCCTTATGTTTTATTAGAAAATCATCACAACATTAGACCCAATTCGTACATACAATATTAATGCAGCTCAATATGTCTCAGGAAGCGCGCCAAATACTTGTCGCCGCGGCCCTAAACTGGGCAACTGTATTTGGCACAATGAAACCTTTGTCAATCGCGGGCCTCACGACATCTCATGAATACTACAACTGCACACTTTTTCTTAATGATAATAACTGTCGAGACTGACAAGTGGACCGCCTGATGGCATGCAACGTTACGCCTGTCAGTTGCAGTACGTTCTGCATGGCCCTACACTGACTTCGGTTTATCTATCTAACCAACTATTTTAATAAAAAAAAACAAATTGCGTCTAAAGATTGGATGCGACCCTGTATATGTGAAAGTAAGTTTGTCTATGATTTGTTACATCTTAACGCTTAAGCCACTGAACAGAATTTAATGGAAACTTATCATGGAGGCAGCCTGTACCTCGAAGCATTTTTTATGCCTGATAGGTTAGCCATTAACCACTATCTTACCTGATGGTAATTGATGATGTGGGCGAAGATGATGTTCAGGATTACCTAGAATTACTGGCTCTCAAGGACAGTTGCGGGTACACACCGATGGGTGCTTGGCGACCAATTTTCTACTAGACGGTGGTAGATAGTCAGGCGGGCATTCGTCAAATGCCCTACCAATATGCAAAAAAAGTTGGAAGTAATATACCTACCTACTTTCGTTTGTGATGTAGCACGTGGTTCCAGAGGAAGCGAAATGTGCAAATACCATGCAGACGAAGTCGCGGGCAGGATATTTTCGGAATGATGGGCTGTTTCCAACGGTTCCCAATATGTAAGACATAGAGTGACCAAACGAACATGTTTTCCACTTGATGTTGAGCTATTGCCCCTATCCTTGACAAGTACGACCGCAACCTTAGTAGCTAGCTTTAACCTCTGGGCGGCACTGCATTTCCCCGTACAATTCTGATATTCCTTCGTGTTTAACATGATTTCGTGATGATGCGGAAGTGAACCACTGATGGCCCAGTGGCAATAGCTATATGGGCTGACTGACGCGTAGAGAGGGTCTAAGGTTTTAAATTGAACTTCATCGGATATTGGTTGGGCATTTCTGGAATGCTCGCGCTTCCCTTACGGTGTATTCCGGCAGCTGTTCTTGAGAGTTAGTAACTCTAGATTAACCTCTAAACATCGACTTTGCGAGGTAGTTGCAATTTTAGATGCATGTGAAATACGTGTGCGAATTCGCACAGCCGATCTTATGAGGTTAAGGCACCCATGCTGAATTACATTATCACTTATCATTAGCGATGATGTGGTCCATTTAAGAACCAACGCTATTTTTTATGAGTTTTCGTTTTTTTTTTCAATCTGAAAGACTAGCCTTTGGTCACTATCTCACCTGCCAGTAAGTGATGATGTGGTCGAAGATATTGTTCAGGTTGATCCTAGAGTTACTGGCTCTCAAGGACAGCTACCGGAACACACCGTTATGTTTTAATATTGTTAGGTTTGCAATAACGCCTGCTATGCGGATTACATTACATACGTTATTGCAAACCTAACAATATTAAAATTATAAGGTTGCGTCATCATTTACAAGTATAAAACCAATTGAAAAATTGGTCTTGTTTGTAGTACAACGCAAGTGGTATTATAGATGTCGCTCCATCGCGATACGATGGTTAAAGAACGATAGGAAAGATTTGAGTTATGACGTCATGTCATGTTAGCTCAATTGGTTAGAGCATACCCCGGCTCAAGGGGTGGATAGACGCGGCTTCGAATCCCGCACATGACTTAAATTTTTCCTATCGTATATTTGTGACAACGCTATGTGCTTGGCGATATATTTTCCACTTGAGGTTGGTAGCTAGTCAAGCGGGCATTCGCTACATGATCTACCGCCACTCTCTGCCTATAACAGACTCATTTTGGTACTAGCAGTACCTATAACCGCGAATGTTATTAATTATCGAATATATTACTAACTAGCGGCCCGCTCCGGCTTCGCACGGGTATAAAATATATAGCCTATGTCATTCACTGAAAAAATTATTATAATCGTTCCAGTAGATTTAATTTATTTATTACTGCCCGTGGCCCGCACGCGTTAAATTTAGAGTAAAACAATTGTTCTTTCACTAAACCATGAAGATTTCCTGCTATCTTTGAAATATCTAAATTCATACACAAAATTTTTACTTATTTACTTTTTACATTTTTACCTATTTATTTTATTTTTACAACAATTAATATATTACAGAATGTCTTTATATCACAGCTTTCTTGTCATTAGACAATACAAACATGATTTCTCTAGAGGTTACTCTTGAAAGAGCGACATACAGTTGGCCATGTGAAAAACAGTCAACGCTCAAATCTAAGCCTGCAGCGTTGAAGGTTTGACCCTGCGATTTATTAATGGTCATTGCAAAAGATGTCTTTACCGGAAACTGTAAACGTTTAAATTGGAAAAGTTAATCCGATGGTATCAGAGGGATTCAGGGCAACACGACATCTTCTCCGGTACGCCGCCGGCCAGGACCGCCGCAAACGCTACGTCCCGCAATTTTTAAATCTGTAATATCTACGATATAATTCATTTAAATCATATGCTGTAAAGGGCTATATAGATCTATATTAAATCAACAATGTATTTAATTAGATAAGGATTCATGCTGTATTGGTTAAAATCGCTTCGAAAATTAGCCACTGTTTGTCGTAGTAAGTAAATGACATTTTTTTTTTATTGTGGGATATCCAAAGAGATAGACATATACCATAGCGGAGTTTTCTGTAGACCTTTTCAATGTGTACAATACTTTGACAAATCTCATTCATTATTTTGATAAATATCGTAGGGTTCAGCCTGCGTTTGCAATGTAAGCGGAAAAAATTTAATTATTTACGACATCACATTAGAATCCTCAAAAATAACAGTATTTCTCCACTATTATATGGTTGTTATTATACATATAAACCTTCCTCTTGAATCACTCTATCTACTAAAAAAAAACACATCAAAATCCGTTTTGTAGTTTAAAATATTAAAGCATACATAGGGATATAGGGACAGAGAAAGTGACTTTGTTTTATACTATGTAGTGATAGTGATAGTGATACAGTCTGTTATCAGTTATTTTTAATGAACACCATTACACTAATGAGTATATTTTTACATTATTCACTCGTCTACAATACTGTTTATCATCTACAACAAATACCATTAAATCAACCAGATAAGCAAAATACATTTTTTAGTTAACTGAAACTGAACTGAAACTATAACTTAAAATCTGCTCAAACGATATTGAATATTTCGAATATATGACCATTTCGAAGGCCCTATAATATATCAAACAAAGAAATAATCATCGAAATAAGATCATAATAATAATTGGCAGAGAAATTATTGTTATTTTATACAGGGTTATTGGTAAAATGCTAACAACCTCTTAGGGTTGACTTCTGCTAGTCCTAACAAACATTTAGACATGTGTGTGTTTTTTTTTATAAATGTTTTTGACTGAATAAGCACGAGGACTACCTGATGTCTAAAGTCTCTTGTGCCTATTACAGGCACAAGAGGCATTATTATTTCATATTTTTTATAACTTTGTTCGATGTAAATATTCAAAATTCTATTTAAAGGGAGCACGGCGCGGTCCAGTGTTGCCGTGGCGGTAGCCATTAAAACAAAAAAAAACTTAGGATAAGTTTCTTAGGACTAGCAGAAGTCAACCGTAAGAGGCTGTTAGCATTTTACCAATAACCCTGTACATTGTATGTTAGTAATCGCGCACTAACCTTCTATATTGAGTGCGATGGAGTATGAGAGCGCAGAGCCGACGCCGTTGCTGACCTCGCAGGTGTAGGACCCCTCGTCCTCTACAGTGGGGTACTTGATGACGAGCGTCTTGCCGTAGTTGTCCTGCGATATGCCCTGGCTCGGGGGGATCGACTCGCCGTTCTTCTTCCACACCACTTGCGGCAGCGGCCTAACCAAATACACAGTTTATTTATTCAAAACTGATAGGCAAGTCTTTGGAGACTATCTCAAGTGATGGTTGTGGTCGAAGATGTTGCTTGCACCGTTATGTGCTTGGCGACAGATTTTCTACTTGAAGGTGCTAGCTGGACAGGTCAGCATTCGCAAAACAACTGTCATCCTAAGACAACAGCCGAGACCAACGTCTTAACGTGCCCTCCGAAACACGTACACGCTCAGTAGTAATGCCACTAACGGTCATCCATCCAAGTCATGACCGCAGTGGGCGTTAAGAACGCCTTAACAAGCTACGCTACGAGGGCTTCAGTATGTGTTACATAAAACCAGGTCTACCAAACCTTTTATGCAAAATTTTATGCAAACGTGTTTCGATGTTACTTAGCCCTAGAACATATGATCAAGATTAACATATAATTTTCTAATCCTGCAAACTAAATATATTTTGCAAAAAATCTGTTCTATTATAGCTAATAAGCACTTGTCTTCGCCTCAATATTTCGAATCACCATACATCATATAAAAACAGCAATTCTACAAGCAATAAAGTGATTAGTAACTGGAAATGCCGTTGAATGTTGGTCAGGAAACTTTCTCTCCAAGTAAAGTTACAACTATTGGAGGGCGATGATAAGCTTCTCGTCGAGATTACAGCTAATATGTAAGGTACACGTGTGAATAGAAACAGTGTAACATAAAGAGATACTCACGTCCCGCCGTAAATGCAGTAGAGCTCAACCTTCTTGCCTTTGAGTGCCTTCTCCACCTTCCTAGTGGTGTACTGGCGCACCGGGTGATGTTTGTTGAGCGTCGGAGAGATGCCAGTCTCCGTTACATCCAGGTATATCTTGTTGCCAAACTTGTACTCGTTACGGAAGATAGAGTTAGCGGTGCAAATGTAGGCGAAGTCCTGACTCGCGTCTGAGCGAGTCACGTTCGAGAACCAAAGGTTGCCTTCGGGGTCGAGCGTCATGCGGGAGTTGTTGATCGTCCTCAGCTGCCCCTGGTCGCCTTGCAGCATCCAGTACACCTTCGGCTTTGGGTGACCGTCCGGGGGCTCGCATGTCAGCTTGAAGGGCTTGCCTTCCTCGGCGGATATCACTTTCTGTCCGTCGGTTTCTTTGAAGTTATTGAGCTCGGCTCTTCTGACGAAGACGGAGTTGGATGCGGCCGTGCCCCACTCGTTTTCGGCGAAGCATTGGTACTGGCCGAGGTCCTCATCCCGCGGCTGGGTGATCATGAGGGTGCCCCGACCGGACTGCTGTGAGATACGGTTGTCGTAACTTGTATACTCGAATGGTTTGCCGTTCTTTATCCATCGGTACCTGTTGGAGAGAACCAAACATTAAAAAATATTTTCTACATTTTTAAGGTCGAGATAGTGAAAAACTGGCCAAGAGATCTGAGTGCGGGCCAGGTTCCGAATCCTATCACAAGCTTCACATTATTTTGAAGGACATATTAAACGGTTATCAAGCAAACTCACTACAAATTGGAAATATATCCAGTACCTGTTAGCGACTAGTTTGTGTTTCAGCAAGTGCCTTGAAAAACCAATTTCTATTCTAGGCCTGTTGCTGTCTCGCAACACTTCACCATTTACTAACAGAAGAAGAAAACAACACTAGCCTGTTTAAATAGTCACAAAAACCGTTGTGCGATTTGTGTATTTCTGGTTGATACCAAATGTAATGATCCAACGGCATTTAAGTAAATGTAGTGAGCTCGATTCACAAGTTAAAAGCATGCCATTTTCATCGGCTATTGTTTCACGGAAACTCACAAACAACAGGCGAGTATAGGAACCTCATTTAAGGTTAATAACTCAGCCGTTGCATAGTGGCAATCTAGACGAAGGGAACTACGGAGTTATTGATTGGATACGGCTTACTATTACTGATCGAAAACATCGGAACAGAATATCTTAGAATAGGACGTGGGGCGGATGTTGTCGAGGCCTGTGAGGAATCGGAAGAAAATTCTCGAATGTTTTTTCTCTTTAGGTTGTACCGATTTTGATGTTTTTTTTTAATATTCCAAAGCTGGTGCTACGACGGACGAGTAGTATCAATCAATCCGTAATAATGCATATTTTACGTTTGAAGTCGATTGATTTTATTAAAAAAAATATTTGTAGATTATTTCATGACTCCTATCATTTTCTTTTATACTGGTAAACTCAAATTCTTTATTTTATTTTCTGGGTCATATTTTCTTTCGTTATAATTAGTTGCTGCAAGAAAGGAAATGACAGTGGCATGTCCATATCGCGCCTAGGTATTACGCAAAAATTAATTATTGTTCTAGACGCGTTATACAAGAAGAAACTAGGGTATAACACATTAGTATGAAGAATCGAACGCTGCCGCCGCCTTTCCACCTTACTCCTTTTATTGCTATTAAGCAATAAACGTTATGTATATACACGATCATGCTCGTAATTGTATTAGTCGTTCCACAAGTTGTAGAGTATATAAGTGACCGAGTAGAGACCAGACTGCAGACGCACAGTCCCAATCCACCCGGTGCCAAGTAGGACAAGCACTTGGCCCTTGTGCTCTTGGATAATGAACATTATGTAACGCTATTGGGACAACGATCTAAATAACTTGGAATAACTGCGGGTTTGTAGGTCGATAATGCAGTTACGGTTTTTGCGCACCAGTTTGCCTCGGTGTTGTGCATTTTGACATTGACGCGCAAAGGGCATTGAATAGAAATACTTTATAAATTCTGTGTTATTTCCACCACAAAATAATTTGTTCTTTTTAATTTTATAGAAAGTTATATTATAATCTCGGACACTTATAAGGGAGTACTTGGTAGTAGGGTAGATTTTATTTGGATTTTGTTTGGTCCAGCGCGTAGGCTTCATGCTTGTTCCATCACAATCATATATATAAAAATATATTCGCCGTGATATTCCTTATTAGTTATAATACAACACGGTCACGGTAGAGAGACTTATCTGTACATGTGTGTACATATCTGCGAAGTGGATATAGCAGTGAACGAACGAACGTGCCCAAAATGCAAACTGTTATAAATATGTTTGTATGTAAATTCACTAACCAACCTTTGGCCAAAACATGAGTGTGCAATACAATAGTTCGCAAGTATAGATGTTATACTACGGCACGTCTGGCTGGTTGGTCGCTAATAAAGGCGCGACGCCAATCCCCGGTGCAAGATATTGATTTCCCATCGGAATTCCAAGATTCTGAGCAGGAATTTCATTAAGGCACCTCAGACGGTATTTTTCATTAGTAATGGCATACATTGGTACGGCTCTAGACTACATGCGAATCTAATTAAAAGAAGTCTTGATAGACAGTTTTTAAATTAATCCATGGGCATCTACATCTAAACTAATATTACAAAGAATAAATATTTGCATGTAACGAATAAACATACAACTACTGGACCGATTTGAAAGTCTTTCACCATTAGAATCATGAAAAAAAATGTTCATCAGGGATAATTTAGATCCCTGATGATCATTTTTTTTTATGCCTGATAGGTTAGCCTTTGAACACTATCTCACCTGATGGTAAGTGATGATGTGGTCGAAGATGCTGTTCAGGCTAACCTAGAAGTACTGGCTCTCAAGGACAGCTGCCGAAACACAGCGTTAGGTGCTTGGCGACAGATTTTCTACTTGAGGGTGGTAGCTAGCCAGGCGGGCATTCTACCACCATGCTATAACGACTGCCATCCTAAGACGACAACCGGGACCGACGGCTTAACGTGCCCTCCGAAGCACGGAAACGCTCAGTAGTAATGTTACTAGCGGTCACCCATCCAACTCATGACCGCGGGCGACGTTGCTTAACTTTGCTGATCGGTTGAGAACAGCTAAGTAAACTTCGCTACGAGTGCTACAAAACATAGGTTATTATATTTATTATAATAAAAAGTATTTAAAAAGTAAGATTGTTGTAGGTTATAAGTTTGTAAGATTATTATAATAAAAAGTATTTGTATTGAAATTTTTGTTAAATACTCGTGTGATGCCGGGGCGGGCCGCTAGTCATAGATAATGAGAACAATAGAATTTGATTCATAAATGGACGATATCGCTCACGCGGATGCAAAGGGATTAATTGTATTTACTCTAGATACGTCTCATAAGATGCAGATAGTAAAAGTCGTTTTTCGGGTTCCGTAATAGAAAACGTGACCTTATTACTAAGCCTCGGCTATCAGTCCGTCCGTTATTCCGACCTTTAAATGGATGTTCGTGTGAAACCGTCATAGGAGGCGAATTGAAATGTTCACAGTATATGTGTTAGCATGACGAATAATTTACTTACGACGTAGAAGGTAAAATCAAGATACAGAATAAAAAAAATGGCAGTTGATCGCTACTTCTATTAAATTGAACCTCAACTCAGTATTTAAAGATCGTAAATCAGTAGTTAAAGATTTAAGAAATCGCTATATGCGATAAGACCGCCCATTGCTACCATAGTCTAAGAATATACTATTTATAAGATTATTTTACTGTATAAAAAAATGGTGTGCAATAAAGAGTTTTGTATTTGTATTAAAGATTGCAAAAAGTTTATAGATTAAATTTATAAATCTAAATAAACATTGAAAAAATACAAAAAGCTCAAAATAAAACTTAAGGCGTCTTAAAAAAGAGCGTGTTTTTTTTTAATGGTACAAGAAACAAGCGCCAAGCTTCGTATGATAATAGTCCAATATCTACCGTATCCTTGAGAGCTAAAATTTTCTAGTCTTAGCCTTTTTACCACCGTCGGCAGTGTCAAGACTACAAACAGGTAAAACAGTGGTAAAAGACTAGTGTAAAAACAATACCATCGTCAATGTGCCAATTTAAATTCATGTCTAATAATAAAAAATAATAATAACAAATATTTTAAAAGTATTCGAAGAAAAAAATAAATCAATCTTTTAATAAAATACATAACAAATTATAAAATATATCTAGTGACAATTCCGCCTCATTTTCCTGTTAAGCTAATGTTAACAAACGCCACGCAGTCAAACCAGACGAATTTTTCGACGCGTTTCGCTTCTACACTAAACATCCTCAGGAAGTGTTGACTCTACGAGCGCACGATCGAGACATGACGGCCGTGACATTTTTGCTTAGAATACTCTTAAAATATTTTTTATCATTAAATATGGATTTCCGCAAAGTAACGTTTGAATCTATTAATTATAATAAAAAATAAATTACTAGAGTACGTTCACAAGCTAGTAAAAACTAACTAGTGTATATTAGCTAATTACTCATTACTTATTCGCGTCTTATAAATTAAACACGCATATGTGGTGTCTGTTCGTCAGTTTGTGCTAGCAACACGCGGGTGATACGATAATAATAAAAGTACCAATGCTATAATTAGAAGTCAGGGACCGTACCTAGCCGCTATCGAGGTCCCAGCTATAGGCATTCACATTGAAGTCGTAGCATCAGTCACTCAGTCAGTTGATAGCAAATAATACCTAACAACATTTAGCATTCAGAATTTTAGACGATTCGAAAATGAACAAAAGATGTATCGAGAAACTTATTAAAGAATCCCGCACTTGACTTAAAAAAAAACCTCTCGTATATTCGTAATATTGTAATGTAATCATAAATGTAACATAACAATATTAAATAAAACTGACCAAGTGCGAGTGGGACTCGCGCACGAAGGGTTCCGGAACTAAATATTCTGTGAATAGTTAAAGCATCTACCTGTCACCGTTATTAGTATCGACCAAGAAACGGTAAAAAATCAAGTTTGTTGTATGGGAGCCAAATATTTATTTTTAGTATTTGTTGTTTTAGCGGCAAAAGAAATACATCATCTGTGAAAATTTCAATTGTCTTGCTATCACGGTTCTTGAGACACAGCTTGGTGACAGACGGACGGACGGACAGCGAAGTCTCAGTAATAGAGTCCCGTTTTTACCCTTTGGGTACGGAACCATAAAAAAGAGAAACTTTGAGATTCAATGCTCGCCGTGATCTCTACTCAAATGAAATTGTATAATATTCTATTTAGTTACACACCTCGAAGGTTAACGACGTAAACTTGATCATCTCCCTATCCCATGTAGGTTGGGTCGTTAAATTATGTTTCCTCTAAAAACACAAAGCACAACACATAAGAACATGGTGTAGTTTAGTGTGATTGGCTTCGATTCAAGCCTACTTGGGAAGGCTCTTGTTCGCAATTAAACGCTGCCTTTCGTAAAAAAGAGTTATTGTGCGCTTAGTATGCTGCAGCCCTACTCATGAAAATGTGAGATCTGGTATTGATCCGAGATCGATACCTTAGCGTGCCATACGTAACAGAAGCGCTTAGTAGTAATAGTAATGCCACTAACGGTCACCCATCTAAGTCATGACCGCAATAGATGTTGCCAAACATATCTGGTCGGTTAAGAACTACTTAGCTACAAGAGCTTCAAACGCTCATTTAACGTGATGATTTCTCTCGTCCTGCTGCCTTTTCCTCGCCTGTTCTTTAGAAATCAAGGCGACCTATATCGGCCACACCAAATTCGAATTTCAAATTTGCATTGCTTTTAAGGCCTGATTTGTTCATTTATACTTTCTGTCTTTTATGATCGACATTCAGTTGGAAGTTACAGAATAGCCCTTACATTTTTATAACCCAGGAACTGTTCGCAAGAAAGAAAACTGTCTAGACGAAACACGATCGCGCGATGCCGCAAAAGTTCATTTTATTTTCCAAGAAAGAAACAACTAGAGATCACGTGACAGTCACCGCAATGTACACAAAAATATGATTAAGTCTGTCCAATCATTGTAGATACATAATACGATAAACTTGGAAGCAGTCCGAGAGCTTATTTTACGACTTCCTATTCCTATCGCAACTTATTTAATCACGTATTAGTATATCATACCTTTATATCCAGCGTCCTGTGATTCTAGCTGGTCATTTATTTTGGCTTATCTTAGTGTAATCGTTAATATTGTGAAAAATAGTAGAATATAAGACGAGAGCTGGTATGAGAGCCGAGGTTAAAATTTATTTTTATTATTACTATGCTTAATACTAACTTATACTACTATATTTTAATTATTATTATTATTATCTTTCTATGATTAACGCTTTTCTATTTCTATAAAATGGGGTTTATGCTCGAGTTATACACTCGGTTATTTGCATTTCAATTGCGAGGAAATTAATCAATAACATTGTAATGATCTGTTATGAATGTAATTTTTTCGACAAACTTTATGTCTGGGTCCTTAAGAGCCTTTATCTCAGCAAAACGATTTTACAAGCCTTTTCTCAAGGCTGTTATGGCTAAGGTATAAAAGTTTTTGTTTTTTAAATGATGTAAAAAAAAAGTTTATAAGGTTAATAGAGGTTAATTGTTATATCACTTACCATTATATATATTTAAAAAAATATATACTAATACATACTAATCTTAAAAAATATGTTTCTAAATACCGATACCGACTTTCAACACGAAAAGTATCAAATATATATGTTGAAGTCAGTACCAAGCTGATTCAAAATACTGACCTCACATTGGCATGGTCCGACTTCCACAAGCTATTTCACAGTGTTTAGTATTCGAAGTTGGTTCCGTTTTTGTGGAAAACATTTATTTTATCACTCTTTGTGTGATGCAGACCACTAACAAGATCAGTAACTCCTAAAATACAGCTCATTATTGAGAATTAATACTATTTCATCATCCAGGTAAGTTAAATATTTATTTATATGGGAGCACCTCGGAGGTATGCTCTATCCAACAAAGAAAATATCATCAAAATCAATTCATAATTGGGAGAGTCATTGCGTAACAAACAATTGAGAACCTCTTCTTTTTAACCAACTTTAAAAAAGTATGAGCTTTTCAATTAGACTGTATTTTTGTTTGTCTGTGTGTTATTTCATAACAGTTTACAGGGTTTACCGTTTTTTTTTTTGTCTTTTAAGGGTTCCGTATCCAAAGGGTAAAAACGGGACCCTATTACTGAGACTTCGCTGTCCGTCCGTCCGTCTGTCACCAGGCTGTATCTCAAGAACGGTGATAGCTAGACAGTCGACATTTTCACAGATTATGTATTTCTATTGCAACAAATACTAAAAATGAAATAAAATAAATATTTAACTCCCATACAAAAAACTTGATTTTTTTACCATTTCTTGCTCGATACTAATAACGGTGACAGGTAGACGCTTTAACTATTCATAGAATATTTAGTTACGGAACCCTTCGTGCGCGAGTCCCACGCTTGTCATGTGGTCCCATTTAAATTTGAGTGAGATCTGAGAAGTAGTAAATGAGGTATCCCAAATAATGCGTATTTTATGTATGAAGACGGTTATTTTTGATAAAATTTTAATTATTTGTAAGTCGTTTATTAATGCTGACTACTATTTTGTACTATATTTCATATGCTGTTAGATGTTCACGTGGCATAGAACAAATATTACTACATCATTACTTACTACAGTTATTACCTAGCTAATATTAATTGCTTCCGCCCAAGCCTTCTCCCGCGTGGAAATTTATTATATATAGCACTCATTCAGGAACTTTTCAGTACATTGGGATAAAAAGTATGCGGTACAAATCCAGGGCCTATTGAATATATTTATCACATAAAGACAACAAGAGGAAAAATTAAAGTCTTGTGCGGGATTCGAACCCGTGCCATCCACCCCTAAATCCGAGGTATGTTCTAACCACTAGGCCAATATGAAGTATGACGCATGACTCCAATTTCTCCTTCGTTCTTAACCATTGTATAGGAATGGAGCTTTGGAATATAATTATTAACCAAGTTTCATAAAAAAACCAGAGTTAAATGGCAACAAACATACGCCCCGCGATTGCAGTGCGCGTATAGTGATGGATCATTATTATGATGAATAGAATGCGATGTGTAAATCCAGCGCCTAATTACCATAACCATACTTCATAAAAATTGTCCAGACGTTTGAACGTGAAGAAGTAATAAACATACAAACACACTCACAAACTTTCGCCTTTATAATAATATAATTCATTAGTTGAAAAGCCAAACAAACAATTTGCACGCTTACTTTGATTGCGGTTATGCATAAATACCAGAAACCTAGTTTCAAGCCTGCATTACAAGTATTAGTTGATTGTCAATATCAACTTATGAATAATTCATGTAATTGAATGAATCAAACTTGCGATTAGACCGATGTAGTCATCTCAACTCGGCTCCCAAGCGGGCGCCTACATTATGTCATGCCATATGAATACACACCGCCTTATTTAACTACTATTTATAAAACTTAGTTAATCCGACCTCTTTGAGAGAAGATATGGGACTACTGCTTGTCTATGGTTGGATAAGTAAGGTTAAACTCTTGTGTCTATATATCAGCATCATATTATATTACAATTTTCTTATGGGGTCAGATATTTATGATTTGCATGGTGGTAGGGACTCTTGCGAATGCCAGCCTGGCTAGCTACCACCCTCAAGTAGAAAATCTGTCGCCAAGCACCTAACGGTGTGTTCCGGCAGCTGTCATTGAGAGCCAGTACTTCTAGGTTAGCCTGAACAACATCTTCGACCACATCATCACTTACCATCAGGTGAGATAGTGGTCAAAGGCTAACCTATCAGGCATAAAAAAATAATAATAAAAAAAAAATATGCGCAATATTTTGTTAGTAATATTTTGTCACTAAAGAAAGAGTTTTGGTAGAAACCTAGTACAAAGTCTCCTTTGTTAATGAGTATTTTGTTTCTTATCTCTCTCCCTTCTTAAATATACCACATGGTGGTATATGTATATAGTATACCACCATGTGGTATAGTATAGAAGCCAAAAGTTTAGGAAGGCCGATGTCAGCCATCATCAAGAAGAAAATCACAGTTTGTTTATTTTAATTTTTTATGTAAGGTGAGATGAAATCGGTCTCTTGTATTATAATATTGCGAGACGAAAACGGATTCAGTATATTTTTTTTATGTGTGAGATGAAAAGTGAGATGAAAACAGACACACCCTACTTAAGTAATCCGCATAGCAGGCGTTATTGCAAACCTAACAATATTTAAAAAAAAAAAACACCCTACTTAGTATCACTTGCGCTGAAAAATTTAAATGATAGTTTATTTGTCAGAAACATGGGTATACAATTATATAAGATGTTATAAAGTGGTTTCCAGGATGTTCTGCTTTGCATCGAATGATACCTCTTATATTAAAATCAGTTACGCCGTTTAGAAGTTATGGTGGAATAAAGAAACTCACAAACATACATGAACCCTGAGAATATAACTCTCCTTTTTTGGATAGTCTTGAAACAAGTGATAAACATGTTAGTTTTAATAATAGCATATCGTATCTAGCTAGCTCTATAATAACATCGTAGCCTAAGGAATATCTACTTTCGAAATTATCTGTAACATTAGCGTGATTTCATTAGTGTTAAAGCTGTATTTTCAACATCAGTTTGATTTACCTAGCGTTACGACTGAGAGAAATATAGTTAAATATCATTACATAAAAATGGAAAAGAGTTTCCACGAACGTTTAAAAGCGACCACTTTGTAAGGTAAATCAAAAGCATAAACGAGCCAGCAGCGCAGAAAGGGTTGAAACCACGGTGAAACCGTACGCGAACTTTCCGCTTTGTAAGAAAACACTCTCGCGTAAATACTAGAGATGCAACCGATTACGGTTACGACACGATTAATCGTAAATTTTTTTTGATGCGCTCGTAGCGAAGTTTACTTAGCTGTTCTCAAACGATCAGCAAAGTTAAGCAACGTTGCCCGCGGTCATGAGTTGGATGGGTGACCGCTAGTGATATTACTACTGAGCGTTTCCGTGCTTCGGAGGGCACGTTAAGCCGTCGGTCCCGGTTGTTGTCTTAGGATGGCAGTCGTTATAGCATGGTGGTAGGGCATTTTGCGAATGCCCGCCTGGCTAGCTACCACCCTCAAGCAGAAAATCTGTCGCCAAGCACCTAACGGTGTGTTCCGGCAGCTGTCCTTGAGAGCCAGTACATCTAGGTTAGCCTGAACAACATCTTCGACCACATCATCACTTACCATCAGGTGAGATAGTGGTCAAAGGCTAACCTACCAGCAATAAAAAAAATTAAAAAAATTTTTTTTTAGTCTGATTAAGATTAATCGAAAAACTCGATTAATGATATGATTATTTTCCGATTACCGATTAATAAATATATCTACCACAATTTCCTAAATTCGTTAGTAACGCACTTTACTGACAGCAAACGCGGCAACGTACATTTTTGTATCGAAAAAAAGGGATTTTATTGCTGTGGTGTATTCACCTATCCGTACATACAGATTTGGCGCGGCGTACGTTGTTGTTCGAGTTACTATGCAGGGCGTCTTTTTTTAAATTGAAATAAAAAGTGAATGTTTTATTTTAAACCTCTGAATTGGAAACATAACATTCGGCATTTGAAGCCTTGTATACCAAAAATTAAGAGATTGCTTTTAAAACTGGAAGGAAGTCTCGAATTTTCATACAAAAAGAGAAAACGTTTTGAGCGAGAAACCGATTGTGATGATTTTTGGATATGTAATAGATGTTATGAATATCCAGACTTATAGGTTTGTGTTTTATCATAATATTAAAGGAATTTGAATTAATTTAAATACCGATATTTTCTCAAAACTTGTATCTCTAGCTTGTGAATTATTTATGGGAAAAATAATGATAAATTAAGAAAAAGAAAAACCTATAAACCTAGTTTATTCTGTCGGTTATAAAATAAGACCAAAATTTTAGATTTGATTAATGTTTACTATAGGCGAAAAGTTTTCTCCCAGAACGCAAATTATGCGCAAATTCTAAGTCAAATCTTTAAAAAGCTGCAATTGTCCTTATCGCACTATTCTGTTCGGGGGTTAAGCGGCGAGACAGCATCACTTTGTTAAAATACCTATTTTTCTGTAGAAGCTTCTCTTCCCGTTCCTCTTAACAAGGATAGAACACGCAGCAGGGTAATACGGGCTTATTTCATTCGGTTATTGCAGTCCCTTAAAATCAGTAAAAGTGAATTCCAAATACAGTTTCATACCTTTTTCATTGCATACAGGGTTCATGAGTTTACTATGAAACAAGTCATTACGTGTTAGTTAGTTTGAAAGAGAAAGAAAAGACCATTGAAAAGAAACAGTGATAATCGTAATCGGAATTGCCGATTATTGATTTAGATAATCGGAATCGTAATCGGCAAATTGTTAATCGTTGCAACCCTAAAATAGTAAAATAACTTACATCGGTACAGCTACGTACAGTACACGAGAGCCCCTTAGGGACTTCGTTAGTGCCAGACGCTAGTCGAGACGGGTGGGGTTGTGATTCACTTCTGAGAATTTAATTGGATTACAGACCAGTGTCCGTTTTCATGTATGCTTTCCGCGGGAGCAAAACTTATTTTGCGGAGCTATACAACAAATATTTAATATAAGATTGTTATATTTCCTTGGCTTGACTATAATTATTTGGAATATAATATGGATACGTAAGAGTAGAGTAAGTACATCTCATTTTCATGGACTTCACATATGTCGTACAGTACATAAAGCCATTATTAATTGTATACGAGGCCAGTACGCACACAAAGGGAACTACTCGAGTATATTTTGGAATACTGTTATTTACATCAGTCATTTCACAATGTACACTAATTATACTATTGATTTGAAAACGTATTATTTGAAAAAAAAATTACGTAGTCAACACGTTATGTAAGAAAATCAGATATGAGATCAAACGTCCAGCATATGCAGTGCCGAAAGAAATTCAAGACCGTAAAGAAACCTCACGTCCTCTATATGTACTTGTTAGCTTTAAGCTGTTCAATCGCCTGCACTTTTTGCAACTTTACAAGTTTACAATAATTATAAATATCAAGGTACATACTTAGGGGCGGGTTCTCCCTCCGCCTCGCACTCAATGACGAACGGCTTGTGAGTTTCCCCCGCCTGCGCCACCTGGAACAGGATCTCCTCCTGCGTCGGCTGCTTCACGATCTTCGGCGGTGACGTCACTGTTGGAAATAACATTTGTTTACATATACTATATACATATTAATTCCTATACACTTATACAATATTAAAATCAATAAAGTAGTTTGACTGGAGGCTCGTAGGAGGTTTAAATGCCCATTTTATGTTATCGGTTTAGGTAATACAATATGTATAGGTAATATATATATGACATAGTGTGCATCACATGAGAAAAGTTTACGTACGGACAATATGCAAGCCGCGTTTGGTACTCTCTATGAAGTCAAACTACTCTTCTGGTTTTAGATGCTTATACATAGAGTTTAAGGACAACTTCCCGCTTTTCTGTACTTTCAGTATCTACAGACTACAAATTGTAAGGTTCGCTGATGCTTTTCTCTCTATCTCTCTGACTATTTAAGTTTATGAGAACGTAATTTCGACTAATGTTATCTGTATGTGGAAAATGAGAAGATAATGCTTTGACCAAAATATTTAATATGGATTAATATACAATTGATCTATACTTATATTATATTAATAAAGAGGAAAGATTTGATTGATTGTTTGTTTGCATTGAATAGGCTCTGAAACTACTGGACCGATTAGGATGAAATTTGGTATGGAAATAGTTTGAGACACGGGGAAGGACATAGGATATTTTTTATTCAACTGCGCAAAAAGAGGTTAATGGTTTTGCGCGATAACCTATATCGCCGGGCGGAACCGCGGCCAGAAAATTAGTGTATAATAAATACGGAAGCCGCTGCTGCACTTTCTGTTATTTTTGCCTACGTCTCGTCGCCCTTACTACTTACGCAGGATAATATGGGAGGTGCAATTATATCTTGGCACCGCATGGGATAAAAATCATTATACTTCGTTAAACAAAGATTTTGAAAAACATGAATTACTAATTTACGCGAGGAAAAATTGTTTAAAATAGTCATGTGCGGGATTCAAACCCACGTCATCCACCCCTATAGCCGGGGTACGCTCTGACCGACTGAGCTAACATGACATATGACTCATAACTCTAATATTTCCTCTCGTTCTTTAACCATCGTATATCGATGATATATCGATTGTATTGCTCGTAAAGTTGTTGTTTAACGATTAAAACGGCATATTATACTCTAGTGCATAAAAGCTTGTTTTTACAGCACAAGTACATGAAAATGTATGTTTTTAATTGTTCAATAAGGCTCAATTTATTATATTTATCGTAAGAAATCTGCCAAGATCTTTAATAACACCAAAAGTATTATAAAAGACTTAGATACCTACGTTTATTTCGAAAACAATGACTTTTAAAATAGAACGTTGTTCATATATCAGTTTCAATTTTATTTAAAGATACATAAAGAAGTTAGCTATAGGTAAGTGTGAATTTATTCGCAATTGAAGTAAAAATCCAAGTGTATTATAACTTATGAATTAAACCTATTATATATTTATTTTTCGTGAAATGACTTGTTTTAGTTATGCACTCATTGTACATTATAGTAGTATATTGTCTCTCGATAATGGATAAAATCAAGTGATATAATAATACATAATTTTATCTCCGGCACAGTCTCCGGCCCATGTCAGATATGCAGATCTTTCTTTCTTTAAAAGTGTATATGTGACATTTTACTCTATTTCCATACAATGAACCAAAACCGCGTCATTAGTTAATACAATTATGATAAGGTAGTAGTCCCAAAAATTTTCAAAATTTACGTGCGGTCATGGTAGCGAGAGCATAGAATTTAAGCATTATGGCAGCTCACATTGTTTACAAAATCACAAATATACGATAGGAAAAATTCCGCACATGACTTAAATTTTTCCTATCGTATATTTGTGATTTTGTAATGTAATCCGCATAGCAGGCGTTATTGCAAACCTAACAGTATTAAAAAAAAAAAACTCAGATTGTTCTTTTACTGAGTATGGCAGTTCACATGATATAGCACACCCCACCCCAGTCTATCGACGCAGGGCTATTGTGTGTAGATGTTTTTCACCGGACATGGCAAGCAAAAACATTGTTGATAGACAGTTTCATAAACAAAAATGTTTTTGCTTAGATATTAGTGTATAATGTGTAGGGAAAAACGCGAGATATGATGTTTTTGTTTACATATTTCTGTGTAATGAGAAGGAAAAACGCAAGCTATGGACGTGGTTAAAAACACTTCGAGTATTTGGGTAACAGGCAATAGTACATTGTACATCGAGGGGAGAAAACTCAACAACGGCAACTCTCGAACAGAAATAGAACTTTATCCCGAGTGATACATAGTGCTTTATACTACACATACGAGAAAAAGAGACATAAAAAAAACACCCCACATAGTTTAGGAGATGATCATGGGAACTAGAAAAACCAAAATTATGTTTTTTACGTTTCTCAGAAGGTCTAATAGCAATAGACTTATATTGTTTATCATTCTGATCAGATAAACCTAGTCATGATCATGTGAAATTACAGGCACATGAGACTTGAGAAATATGTCTCAAAGTGATGGGCGCAGTGCAATTCGTAACTTGTGATGAAACGCATCAGTTATAAGCAGAATTTAGTCTGCTTCACATCAGGTAAGCTTGTTCCGTCACAATACCATAAAAAAAATGTTCTTAGCATGTTTTTTAATTAATTATGATGTTAAGAGGTTGAAGGATGAAGTTAAGGCACAGCTGTTTATAAGGAATCACTATGGTTTTAAGGATGTTATCTAGAGCTTGATATTTAAATATCTGCTGATAAATTACTTTTATGGGTATGTTCCATTAGTCGCTAAGAACGCTATTTTCGATAATTTTGATCACATTCTGCGTCTCTGGTTGTGATCACGTGATCGTTAGTAACTGTCATCCCCGTTCCATTTTTGGATAAGAACGATAAGAATGCCACAAAAATTGGCCACTACTGTCACTTTTGACATTAGATGTAGCGTTTAAGGCGAAAATAACGACAAGACCTATGTGGAAAACTTTTTGGGAGTGTGATAGTTTTTAGCGAATCTCACTCAAATGGTACGCACCCTATGTTTAATGTAATATTAAATTCCATATATTTCTAAACACTATTTCATATTCTATCACATGTTATGCTATACAAATATTTCATTCACAATTTTTTTGTATCTATCATTCATTCTTAAATCTCTAATTGACGGTACAGTCATCAACTAGACTTCATCTCAAATTTCATATACGCTACTACATAATCCTAAGCAAAAGAAATAATTTGCCCAAGTGAACTGTGCAGATATGTCCATTGAAATCTTATTAGGGTGTTGCACATTAGGCACACAAAAGGGCTCATTGCTATATTTACACTTTTACTACCCAAATTGTACTAAAATACCTACAAAACGAAATTATCCTACCAAGAAGAACTCCCATGGAGTAGTGTATCTGGAAGTTCCATAACACCATTTTTTTGTACTCTAGAAGCAAAAAGATATTACTGCTCCCACAGGAAATGGGAAATACTCATCTTAACTAATATAATAAAGAGGAAAGATTTGATTGTTTGTTTGCATTGAATAGGCTCTGGAATGAGTGGACCGATTTGGATGAAATTTCATATGGAAATAGTTTGAGACCCGGGGAAGGACATAGGATAGTTTTTATCCAACTGTGCAAAAAGAGGTTAATGGTTTTGCGCGATTACCGATATACCGGAGCGGAGCCGCGGCCGAATAGCTATTTGAACATAAAAACATCATCTGACGTCTGAAAGGTGATCGTCCATAATACAGAAATGTTTTTTTAATGCTAGAAGATAATTTATCATCTATCCCAGTAGGAAGAAGATGACACTGATTGAAGCTAAAAACATCATCTATCTACATAAGTACTTCAAAAATTAGTCTCCTTATGTGATGCTGCTGTGACCTAGGGCAAGGCTAAATCAATGTGCTCAATTGCTTCTAGCAATCCTGTCAGATTGTTGAATGGAGCCAAATCTAGACTCAGTGTACAATTTCGTTGATTTAACTAATTGATATACTTTATCACTAAAATGGACATCATCTACTACAAAAATTATGAAGGTAAAATTCTGTCATTCTGATGTTTACTAGAATGGACAAGCTTAGTTACATGAGAGGTAGCTGGAAAGTAACACCAGTGATAGAATTTTTAAGATAGATACCATACCATGCTAATAGATTAGCATGGTATGGTATCTCCTAGAATTACTGGCTCTCAAAAACAGCCGCCAGATCACACCGTTAGGTGCTGGGTGGCAAATTTTCTACTTGAGGGTGGACCTGCTGCGCGGTAGTCCATAGCCAATGCCATGGAGCCATCACTGCTTCAAAATCAGCACTTGACTTCACATATCTATAAGGTTTATTCTTTTGTGTTGATAGCAATATAGACACAATGATATTTTCATTTTGTAAAAGAACAAACAGATTTTGACAACAAAATGCTTCATTCACATATGAATCTTATGTATTATTGTGGAAAATTTATATGATATATGAATTATTTAGTAAGTAACTATTTTATTTCTCCTCTTAACCTGGGTTTTGCTACCTGATTAAATAATTTTATTATTATTATTATTAACACTTTTGACGGTTAAAATATGTGTAAATATATGTCATGTATTTTTTTGTTTTGGGCAGTGACATGCTCTTTTTTTTATAGCTAGCCTTTGCCCACTATCTCACCTGTTGGTAAGTTATGATGTAGTCGAAGATGTTGTTCAGCTTTACCTAGAATTACTGGCTCTCAAGGACAGCTGCCGGAACAAATCGTTAGGTGCTTGGCGACAGATTTTCTAATTGTGGGTGGTAGCTAGCCAGGTGGGATTTCACAAAATGCCCTACCACCATGCTATATTGACTGCCTTCATAAGACAATAACCAGGACTGATAGCTTAATGTGCCCTCCAAAGCACTAAAACGCTCAGTAGTAATGTCACTAGCGGTGACCCATCCAAGTCATGACCATGGCGGATGCTGCTTAACTTAGCTGATCAGTAAAGAACAGCAATGAAAACTTTGTTACGAGCGCTTCAAAAATAATATAATGGATGGGGGCCTCTACAAGCTGCATGAGGCTTCCCAGTGGAGATAAGATAAAGATCCCTTATTCCAGAACAAATAAAACTACAAGTTTTTAGTTACTTGTCATGTTACTATGTTTTCACAAATATCAATAGTATAATAGCAAGTATGCAGTATGTTTGGTACAAATTTGTAACTCTCCTAGTGGAGCTTGCCTAGTCGTCTTTACAAACAAACAAACAAACAAACAAATATATTTTTATTGACATAATTGATCACAGTACTTATTAATGAACCCATAGGTTCCCGAACTAGTGTATAACTGTGTTTCAGGAACCAGTGGCTTCTCCCATTTTCAACTTCTTAACAATATACATTATATCATATTAAGTAAGATAGTTAATACCAAAATAAATAATTTTTTTTTTTAGCCAATCAATTAGGTTAAGCAATGGCTATAGCAGTCTTAACTTGGATGGATGCCTACTACTGGCCTTTTCTACTGAGCACTTCTCGAGTTTCAAAGGGCATTTTAAGTCATCAGTCCTGGTTGTAATCTTGTGATGGCAGTCATTATAGCATGGACGTAAGGCATATTACATTTGCCCACCTAGCTAGCGACCACTTTCTTTTTTGGGATTGTGGCAGAACATACAAGACCCACCTGATGTTAAAAAGTAACCTCTGTCTATAACAGTCACTCTGAGACATACAGTTGTATAATCTCATGTGTCTGTAACTTCATCACTACTTACTGGATCTCAAGGACTACTACCGGAACACACTTAGGTGCTTGGTGAATGATTCAACTTGGAAGTGGTATCTAGCCAGGTGAGCATTCCCAAAATGCCCATGCACCATGCAATGAAAATCAAGCAGGCAGTGGCGTTCATACCATGGACCATCATAGCAGCACGGCAATTCATAGCTATTACTATAAATTGTCGCTCCCCTATCATTGGTTCATATGCTTAAGAAAATCGGTTATGAAGCACCTAACGGTGTGTTCTGGCATCTTTCCTTGAGAGACAATAATTCTAGGTCAGCATGATCAATATTTTCGATGATATGTTATCACTTATCTTCAGTTTAGATAGTGATCACAGGCTAGCCTAGCCTAAACTGATAAGCAATAAAAATATAGAGAAAAAGTGAAGGGTTTATTGACATTTCTAACTTCAGCCATTCATTACACATAATCAATAGAGCTGAAAGGTAAGTTGAATAAACCATATCTTATAACTAAGGGTGCGTTTCATTTGAGTGAGATTCGCTAAAAACGCTAAAAACGATCACACTCCCAAAAAGTTTTCCACATGGGTCTTGGCGTTATTTTCGCCTTAAACGCTACATCTAATGTCAAAAGTGACAGAAGTTGCAAGTTTTAGTGGCATTCTTAGCGTTCTTATCCAAAAATGGAACGGGGATGACAGTTACAAACGATCACGTGATAACAACCACAGACGCAGAATGTGATCAAAATTATCGAAATTTACGTTCTTAGCGACTAATGGAACAGGCCCATATAAATAACTTGTAGATACAGACAGGAGGGAAAGTGTCTCACTAGGTATGGATATTATTGTACATAATTTATTGTTTACATTTATATATATATAAAAGATAGGTACTTACATAAAGCCGCAGCTTGACAAACAAGCGCGACAAAACATATCACACGACTTGTCCCCATGGTAGTTTCCCTGCTGCGATGAACTCGTATATCTAACAAGAAACCAAACAGACCACTTTAGATCTCAATCACATTTCTCCGGTACACATGTTCCTCAGCACTCGATGACCTAATCCGAAAGCTTGTACCACAATGACAACACCCACTATAAATAGTAACAACAAAATCACTAAATTGCAGACTTGTTATGACACAAAAAGTTGCTTCCCGGACTAATAACTTAACAAAGGGTCCTATGGCCTGTTAATTACACAATTTAACACTTCGGAATGCAAAAGAACTGTACAATTCAAGTATTTGTTGCCGTAGACCGTAAATCGATAATTGACATTCCAGCATGAAAATTAAAACTAAATTGCAATTGAATACAAGTGAACTTAGTTTGCCACTATATCGAATTACCTAAATGCTTCTTTTTATTATAATAACATCGCGAAATCCAACCGAATTATTTAATTTCACTGATTTAAAGGCGGGGCCTCGGATTCGCTGTCGATCGTTCGGCAGTTGACGGTTCAATGACTGATGTCATAGACAATTTAGTCCATGGCCATGGTAAATCTGTCTCGTTTTTTCTTTGCAATTGTCCTACATCTGTCTCGTTTGTCAAAATGCACCATAGAGAATACAGATAGAAAAGATCCCGTTCAAAAACTTTTCTGTAGCATTTTTCAATATGGATATTTTTTTCAATACCTGCATGGATGTTTAATATAACAGCAATGTGCACTCAGCATGGAAGTACTTAGTAAGAGTCTTGTTGGACGCAAAGTAAAAATGAAGCCGAGTGAGAGGGCAATCACTGAACCCTTTGTCCCGTTCTAACAGTGACTTAGAGTTGCCAGAGTTAAGCTGATTTCAATTCATTCGTTGTATGTAGAAAAATACGCGATTGATGTAATGTAATGGAGTAAAAACATTTGCTTCTAAAATGTTTCTAACTATAAATAATAATTTATTACCGACATGTTAAAGCAATATTATTTGTTGCTACGTGTGAAGCCTTATTAACGCAAAACTTTTGCGATTGACGTTTAGTTTTTCTTTTATTTGAATGAAATACGGCCACCTGACCTGACAACCCCACATGAAATCGTTGACTCGGACGTTAATGGCGGAGGGTTTTTTGATTTCATGAGATTTTTGAAGAATTTTAGTTAAAATGGGAGGAATTTGTGTCGTGGAGGCTTGCGGAAGCAAGCGTTATCCTGATTGATGTTTATCTTGTCACAGGTAATAGTTTTAAACATAATTTGATAGTTAAGAATTACGGTGACCATGCATGACTATCCAATCCTAGTTCAAGAACAAGGTAACTTAAATACCTATGCATTTTTTATTTCTTTCTGTATTAAAATAACTTTGCTTCAATTTCAGGTATCCTAAAGATCCTAATGTTAGGGAAAAGTGGATAAATATTATAATTTAAGGAATAAGCTGGGTTTGCGACAGAAACTTCACAAGACTGTTTTATTTAGCAATGTCTGATTTAGAATTAAAATTAAATGTAAACTTTTAACTGTTTTTTTCTTACCTAATGAATTAAATATACCACAATTTTATTTATTTATTTATTTCAATTGCTTGCGGCGCTTACAGTTAGCAACCAAAACATACCGCAAGCCAGTTGGTTGTTTGTACACATATCTAATACTAATAACACTTAAATTATCTAATTATTACTAAAAAATTCAATACATGAGCTTACAAAATTACACAAGGATGTAAAAAATACATCTATATCTAAGTTCTGAGCAATCAAGGCGTTTAACAGATTGATAGCTTGGCATGTAGGAGCATATTGGGAAGTGCACGTACGAGTGACGAGCGCAGCGACCAGAGGTCGCACGCGTCGGCGCGTACAACGAGCAACGAGCTAATGCTTCCGGGTTGTCAATCCTGCTATTGAGTAGTAAGTATTAATGTATCAACAATGCGCACTTACGTCTCATTTCAAGCGTATTGATGCCAACCATACCAGCAACGAATAATGACGGATATAAGTTTGGATAATATCCATACAATGTTTTCTAAAGATAACGGGCAAATTTTCTTTGAACACGTTCTAGCCTTATTATATATTTCTCTTCGTGTGGATCTCAAACTGGTGAGCTGTATTCTAATTTGTTACGCACGAATGCATAGTATAATGTAATTAGAGAACCAGTAGGTAAGTAGGTACCTACCTAAATGACGCGAGTGTAAAAAGCAAGCAAAAACAGGAATTGTTGCCGCAAAGGGCAAATTTATCATTAGCATCTTCGATTAAAATCTATCTAAACCAATGATCTGCTGACGTCAGATCATAAATATTTTTTATATTATTGTCCTTAAATCATATTTCAATATAGTCACCATCGCCAGAGAGGGATAAGAGGTACAGTTACTGATCTCTCGTTCGGCTTCAATTTTGCGACAACAGCTCATTCCTGTTGTACGTAGTTCTTATTACTTCCATGGCACTCAGCAAAACATCGCAAACGAAAAAAGATCTTACCTTATTGCTATTAGTTTTATATTTGAACTGAAAAGGCTCATTTTAACAATGACTATAGTTGTTGTATGGAACACTAGTAGATTAGATACGAGGATTTGGATCTGACTTATTTTTTGTATCTTAGCAGTACAATACAAATAGTTTTTATTGACACAAGTTATATTAGGTACAAAGTAAATATGAATCCATATGTAGTATAATAGTATAAGAGCAGTATAATATTATCAACATTGCGGACTTGGAATACCCGATATTGTTTGACTCAAAAATACTCTTATACTCGTATTTCTACAACCGATTTCAATAATGAATAATCGACTGAATAGTACTGCAAGCGTAGACGGCAATAATATTTTCCTACTAACATTCTTCAGTGGTGTTATTTACCGAGTAAAGTAGGTGATAACTATGTCATTCTAGACGCTTCCATTTAATAATTAAAGATTACTGTAAATTATTTGTTGTAAATGCATTTTACTTCTCAAGACTTCATTTAATTTAAGCTCACTGAATAACTGTACACTTAGATACCACTTACGCTTACCTACCTTCAATTTTTTAAAGGCTAGCAGCACGGTACTTCTGCATTCTAGTAATAACGAATAATATTAATTCGATACAACTTTTAAAATTTTCTAGATATTTTTCTGTGCATTTTTAATAGTATGTAATTAAGATGTACTTAAGTAATAACAGGCACCGCGTCTTTTATCTGTAGCGTTGAGAACGCACTCCACTTGTCAACTTCACAGAACTTCACTGACAACTTTACAGTTCGACCAACTTATCTGTTCAGGCGGCAGAAAAAAGAACTACAAAATTCCCTCAAATTGTAAGTTTGTAGTTGATTTCCTTGACCAATAGCGAGAACTGCACAGTTAAGTTGGTGGTACTATGAGGCTTACGATATCCCGAAGAAAGGGGGAAAAAAAACACTTTAAGGCTGTCAAACATACTTTGACATCCTTACAGCGGTCGGCCACAGTGTGACCAGATTTAGCAGAATTCTGCGATTTTAGCATAATTTGATCTCCAATTTAGGGTCTAGCAGATTGTGTTGCAGATGTAAAAATAGCAGTTTTTGGCCGAATTCTATAATATATCCGCAGAAACTTATCAAAATCAAGAAGAACTGGAAAATTAACTGTGTTTTACTTGGGTGGTGGCGCTAGAAATATTAAAAGTTTGTACCATTCATGAATAATATACGATTTCTTCTTACTTTTCTGGCAGACAATTTAGGGGAAATCCCAGAATTCAGTCATTATGATCTAACTTTGTATCTAACTAAAATCTCGTCTACCTCTTTATGATGTATTTGAGTTAGTACAATTTTTTTACTCCCAAATCGTTGTGTACAAGGATTTCTCAAGTTTGGCCAAAACAGTTTCTCAATTTTCAAATTTGGTATATGAATCTGACGTACAAGCAATTGACTCCGATTGTACGGAGTTATTATATAAATTGGATAAACAAGTAGCAGATTTTTTTATATTGGTATGATTGCAATAGCGCCTGCTAAGCGGATTACATTACAAATATACGATAGGAAAAATTTAAGTCATGTGCGGGATTCGAACCCGCGTCCACCCGCCCCTTTAGCCGGGGCATGCTCTAACCAATTGAGCTAACATGACATGACGTCATAACTCGAATTTTTCCTATAGTTCATTAACCATCGTATTGGGATGGAGCGACATCTATAGTACCACTTACGTTGTACTACAAACAAGAACAATTTTGCAATTGGTTTTATACTTGTAAATGATGACGCAACCTTATAATTTTTATATTGGTATGATTGCAATAACGCCTGCTAAGCGGATTACATTACAAAATTACAAATATACGATAGGAAAAATTTAAGTCATGTGCGGGATTCGAACCCGCGTCCATCCGCCCCTTTAGCCGGGGCATGCTCTAACCAATTGAGCTAACATGACATGACGTCATAACTCGAATTTTTCCTATAGTTCATTAACCATCGTATTGGGATGGAGCGACATCTATAGTACCACTTACGTTGTACTACAAACAAGACCAATTTTGCAATTGGTTTTATACTTGTAAATGATGACACAACCTTATAATTTTTATATTGGTATGATTGCAATAACGCCTGCTAAGCGGATTACATTACAAAATTACAAATATACGATAGGAAAAATTTAAGTCATGTGCGGGATTCGAACCCGCGTCCATCCGCCCCTTTAGTCGGGGCATGCTCTAACCAATTGAGCTAACATGACATGACGTCATAATTCGAATTTTTCCTATAGTTCATTAACCATCGTATTAGGATGGAGCGACATCTATAGTACCACTTACGTTGTACTACAAACAAGACCAATTTTGCAATTGGTTTTATACTTGTAAATGATGACGCAACCTTATAATTTTTATATTGTTATGATTGCAATAACGCCTGCTAAGCGGATTACATTACAAAATTACAAATATACGATAGGAAAAATTTAAGTCATGTGCGGGATTCGAACCCGCGTCCATCCGCCCCTTTAGCCGGGGCATGCTCTAACCAATTGAGCTAACATGACATGACGTCATAACTCGAATTTTTCCTATAGTTCATTAACCATCGTATTGAGATGGAGCGACATCTATAGTACCACTTACGTTGTACTACAAACAAGACCAATTTTGCAATTGGTTTTATACTTGTAAATGATGACACAACCTTATAATTTTTATATTGGTATGATTGCAATAACGCCTGCTAAGCGGATTACATTACAAAATTTTGTAAAGTAGCAGATTTCTTAGGAAAGGGAGAAAGTTCTGCTAATCCCACACAAATGAACACTAAAGGTTTTGGGGTCATATTCCCAAAAAAATACTAATGCTGATGGAATCAATAAGCAGGTACCCACACTTAGTCAATTTGTCAAAGGCCATTCTGATTTTACATAAGTCCAATAAAATGTGTGAGCGAGTATTTTCGGAAATGAGCAATATAAATAATGAGCAATTTAAAAAATTACCTGAGGAATAAATTTAAAAATTAACATGTTGCTGGAATTCTACATGTGAAGCAGGCAATAAAAAAACAGGGTAGATGCGTAAATTTTACGGCATGAAAAAAAATGATAGAGGACTCTCAAGCTCAACGGCTCTTAATATATTTTTAATTCAAATTCAAATTCATTTATTTGTCAGAAATATATCTTTATATATATATATATATATATATAATATCTTTTTTTTAATTTTTTGAGTACATAACATTATTTTTTTTGGGTTTTCATTCAATAGCAGAATTTTGGTATTTATCAAAAATAAAGTTAGCAGACTTTAGCAGAATTAAGGCGAGTACCTAACATAATGTTCAATTTAAATCTGGTCACACTGTTCGGCCATGATTTATTCATTCTACAACGAACCTTCGTCTTATTATAATATGTTCTATGGTCGTATATTAATTAACAATTTGTTAATTTGATCTGATATTTTATTTGTGACGGAACAAGCTTGTCCACCTGATGTTAAGCGGACTAACCTCTGCCTATAACAGGGGCATTTCATCTAGGGCTGCCATCCGTCCGGGATTCCCCGGATTTGTTCTAGTTTCGAGGGCTTCCGGTAGGGGTTTTCAAAGAGTGTCCAGGAAAAACCCGGACACTTGTGCCAGGGGAATCGCATTGATTGAATAATGAGCAATTATTTGAAACAAATCTGAGATCAAAATAAATTCGTAACCTGCATACAAGTTAAGTCCGCCGCTGCTAAATCTACAACAACAGAACGTCCCCCGCGCGCGTCTGCCGCCACCAAAAAGAACTGCCGCCGATCCAAATCATCTGTTTTGGAGCATATGGCGCTAGATCTTGAACATTTCTAGGGTCTTTAACATTTTTTTCTCATTACCATACGCTAAAAACATTATAGTGAAATCTAGCCGACCACATGATAATCTTGGTATTAGTTAGTAACCCAAGTTACTCGTTTATTGTGAGTTTGAAACTGTGTGTATGTGTAGAAACTAGCTAAACATACACACGGTTTCTTCTCTGATCAAAATATAAAGTATAATTTTAAGGACCCGAGTTGCTTTGAAATATCACTTTGGCAAAAATGTAAACATCTGAAAAATACCGAAATAAGTAAAAAGATCTTGAGCTCGTCAAAATTTAAACTTGTTAAGCACTTACTTTAATATACATTTAAAAAAATAGTTTTACGGTTGTGAGTACTTAGTCTACGTAACCAAACAAGATAACTCAAATTTTGATACAATGTAGCTTGCAGTTTCTAATTACGAGCTATTTGATTATTTATAAAAACAAAAATATTTTAATTATAATTGATTTTTTATTTGATGCCATATAACAAAGCTCTTCATTATTTTTATCACCAGATTACCTCAGAATAAGAAGAGTGAGTAGTTGTGTTCGTAACACTGTAGTTTTTTCGCAAAGAAGCTGTATAAATGAAAAAATATATAACAATGTTTTCATGGGTGTCTAAAATCCCAAAAGAGTTTTTTCGGCGTCGGTGGTTCAGGTGATGGCAACCCTAATTTCATCACAAGTCACGAAATGCATTATGCACTGCACCCGTCACTGAGACATAGTTGTTAAGTCTCATGTGCCTGTAATTTCACTGGCTTTCAAGGACTACTGCCGGAAAACTACTTTTTCTACTTCAAGGTAGTAGCTTATCGCAAAATTCCCTTCCCCAAAGACATTCTTATCTATTAGGACATTCACATCTTCAGACGGGGTACGAACCATGTAATCCATGGACTATGTACTTTATCAAAGAAGTGCGCGCGAATTTCAAAGTTCTAATTCAGTCCTTCAACTTAGACTGACAAATTTCAGAATTTATGAAGACAATCGCAAGTTGTCATGATTGTCATGTTTAGAAATCTCGTATTTTATTAGTATTTATTTTAGTTACTAAGATTTTACTCTGCTTACAAAATTTTAACAGTTAAAATACCTATAGTATAAATTTTAAGTTGACGGCAAATATGTGTAAGTTTTAAAAATAACTATTTTAACAAACATAAAAATATTTCTTGGCTATAACTGGACCCAATGATAATTTTGTCTGGACTACGCATTATTACTTAGTGGGTGTAATTTAAGATGCTGGAAATTAAAAAATCTAGTGCAGTTTTTATTTATTTATACAAATACTATACTGATATAATAATACATAAAAAAAAAAATATTTTTACTGACTGTTAATTTATCTCACAGGCGACAACGAAAAGCTTTTGAACACTCGTCACAGTTATCATACTTCAGAATTGCCCAAAACCGCACAATCAGACGGCTTCTCTAAGTCAGATTTCACCCTTCCAACGTCCTCCAGTACAGCCACGTCCAGAAGCTCCAACTTCGCCAATTCAAACATCAATAAATTTAATCACAAATCTATTATTGGAGAATACTACAAAAAATATGAACATGATGAACTCCCAGTCAAAGATTCTGATAACTCTTCAAAATATGAAAGACCGTACAAAGGCTCTATCACTAATTCGGAAATAGATAACCTGGAAAGGAGGATATATAAAAATGTATCACAAGAGCTACAAACAGACGATGGTTCACTTAGCAGCCTCGAATCTAATATAAAATTCTTTAAAACGACTGTCGAAAAAATCTTTGAGAACTTTTATACGAGCATGAGTGATTTTGAACATTACAAGAAAAGATTTCACGAGATCCTCGGCAAAAGTAAGGAAGGTTCGATTGATGATATGGAAGACTTTATCAAAGACATGTTTGAGCATATAATGTCTTCAGATAACATAGCATCGCACATCAGTCGCCATTCAACACAAATCATCGGCTCGAACGAAATAGATGCTAAAGATATCTGCGCCAGCAGCAGCGAAGTACCTGAAGTAGATAGTGAATTTGTTGAATCATACAAAAATGAACACTATCTCACTGATTCGGATGAAAATTCCACAAAGAACAAAAAGTCCTCTAAAATAGAGGAGATTTTTAATATTATTCTTCTTAGTGGTAATCCTTACGTAGAAATTAAATTGGATGGGCGTAACCTACTGTCCGAAATCAATATAAAACCACCAAAGGAAGGATCAACGACGGGTTCCATAGCATCAGCCGACAACTTGAAAAAACTAGCCGCAAAGAGATTACAACTGGATAAATATATTCATCAACAAAATGATTATAATTTGCCTGAGAGAGATATTCCTGTTAAAGTCTCCAACGCTAAGAAAAATATATATTTGAATGAAGACTTCGCTCGCATTAACGACAACAATGAGAAGTCATTTCTGTCTAAAATTTGCAATATACTCTGCAAGAAGTTTCGAAAGACCACACTTAGTTAATTGTTACAGGTACATGTTTTATATATTTTCTGTTTTGATACCTACGTAATAAAACTATCACACTAAAGAAAATATTTATATGGCGTTAGGATAAAGCATAAGATGTAAGTATTAAGGATTTCTTCAAAATACAGATATATGCCATCATCTTCCACTTTTTAACTGGAGCATGACGACATGAAAGAATTTGGTAAGTGAAAGGTTTGGAAGATGGTTATTATCCTGATAGCTTGTTGCGAATATAAGCAGGATCTGAGGCACGGTTCCATGCTAAACAACCGCAGATATTTTTGTTTGAAAGTTCCCGAGAGCATGAGACATATTAATGTTTTCAATAACCGGCTGTACTCACGCGTATTGGTCGAGACTGTCGTCGGACATGCCCGAAACCTAGGTCGACAATCTCGACCAATAGGTACGCGTGAGTACCTACAGCCGGTTATTGGAAACATTAATAAATCAACCGCAGACAGTTGAGGCCCAAGAAGTGCACAGAGCCCAAATGAAAGCCTGCACCCCTGTTTGCGAAAATCCCGGGAATGCGCCATCGTGCCGCTTGGTGACCGGATGAGAGGACTCGATATGCACATTCTTAGGGGGACTATTCTTTAATGGAGCAGCTGGTGAATCGCCGTAGGTAGGTTATTAATGTATCGTTTTATCAACTCCGTATAAGTCCATTATGTTCCCAGTTCTAGGACTGGCCCCGCAGATACAGAGAAAATACCGTGTCGATATCATGGAAGCTTGTACAGCCTGTGCACATGAGGGGCAGAGGTGGTAAACCTAAATATTACAAATCTATATGTATGGCATGGCTCCATAAGGAAGCCGAGTGCTCCACCCAGGTGGAGAACCTAGGTGTACCACGGTACCATACCCTGATGGGTATGGTTACGTTAATACTTTGAATAAAAGTATGTCGTGTTACCTGCATGATATCTTCAGTAACTGAGTTTATCTGAAACACGGTCAACTAAGGAAAGGAAAAACGAGCGGTCTCGCTTTCCATAGGTAAAAGATATAAAAGAAAAATAATGGTGAATGGCGCTCCGAGGATACCCTCATGACATTCTATTTTGGAGTAACTCCCGCAAGTACAACCAATAATAATTAGTTCAACCGTTAAAGGGATCGTAGTACCTTCAAGAAGAGAGCATATTCCCTCCTCAAAGGCCGGCAACGCATCCTCGATACCTCTGGTGTTGCGGATGTTCGTGGGCGACGGTGATCACTTACCACCAGGTGAGCCGCCTGCTCGTTTGCCCACATATCCCATAAAAAAAAAAAAAAGTGGAACGAGCGAAACTAGTGGGATTTTATTATCAACTTCATATTTTTTTAAACAGTTGAACTACTGGGACAAATAAGTTGAACTCACATGTAGCCGATTATATTAAATTAATAGATGTATTTATGTTTACTTTTAAAGTACCTACCTATTAATATATACGTGAGGGAAGTTAACAATCACAATTTACTGATGAATAAAAACCGAAAACAAATATATAGCTACATTTTTATTTATAGTTATTATAGGCTAGGCTTTGACAACTAGCTCACCTGATGGTAAGTGATGATGTGGTCAAAGATGTTGTTCAGGCTCACCTATAGAATTACTTGCTCTCAAAGACAGCTGAGAATGGTAGCCAGGCGGGTATTGGCAAAATGCCCTACCACCATGATCTATAGACTGCCACCGTAAGATAACAATCGGGTTCTACTATAACGTGCCCTCCGAAGCACGGAAACGCTCAGGGGTGCGTTCCGAGGCTCAGAGTGTAGTTGTTTGGTTGTTTAGTTGTTTTGCAACTTACCCTGAGGTATGGAACGACCGGTTGTTTTATAACCTCAAACAAATTGTGACATTGACAGACTTACATCATTATCGTAATAATAATTGCTATTTAACTCTATCACAAATTCGTTTTCCATTTTTATTTAAGTTTTATATTTTGAGAAATGATATTAGTATTTATATTTTTTGAGATTTATGGGTTAGCGCATCAGATAGAATACGATATAAACGTCAAAGTCATTTCATGTCACGCGTTTTATGGTTACAAAGTTGCAACCTTCAAAGGTTTGGAACGGTCCAGTTGTGACAACCGAACGCTCTACTCGAAGGTTGTGAACGACGTTAGAGTGAAAAGTTGCACTCCAAGTGCGCTCTAACCAAGGTTCGGAACGCACCCCAGTAGTACACTGTCACTGGTCAAGGTTCTATATTAGGTCCACTTCTGTTCTTGATTTATGTTAATGATCTGCCAAACTGCTTGCCAGATTGGGCATTCATTACACTGTTTGCGGATGATACGCATGTAGGAATCAAAGATAAAAATCTAGCAATTGTTGATAATAAAACTAATCTGATTGTACATAAATTAAAACAATGGTTTGAAACTAATGGCATAATTCTAAACGCAGATAAGAGTACTATTTTAAACTACACATGTAAAAGAAAGAATAAAAATGATATTATTAAGGAAGTAACTTTCTTAGGATGCACTCTAGATTCTAATTTAAATTTTAATATTCATATAGACAAAATTTGCAAAAGATTAGCCAGTGCCAATTATGCGTTATTTAAGTTGAAACCTATAGTTGATAAAGCAACACTTATATCTGTTTATTACGCATACTGTCACTCGATTTTAAGTTACGCCATAACAGTTTGGGGAAATGCTACTAATATCAAAAGGGTTCTTATTTGTCAAAAGAGATCAATTCGAATTATTCATGGATTACAACGATTAACGTCTGTCAGACCTTATTTTAAAAGATTAAAAATATTGACTGTAGTTTGCCTATACATATATAACTCTCTAATGGAAGTACATTCCAAAAAGCACGAATTGCCTATGAAAATGCACCTACATGATTATAATACCCGAAACAAAGAAAGATTACATGTACCAAGAACTACACTCGTTAAAACCTATAAACAAGGTCTCTGTCTTAAACTGGCTATGTATAATAAATTACCTTTGGAAATAACACGTCTCCCTCTAAATAAATTCAAAATTATACTCAAAAATTTCTTTGAAGGCCATCCATTTTACCATATCAACGAGTACATGAGTTGTTCATTTTCTGATTTGCATGCTTAGTTAGTTTTTGTTTTTATATATGAGGATGTAAAGAAGTTGCTTATTCGAACTTGATTGTGACATTGTGTTATATTTAAGACATGCTTTAAAGCTATGTATTTCTTCTGTACCGATTTGACTTACCAATGTTATGTAATGTAACGAAATGGTTAAATAAATAAATAAATAAACAAATAAACTAGTAGTGTCACCCATCCAAGTCCTAAACGCGGCGGACGTTGCTTAACTAAGATCGGTTAAGAACGGCTAAGCAAACTCCGCTTCTCATACATAATATATGTTTAAATATCACGAAATTGAAATTTGTGTTTTTTTTTATGTTATTGTGACGGAACAAGCTCGAGGCCCACCTACTGTTAAGCGGACTTACCTCTGTCTATAACAGATGCATTTAGTCAACGACGAAACGCACCCCGTCACCTTGAGACATAGTTAAGTCTCATGTGCCTGTAATTTCACTGGCCCTCAAGGACTGCTGCCGGAACACATCGTTAGGTGCTTGGCGACAGATTTTCTACTTGAGAGTGGTCGCTAGCCAGGCGGGCATTCGCAAAATGCCCTTTCACCATGCGGTAAAGCTCAAACCCGCGGCGGGATTCGAACCATGGACCTGCTGCGTGGCAGTCCATAGCCAAAACCACTGAGCCATCACTGCGCCAAAAAATTAATTTATTTCAACGTGGTAAATGTCATATCAATAACGACCCAGATTGTTTGAATTATGACATTTTTCCGGTGACAGCTATTTGATATTGCGTATGCTGATTTCATTTTATTTTGGTATGTACCTACCTACTAGGTCTAAAATCATCGAGTGACAGCATGTATTTATGGGATCCCATAAACTATTGATCCCAGAGAAATAGATTCTTTACAGAAGGGACAGCTCTTATTAAGATGAACTAGAGACCTTTTAAGTTTACAGGTGTTTCCCAAAATGCTGATTTTGATTGGGTCCCTCAGAAACAAGTACTGAGTCTGGAATAAAAAAAGGCGATAACGTGATATTAAGTGTCACTTTGACAGCTGTAATAACTTCAAAAGCTGGCATAACTAACATTGAAAATTTTCATAGTTCACTTTGACAGCTGTCATAACTACAGTTAAATAATTTCAGCCGCAGTCATGGGTTTAATGGGTGACCGCTAGGTTGTCCCAGGCTATAAGGGCAATTTTTTTTGCGAGTGGAGTTACTCATAGCCCTTATTTTTTTCCATTTGACCCTAATGACTTAAATAATAAAGATTATGGCGATCGGATAACGATAAACCGTGCCGACTTGATTGCAAACTTTAGAATTAAAAGTTAGTATGGTAATCTAAAATGTAACACCTCTCTATAGCAGAGAGGTGTTAGATTTTAATACGATTTCAGTAAATAAAACACTGTTTTACCACTATATAAAATGTATTAAGTATTTATCGTTAATAGAACATTATTTACAAAATTTTCTTTTTGAGGTTTGCTTGTGGTGTGCTTTGGTGATATACCTGTCTGTGTTCTTGTAGGCAACGTAATAAAAAATGCTTTTGTTCCTCTTCCCGCTCGACCCTTCCACCCACAGTAATTAAGCCATGCCATGGAAGTCTTGCATTAACTTAACCGCTCTTTCAGCCGTATCGTTAACTGCTCTCAGTGCCAGCACCATTTTCTTATCATGTTGAAACGAGGTATTATTCGACCATGAAGCAGGACATTTGTTGAGGACACTGTCATTAATTTTGAGTCGATTGCATACGGCCTTGCTTTTGATTGAAACTCTTGATGAGTTTCAATCAAAAGCAAGGCCGTATTCAATTTGTAAAGAATTTATTTCTATCTTTTTCAATATCAGAATATTGAAAAAGATAGAAATAAATTCTTTACATCATCTTAGCAAAGTGAGAAAAGAAAACAAATATTTTTATTTGTTTTATCATCACATATAGACAAGGTAAATACTTCATCTATTAAATACCATAAAAATGCTGGCAGAACTTCTGTAAAGCTGCTTTTGAGATGCATATGTCGATTCTTTCGTTCGCCTTCATGGTCTTCAAAAAGCATAAATCCTGGTATGGTGCCTGTACCGCTAAAGTGCATTGCAGCCAAAGTTTTACGTAGGATGTCACGTTGAACAGGCACACCTCTCGTTCTCCAATTTTGGCACAGCGATGAGTTGTTATTTATGATCGTACGAAATAACTAGCGGTAGACGTTCTTCTTTAGATTTTCGTGCATCTAATGCTGGTAAGAGTTAGATATCCCAGTGGACAGTTACAGTTTCCGGTACCTCGTTTTGAAAATCTAGTTTTATAGCTTCTGCGCGCTCTTTTCTGTACGAATTCTTTGAGTTGAGGACTTACTTATAGTATATATTCGTCAGTATTTTTTTTTCTCTGGCGGTATGCCTTTATTAAACAAATACTACAAACTATATACAACACTACAGCTACTACAGTAAAAGCATTTGGACTCATAGGGAGTCCAAATGCTCTAGCCCACTATCAGTTGGCAGCGTGCCCAGCATGCTGTCAGCATTGCCCCGTTGAATTGCAATGCTTATTCTTTGAGCCAAATAGGTGCCAGCATTTTGATCACGCGTCGCATCGACCAAGCGCTCTGATAAATTTTGGAAAATACGATGAGCTCCCGGTCCCCACGGACCCAACGTCTCTACACCAAACGGCTCAAATATGCAACCCATACCGAGGTTAGCATATTTGCGCCGCTTTCGTCAGTATTATTTCCAAACGCTTCAATAGTTGCTTCAATAATAAATATAGGATTTCGCATACTTAACTGACTCCAATCCAAAGCTGCCACTAATTTCGGAGTTATGAAATTTATCCTCATAGAAGGGTTTAGACTGTTAGCCCTCGTCAGAGGTGGGTTGAAAATCCATTATTTCAGATTCAAAATACGAATTTTCTTGTAGTGGTTCTTAAGGTGTTGAAGGAGTTAAGGATGATAGATATTTATCACGTCGCTTTTGTTCGTCAACATTTCTAACGTAGGCATTTTCCTCCATTTCGCCAGTTTTTTATCCACTCCAGGTAAGTGACCAGGCCGACCAGGCTCCCTCTGGCACTGCAGTAAGATCTTATCTTCTTTAATTTAAGCGCATCGGCATTTGCGAGATCAAACAAATCATTTAAGAATGAAATGAACTCTTGCCCACGCAGCTCAAACACGCTATGAGCTTTATTTGCAAATCGAGTAAGCCCGTCTAGACGAAGCCTCCGATGTACTTGTAGCTTTGTACCTAAAGTGCGGAGTGCGTCAGGCCCGCCGGCACGTGGGATAGAATATTTCTAAAAGAAAGCACAGAATAGCAAAGACATTCCAATAAATAAGCGACTCTAGTTACGAAGCAATAAAGTGCACTTCAGCCCGCAAAGCACTGAGTACATAATATATATATTCACATACATGGAGTCTCTCTTTCTATCGCATAGCTCTGATCTCTTCTGACGCGGCACGCACCGTAGAATAATCCCGTCCTGACGGATACGTCCATGTACCTAGCGCGGAGTGAGTCAGGCTTGAAGAAATTTTCTTAGAATGTGCGCTCGCTCTAAATAAAAGACTGAGCCCGTCTCGGGTGACAGAATAGTGTCTTGTTTTCTTTTATGCAACCCTAATTAAGTTAAGGACTACTGATACTACTCCGCAGCCATATAGTAAATTTTTTTTATTTTTTTTTTTATGCCTGATAGATTAGCCTTTGACCACTATCTCACCTGATGGTAAGTGATGATGTGGTCGATGTTGTTCAGGCTAACCTAGAAGTACTGGCTCTCAAGGACAGCTGCCGGAATACACCGTTAGGTGCTTGGCGACAGATTTTCTACTTGGGGTAGGCTTTCAACAGGCGGACATACGCAAAATGCCCTACCACCGTGCTATAACGACTGCCATCCTAAGACAACAACCGGGACCAACGGCTTAACATGCCCTCCGAAGCACGGAAACGCTCAGTAGTAATGTCACTAGCGGTCACCCATCCAACTCATGACCGCGGGCGACGTTGCTTAACTTTGCTCGGTTGAGAACAGCTAAGTAAACTTCGCTACAAGCCCTTCAAAAAATTTAATACAATTTAATAACACATTAAATAAATGTAACATTTTTATTTAGGACTAGATAATAAATAGACAATAAAATAAAACACTTCACGATTCACTATTCCCTTCATAATTGATTGTATACCACCTTATCATATCTATGTGCTTGTTGAGCTGCAGCGCAAACTCCTTCTTCATATGCAAGTATTCCCTGATAACCGTTAAGTCTAACATAACAAACGCTTGTCCGTCTATCTGCTCCTGCTTCATTCTGTCGGCTATAAGCTTGCAGTCTCTAGTGTTGCTCAGGTATGCGTACACATCGTCCACGGACCAATCGAGGGGGTTCTGCGACAGATTGAGCTTCCCGTTAGTCCAAGCGGCTGCCATGTCCTTCTCGAACAGCTCGTTGTCCGAAGGCTGAGGGTCGTAAGTGTTGAACTTGAGCTTCTTCAGCTCAGGCTCCTCCGTGTCGGAGACGTCAGAGATGTTCTTGTCCCTGGAGTTGGTGCTCTCGTTCTCGGTGTCGCTGCAATGCGAGCTGTGCTTCTTGGAGACACACGTGTTGCTGTAGATGGTCTCCACATCTTTCTTGTTCCAGTGGGCTTCCTTCATCTGGACGGCGAAGTTAGGGAGCTTAGCGCCGCGCGTCTTTACGTCCGTTTTGCGATAATTTGCGTGTTCCCGCAAGGGGCGGGACTCGTCGATGTCGGGGCCTCTGGAGCCGCCCTCGGAGCCAGCGCTCTGTTCGCGCTCGCTCTCAGCCCACTCGCCTTCTTTACTCTCCGCCAACAGGGAAGGCTCCCGTTCCTTCTCGCGTTTCTCTATAGCGCACTTCCGTCTCTTCCGTCTGCCGTTGACACTGCCTTTCGGTCGGCCCCTACGTTCCGTGCCGTTATCTGAAATTGAAACACATTTCTTAATATTCCACAATAATTAGTTTGATATAAATAGAATCAAAAAATCAGTTGTATTGCTATAACGAAGCATGTTTTCGACATACTAACACATATTCTTTGAAAGTTCAACCACCTATCAGTTTGAAATGCAAATAATAACAAAAAAATTTAATATTTTTTGGAAAACTAAATTAATATTTTAGCTAAATACTTAAAAATACAAAATAATAGCTAGTATTTAACAATTCCGCCTAATTTTCGGACGCTGGATCGTGCGCTCGGAGAGTCAAGAGCAAGACCTCTCGAGGAGGCTTCGGTTAGAAGAGAAACGCGTCGGAAATTCTTCCGGTTTGACTGCGTGGCGTTTGTGCCGGTACGTCGGCAAACTAAGAAAATAAGGCGGAATTGTCATTAGGATATATTTTTTTACTAACTATTTTTCGAAAATTTAATATTTTGAGTGTTTACTAAAAATAATTTTCATGGATTTGTTATCTAAACTAATATAATAAAGAGGAAAGATTTAATTGTTTGTTTGTTTGTTTGCATTGAATAGGCTCTGAAACTACTGGACCGATTAGGATGAAATTTGGTATGGAAATAGTTTGAGACACGGGGATGAACATAGGATAGTTTTTATCCAACTGCGCAAAAAAGAGGTTAATGGTTTTGCGTGATAACCGATCTACTGGACCGATTAGGATGAAATTTGGTATGAAAATAGTTTGAGACACGGGGATGAACATAGGATAGTTTTTATCCGACTGCGCAAAAAAGAGGTTAATGGTTTTGCGCGATAACCGATCTACTGTACCGATTAGGATGAAATTTGGTATGGAAATAGTTTGAGACACGGGGATGAACATAGAATAGTTTTTATCCAACTGAGCAAAAAAGAGGTTAATGGTTTTGCGCGATAACCGATCTACTGGACCGATTAGGATGAAATTTGGTGTGGAAATAGTTTGAGACACGGGGATGAACATAGGATAGTTTTTATCCAAATGAGCAAAAAAGAGGTTAATGGTTTTGCGCGATAACCGATCTACTGGACCGATTAGGATGAATTTGGTGTGGAAATAGTTTGAGACACGGGGATGGTCATAGGATAATTTTAATCAAACTGCTCAAAAAGAGGTTAATGATTTTGTGCGATAAAAAAACATTAGAACAGAAAACAAATTAAATAAAAGTTAAAAAAAAATATATAATAAACATTCCTTATTATTTTCTTTTCTTAGTAACCTGACTTAAATAGAAGGGTTTATGTGTTTGTGTAAAAATTATTATAATTATTTTTTTAATACCCGTGCGAAGCCGGGGCGGGCTGCTAGTTATTAAATATAGATTTTGGCTAAGTAACGGCTGAATCTATTCATTAAGTAACATGATGTAGGTAAGTAGGTGAGTAAGTAGGTAGTGTTGAATGCTTACGGAAGGTGGACTTGCCGACTTGCTGACAGTTGTTGGGGCAGGTCCCGGGGTACTCCTGCGGCCCGAAGAGCGCCGGGCAGGCCTGCAGCCGCGCGCACACGCTGCGGCAGAACTGCCTGACGCCCACCGCCTGCCGTACTATCGGCACGTACGCGTGGTATGTACTGCTCTTCAGTCTGACAATACACAAACACATATTATAAAAAACTTGTGTGGTTATTATACAGGTAACCCTGATAAAATGCTGACAACCTCTTTGGGTTGACTTCTGCTAGTTCTAACAAACATTTTGAGATGAAATTTGATAGAAAATAGGAATAGAAAAAAAAATAGCGCCCGCCGCGGCAACACTGATTGTGACATCCGAAGCATGTGCACGCACAGTAAGAATGCCACTAGCGCTCATCCATCCAAGACATGAGCGCGGCGAAGGTTGCTTAACCAAGCTGATCGGTTAAGTTCGGCTAAGCAAACTTCGCTACGAGCGCTTCAAACCCATTGGGTGAAACTGTGGTCAAAGGATAGACTATCAGCAGTTAAAAAAAGCAATAATTGAGAAGAACATGTGAGTTTTATAAAAGAACTTGAAACACTCACTTTGCCCGTAGCATTTCCAGCCTCATGCCTTCCTCTGGGGAACCCTCCATTTCCCAGTCCTTGAGCAGCTTGGCCGGCTTGTAGGAAGCCGATATTATCTTATTGAGCACCTCCTTCAGTACTAGAGTCAGCGGGCCCGGCCCGACATGCTTTGGCAACTGCGACAGCTTATTTCTGCTGATCGAGGGGCCCGCATAGCATTTGTAATTAAAGAATATCCTATCGCACCATTCTTCTTGAGATTTCATCTCTTGTTTCACCACTTTAGTCTCCTCTTTAGGTTTTTCTGGCTCTTTTTTAACTGTGAGATCCGGAATATGCAGAGCATAGTTGTTGGTGTCACACCATCCCGCAGGGAATAGCAGATCGCTGTCTTGTGCGAACCAGAACTTGTCTCCAATAGGCAGGAGTTCTATACAAAGCATGTGCTCCACGATGGCATTGATCGAGGCAACATGTATTTCCTCTTGGTTGTTTGGGTTCACTGCTTCAAGCTTCATGTTCACTTGGATCCCCTCGAGAGGTGGCTTGGGGGCAAAGCAGTATTTCGGAACGGGGACAGATGAATTGGTAGATAAGTATTCATCCCAATCGAACGGCCCCTCTGTCCAAGACTTGGGCGGCTTGAACGTGAAATTGTGGTCCTTCGCCCAGCCTATGGGGTATATGTAAGGGTGTGCGGAGTCACATAGCCAAGCCATCTTGGTTACTTCGTAATCTTCCAGATGGTCGTCTATGGTCACCAGGAAGTGGAAGTTGTTGAACACCTTGGAGACGGTTGCGGGCCGGATGCACTTCATGTCTTGAGGGCTGAGGGCTTCAAGCTTCATGCCCGGTAGAAAGTTGTGCGCTTCCATATTGTGGATGGGCTGTAAAATAGAACATATTTTCGAGATAAAATATTACCCAGAAAACCGGGCCCTATCTAATTTTATTATTGTATTATTAGTGGGGTGGACTATAGTTCATGGTAAGGATGCTACGGTAGTATTGTAGTCAAACTGAGAAATCAGGTTCAGTACCGAAGCAGGTGAACACTATCATTCTACTATGTAATCTATTACTATGTATACACTCAGATTTAGATTATCGTAAAATGCGACTAAGAAAAAACAATGCGCCTAATGATACTACTCACGTCGCGACGACACATTAGCAGGGCAACACATTAAGCGCAAATCCGTGTTCGTTATTGTGTGTATGGTTCTTCTGCACATCTGAATCCTTATTTGAGCCTAATGTGATGCATCGCCATACAAAAGTGTGCATTACCATTGTACGAGGTACATATAAAAGATGTTTTTTGCTTGATATGATACTTGTTTAATGCTTAGCGGACAGTGTCCATGCGCGAAATAACTATAATTACAAATCACGTAAACTACGATGACTTAAAATTGCTGACTTATAAAATTGTGCGGTGACTCGCATTTTCGCGTGTTAGTTTAGATCTTTTTGGGACTGTTTGGGAAAATATATTCTCATTATTCTCGGCAGTAAAACATCGCCTGAATATTACGGCGGATGATTCGCAGTCGTTAGTTTTCAACGTATACGAGTTGTTTAGCTACACTGCTACATTAGCTCACGCTTGTAAATTCGTTATGATAATGTTCGACATACTAACTTACGTACTTACCAGACGTATAGGAATAAAGATGACGCTTTACCTGAAACAGATCAGCCGGCGTCGGCTCACTGATAGATTCTTCATTGCTTTGGCGCAACTGAGTACTTAATTTATTCTTGCACGAGAATTTGTTTACTTTGCCTGGATATTTGAACTGCCACGGTGATCCCTGCAAACATAAATTCCTATAATATAATGATCATATTACACTATTTCTTATAGATGACAAGTAGAAAAGTTAAATTGAACATACTTTATTTGTGACGTATCCGAAGCTGCTCAGTCTAGGGTTAGAGAAGAATATCCAGAGCTGCTCCAAATCCTCGTCAGCGCCGTCATAGCGGAGCAACAGCCGACCACCCACGTTTTCGCACACCTTTGAATTCAATGATACTATGATCTCAAATATAAAAACACAATAAATTATATAGATATATTGCTAAAGGTTAACGGTACGAGGGGCGCAAGAAATCTCCCTGTCTCTCCCATGAGGTACCATACATTCAATACTTTTTGAAAGTCAGTCCAAGATGGGTGCCACGAATGCTCACTCACTTCAGAAACAAGCAAGAATTGAATGTTGTAAAGAGTTTCTGACAGATCGTACCAGTGTTTTCGATCACATTGTTACTGAAGACAAAACCTAGGCTACCTGGGTTCGTCACTTCGACCCTAAGAGCAAACACGAGTCAATGCAGTGGGTCAAAAAGGCATTTCCAAAGAAGTTCAAAGACACGCAATCGGTCGGAAAGCTGACGGCTACAGTATTCTGAGACTCGAAAGGAATTTTGCATATTAAATATAACAAAAAAGGCCAAAGTATAACCGCAGCAGGTTCCGCAACTACTACCATTTTTTTTTAATATTTTTGTTATTGTGACGGACAAGCACGAGTCCCACCTGATGTTAAGCGGTATCCTCTGCCTATAACAGATGCATTTCATCACAAGTGACGAACTGCACTGCGCCCATCACCTTGACACATACTTGTTAAGTCTCATTTTGCCTGTAATTTCACTGGCTCTCAAGGACTGCTGCCGGAACACACCGTTAGGTGCTTGGCGACAGATTTTCTACTTGAGGGTGGTCGCTAGCCAGGCGGGCATTCGCACAATGCCCTTCCACCATGCGGTGAAGCTCAAGCCCGCGACGGGATTCGAACCATGGACCTACTGCGCGGCAGTCCATATGCCACTGAGCCATCACTGCTTCAAATCGTACCAAATGTTTCGTAATTAGAAGTAAGCAATTAAAGGAAAAGACGCGGAAAACTGACCGCGGGTGTCTTACTCCTTCACAACAACTCACCAGTTCACTCGGCGGTAGTTGCCAAGGTTTGTATTCTAATTCTCTAGGAAGAATGTTTAATAATAACAAATATTTTTAAAATATTTTACGAAAACATCAAATAAAAAAAAAAAAAATTAAATATATCCATCAGAAGCATCCTCAGGAGGTCTTGACTCTACGAGCGCACGATCTTTCGTGTATTCATCGATCGTGCGCTCGTAGAGTCAAGACCTCCTGAGGGTGCTTCGTGTAGAAGTGAAACGCGTCGAAAATTCTTCCGGTTTGGCTGCGTGGCGTTTGTGACGTCACGTCGGCTTAATAGGAAAATTAGGCGGAATTGTCACTAGATATATTTTTGTATTTTTTAAGTGTTTTATTAAAATATGAATTTGATGTATTCATAAAATATTTGTTATTATTAAATATGGATTTCCGCAAAGTAACGCCTGAATCTATTTATTAGGAATAATGTTGTTATACCACAAATTAAAGAAAACAGGATTTTGCTGGAATAATGCTAGTTTGATTGTACCATCGTATATTATTCAAAGCAAGTCATCCTTCAAAGCAACAATATTACAGGCTGTTATTTTAGCAAAATAATAGCCTGTACTTCAAATCTACTTTTTACTTGCAGGCTTTACTTCAAATTTTTCAAAATAGTCTTAAATTGTCCGTTGACCATTATTCGCTAATTTCGAATTTAACTACAAAGGCATACTTGAAAACTTCGTCGTGTATAAGTGCATGGCCATGTTGACTTACCGTAGCAATCCAATATCTGTATGGATCAATGATATTCTGCACCTCCACCTTCATGCCTACTTTGATCCTATCTATCGGTGAAAGGCCCTTATTGTTTAGCGCTTCTATCGAGACTGACTGTCCATCACTCAACGCATTCTTCATGATTTCTATGATTGTATCTCCATATTTCAAGTTAATATCATCCGGTGGTTCTATGAGCTCGTCGTACTTGCCACACCACCCGAGCGGATGCACTTTGGTGGTGGATATGTCGCACCAGAAGTCGGTGTCTGCCCCGATGAACTTGACCCTGAGGAGGTGTCCGCACACCATTGTGATCTCAGCTATCCAGTACACGTCGGGGTTGCTCTTGTGGCACACTTCCAGGAGCATGCCCTGTTTGATGCCATTGTTGAGGCTTGTTTCAACCTGTGCCAAATGTATAATTCATTTAGATATCTATAATATAAAATATAGAAACCTTTTCCATCAATCACTGACAAAATACGAAATCTCGAAACTACTAAACCTATAAAGCTTTCATTTGCCAGGTAGTTTATAGGTAGGAGACATCGGCTAAGAACGGTTTTGAAACAGGGCTGAATTAAAGGGGTTAAATTGGGGCTCAAAATTTGTATGAAAGTCCAATGATTTGAAGTTAAGAGCCCGAAATTCAGAATTGAGTTTATTGACCTAAAATAAAAAAGTGCTTACTAAATATTTCACCAGAGGAACGAATTAAGGGACACATACAGGTGTACGCAACGGCTGCCGTAAACTGGAGGACTGGAGGAAAACCCGCTGAAGGTGTTTTTTATTACCTTTCGTTCCCCAAAATATAAGTAAATGTGATTTTTGCAATAATGTCTTTCTAACATACGATAGTCCTTGTATTGATTTTTAAAAATATTACATTAATATTTTTTAAAAACACGAAAAGAAAAATATATATCTCAACTGATAATTCTGCCTACTTTTCCTGATAAGCGGACGTCACATCTAAACACCACGTAGCCCAATCGGAATAACTTTCGACGCAGTTCTATTCTACGCAAAGAACCATCATAATAGCCTGACTCTTTAAGCACACAATTAAGAAATCAGAATTTTATATATTTTAAAATTTGCTTTATTAATTATGAATTATAAAGTCGAGAGTCGCAGTAGAGATACCATATAAGGCCACAATGTACTTTGAAATATTAATTGCAAATGTATGAGAATGTTTATATCAAATATAAAATAAAATATGATTAAAAGCACTATCGCGTCACATTTACAAATAAAATCAGGTGAGAAATTTTTAAAATTCTCTCCTGATTGAGGATTGAACTCGTCCCTCGATTTTACGCACCGGGTGCCATAACCACTGGGCTATCGAGGATCGCTCTGTTAAACGGGATCTGGTAAATAGCTTTTTTTTAAATAATCATATACTATAATATATAATAGAATAACTTTAATTAGAATTGGTATGAAATAGTAATCCCAATCCATGACCTCAAATGGGCAGAACATATAGGAACGATAGTCAAGAAGGCAAATTCCTTTATATATGTGATTCGCAAAGCTTTCCACGCTATGACAGTTGAAGTATTTCTCAAGATCTACAAGACATACATAAGACCATTGCTGGAGTATGGATTTCAAGTCTGGAGCCCGCACTTTCGAAAAGATATAGATCTGCTTGAAAGTGCGCAAAGGAAAGCCACAAAGATACCGCAAGCCTTACGCCGCAAATCTTACGAGCAGAGAATGGAAATCCTGCGTCTCACTACTCTTGAAGAAAGGAGGTTACGTGGGGACCTCATAGAAACTTTTAAAATCCTCAACGGATTATACAACCTCCCCGAAATACATAATCTGTTTGTGGAAGTCATCCGCGACAAAGAAGTCAGAGGGCATAACCAGCAAATTCAACGTGTACATGCTAACACAAACACAGCACACCATATTCTCAGCAACAGAGTTGTTCATAACTGGAACAGGTTGCCTGAGGAGGTTGTTTCTGCTACATCTGTAAATGCATTTAAAAACCAGCTGGATGGCTGGTTGCATAAAAGCAAAAAATCTCTTGCCCATTTGTAAACTGCTAAATAAAACAAAAAAATGTGTGGACACTACAAAAAATACATAATATATATTTCGACACAGAATGATATAGGCACATCAGCATTACGCTGCTCGCCTATAATCAAATAAATAAAAAAAATAATAATAAATGAAAATGACCGGAGCTAATGGAAGATCAGTTATGGGGATGTACCAAACAAAGCAACATCCATATAATCCAACGTTTACAAAATAAAGTACTCTCAGGTATAGTCAATGCACCAAGGTACATTAGAACTGTCAACCTCCATCGAGGCCTGAAAATGGATTTCGTTGTGGATATAATAAAAACATGCAGTTCATGAACATCACCACCAGGTGAATGTTCAGGCAATCCAGCTCCTTGACAACACAGACATAGTGTGAAGGCTAAAATGGACAAAACCTTTTGAGTTAGTATAGTTGAGTGACAGTGATAAGGAGTGAAGTGAGTGACAGTGATAAGGAGTAAGGAGTGAATACATATAAAGAACACATAGTGTCTTCCTCTTAATAGAGAAAACAAGATAGGTGTAAATGGACACATTCTTAAGTTTACTCTATTTAGCAGTTTAACTCAAACTAAAATTACTCATTAGTAATTTTGAGGTACACTAAGTATGTAATTACAGAAAAAAAACTGCATTACTAGGTTACACTATGTCGTCAATACCCTGCCGCTGAGAGTTTGCCAGTGCTACCTGAACAAAGCCGAAAGATACAAAAACTGTAACTCTTGTATATACTTATTATGTTTTTTTTTAAGGAGTAAACAAGTAACTCTACAAAAATATTTTGAGGTAAAACAATAAATTAAAGGTCAAAACCATAAGTAAAATGTCACCTACCCTTGATATTTTAGTTGGTGTATTCATAAAAAAAATGTATAATACATAACATATGCTATGTAAACTTCAATACTTGACCTTTTGAATAATCAAGAAATATTCTCATTTAATCATTCTTGATCATAGGCTTGAATCGTCAAGTCTGTCTGAAGATGCTTTGTATAAAATCAAATGCATTGAAATATATTCAAGCTATGCTACCTGGTGATTCTGACATATCAGCTTAGCAGAATATCTAGACATATATTTTTTGTATTTTTAAATAATTTTCTATTTATTTCCAAATTTGTTTTAGATTATTTTTGTATTAATGTTTATTAAGTACAAATTATCAAAAATATAACATAACTTTTTCTGTATATAAAAAGAAAAGCAAAACTAAAATAATTAAATAATGTAACTAAAATTGTATAGATAAAAATTGTGAGTTCCATTTCCTACCAGGAGGCAACCTTATGTAGAAAACAGAGCTCAGGTAGCCAGCTTTCTGCTGAGTTCCCTACCCATGGGGGTAGGGTACTCAGAAGGCTGGCAGCATTACCCTGTTGAATACTACTAGTACTAATTCTCTAGCCGAGGTAAGCATCAGCCATTTGGTCTATTGATATGATATTTACTTGATATTTTGCAAATAATTAACTTCTTCAATCTAGTAAAATAAATTATCTTGCTATCAATAACTATAACTTATTTTCATAATGAATCACCAATCAATAGTTTGTCAACACTAAAATCATAGTATTGTTTAGTAGGTAACATATAGTCCAAAATTGTTGCTTGGTTTAGAATTTTAAATAAATTGTAATTGCAATACATTTAGATTTGAGATCATAATATATTATTATTATATCCCAATAATATATAAATGAGTCACATGAAATTCGTAAATCTTGAAAAGCAGTGAGTTCTATCTGGATTATTTTTTTGTAAAAATAAGCCTTAAAATTCTTCTTAAATTCATTTATAGCTAATAAATTGTTGATGGTAAGGAAAATTAGTTAAATCATATTAAGGGAAAGGATTACGTCTATGTGACAGATATATTCTATTTTGGATGCAATATTATTATTTATTTTACTTCTTTGACGACACGAGCTTTTTTTTTCGGGCCAATGAATATGGTGTTTACCTTTTAATTTAGACACAAACTTACATTTAGCCAATTTGCGAAACACTTCTGATAATAGAAAATATGTTTGTTGTATAATGGAGTAATGGTAAATTTGTGGGAATTAGCTACAATAGAAATTGTTATTTATTACATGCTGAAGTTTTCATGTCTATTTTCCTGCTATGAAATAGTTTTATAAATATGTTTTAATTATAGTTAGGTATATACCTACTATTTGGTCATAAAATAAAAATATTTAGATGTTTTAGTCGAACTTACGTGCAAAAATAATTCTTCAGGAACTGCGATATCCTTGATTGTAGCCAAATAGTTGTTCCAATCGAAATCAGCCATTATTAAATGATATTAACTAAAGTAAAAGTAGTTACTTTAATCTAAGAATGTTAAAAATAATTCAAATGAAAATTTATGTAAACTTTCCTCCGTTTCACAAAATATGCTAGCTAAGTTTTTCAATTCTATTTTGATATCCTGTAAGTATTTATTTTGTATTGGCAATACCGTATTCGTAAGGCAGCTCACACTCAATCTCGATTGCAATCACACTGTTCAGATTGCGATCACGGACGGATCACAGGATCGCGCAACAACATTTCACCTGATTTCTTCAGTCTGTGTTTTTTTTTTTTTTTTTTTTTTAGGGAGGACATAGATGCTGACTACCGCTAAGCGGACGTACAGGTCCACCGGGTTTTGGGCGAGGGGAGGCCCTCTTATAGCCCGGGAGGGAGAAGTGCCGAAGGCACTTCTCCTGAGACGGGCGTATAAGGCGAAAAGCGCCTTATACCTCCGACTCCTGCGGGCGCCGAAAACGCCACGCTACTATCGGGAGGGGTGACAGCGAGCTCAAGGGCACCACTGTGGTTTGGACCTCGGCTTGTCTCGCTGCCGAGAGACAAAGGGGGTATCGGAACTAAATGCCCCGGTACAACTGCAGTGTTGTACCGTTGAGAATGGGCCCTATTGAATATTACTCTGTGACTATTTGGAGAGACACTAATCGGGATTTTATTTTTGCCTAGAGCTCGCCGGCGAGCTCGGTGTTTGATTGTGTGACCTCTGATTACCGCACACCTGGGGATGTTACCAGGACGACTTGCGGACAACGCTAAAGCTGCCAACGTAATGGCTGCGATGGGGTCATCCGGGTCGTCCAATACCTGCCGTGGTCGGCGACGGGGGGGTTTAAACCATGGGTCGGATGAGAAGTCTGTGTATCGTAACCACCGCGTTATAAAAATTATTACAACACCCGATATAAAAAGTACTATGTGGTCGTGGATTTACGTGAGGTTCAAGCATGGAAGTAATAAGTAGTTGTACGTAGTACTTATTACTTCCATGGGTTCAAGTTGTAGTATCTCTTGCTTTGGCCCTTACTTCGAAGATAAAAGGATTCAAAAAAGGCAGTGGGTTAAACAGTGGTTACATAAGAGAGAAATACACACACTTAAATCTATCAAAAGAAATTCAAGTAACTGCTGAAACTAAGGATTATAAACTACTTCAGGATGGGGAAAAAATGTTTCGATTAGTTACTACAAATGATAACTCAATATATATAACCAAACAAGAAACTTTTATGAGAAAATGTATAACACATGTTGAAAAACTTGTAGTAACATTACGTTATCTTGCTACTGGCAGAAATATTGAAGATATAAAAATGCTCGCAATTCTGTTGGCAAAAATCTAACTAAAATTTAGTAAAATTAGATTTAGAAATGTCAAATGAACATTCCTTATTCTGTTGGTGCCATTGTTCAGTTAATTCGCTCTAATATTATTAAAGTTAGTAAACTTAGTAAAAATTGCATATTTGCTATTCTGTTGTACCATAATTTAGTCAGAATTAGGTGGAATCATAGATAATTTAACCTAAAATTAATCTACATGTAAATTTGTGTCGACTAAAACTGTCATGTTCTCCAATTAATTTATTTTGGCGGATTTTCTCATAATCACGGATTTCTTAGTCTAATAAACAATGGAGCATGAAGCTATATGGTTACTATACTTGTGGGTTCTCTGGAAAGTACTTATTGAATTTTCTGTAATTCTAAAGCATAACTAGAGAAAAAAGCTTGTAGGCAAACTTGGATTTATAAAATCTTTGCACAACTATAATACACAGAGGGATGGCATATGTGTTTAAATACCCACTTTTCATCGGATATATTTTAGCAGGTTGAGTAATATTCTATCGAAGATTACTTACTACTGAAACTAAGCTTTCGCGATTGCGGAGTGACCTGTTGAACCTGCTCTGCCCAGCAACGTGGCAAAATCATTTATTTTTGGGTTATTTTATAATAGAATTCCAATGTAAACAAAGTTCCATAAGTAAAAAACAAGTATCAACGACTGAAAATTTTTACGCGTCAACTAGCGTAGAGTAGTGGCAAAGCGAATTATATTTATTATGTTTTAAATTTAGTTCGAAATAACAGCAGAATAACTTTTAGAAAACGTAAAACTAAAATTAGATTTTTTTAATTAGTTGGTATAGTTAGTAAGCGTGCAACAGAATTGCTGCCAATACTTCCTGCTTCTATAAGTGAAGCAATCTATTTTACAATATGTAGCAATTATTAATTTATCATTCGGCTTATATCTTGCAAACAGTGAGCCCGATAATGTCTGATCTTTAGTATCTGATTGGGTATACGGAATATGTAAAGTTGTTATGTGCATTTCCCTATTCAGATGCACTGACTCAAAGCCAGAATGAGCATATTCACTCATTAAATACAATTTTATATAATATGACATGTCGTCATGGAGACAAACTTTTATTTTTTGACTGTAATAAATTTATTACTCACTTTATGTTGACTCAGGATAGGATGTACCTACCTAAGAAATATAAAAATTTAATTGCTACTTTGGTAGCTTATAATATTGAGTCGGTTATAGGAAATATAACTAAGTCTATTTTTGACGCTACAGATTTTAGTACATGTACTAATGTTCAGTCAAACAGTTTAAACTTTTAAGAGAGACAACAGGGAAGTGTTCTGACATAGCACTATACTACCAAAATATAAATCGCTTCCCTGGCAAAATACTTGAAATTGAAATATTCTTAGATAAATATCCATTTGACATATTATGTTTCACTGAAACTTGGCTTAGAGCAGATAAAATGTTATTTAATGTTAAGAATTTTAGTGTGGGTAGTGCGTTTAACAGATCATCTGCAGAAGGAGGAGGGTGTATTATACTTGTAAAAAATAATTTAAAATTTAAAGAACGCCGTGACCTGGTCAGATATTCTGTCGAACGTGTCTGTGAGGTTGCTTGTGTGGAGGTGGATAGGCATCTCGTGTTGTGCGTATATCGACCACCAACAGATGAAGGTCGTGCTCAAAATTTTACAGAATTTTTATCCACTTTGGAAAATATACTACAGAAAATTTCAAAATGCAAAAAACCCATATTTGTATGTGGTGATTTTAATATAGATATTTTATTGAATACTAAAAATAAGACTGATCTTATTTCATTGTTTAAGTCATTTAATTTGAAATTTCTATTCTGTGAGCCCACTAGGATATCAGACACTTCAGCTACCTGTATAGACAATATATACTCAAACTGTAAGACTAAAGAAAAGTCAATAATGAAGGGTGTTAGATCTGATCATGAGGGCCTAGCGATAAAATTTGATGGAGTCAGAAAAACAGAGAGGTATGAAATTGAACATAGACCATTAACAACTAGTAGGCTGGAAATACTCAGTACCAACATAGAAGCTAAGCTTGGCATTACAAGTTTTTCTCATAGTGACCCGAATGACATTTATAATAGCTTATTTTCTTTAGTAAACACTGAGTTTCAAAACGTATGTCCAAAAATAAAAAAACAAATAGATGGAAAGTTGAAGTTCAGTGATTGGGCCACAACAGGTATTCGAAAAAGTAGAGATTATTTGTTTGATCTGTATCGCAGGAAAAATTTAACATCTTGCAAACAGTTTCATGATTATGTTAGGAAGTATTCAAAAATGTTCAAGTCTGTTTGCTTGTGTGCTAAATCTCTTTTTATTAGAAACAAAATTGGCAAGTCTAAAAATAAAATAAAAACCATTTGGAAGACTATAAATAGTGAAACTGGTAAAAATAAACCTAGAGATTCAACATATGTCTTAACTATTGATAATAATCAAATCTCTGATTCAATACAGGTGGCGAATATATTTGAAAATTTTTTCTCTATCTTGCCCCTAGAAGCCACTAAGTCATTGGATTCTTGTCCCAATGTAGCAGAAACTCTGTTAAAACATAATTTTCCAAGCAAATCACCGGACTTTTCTTTCAGACACACCACAAGATTTGAAATTATAAAAACATTTCAAAGTTTAAACATAAAGAGTACTGAAGACTTGTGGGGTATGTCAGTAAAAATGGTAGAGTCTATAATTTACATTATTGCACCATATTTAGAAACAATATTTAATCTGTGTGTCGATAGTGGAAACTTCCCCGATTTAATGAAACAAAGTAAAATCACTCCAATTTTAAAGTCGGGCTCTACATCTGACCCTTGCAATTATAGACCTATTTCCATCTTACCTGTTCTGAGTAAAGTATTCGAAAAAAATTATGCTCAAACAACTACTATCCCATTTTAACAAGCATAATTTATTAAATGAGAATCAGTTTGGTTTCACCAAGAGCAAATCCACAACAGATGCAGGTGTTCAATTGATGTCGCAAATACTGGAAGCCTGGGAGAGTTCACATGATGCTATTGGCGTATTTTGTGATCTTTCCAAGGCATTCGACTGTGTAGAGCACTGCACTCTGATTCGTAAACTTTACCACTATGGTATTCGTGGAAAAGCTCTGAATCTTATAGAGTCATATCTGTCAGACAGGCTACAGAGGGTTGGAATAAGTGGCAATACTTCTTCCGGGTCATTGGTAAAAATGGGAGTACCACAGGGATCAATTTTGGGACCTTTTCTGTTTCTTACATATATTAATGATCTGCCTTGCATGGTCAAAGATTTCTGCGATATTGTTTTATTCGCAGATGATACCTCTCTGATTTTTAAAGTAGATAGGAAAGACAGTGAACTGACGCATGTAAATAATGTATTATCTAAGATTTGTAAATGGTTCGCCGCTAATAATCTTCTCCTAAATTCAAAAAAGACGAAATGTTTAAAGTTTTCTTTACCAAATGTTCCTTATGTTGAACCAAACATTAAGCTTGGACCAGATAAACTCCCTATTGACAAAGCGACAGTCTTCCTGGGAATCAAAATGGATTCCACTTTACAATGGGATCCACATATACATGATCTCTCCGGAAGACTTAGTTCTGCTGCATATGCAGTTCTTAGGATAAGACAGTTAACAGAAGTAGCTACTGCTCGCCTAGTTTATTTCGCGTACTTCCACAATATTATGTCGTATGGCGTATTGCTGTGGGGAACTGCTGCTGAGATAGAGACAATCTTTATCATACAAAAGCGTGCAATTCGAGCCATATATAAAATGGGTCCTAGGGAATCTGTGAGGGATCTTTTTAAAGAAATTGATATTTTAACTTTACCAAGTCTGTATATATTTGAAAATATTATGTATGTTCGTAAAAATTTGAGTAAATTTAAATTAAACAGTGACAATCACGATTACAATACTAGGAATAAAGATAAAATAGCGGTGCCAGGTTTTAGATTAGCAAAGACAAATAAAAGGTCCTTCTTAGGTAATTGTGTGCGGTTTTATAATAAAGTTCCTAAACATATTACAACGCTCACAGAAGGGAAATTCAAGTTGCATGTGAAAAACATATTGATTAAAAAATCCTACTACACAGTTTCTGATTACATAAACGACAAAAATGCCTGGACAATTCCGCCTCCGTCAAGCTATTGCCTGTCACCTACACAATTTAAACAAATATTGTAATAACTCTATTATATAGTATGTATGTAACACATTGTTAAAAGATGTTTAAAAGAATGGCCCCGAGTTTCTTGCCCGTTCTTCTCGCAGTGGCTCTATACACTTTATTTGCTGAACGTGGCAGTACAATGTAGAATATTTCAATACTAAAATTTGTAATTGACCTTCATAAGAGCGTCATAGACGCCTAAATTGAATAAATGATTTTGACTTTGACTTTGACTTTGACTTTGACTTTGAGGGACATTAGTATTTTGGTGTTTTTTTTTTTTATGTTATTGTGACGGAACAAGCTCGAGGCCGGATGATAAGCGGACTAACCTCTGCATATAACAGATAAATAACTTGGCCATCACTCATTGGTTATCATTACCATCACCAACCTCCACCTTGGTTAAACTGTAATATTCTCGGACTCCCTAAGTGCTCTTCAAGCTTTAGCTAAGTTTCCATTTAAACCTTAATCACACATTCCTATAATAATTGAAGCCAGATCAAAATTATATCAGTGTATTCTAATTTTAATATTGTTAGGTTTGCAATAACCCCTGCTATGCGGATTACATTACAAAATCTCAAATATATGATAGGAAAAATTTAAGTCATGACTTGGGTTCGAAGCCAGCAGGCGTTATTGCAAACCTAACAATATTAAAATTATATCAGTGTACTCTCTTAGGTTATATAGTTTTATTTATTTGGATCCCAAGTCATTGCGGCATAAGAGGTAATGAAAATGCTGATCGCATTGCAAATAATGCTGTCACATCTGGAGAGATTTTTCCATTTGTAAACTATTTCCATGATTTAACATTTTTACCAAAAGTTTTTCTCAAGGAATCCTGGAACAGAAATTGGGCCAGCAGTGCTCAATGTAAGGGAAAGCACTATTATCAAATACAACCAAATATAATGACTAAACCATGGTTCACATGTTTGAAGTTACGCAAGAAAGTGATCTCAATAATAATAAGAATGCGTCTGGGCCATGTTTGCAGTCCAGCTCATCTTGTAAAGCTTCATTTTGTTGATTCTCCTACATGTGCATGCGGGGAGGATGTGGGGGATTTGAATCACATTATGCTCTCTTGTCCTCAACATGACCAAACTGCAATGTTTGAAGCTTTGGCTATTCTTAAAATTCCGTTTCCAACCAGTATTGTTTGTTTTTTTCAATGTTCTGACCCATATGTATATAAGGAAAATTCTAAATACAGATGAGACGAATTTACTTAGCATTCCATGCATTCACCGTGCGGGTGCCGGGTCCATAGCGTTGCAGAGGAAGAGGCCCAAGTCAAGGTGCCTGGGACTTGCAACCCAGTGAGTAAGGTTAAGGGGCCTCTTTATGATGCATCAATGCTCCCTTTCACCGCTCGAGCCTCCTCCCCTACCCAACCAAATTTGGTAAGATCCTACTAATGCCGCCTTGGGTACACGTTCTAGGGTGGAAGTTACGGTTGTTCTTGATAGGCCAAGGTCTTTTAGTAGGTTATATAGGGATTTTGCTGGTATACCCCTTGCTCCGACTTCTACAGCTCTACAGCATATAAATTAACCACATAACCGTTTTTGGTTAATTAATTTGTTAAGTCATAATATTTGTTAGTTTTTATTGTGTGGTCTTTAGGTATGTTTGTTTCCCACGGCACAGTAAGTTCTATAAGTACTATGCTTGTTAGATTTTTTGAGTATAGAAATATATCTGGTCTGGATGACGAAACACCAACATCCTCAGGAACTTTATAATGTTCTTCATACGTGTCCATCAAAACAGTCCAATCGGGAGCTGCGCCTAAGGTGGAGTAAGGCTTTGATTTTGATTTTGTAGATGACCCTTCTTTCACAAAAGCAACCTGTCGTTTGTTCGTGATCAACCCTTTTTTTGCTCTAGCTACCGAGATACTCACTGCTTCGCGTATGATTACGAGGACTCTATCATGACAGCGTGAATAATGACCTCTATCAAGGAACACCTTGCATCCTACCAATAGGTGCCTTGCTGTACCTATGGCCTCCCGACAAATATAGCAAGACTTTTCGGTGGCTTTCCCCCATCTTACTAAATTACTTTGGTCTGGCGGGGTCATCTGAAAGGCGTTAAGATAGAATTTCAATAAGGCGTGAACAATCGCATATCAAGGTGCGCCACCTTAACGCCAGAGGGATACAAAATTTACCTATGGTAAGACATTCGCTTTGCATTTCCAAGCTCATTGCATGCACTTTATAGCTATCATTTTCGTCTTGTTGTAGAAAAGATTTTACGACGTCTTTATCCTCAATTTTCTTTCTCGAACCGATACCGGCTTTGTTAGACTGTGCACCTATCATAAATTGTTTATGGAATTGAAGCCTCAAATCAAGATCAGGGGCACTTTTGTCTTTTGAGATAGATAACACTATATCGTCTTGAGATTGTAGTAAGGCGTGTGTTTTGGTAACTCTGAGGTGTTTATAGAGCTCCGATGGTTTCTTTAATTTCATCCCAAAATTATTTTGATCCCTAAATAAAGTAGATGGGTCTGCCGAAAGTGCGAGCCCCAACCATGACTTCAATGTCCTAATGACGTTTACATCCAGCTTTGTTAAAAGGGATTTAGAAATGTCGTATACTATAAAAGGTACAAGTCAGACGTGATGTTAAGTAGTTGTTGTATATCCAAGTTTTTTTAACGTCGTTTATTGGTTGTTGGCCTACACTACTAAGATCTTTTAGAAAGCTATCAACAACTGCGTCTAGAGATGGTGTTCGTACTTTGTAATCTATCTTCCTACCAAGAAATTTAAATGGCACAGATTCAGCAATTGTGGAAACACATTCTCCTCCTATCATGAGTCCCGTATCGTAAGAGGTAAATTTGGTATTTCATCTACCCAGACACAGACAGTGGCATTTACTTGGTTTTGTTCTCAATCCTTTAGCCCATTCACAGAACTCATCCACTTCTTGTAAAAGTTCCTGACATTGTTTTGGATTACGTGTCAGTATTGCAAGGTCGTCAGCCAAGGCTAAGATGGACTCTGTGTATCTGTTATTGATTTTAAACCGATAGCCCCACTTTTTTTCATGACTAATTAGCTTGTCAATTAAAATATTAAGTACTATATTAAATGCTATTGGTGACAAGCAGCAACCTTGGAACAAACCAACATTGTATTGCAATGGCGTATGCTATTGACGTATTTTGTGATATTTCCAAGGCATTCGACTGTGTAGAGCGCTGCACTTTGATTCGTATACTTCACACTATGGTATTCGTGGAAAAGCTCTGAATCTTATAGAGGCATATCTGTCAGACAGGCTACAGAAGGTTGGAGTAAATGGCAATACTTCTTCCGGGTCATTGGTAAAAATGGGAGTACCACAAGGATCAATTTTGGGACCTTTTCTGTTTCTAACTTATATTAATGATCTGCCTTGCATGGTCAAAGATTTCTGCAATATTGTTTCATTCGCAGATGATACCTCTCTGATTTTACTACTCCGGAAGACTTCGTTCTGCTGCATATGCAGTTTTTAAGATAAGACAGTTAATCGACGTAGCTACTGCTCGCCTAGTTTATATCGCGTATTTCCACAGTATTATGTCGTATAGTGTATTGCTTTCGGGAACTGGTGCTGAGATAGAGACAATCTGTATCCTTCAAAAACGTGCAATTCGAGCCATATATAAAATGGATCCTAGGGAATCTCTGAGGGATCTTTTCAATGAAATTGATATTTTAACTTTACCAAGTCTGTATATATTTGAAAATATTATGTATGTTTTTAAAAATTTGAGTAAATTTAAATTAAACAGTAACAATGCGGTGCCAGGTTTTAGATTAGCAAAGACAAATAAAAGGTCCTTCTTAGGTAATTGTGTGCGGTTTTATAATAAAGTTCCCAAACATATTACAACGCTCACAGAAGGGAAATTCAAGTTGCACGTAAAAAACATATTGTATAAAAAAACCTATTACACAGTTTCTGATTACTTAAACGACAAAAATGCCTGGATAATTCCGCCTTTGCCAAACTATTGCCTGTCACCTACATAATTTAAACAAATATTGTAATTACTTTATTATAATATAGTACGAGTAAGTATGTAACACATTGTTAAAAGATGTTTAAAAGAATGGCCCCGAGTTTCTTGCCCGTACTTCTCGCAGTGGCTCGAAACAATTTATTTGCTGAACGTGGCAGTACAATGTAGAATATTGCAATACAAAACTTGTAATTGACCTTCATAAGAGCGTCGTAGACGCCTAAATTGAATAAATGATTTTGACTTTGACTTGACTTTGACTTTGCAATGTGTTAGTATGTCCCTGTTTGGATGATAGAACAAATTTTAATTGCGAGTAATATGATGCGTTGATATCGCTAACAACAGGAGGAAAGTTATATCATTTCATTGCGAACAACAGCAGTTCGTGCTGCACAGAACCAAACGCGTTCTCTAAGTCTATCCAGCACACTGTTAATTGCCTTTGAAATATTCTTGCGTCCTTTAAACTTTCCGCTAGTAGAGTATTGTGTTCCAGGCATCCAGAAATTCCAGGCAAAAACCCTTTCGGGTGATTGGGCCTGAAATACCTATTGTTGATCATAAATTGTGTCATTCTAGTTTGTAACAATGAGAAAAGTTTTGGTTTTAACTGGTTGTTTGGTTTTTTCATTACTAATAATATTAAACTGTAAATATGTAAATATAAATTGTATTTAAATATGTATCACTTACCTTTTTACGTATTATGATAAAATTTAAAATGATAGATAGTTTTATTTTATGATACATAAAGCGGTATTTATTCCTTTCTCTATTCTCCTCTTCTATTCCTTTTCCATGTTATACTTTCGTGATACTTTCCTGATCCGAGTACCTATTCCAAATTTCCCGTGATCCGTCTTTTCTCCTCCCATGTATAGATTTCATAGGGTATCCCTGTTTATATATCTCATCGAGCTATGCTCGAAGTAACACCCATAAAGTAATTTTGTATATACACCTCGACAAAACCAATGTCATCTTTAAGAAACACTAACGAGAATAATAACATGATACTGGAAAATGCACAATACGTGCGAGACCATATCCCGAAATAGGGAGCAAATAAAAAAACACTGGGGGCCGTTCAGAACCTTGGTTAGAGCGCACTTTGGGTAAGTACCATTTGGAGTTCAATTCGTCAAAAACGATAAAAACGATCACACTCCCAAAAAGTTGTTCCACTTGGGTCTTGGCATTATTTTCACCATAAACGCTATGAAGCTACTGGAACAGTTTGAATTACCTACATCTAATGTCAAAAGTGACAAAAGTGGCAAATTTGAGTGGCATTCTTAGCATTCTTATCCTAAATGGAACAGGGGAGAACAGTTACAAACGATCACAGTGATCACAACCATAGCAGAATGTGATCAAAATTATTGAAAATAACGAAATTAGCGTCAAATGGAATATGCCCTTGGAGACAACGTCGTTCACAACCTTCGAGTGGAGCGCAACTTTTAAACTAAAATCGGTCGTTAAAAGGTTGCATCTTCATTGACTTGACATGACCTTGACATTTCTTGATGAGAGAATTACAGGCACAGTTTTGTATTTTGCAAGCGACGCGACGGTAGTTTTTGCTTTTCAAACATCATAAAACGTCTACATATTTTTCTTGTTCTCCGCCAAAAATCGATATTTGAGGTTATAAAACAACCGAGTCGTTCCGAACCTTGGAGTAAGTTAAAACAACGAAACAACTACACTCTGAGGCTTGGAACAGACCTCTGTGTAGTGTAACTTTACAATACTACAGAGGAATTTGCTTCTGTATCTTTGTCAGGGACGTACGTAACGTCAATAAATAAAGTTATCATCATCACGTTATCTGAAAATAACAATAGATATGCCAGATGGTATCGAATTTTCGTATCACCAGTGTACACTAATAAGTTATTCGTAAAGTGGTCCTTTGTGCTTTTTGTGACAATCCCATTATGTGCATACTTTCTCTTTTATCGCCCGAATGACCGTGTTGTTGCGACATCAAAAATGGATCGAAATACATTTCAATCTATCTCGTTAGCAGCGTACAACTCTAATGGAACGGACGACGAGGGCTGTATGCTGGTGAACCCCTCGCAGAACGTGATCATAACTGGCGCATACAATGGCATTCCGCAGACGTTGATTCTTAATTTAATATCATGGACATGTCTTATTCTATTGTTCTCTGTGTTGCGACGGACTGCGTGGAATTATGGACGCATGGCGCTCGTTCAACGTTCCAAGAGTCGATGGACGAACCTCTTCTACCGAGGCAGTGACGGCGAAGGCCTTGTACAGAGACAACGAAGTAACGATGAGTCACTTAATATAGACGAAGGATTCTTTACGTGGCTGCCGGCCGTTTTCCGCGTCACTCGAGAACAAGTGCTAGCTAAATGTGGCCCTGATGCCGTTCACTATCTGTCTTTCCAGAGACATGCCATTACTCTGATGTTCATTGTGACACTTGTCTCCATTGGAATCATATTACCTATTAACTTCCAAGGAACAAATCTGAATGTGGACGCTAGCACTTTCAGTAGAACTACATTACCTAACCTTACCGGTACCTCATTGTGGCTGTGGGTACATACATTGATCAGTATTTCATTCTTGCCTATATCAATCATGATAATGAGAAGATGTACAGGTCGAAAGCCAGTCCCTAAATCCATGACGGGCACTATTATGATAACCAACATATCCAAAGCTGACAGAAATGAATCGACAATAAGAGCATATTTTGCGCATAACTTTCCAAATATCCAGATTGTGGATCTCAGGCTTGCCTACAACATTAACAAGTTGAATGAAGTACAGGAAAAAAGAGAAATGGTGTCTGAGGCCGTTATTTATTCTGACAGCTACTTTAGAAAAACAGGCAAACGCATCACTGTGAAGCCTAATTGGTGTGGACCTGAACTAGATGCACTAGACTTCTACACAGCAGAAGAAAAGAGACTTAAGGATGAAGCCAAAAGGTGTAGAGCTATTGTACTCAATGATCCCCTCGGTATTGCATTTTTAACACTGCCTTCATACCAATTAGCTGAGCATGTTATTAACCACTTCAACTTGCACAGAGGTTGGGTTCTGTCACATGCTACCAACCCTTCCGACATAATATGGGAAAACTTAAGCATTCAGCCTGGTGTTTGGTATATAAAGGCTACTATTGTCAATTGCTGTCTGTTCATTGTACTATTTTTTCTGACAACTCCTGCAATTATTGTCAATCTATTTAATACCATAGTTGTTAAACCTGATAGTTTGGATAAAGTAACTGCAGTTATATTTGAATTCCTTCCCACACTATTGCTGTGGACAATGGCGGCTGTGATGCCAGCAATTGTTTCATTTTCTGACAAGTTTCTCTCCCACTGGACTAAGTCCCAACAGAATTTTTCGATAATGGCTAAAACAGTCTCATTTCTCCTCGTCATGACCCTAATATTGCCATCGCTGGGTCTTTTCAGTGCTGAGGCTTTCATAAGATGGACTTTTCACCATGAGAACGATACCATGCGCTGGGATTGTGTTTTCCTGCCTGATAAAGGTGCTTTTTTTGTCAATTACGTTATTACTTCTGGGTTTATTGGTACCGCTCTTGAGCTAATCCGGTTTCCTGAATTGTTCCTATATGTTTGGTATTTGCTGCAGTCCAAATCTAAAGCGGAAAAGAGTTACATGAAAAAGGCCATCCTTTACGAGTTTCCATTTGGTGTACATTATGCGTGGAGTATCGCTATATTCTCAATAACCATGGTGTACAGTCTAGCGTGCCCTTTGATTGCGCCATTCGGCTTGATCTACATGATGCTTAAGCATGTGGGGGACAAGCACAACCTTTACTTTGCATATGGCCCGTCTGACATGAGTGGATTTGATGGTGGGCGTATTCACTCCACTGCTGTGCGGCTAGTGCGCATATCTGTCCTCCTACTGCTCGTCAACATGGCAGCGTGGGCTGGCTTGCGGGCCGGTTTTGAGGCCCGCACCATCATTTTGATAATGGCATCTATAGTAGCCTTCGGAACCTTCCTACTCCTAAGTCCATTTCCGTCCTGCACCCCGCCCGCGCCCCTGCAGGAAGAGTCTAGCGTGCGCTTCATTGAATATGTGGCCCCCGTGCTCCTTCGCCCCCTCGAGTCGCCTGCCAGCTCACCGACCACGCCCGACTATGGGGCATCCTCCCCCACAACCAACCATTCTTACAATTACAGTCCAGAACCCATTAACATATAATTTCATTTATTAATCCAATTTCTAATCTAAAAAGCCATTAAATGTATGTATGATAGTACCACCTGATAAACAAAAATTGTCAGATAACAAGTTATGTTGGTTGATATGCATGAGGATTAAGAATTTTTACAATGAGTAAAATAAAGATGTAATATTTTTATATTAAACCGTTAGTACCTAATATATCTTTTATTTTGGGGCAAATTGACTTAAGCCTTATTCAGAGCTTATGCTATTTTTTGCTCTTCTAATTACTACTCTCTTGCTGGAGCAATTATGTTGGTGCTTTGATATCTCTTTGCCAGTTGTATTATATATTAATTTGGAGTCTAGACTATTGCCTTTTAATATTCACCAACTTATTTTCTTATTGCAAATATTTTGTAGCATCTGTTTTATTAAGAGATAAATATAGGCAGATGTGGTGGTACCCAACATGCCTTTGTATAGTTTGATACTAAATAATTTTGTAAATTTTTATCATCTTTTTGTAATCATTTAATTTGTTAGTCACATATTTGTAGTGATTGCCCCACAGTATATTTTATATGTCCTTAGTGAGTTTTATCAATAAAGTAATTATTGTGTTGGGTATAATAGACAGTGATCGGAGTTGGCAGAGCTTTTCTTATTACTTTTGACATGTTTTCATAGTATGGACATGCCTGAGATTCCAAGATTCATTGGGATTTAAAAAATATACTTATTTTTATGGTTAGAGGTACTTGTGTAGTTATTCATAATCATAACAATAGAAAACACAATCGAACACACTCTACACATCAGGGAGTATACATGAGAGAGTGAACTTTTATTGTTGGGAGATGATAGAATTCTATTGGAAAAGACAAGTTGCAAGTGCTGCCATTTTTTTACTTATTTATTATTTTCAAGAAACTAGTAGCTGCTATTTGGCAAAATCGCATACAATTAGGGTGGACATTGCCAAATTTATGCTCTGAATTAATGCTTACACACATACAGAAAAAAAATTATGTTTAGAATTGTATAGCCTGACATTAAAAAATGATGCCCATACTTCCAATAATTTTCTTTAAATATCTAACTAGCTTTAACTTATCTGATTTTCTGTATTAAATATCTCGATGCATTTAAAATCCCTGGTGTCATGTCCATATTAATATGTACATTTGAGGTTGTTGGCCCAAAATAGCTCTATCTACTCCAATCACTGATAATGAGTTTTCAGGCAGCAAGCCTTGAGTTGTGATTATTTATGGCTGTCCAAATATTAATTTGCCCTCATAATAGTAACAATACATAATAGACACTGTATAATTTAATATACTTCCTTTGTAAATAATGTGATATTTCGTATTGTACCTATTTATTTTAGGAGAATTATCCACAATAAAATAAATTTCTATTATACTTTGGTCTTTGTTCAATGTGTGTATTATTAGAAAATAATTATTCCAGTACAGTCCTGCTCGTGATATGTCTCAAAAATTTGGTTCTCGAGTAAACTTGGCTCGGTACTGGCTTGGTATGTTTGTGATGTAAACATGTTGAAGGCCATTCTGCATGCCTATGTGCATATATAGGCGCAGTAAGTACGTATCACGCCCGAGTCCATCAACAGGATGCTAATGCAGTTTACATTATACATCAGTCTGCATATTTAATCCCAATCCACGCGTCTGTTTCATTATGTCGTGATTTTACTAGCATCCACCTCATACTTTGTCTTATGTGCCTCTAGACAAAGAAGAAGGTGATATACCCACTAAGTATCTATATATATTATATCGTGGTATTTGTGTAATAAATACTTGCTTGTATGCTTGCAGATGAAGATAGTGTTCGATTGATTATGTTTATTGACCTTAGAAATGATGATTCAATGCTGTAGATATATGATAGGTTTACAGATTGATAATGTGTGTCATCATTCATATAATTAGTAACAGCTGTATTTTTTTTTATGCCTGATAGCTTAGCCTTGACCACTATCTCACCTGATGGTAAGTGATGATGTGGTCGAAAATGTTGTTCAGGCTAACCTAGAAGTACTGGCTCTCAAGGACAGCTGCCGGAACACACCGTTAGGTGCTTGGCGACAGATTTTCTACTTGAGGGTGGTAGCTAGCCAGGCGGGCATTCGCAAAATGCCCTACCACCATGCTATAACGACTGCCATCCTAATACAACATCCGGGACCGACGCGTCGGCACGTTAAGCCGTCGCGACGGCTTAACGTGCCCTCCGAAGCACAGAAACGCTCAGTAGTAGTGTCACTAGCGGTCACCCATCCAACTCATGACCACGCGCGACGTTGCGTAACTTTGCTAATCGGTTGAGAACAGCTAAGTAAACTTCGCTACGAGCGCTTTAAAAACTTCGTTTGCGGCCCCGTTGGAGGAAGGTATGCGCTATTGAAGGGTTGCACTAGTCCCCACGCTTGGCAGGCATCGTGGGGATCGCAGTGTAATTATAAAACTACAAGAGAGGAAAAATTATGATCATGTTTCGAACCCGCGCCATCCACCTCTTTAGCCGAGATATACTCTGACCGCTAACCTAACATGACAGGTATATGACTTATAATTATGTTGTGTCCTCTCGTTCTCAAACATCGTATGGAGCGACACCTTATAGTTCAACTTACGTTGTACTACAAACGAGACTAATTCTTGTATTAGCTTTAACGTTTGTTGTAGTTGTGTAATGTAATCCATAGAGGATACGTGCGTTATAGCAAAAATAAAAAAAAAGATCGCATGTAGACAGTCCTTCAGAAGGCGCTACTCCCCCCTTCTGGTATTTTTCCTTCGTCGCCTCTTAGACTCCCAGAGGAAGATATGATAGGTGCAGTCCTAGCCCGTCACCCCACGGATGATATCTATGTAAATTATTTTTAATTGTATTTTTTTATTTTTTATTGTATATTAACTCTCTGTGTGTTTTGAAGCAATGATGGCCGAGCGGTAATAGATATGGACTGCCGTGCCCCTGGTCTCTTGTTCGACCCCCATCGCCGGCTTGAGCTTCGAAGGCAAGGGTATTTTGCGAATGCCTGCCTGGCTAGCGACCGTCCTCAAATAGAAAATCTTGTGATGATCATGAAACGCATCTGTTATAGGCAGATACCTACGTGGGCCTCGAGCTTGTTCCGTAACAATAACATAAAGAAAAAAACTGTATAACACGATTTTTATCGGCAAAGTATTTTCCATCCTAAAAATACATAATTGCACATGTTTTCCTTCAAAAGAACCCTTGTCCATAGAGCCAAAAAAAACAGGGAACGTGGGAGTCGAGCCTTGCTCTTTTAGGGATCCAGATTGCAACAGCTCGTAAAAGAAAAAAAAACAATTGTTGTTATTGATCACAGCTTCAAAAGTTATACCTACATTGTTTTCAGTAGGTAATTTGTTGGTAAAATCAAGGATACAGTACATGTTATGCAGATTCGTATCTATATAAATAAATAAAAATATGTTTAGGTAGGTATACTGTACTCAATAAGCTTTAGACAATAACCCCCACACACGATAGGATGGAAATTAGTACCTAATTCTCTTTCAGGTATCTTCTCAGGTATTGGAGCCCAACATGTGGCCTGAAATTATAATTATTTGAATGTGGGTCTAGAATTTACATAAAATACCAACATTTTAAGATTGTAACTATTATAATTCCGTTTACCTACGACTTAGAGACCAGTGACATACTCGGACAGATAGCGGTCTCACCGACAGGGCCCCATATTCTCTTTGGATACGGAACCACATATCTTCATCAATGTCAGTTGATATGGTACCAAACTACCTACATTCAACAGAAAAATTAAGTGCTACTTGGGGGTAATTAAGAAGCTACCGACATATTACCTGCCGACGCGGACGTAGGTAATCTAATCAACTGTAAATAATCAGCTCCAAAACTAAAGAAGGAAGAAGCCTTTTAAATACTAAGCTCAGTTTACATCTATAAAAAGATAGATACAACTCAAATTACGTTATAAATAAGGGCTACAAGCTGAGGCTTCTGAGATAGCTTAAGGTTATTGTTTTCGTACATTTTTCTATTTAAACGTAGGTAGTTTCATCATACTTTAAATAACTACCAGTGTTCAAATTGTGCGAAATTTTGCTTACATAGGTATATCCATATAAGTATATCTTTCTAGCCTAATCTATATCTATGCTACTGGTTTGACAGTTTTTGGATCTTTGTAAAACTGGAGATCCACTCGCCATTTCTTGGCCCATAGGAAGAAAGCTTCGATAGATGCGCTTTAAGCTACACCTCATCAAAGATCTTCTCTATGTCCAAACTCGCCCCAAAGCCTCACCCTTGGACTCCACGACCTCAGCCCATCGATGCGTAAGGAATACTAGAAGATCACCAGCTGAGCGACTGGCGATCGCCATTCAGCTGGTGCTCCTCTAGATACTGAAAGAACCGGTTCTAGATATGATGATGGTCGTGCTAGAAAGGATAGGTACTTCTTAGCGCAACCACTCTAAAACAAACGTATTTCTCGTATTTTACTATTGTTATGTTTGCAATAACGCCTGCTATGCGGATTACATTACAAAATTACAAATATACGATAGGAAAAATTTAAGTCATGTGCGGGATTCGAACCCGCGTCCATCCACCCCTTTAGCCGGGGTATGCTCTAACCAATTGAGCTAACATGACATGACGTCATAACTCAAATCTTTCCTATCGTTCTTCAACCATCGTATCGAGATGAAGCGCCATCCTCAGTACAACTTACGTTTACAAACAAGACCAATTTTGCAATTGGTTTTATACTTGTAAATGATGACGCAACCTTACAATTTTAATATTGTTATGTTTGCGCCTTCTATGCGGATTAGGACTACAAAATTCCAAATATACGATAGGTTTTTTTTTTTTTTGCACATGAGTTACATTTTTCCTATCGTATTTGTATTGTAAAGTATTTCTCGTATTTTTAGATGGAATTAGTAGTTTGGTATTTGTACCATTTTTTGCACTATTTTGCAACACTGTAAGGTGTAGATTTTGAAGATTTAATGGGTGCAATAGAGAAATACACGTATTAGAACATTCTAAATTTCATCTCTAGGGCCAGCGGCTTAGGTTCATATTAGTATCAGTGAGAAAATCATTGAAGACGTGAAGACTTTGAATTATAAGTTTAGTATACAAATGATCCGTTTATATATTTTTTTTCAACACACTTGCTCGTAACGGGCCTTAAATGCACCGATTTTAGTGTCATGTCATAATGTTGTCTATTACGCACTCGTGCTTTTTTCTGCTCTATCGCACTTGTGTTTTAAATAGAAAAACAATGTTTCCACACTTCTCACCAAGGAGATTGTAGTTTGTCGCATTCGTTTTTCATATAAAAACAAACCAAAGAGTTTTTTACCTACTGAAGTAGAACTTTAGAAGATTTAATTATAAACCTTCTTAATCAGATTATTATTACTATCAAAAAGATAAAATAAATATTTTCGTATCGAAATTTATCGTATTTGTTCCTCGCAAGTGTGATGAAAAACGTCGTTGCATGACATAAGTGCGCTTCAATACTTACAGCTTTAGCTGTAATTTTCAACTTACCGCACTTATATCATAATGTACTATTAATGTATCATTTCCTTCATTCAGGGTCGGCAACGCGCGTGTGATACCCCTGGTGTTGCAAGCGTCCATAAGCTACGGTAACTGCTTACCATCAGGCGGGCCGTATGCTTGTTTGCCACCTTTGTGGTATAAAAATATATGATTCTTGAACTATGACTAATGATGACTAGGTGATTGCTTGGTATCTATTCTACTTATATAATAAAAATTTAGGTACATAGATACCCACCTAGAGTTGCATGTTCATTTTTCACGCTTGAGAACTTAACTCGAACAAATATATTGTTCTAGGGGTTATGAAGGCACCTACTTACTTACATAAACATGTTTAATTGCTTTCTGACGTGGAAGTTCACGAAGACTATGAAATGACAATTGTTATGTAAACTGATTTTTCAAATTATAAATAAACTAAAAACTATGATTGGGAATAGACAAACAATGCAGTATTTTTGTATAGTTAAATCCAGTTATAATGCAATACATATGTATCATTCTATAACTGCTTCAGTCCACCCGTGACCACGATCGATGCAATGCAAATTAATTGCAATGTCGAAGTGAGACAAAATTATATTTTATAATATGTCAGATAGGTACTAACCGATCTTCACACAATTCATAGGGAGGGAAATAATAGTGGACCGTATGAGATGAGTACTGTTTCTAGGTTAGGAATTAATCTTTGATCTTCCAAGCCAAAAAAAAGTAATATGGAGACTCCACCAACCCTTTATCTAGGCCCGCCGTAGGCAGCAGAAAACATAGCTCAGGCCTAAAACCCGTCTCCATTGTAATAAACAACTTCGCGCACTTGTTGCATAATGTACTATTTATTAACATTATCCACATCGTAACCAGGTATGTAGGTACTATATACTCTATTTATTTTACCGACAAATACTAAAAATCCGACTTTTATCTGACTTCAAAAAACTGTTTGTTTTTTGTTTGTCATAACTCTTTACATTGTGTACTAATTTTGAGTATTTCTTTTTTACATCCAAAAGCTGGTGCTTGTCATGTGGTCCCATTTAAATGTGAGTGAGATCTGACGAGTTTTTTTTTATGTTGTTGTGACGGAACAAGCTCGAGGCCCGTCTGATGTTAAGCGGACTAATCTCTGCCTAGAACAGATGCATTTCATCACAAGTGACGCATTGCACTCCGCCCGACACCTTGAGACAAAGTTGTTAAGTCTCATGAGCCTGTTAATTCACTGGCTCTCAAGGACTGCTGCCGGAACACACCGTTAGGTGCTTGGCGACAGATTTTTTACTTGAGGGTGGTCGCTAGCCAGGCGGGCATTCGCAAAATGCCCTTCCACCATGCGGTGAAGCTCAAGCCCGCGGCGGGATTCGAACAATGGACAGGCTGCGCGGCAGTCCATAGCCAATGCCACTGAGCCATCACTGCGTCTTAGTATTTGAGTTATCCTTAATTATGCGTATTTTATGTTTGAAGTCGGTATTTTTTTTTTTAAATATTAGTTGTTATTGGAATAAGTTTAAAAGTTGTGATTAAAACCAATAAACAATTTTTTCAATGCGGAAACCTAAATCCATCGCGTGGGCCGGCATTTTACGAATGCTCGCTTGCCACCTTACCACCCTCAAGTAGAAAATCTGTCACCAAGCACTTAACAGTGTGTTCCAGCAGCAGTCTTTGAGACTAAATAATATTACAGGCAAATGAGACTTAACAACTGTATGTCTCAGAGTGACGGGCGCCGTGGAATTCGTCACTTGTGACCAAATACATATCTGATAGGCAAAGATTAGTCCGCTAAACAGCAACGCGTCCTTTCTCCGTCACAATCCTAAAAAAATAGCATGAGACCCGACTCACAATTAGCCGATTTTTTGTTGGTATTTCAGCTCCATTTTCCTTCTCAAATAGAATCAATAGTAAGTATTTCTGTACTCAATGTATCTAATTATTCGACCGATAAAGAACCTGACGTCATTAGATTGATTGCGTGTTTGTCCTTACAATTAACATATGTATAAGTAAAACATGATTCATTGAATTTATGAGAAGTGTGTAATATTGTAATGTTTGCTTATAAACACCTATACATTTTAGGTCCTGTTTTGTAGGGTCGAGATATTATCTGGCATAGTGTCAGACTCCTGCCACAGATTAGAAAATAGTTATTTTACTATCCTTTCTGTTAACATTCAGCAAGTATTGAAAAACCAACATACCTCTACACCTATGTCGTAATGTTAACCGCAATAATTTGCTTCATTTTCTATTGTTTTATTTAAAACAAATCAAATACATAAAAGAACAAACGTAAGGGCTGGCGCCGCGGTTACTTCGGCGGAGCGACTCAATCGGCGCAAGTTTGCTAACCTCGGTATGGGTTGCATATTTGAGCCGTTTGGTGTAGAGACGTTGGGTCCGTGGGGACCGGGAGCTCATCGTATTTTCCAAAACTTATCAGAGCGCTTAGTCGATGCGACGCGTGATCAAAATGCTGGCACCTACCTGCCAGCATGCTGGGCACGCTGCCCACTGGTAGTGGGCTAGAGCATTTGGACTGCCTATGAGTCTGCAATGGCTTATAGGGATCTAAATGCTTTTATTGTAGTAGCTGTAGTGTTGTATATAGTTCGTAGTATTTTGTTAATAAAGGCATACCCCCGGGAAAAAAAATCAAATAATATTTTAGTTACATTTGCATATTTGTACTATAAGTACCTACTTAGTGTGTAATTTTGAAATCTCTTTGTAAATGTTTTCTTGTTGTGAATGTGTGCACATCTATGCAAAAATTAAACTCACTGTACGTGGTCTATACACCGATCTATGAAATTACCGTGCGTGACGTCACCTGCCGTTCCTAACGGAAGACTAGCCTTGGTTGTTCGCAACCAGCATTATGCTAAGTTGGGGCCGGCTTGTGGTAAAAACTTTGATTAAGTAGATTAGTACCTACTTTTATTTTTATGTTTGTATATTATTTTTGTGTGTTTGTTTTTGCCACATATAAAGCAATGTCTATGTCTTGGCTGACCCGGCGATCCAACCAGGGAACTCGTGGTTAGGACGATTCACGTCCTAGCCCCCCATGCACATGCCATTGCCCCTCATCATCATCGCGTGCTATCGTCATATTGAAGTTTGGAGGTCAATTGGCAGAATTTCTTGTTATCCCATCCCATGTAGTGTTTTTCAATTCTCGAAAACCTAGTCCAATCCACTGCCCCTACGAGGCAATATTTACTATCCACATTTAAAACGATTTCTAAAAATAAAACCTTTTAAGAAAAGGAGGAGTCTTTCAATCCAATTGTATTTCGTTAGGTGCTCGATTACGTCGGCAATTTTGAATTGACTTTAATGATTATTTTTTTGTTGAGTAGAATATACTTCTAAGTTGGTGTAATTTAAATTCCATCGGCATTGGTCGAGTAGTTTTTAAGTTACGGTCAAATAACTGAAATAAGTATTTGTATATCTGGATGATGTGATTGTAATTACAACTTAAGTCGACGGTGAACATTATTTTAGGCGGTGACAATTATTTTACAATATCACTAAATAGAGTGGAAAAAATATTTTTTACAAAATGTAACCGACTTCCGACATTGAAAATTATGAAATGGTAATGTGAGGTCAGTGTTTTGAATGAGCATGGTACGGACTACTACAAGTTATTTCGTTCTTTTCAGTGTAGGAAGAAGGTAAAGGTTTCGTATTTAAAAAAGAAATAATGTATAATAAATGTCATAGTAAACTAAGTTTTAAGGAACCAAGGACCCTATAAACAGAGCTTTATGCTTGAAGGAATGCTTTGCGCTTGCCAAGGTTCCATGCTTTGAGATCGAGCCTTTTCTACTTTGAATTTAGACTGTACATCATTCACAGTTAGATAGGTACATCACTGATGGGATGAAGTAGATGAGCATTGCTGACCCTATCTATAAACTAGGTTATTTGTAAGGTTTATGGTCGAACTTCCACTGCTGCTCTACTGAATGCCTCCCCCATTTGTCAGAATTCCAAAGCTTTTTTACACAACTGCCCAAAAAAAGGAGTGTTATGTTTTCAGGGTTCATGTTTTGTGAAGCAGTGATGGCTCAGTGGCATTGGCTATATATGGATTGCCACGCAGCAGGTCCATGGTTCGAATCCCGCCGCGGGCGTGAGCTTCACCGCATGGTGGAAGGGCATTTTGGGAATGCCCGCCTGGCTAGCGACCATCCTCAAGTAGAAAATCTGTCGCCAAGAACCTAACGGTGTGTTCCGGCAGTAGTCCTTGAAAGCCAGTGAAATTAAATTACAGTCACATGAGACCTAACAACTATGTCTCAAGGTGACGGGCGCAGTGCAATTCGTGAATTGGGACGAAATGCATCTGTTATAGGCAGAGGTTAGTCCGCTTAACATCAGGTGGGCCTCGAGCTTGTTCCGTCACAATAACATAGAAAAATAATAATAATAAAATGTATGTATGTTTGTGAGTTTCTTTATTCTACCATAACTTCTTAGCGGCTTAACCGATTTTAATGTATGAGATATCATTAGATTCCTATTGATAGCGCAGGTGACACTAGGTGCAGAAATAAGTAAAAAAAGAAAATGGAGGATTTTAGACGCCATATTGTGAGTAAAAAAAATTCTCTCTCAAACGCCTCGAGTGGGGCGTCGAAATAAAGGGCTGATAAATAATATATACTTAATTAAACGTCGCGATACGACGTTTTCTTTACGTCGCTATACGACGTATTCTCGACGTCATGATATGACGTCTTGTACCCGTGACATTTTGACGTCATATATTGAGCTCACCAACGTCACTCCTGACGTAGATTACGTCAGTGGCAGACCCTAAAATGACGTAATAATTACGGAAAATTCCTACCTGTATATACAAATTTATATTTATGTCCCCAACAAGAATAATAACAATGACAATTTAAAAAGGTATTATTATTTCCGCGAACCTTATTTAAATTTCATTCGCTGTCTTTTCTGTAATTTTTGGTTTTCTCTGCAACTATAGTTTAAAACCATACAGAACTTTTTGTAGAAGAAAATAAGAACTTCACAGAGTGATTATTTATCTGTATTTTGCTGTATTTGATGTCACCTCGTGTCGTGATCATACGATCGATTAATATTTGATAAAGAATGTATTACTTTAATATAAGAGCAACACTACGGTGGGACAGTTACCAATAAAAAAGCGATACCCCAGTGGTGTCGCTGACAATATCTACATGCTGAAAATTTCATGATCAGTAAAACCCAATAAGTAGTCCGATCCGGGCATCTAACGTAGTATTATTATATATTCTATGATCTATGAAAACATAATTAAGTACCTCGATACAACAAAAAGGTGCTTACACGCAACACCAAAGAGGCAATCACATATTATAAACATATCATCATAAAGCTTGACAATAAAATTGTGTGCAGTTTCGATAACAATGCAATACCTAATGTGGTAGCTAAGTACCTACCTACTATCGGACTGACCTAGTGAAGGAGGCGGATCGTAAGTACTTAGGGCACTGGACAGTAACTCCCACGAAACAACGAAAAGCACTAAGATAAGAGATGCTCATGCCATTATTGCGCATATTAATTTCGTAAAGTAGATAATCGGACGCCAAGAACCTAACAGTGTGTACCGGCAGCAGTCCTTGAGAGGCAGTACAGTAAAATTACAGGCAGATCAGACTTAACAACAATATGTCGCAGGGTGATGGGCGCAATGCAGTTCGTCAATTGTGATGAAATGCATTTGTAATTTGTGGTTTCGTCACAATCTCATAAAAAAGTAATAAAAGTTTTCTCCTACACAGTTCATAAATGACAAAAAGAAAGGAACCAGCATGTGGTATCACGGTACATGAACGCAACAACCCAATCCTCCTCATCAATCAAACAAACCTCCCTTTTGAAGTTTGTTAAAAATCTAACCAAAAACTGTCATAACGTGAGATGCTTGTATGGTTAACCTATCTCACCTGATGGTAAGTGATGATATGGTCGAAGATGTTGTTCAGGCTAACCTAGAATTACTGGCTCTCAAGGACAGCTGCCGGAATACACTATTAAGTGCTTGGCGACACAGCTAGCCAGGCGGGCATTCGCAAAATGCCCTACCACCAAGCTATAACGACTGCCATCCTAAGATGACAACTGGACTGACGGCTTAACATGCCCTCCGAAGCCCGGAAGCGCTCAGTAGTAATGTCACTAGCGGTCACCCATCCAACTCATGACCGCGGCGGAGGTTGCTTAACTTTGCTGATCGGATAAGAACAGCTAATCTTCGCTATACGAGCGCTTCTTCGACCATTTTCCAACCATGTTTCACAAATATTAATATTACTTGCTCAGTGTATAATAGCTTAATGTAAAAATAAGAAGTGATGATATATAAAGTATATACAGGGTGCCCGGTAATGAATGGATAACCTTAAATTAGGTATTTGTATATCTAATGGCCATTCAGAAAAAAAAAACAGAACAAAAAAAAATCAAGTAGTACCTACCAAAGTTATGGTCTTTTTAATAAACAAACATATTCATTTTGCCAAAGTTTAAGCATCCATAGCGTAAAAAAAAAGTATGAATACACATGTGACCAATCATTTTAAAATAAAGTGTGCCTAAAGCCGGTTTCAAAATGGTATTTGTTTTATTATTTAAATTTTTTTTTTTTTTGTTCTGTTTTTTTTTCTGAATGGCCATTAGATATACAAATACCTAATTTAAGGTTATCCATTCATTACCGGGCACCCTGTATATCATAATGTATCTTAGATAAAATGATAGATTTCAATATAGTTATTGACAAAACTGAAGAAATGTTACAAAATAGAATAAATTAACGAAGATTGACTTGCGATCCGGTACGGTGTAGGGTTGACATCATCTAAACCACCGATGCCGGACAAAATCTTAAAAAAACCCGAACATTTAGGTATAATTGCGTTTTTTTTCCCTGACACTCATACATTGTCTTATTGTGTGTCTTGGTAAGAATACTGTAAGCGCAATAAGTAATTAAATAAATATTTTTTTTTTTTTTCATTTATACACCTTTTTGTTCGAAAAAGCTACAGTGTTACAAATAAAATGATTCACTCTTCTCTTTCTGAGGTAATCTGGCGATAAAACGCGGGGAACTTTCTGTTGTTGTAGATTTTGCAGCGCCGGAGTTAACTTGTATGCAGCTTACGAATAATTTTGAACTCAAATTTGTTTCCATTAATTTCTTATCTTTCAATCAATCTGGATTCCCCTGACATAAAAGTGTCTGTTTAAAAACCCTACCGGACGCCCTCTAGACTAGGACAAATCCGAGGAATGCCGGACGGATGGCATCCCTGGTAAGGTGCCGTCCGTCGAGATGCCAACAAAATCGCAGATTAGGTAATAGTTTACGTGATCATTTACATACCTACCTATCTACCAATAAATATGTATTATTCGTAGCTACCTATCTTGTTTTTTAAAAAGGTCTAACTTTTTATATAACAAGCGTTGGACTTGACATACATTTGAGGTCTCATGGCGTTTGCCAGCGCGGGCCTATTTTTTGACATGTGAAAAATGCGTCCGTGGCACCAGAATATGCCGGATTTGACACCAACTACCTCTTTTTGCTCGTTTTGGGCATGATACAATAATTGTTTTCTTAGATCATGGTTTTGGCACCTTATACCGCTGAGGTGACGTTGCCCCAGCGGCTGCGTATCCATCCACCATAGTGAGTACCAGAGCGAGTGACACGATAAGCGAGGAGCAGAGTCAAAGGAAAAAAAAATACCAATAGAACCGCTTCAATTTCCTAGCCTCGCTGAGCGCTGCGATTCTATTACAAAGTAGCTTGGTGTGGACTGTCTTCCTGGGAATCAAAATGGATTCCACTTTACAGTGGGATCCACATATACATGATCTCTCCGGAAGACTTAGTTCTGCTGCATATGAAGTTCTTAGGATAAGACAGTTAACAGACGTATAGCTACTGCTCGCCTAGTTTATTTCGCGTACTTCCACAGTATTATGTCGTATGGTGTATTGCTGTAGGGAACTGCTGCTGAGATAGAGACAATCTTTATCCTACAAAAGCGTGCAATTCGAGCCATATATAAAATAAATAAATACTAGGGAATCTCTGAAGGATCTTTTTAAAGAAATTGATATTTTAACTTTACCAAGTCTGTATATATTTGATTATAATTACAAAACGATTACAATACTAGGAATAAAGATAAAATAGCTGTGCCAGGTTTTAGATTAGCAAAGACAAATAAAAGGTCCTTCTTAGGTAATTGTGTAGGTTTTATAATAAAGTTCCCAAACATATTACAACGCTCACAGAAGGGAAATTCAAGTTGCACGTGAAAAACATATTGATAAAAAAATCCTACTACACAGTTTACGACAAAAATGCCTGGACAATTCCGCCTGTGCCAAGCTATTGCCTGTCACCTACATAATTTAAACAAATATTGTAATAACTTTATTATTGTATATAGTATGTAACACATTAAATTGTTAAAAGATGTTTAAAAGAATGGCCCCGAGTTTCTTGCCCGTTCTTCTCGCAGTGGCTCTATACAATTTATTTGCTGAACGTGGCAGTACAATGTAGAATATTTCAATACTAAAATTAATTGACCTTCATAAGAGCGTCGTAGACGCCTAAATTGAATAAATGATTTTGACTTTGACTTTATTGGTCCTCGCATTCTAGGAAACGGCTGCATCTAGACATAATGAGAAATTTATTAATGAAGATCATATGCATAATGTGGTGACGCATATTTGTTCTTGTTACTTTGTTATCCATGTTTCCAAAAGATGGAGATTGTGAAAGTGATATAAGTACTCGTAGAAAGGAGAGTGAATGCTGGAAACATGGTGAACGGAGCATTGCACGTGTGAGATTTGTAAAGATAGAGAGCATTTCTTTAATCTGTAATGTAGGCTCATTAAATTATAAGATGTTTGTCAGGCGGTGATGCCATAATCTAGTCCTAGCTTAAGGTAAAGTAAATGAGTACTACTAGTTCAGTACTTAACTATCCCACTTACTAGGTTTTCTACACAAAAGGGAATCATAAGGATACTTCAAAAACACAACGTTTATAGGAACACATAGAACACTTTAATAAGAATAATACATTAGGGTCACATGGATTACTTCAAAGGTAATATTTAATAGTCACATTTCACAACGATAATACAATAAAAAGGGCGAATTTGGAAGCCAACAAACATAGACCCACACACAACACATGAATATCAGTTACGTTACATTAAATAATATAATACAGTACTTAACTCAATAAGTCTAGAATAATACATCATTAGGGTCACATAGATTACTTCATAGGTAATATTGTATAGTCACATTTCACAACGATAATACAATAAAAAGGGCGAATTTGGAAGCCAACAAACATAGACCCACACACAACACATGAATATCAGTTACGTTACATTAAATAATATAATACAGTACTTAACTCAATAAGTCTCGATGCAGCAGTCACTTGTGAAGAATAAAGAGAGCTCAGCAAGGTGAGACATTGGTTTTATAGCAATGACTGGCGCCAAGAGTCTGTCGAATATACATTAAACTTCCAGACATATTTACCACGACCAATCAGGGACATGAGCGTTCCCGCCACAACATATCAGCCAACCCGACATAATACAGGATGGTTCGTCATTGGCTAGTCCACAGATTAAATAAGATTTTAGTGTGGCGGTTATTAAAAATGACAAACATCAAGCTTAACAAAAATATGATTCTAACACGGCCATACTGACAGTACTTCGTCCACGAAGTACAAAATAACACCAGGCAAACTTCGCCATAAAATAATTATGAATAACTTACAGTGATAATAGTACAGACCCACCAACTTATCTGCTTAGGTGGCAGAAAAAAGAACTTCAACATTCCTTCAAATTGTGACAGTTTGTAGTTGATTTCCTTGATCAGCAGCGCCCTCGCCAACTGCACAGTTAAGTTGGTGGTACTATATATACGTAGAAAAGATTATTACAGTGTATGGCTACCCACCATTATTTTCACAAAGCTCGCTTGATAAAGAATTTACGTACTAAGTAATATTAGGTCCTTACATATGAAATTGGCGTTTTTCGTACTGGCCACTTTAATCACGAATTTCTCCTCTTTGGTAAGGAATTCCAAATTCAAATTTGTACAGCTATAGACTCATGTATTTGTGCTTCGATGATCGTCATTCATTTGTTTTTTTTCTTCTGTTTTTTTCTGTTTGCGTCACTCATTTTACAAAATGGAAAACCTTAAATATCGCATTATTTACGAGTACGAGTTCCGCCGTGGCACTAGTGCTGCGGAAACAACTCGAAGGGTGAATGATGTGTATGGCGGTCGTGTTGCAAAAGAAAACACAGTTCGTTTTTGGTTCCAACGTTTTCGTTCTGGAAATTTCGACCTGCAGAACAAGCCCCGTGGACGGCCTGAGACTCAAGTTGATAATGAAGAGTTGAAGGCTATTGTGGAAGCGGATCCATCGCAAACCACGTCCGAGTTAGCTGCAGGCTGCAATGTTAGTGATAAAACTGTTTTAATTCACTTGAAGCAAATTGGGAAGATTAAAAAGCTTGAAAGGTGGGTACCTCACGAATTGACTGAAACAAACCGGCAAACGCGCGTCGACTGCTGCGTTACATTACTAAACCGGCACAATAATGAAGGTATTTTAAACCGAATCATTACCTGTGATAAAAAATGGGTTCTTTACGATAATCGGAAGCGCTCAGCGCAATGGTTAGATCCTGGCCAGCCAGCCAAATCCTGCCCCAAGCGAAAATTAACCCCAAAAAAGTTACTTGTAAGCGTTTGGTGGACTAGTGCCGGTATTGTTCATTACAGTTTTTTCAAATCTGGCCAGACTATTACGGCTGATGTCTATTGTCAGGAATTGCAAACCATGATGGAAAAGCTAGCGGCTAAACAACCTAGGCTGGTCAATCGCTCCACGCCACTGCTGCTTCACGACAACGCTAGACCACACACTGCGCTACAGACGGCTACTAAATTAGAAGAGCTTCAATTGGAAAGTCTAAGACATCCTCCGTACTCCCCGGACCTTGCTCCAACAGATTACCATTTTTTTCGAAATTTGGATAACTTCTTGCAAGGGAAAAAATTCAACTCCGATGGCGGTCCAAATCGCCTTCAAAGATTTTATTGATTGCCGTCCGACTGGTTTTTTTAGTAAAGGGATCAATGAACTACCTATGAGATGGCAAAAGTGCATAGAAAATAATGGTTCATACTTTGATTAATTAAATATATTATATTAAAAAATATTCCACTTTTTGTTCCTCCCATACAAAACGCCAATTTCATATGTAAGGACCTAATAAATAGAACACAAACAGTCTTTGGTTCGAAGTCACCACAGAGAAAAACAGCTTTGGATTATCTGTAAAATCATTATAATAGTACAGATTTGTGGACTACAATATATATGTATTGGGCGTGGAGGGTAGATTATCCCTCTACGCGTAGATTGTTGTGTCTTGCTATCTCTCGAAAAGAAAATAATATCATTGTAATGGAATCAAAATACATTCAATACATTTGTGAAAAAATGCTGTACAAACCAACATTCCCGTTTACTAAGTTGTTATATTAAGTGTCATGAATAAATATTATGTGCAAGTACATAATTCGTAAAGTATTCCAGGTTTATGTACGAAGTAAATACTGATACTAAGAGTTTCATAGATAGTATCCAGTTTAAACTACATATTTGAATAGGGAGTTTAAAATTTGATTAGAACGACTGGTAAATTTCTGCAACGCAAAAGTTGCATTGCAGAAATTAATGTTCACTTGCTTAGTTATCAATTTGACGTTTTATCGACCACGTATTTTTTAGACAATAACAAAATGTACTATTAAACATTGGACATATTACATTTGACAACAAACGTCTGGACCTTTTGACTTCACGACATAAGTCTTAACCATAAGGACAAGATTGGGTTTTCCTTTTGTGATTTGGACGTTTTTACGTCAGGGCTTAAGTATTTTATCCAGAATAATAGAATCATCATTTGTACACGTAAAAAAATCTGATAACAACAGGCAGTCTACCTACATGTTCTTATGTAGCAGTAAAAATAACACTTTAAATTCTCATAAAAAACCCTAATCATTTTAATAATTACCAGTTACCTAGACACGATGATTACATTCACAAGCCGCCATGTGAGACAACCATCGCCAAGTAAAAGGTCGACCGGCTTTTATCAAACAGTTTGCCATTTGAATAGACGTGCAGGTCGCATTCACTTACTGCTCGTGAGATCAACAAGCACCAATCAAATGGGTATGCAGTGTAATCAATTTAAACAGTAGTTGCCATTTGAATAGACATGCTGGTTGCATTCACACACTGCTCGTGAGATCAACCAGCACCAATCAAATAGGTAAGCAGTCTTTCTATTTAATGTTTAATCTAGAGCATAAGTACATGTAGATATGAGTATTTTGATATTATCATTTTATGTGATGATAACTGATCATATAACATAAGGTGTGCGTGTGCATTGAGTGAGCACCCTCGGAAAAAATGTAATAAAATAGGATAATTTAGTAAAAGTTCTAAAACAATTGTAAAACCAATATCCCTTTTTGTAAAAAGGTAAAACAGAAGATATATCGTTTACAATCTGCTCACTCAGTCCTCACAGAAAATCGTCAATATCTTCAAATCTATTGAGTTTACAAAAATAAATTGTATACTAGTTTTTAGTAAAACTTGTGAAGAATATAAGTATCAATGGACAGATTGCCTAGTGCCGTATTTAAAAATTTACAAATAGATAATTATGCTCACTCAATCCTCCATTTTCGCAAGGGCCGATTGCTCTCTAATAAACTATATAATTAAACTTCGTTATATTACTCGTGTTTAGTTTATGTTCAATAGGATTTCGTAACATACTAAACGAATGTTTATTGTGATAAGTAGTTTATTTCTACAATATGTAGGGTAGCATGTCATATTAATATTCTTAACTGAAACGTACATAATTTTCGTATTTCTTGTTTCAAAACAATAGGTACAATCTATCATTAAATAAATTTTGTTCAAACACCCACTCTCGTGGCCAGTATCAATATATCCTTGTGAATTACAATATTTCATGATAAACCATCTATAGTCTACACCAATCAATAAACGGAGAGGTAAAACCCCTGTAAACTTCTGTATTGTTGCATAGATTGTGTGTTGAACATTCCAGAATCCGTTCGGCCAATCTGACAATTTATAGAACATTCTACCTAATATAGACATACCGTTCCATCTAACCGTTACTTCAAAGTGTTCCAGTAACAATCATATGTTTGTCAATTAGTAATTTCCGAAAAAGAGATCGATTATGGTTTGAGCCAAAGTTTGCGTGACAGTCAGTAATGACTTCTGAAGGGATGCCAAGTGCTAACATTTGTCATAAGTTATCTTCGTATATATGTAGGATCAACCTATGTATAAGAATTCAAAGTTTAAAGTGGATTTAATAAACAATACTTTGCGAAACCAACAATTAAAACATTTCTACCCATCGCCAGTTACTATATTATACAATCGATTCAAAATCCTATATTATACAATCGATTCAAAATACTATAATACAATCGAGTTGATTAGTGTGAAACAGTTAAGGAGTTTTCTTTATAAGATAAAATAACCCTTGCTTAGGACCCAAACTGCTTTTACAAATATCAAGTAAAAGCATAAGTAAATATACTATATACTTTGTCATGACTACTTTTATAGAATTAGCAATCTGTAGTGAATTTATTTAATGCACATAAGATCACTGAACAAGTAATATTACATAAGATATTCTCAGATGTTCAAAAACATTTCATATGTCACTAAGTTTTAAGGATCGCTTTAAAATAAAATTAAGAAAATTTTAAGCACAAGGTAATAGCGACATTAGTTCAGATATGGTTGTAACTTTGCTATTTATTGTTCGATATGCGTTTCCACATTTAGGTTTCTAGTTTTATAGAAATGTATTCTCAATTAATACCAATAGTCACTATATAAAATGAGAACATAGTTTGACTTTGTAGAAATCTAATTACGTTCGTCGTTATAATATGTACTTATTAGTGTAAATAATATAAAAAAATACACAATGACATAACAAGTTTCATAAACTTCCATTACATATGCTAGCAAACACTAATTCAATAAGGTTCAGTGAAAGCACCTTTATCTTGAGGGATATATGCAGCAAGAACCGTCACTTTCAGATTTAAACGTTACAAAATTGAGAAAATTTTCGATGAGGTTATTCTTCACATTGCCACTACACGGTTACAGGATTGTAATCATTATAAAACAGACCCTTTGGAGGGCTTTACCTGCTTTTGCCACTGTTATAATACTTGTCCAGATGAATTATTTCGCCAATATACCGATGTCAGTGAATAAAAACTCGGTGCCACTGCCGCTAGTATTCGATAACTCGCAACACGGTGTCGTCATCCCGTTGCCAGGTTGCAGCGACGGCTTCGCAAACCGCGGCGTTCCACTGCCGCTAGTAGCAGATACGAAAACTGGGAACACGGTGTTGTCATCTGTCGCCAGGTTGCAGCCACGGCTTCGCAACCCGCGGCGTCCAAGTCTTTGAGAGTAGTTGCATCGATTCTGAAACTAATAAAAGTGATTAAAAAAATGAAGGTAGGCAATCTGAGTGATCCCAATTCTGATGTGAGATTTGTAAAGATAGAGAGCATTTATTTAATCTGTAATGTAGGCTCATTAAATTATAAGATATTTGTCAGGCGGTGATGCCATAATCTAATCCTAGCTTAAGGTAAAGTAAATGAGTACTACTAGTTCAGTACTTAACTATCCCACTTACTAGGTTTTCTACACAAAAGGGAATCATAAGGATACTTCAAAAACACAACGTTTATAGGAACACATAGAACACTTTAATAAGAATAATACATTAGGGTCACATGGATTACTTCAAAGGTAATATTGAATAGTCACATTTCAAAACGATAATACAATAAAAAGGGCGAATTTGGAAGCCAACAAACATAGACCCACACACAACACATGAATATCAGTTACGTTACATTAAATAATATAATACAGTACTTAACTCAATAAGTCTAGAATAATACATCATTAGGGTCACATAGATTACTTCATAGGTAATATTGTATAGTCACATTTCACAACGATAATACAATAAAAAGGGCGAATTTGGAAGCCAACAAACATAGACCCACACACAACACATGAATATCAGTTACGTTACATTAAATAATATAATACAGTACTTAACTCAATAAGTCTCGATGCAGCAGTCACTTGTGAAAAATAAAGAGAGCTCAGCAAGGTGAGACATTGGTTTTATAGCAATGACTGGCGCCAAGAGTCTGTCGAATATACATTAAACTTCCAGACATATTTACCACGACCAATCAGGGACATGAGCGTTCCCGCCACAACATATCAGCCAACCCGACATAATACAGGATGGTTCGTCATTGGCTAGTCCACAGATTAAATAAGATTTTAGTGTGGCGGTTATTAAAAATGACAAACATCAAGCTTAACAAATATATGATTCTAACACACGCGTTTATGAACAGTCAGAAGGTGTTTAAAAAGGCTCGTCTGGCTATTCATAGAGGAGTATTGGTTCCGACACTGATGTATGGGAGTGAAAGTTGGGTATGGAAGAAAAAGCATGAAAGTAGAATAAATGCAGTGGAGATGAGAGTATTGAGAAGCATGATTGGAGTCAAATGGAGTGACAGGATAAGGAATAGTGTGATAAGGGAACAATGTGGTGTGAATGAGGATGTAGTGACAAAAATCTAGAAAGGTATGTTAAGATGGTTTGAACATGTAGAGAGAATGAATGAAATGAGATTGATTAAACAGATATAAGTGGGACAAGTGAACGGCAGTGTTGGAAGGGGAAGACCTACGCGAACGTTCCGAAATCAGATTAAAGGTGTTCTGAAAAAGGCCAGGTCGGGTGTACCCGAAATCTGTGGTCTCTGCCTACCCCTACGGGAAAGGGGCGTGATTTTATGTATGTATGTATGTACTTTATTATATTAAATCAGATACTTCAAAATGTAATAATACTCGTCTGCCGTTTGCCACGTTCAATGCAAACAAAAATGAGTACACAATATAATTTTAAGGGGTCGATATAGTAGGTACTACCACAAGAACACACTTGAATACATTTGAACCGCAGCTGCAGGTACTACCACAAGAACACACTTGAATACATTTGAACCGCAGCTGAAGGTGTGAACAGTACAGTACTCGGTATGACCTAATAAGTGGCAAAATCATTATATTATAAAAACTAACGTGGTTTTCACTCATTTTAGTTAATAATACGGTTGAAACAATAGTTGGAGCTATCTGACTTATTCTCGTGAGTTATCCCGTATTATTTACTAAAAATCAATCATTTTTTTTTGTAGGAAGAAGCTTGAGGCTCACCTGATGTTAAGCGGACTAACCTCTGATGCATTTCAACACAAGTCACGAATTGCAATGCACCCGTCACCTTGAGCATGTGCCTGTAATTTCGCTGGCTCTCAATGACTAGGTACCGGAACACACTGTTAGGTGCTTGGCGACAGATTTTCTACTTGAGTGTGGTAGCTAGCCAGGCGGGCTATCGCAAAATGCCCTTCCACCATGCGGTGAAGCTCAAGCCGGCGGTGGGGATCGAACCAGGGTACTGCAGCGCGGCATTCGGCCATCATTGCATTTATTTGCAGAACATATGTAACAAAGTTGTTATAAGTAAAAAAAAATACTCATTACATTCTACCAGTAGGTATAATTAGTGTGCAAATGTCTAAAAAAATATGATAATTAGTGAACGATTACAATTTTCATCAGTCAATAAAATTCTAATTAAATTATGTCCACAACTTTAAGAGTAATTTAAAATACAAATTAAATAATTATGTCCGCCGAAATAAAATGAATTATGTAGTTGACTATGATCTAAAACGTACCCTTATAAGCAATGTAACGACAAGAGCTTTTTTTTTTGTAAAAGTACGCGAGACAGTAGAAACATTCCAAAATTAACCATTTTTCCAATTCAACACAAAATTGTACTAAGGCAAACCAAAAAGACGCTGGGGGAGCGAGTTAAAGATGAGAGGTGCAGTATACATACAGCTTTTCCGAATTAATTCCAATATTGGCACTGGCATTTCTAGTTCCAGTCTTATAGCTAAGCGTTTGCTTATTGTATTTGGCTTATCAAATAGTAGATAATGTGACTTAACAAACTTGTCTACTTCAAGTATATTATAGACACGGCACTGTTAGTATTTTTTAGGGTTCCGTAGTACCTACAAGGAACCCTTATAGTTTCGTCATGTCCGTCTGTCCGAGGTTTTGCTAAGAGACCGTTTGTACTAGAAAGCTGCAATTTTGTACGGGTATGTAAACTTACCAAGCCGACAAAGTGGTAAAATAAAATTATGAAAAATATTTTTTTTTAGCGTAGCTCCCATACAAGTGATGTGGGGATGAATTTTTTTTTCGTTGTCTATCCCATCGAATGGTGTATCATTGAATAGGTATTTTGAAATGATTAAGGGGTTGCTAATACTATTTTTCGATATAATGCTCCATTTACGAAATATTCAACTTTAAAGTGAACATTTTTGTTCCAGTAGGGCGTCCCCCCCCTCTAAAACCTAAATTGCTGGCTTGAAAAGTCTGAAAAAATTCATGATAATATGTTTATGAACTTTCAAGGAAAATTATAGCGGTTAAGATAACTTTATTACTTTAGCAGTTATAGTCGTTGAACTTGGATATTAGATAAAAAATTGTCATATATCACCAAATACAAAATTCTTCGAATAAATCCTTTAAATTTACTAAGATGAAGTACTGGAAGGACTAGAATCGGTATAGATAGTTATGTACTATAGGAAGGGGTGGAGGGGGAGAGGGTGGGGTTGTAGCATCCCCCCAGAGGGGTGGAAGATTACGGAAACAATTTTTTTTTTTAATAATAATAATAAACAACAAATGTGTATCTACATACATTAGAAGGACTTTAGGTATGGTATATCTATATATGTATATATTTTGTGCAATGAGGAGGGTGATAGAGGGCGGAATATTCCCCATTGATGGTTACAGAAACCTACAGTTTTTTTTTAATACTAATGATATTTCCCAAAAATTAGCTTCTTCTTCATGAAAATAATTAATCATAAATCACAAGCACGGAAACGTCAACAAAAAATGGTTAGGCTTAGAGACAAAATGTCTTATTAGAAGTGAAGTAATTCTATGACAGCTCCGGCGATGTGGGTACGCTTAGTCTTCTCGCAACCTTATCGCAGCGTACTCGCTACACCTTCGCAGTATAATTGCGCCGCTCCTTCTCCACGTCTCCGGCTTATAAAAACACTCTAGGGGTAGGGCAGACAAGACTCCTTGGAAGATGGGTGCTCCAAAAACAGCAAGTGACCCAGTAGATATTAGTAACATTTACTCGAATCACTTCCAATCAGTATTTGAACCCTCAACTGTTACCGACGGTTATAATGCAGATAATAAATTTTATATTTCTGAAGATAACCACACGTCAGATTTAACTATCAGTGATGTTTGTATTACTATAATCAAATGTATATCAAATCGGAACAACGTAGGCTCGATCCAACTAAGGGCGCTTGAGTTAATAATGTTTCACCATAAGTTCTTAAATACACCGCTGACACCAATTTTTTTCCAGTCCACCATATATATTCAACCAGGATTATTTAAAGTTGTAGCAAACTATCGCCCAATCTCAATTTTGCCCGCCTTATCGAAGCTTTACTGAAATATTTAAAACGTAGACAAAAACAAACAAACAAACAGTGTGTTTACTAAAAAATATTTTAAGTTTTTTAAATTGCTATTACATGCAGATGACCTGAAAATGTATCATTCTATAAATACTTATCAAGACCACTTAAAATTCCAAAAGGATCTGGGCAGATTTTTAGTGTATTTTATTAAAAATAATTTTACTCCTAAGACAAAAACAAATAATTTTATAGAAATAAATTTTATTCTTCCTTATTATGATACATTTATGATGAGTCTATGACTCTAAAACTAGGCTGGTGGCCTGTATCTCAAGAGCCAGGTCCTTCCTGGCTTTAGATAATCTGTAACACATCTATATATTTTCTTTTATATATACTATTTAGTAACAATTCAAAATTGAACCAATACATTGAAACATATACTATAGGAAAAATATTTAACGAAATAGTTTTTATTCGAAATTAACGTCATTTTGTATATTTTAAATAACTAATATTTACGTGTAGTCATTATTCTGTGGTGTAGTATTGGTGTACGAGTGAATGTTTGTGAGGTATTTGAAAGGTGTATGATGTTACACCAAGAGGAGACAGACTCATCAAGGCGAACCCGCTGTCGGCGGCCAGACAGATAACTGTGAAACCAGTCAATTGCCGTTGGAGATATGTTACTGGAGCGAAGTAGAGCGATGAGGACATCAAAGTCAACGGAATTGATTTTGAAGCGCTCGTAGCGAAGTTTACTTAGCTGTTCTTAACCGATCAGCAAAGTTAAGCAACGTCGCCCGCGGTCATGAGTTGGATGGGTGACCGATAGTGACATTACTACTGAGCGCGCACGTGCTTCGGAGGGCACGTTAAGCTGTCGGTCCCGGTTGTTGTCTAAGGATGGCAGTCGTTATAGCATGGTGGTAGGGCATTTTGCTAATGCTCGCCTGGCTAGTTACCACTCTCAAGTAGAAAATCTGTCGTCAAGCACCTAACGGTGTGTTCCGGCAGCTGTCTTTGAGAGCGAGTACTTCTGGTTAGCCTGAACAACATCTTCGACCACATCATCGCTTACCATCAGGTGCGATAGTGGTCAAAAGCCTACACGGAAAAAACCTACACGGAATAAAAAAAAATTAAAAAATATTTTAAGATGCTGAAGTCAAGTAAAGTCAGCAATGTTAACTCTCTGTTTTCCATTCCAAAACGAATGTCCTCCGTAAGTTTTACTAAAGTTGTAGTTGTACTATTTCCAGGTCGAAATCCAGATTGGAAAGGATTAAGGAGTTGGTGATGAATGAGGAATGAGTTTAATTGTTGGTGAACTAGACGCTCGAGGACTATGGATAGAAAAGGAAGTATGGATATTGGACGGTATTCAGAAAAGGATTTAGGATTGAGTTTCTTCGGTAAGGGAATAGTTTGTGCTTCCTTTCATATTGACGGGACTGTAGCATTTGATATGGAATTGTTAAAGATATGGCAAAGGATTGGGAGTAAATCATAAGTCATAACAGATATGACTGTACAGAGTTTATTGATTAGCTTTGGTATAAGGTACTTTTTAGACCTCATCCTCGCCGTCTCATAATTATTATTGTAAATAAGATTTTTCATTAGGAAAATATTGTGACCCTGTTTGTTGGTTCTTGAATATATATGCACAGTCCCTTCAGTGTCGTTATATAGGTTACACTATATATAGATATATATACAGTGTAAACTCTAGGGACTGTGCATTTTATGGCGTTATAGAGAGGTGTCGTTAAATGGAGAGAAGAAAAAGTTTGTGAGCCACTAAGAAACGTATAGATAATCCTTAATAGTCACGGTCAACAACAGTCTACATTTATAAACAAAAGAACAAATTGCTTAGAAAGTTATAGGTAGAGAGATAAAAAGAAAAAGAACAACAGAATTTTTCTATATTGTGATAACGGGCTACTACGGAACCCTACATTGCGCGTGGCCCGACACGCGCTTGACCGTTTATTTTGACTTGAACACATGCCTGCAAGATTCAGTCCATTTCATGGCAAAAATAGCACGAATGCACTTTTTTTGAGCCAAGAATATTTTCTTTGATACTGGTGAGTTTGTATAATGCCATATCTTATTAGATAAAGATACTACAAGTATTTTTTGATAAAAATACTACAATTACTTTTATGACAAAAGCCCCAGTTCTTGGGGCTTTTCTTACCTTTAAAACATTATCTAAATAATGCTCTATAATTATTTGCTTGGCAGTTTTTAAACACTTCTCCAATTTCGACCGATATTCAGTAGTGTTAGCAATTTGCCTCTAAAAAAATTTCAGTTAAATCTTCATTTTGCAAATTCAAGCATACGTATTCAAACCTATCTTGTTCTATTACATCGGCAATTTCGGCATTGTTTGCAGTTAAAGTTGGAATTTGCACAGATTATTCGTCATTTATCATTAAATCCGCGAATACAGAACTTTTTTAACCGCGAATACGGAGAGTAGATGTCAAATTTATCTACTGCGAATGCTGAATCCGCGAATAAAGAAACAGCGAATAACGAGCTTTCACTGTATGTATTTTTTTGCCGAAATTATCATGCCAACCAAGTTTTCTGATTTTTTTATGGCTAATTATCACGATGAAAATAAGCGTATACTGATATTATGTTATTATTATGTAAGATGTTCGGGATCAAATTGGTCTTATTGATGAATATTTCGGTGACGCCACTTTCGACTGCTGCCCACATCTGTATAGTCAATTGTTTATAATACACAGCGAGGCAGGTATAGTTACACGCACAGCAACGGTTTCTTTAATATGTCATAATACCCGATATAAAAGAGGAAACGTATATTACAGTTTTACAGTTAATAAAATCCCAGCTGCAGACATTTAAACCCAAACAATACCAGTGTGACTTCGAGATAGTAGAAATAAACGCCTTTAAAAAGAATTTCCTACAGTGAATTTGAAGGGATGCTACTATAATTGGTGTAAAGCGGTTAGGAAGAAATCCAAAATGTTAAAAATAAAATCAAAATATGAAAAAAGAACAGACTGACTGCATCACTGCTTTTGTTGCCTGCTGAGCACATAGGTTTGGAATATGCAAAACAAGAAAAGGTAAAGAAAAACTAATCATTTTTACTATAAGCTTTTGGATAACAAAAAAAATTACCAAAAAAAAAATTTTTTTTGTTCATTTTCGGTGAGCATCACAGAACCAATAAGACATTTTATTCTAGGTTACAAAAATATATTAATAGGTACAAGAAATACGTCGATAGAGATTTTTAGTAAAATCTTTTTATTCTGTGGTAAAATTGAAAGAAATAGAGTCCAAAGTGAAATTTCAGATGAATTTTTTTTTTTACCAAAAATGGAACCGACTTCAACACTCAAAAGTGTGAAATTTGGACTGCCTATGAGTCCAAATGCTTTTATTGTAGTAGCTGTAGTGTTGTATGTAGTTCGTAGTATTTTGTTTATAAAAGCATACCACCGGTAAAAAAAAGTGTGAAATAAGTTATTTCACACTTTTTTTTTAACGGGTATGGTATCGACTTCAATCAGTTATTTCAAATAACTGGTTGAAGTCGATACCATGATAGTTCAAAAGTACCTATTATGACAATATTGTGTGCATGGTACCGACTTCAACAAGTTATTTCACACTTTTGAGTGTGAACGTCGGTTCCATTTTTAGGTAAAAAAATGGTTTTGCATAGTTCCACGCATCAATACACGCGGGCCGCGATCCCCGTTGGTTTAAACGCGATCGGAGCTATAGTTCATGGATTCCATGAATACGTCTTAACTTACTAAACATCCATAGACATTATAATGGCCAGTACCACATTTCTGAAGTGTACCTACCGTTATAAAATTAGAGAACAATAGAGAGAGATTGGCGTGCAATGTTCTATCTGAGAGGTAAGCTGTTGTAAAAAAACTTTCCCCTATCACCCATGCATGATACAATAATATACTGTTTTCTTTGATCATGGGTTCACACAGGTGGTCTCCGGATGTGGACAATGGGTAATAACTGAGAATTACTAGGGCAGCTGCCGGACCACACGTTAAGTGCTTGGCGACAGATTTTCTACTTGAGGGTGGTAGCTAACCAGGTGGGCATTCGCAAAATGCCCTACCATCAGGCGAAGTCGTAATATTGGTGTGTTTTTATTGTTTGTGTCCCACGGCACAGTAACTCTATAAATATATTCTATGCGTTTTAGATTTTTTGCGCTATAGAAATACATCTGATTTGGATGACGAAACACCATATAGGTCCATATAAAATGTTATTATTGGCTGAATAAAATAAAGGCTATCGGGGTTTTTATTTTGTGTGACGATACCTCTCGAACCAATTGATTAGATCAGAAATCAGATAGGAAGTCAGGTTAGTTAAATACTACTAACATAGGTCGGTAAAGGAATCCGTAGTATTATTATATGTTCTATGACGAATCTATGGTTAGACTGAAGAAACTAAGAAATGACTTTCGTAAGTAGGTATGGGTGTAGTTGCTGTTCTCATAATTTTACATACATATTAATTCTAGGTTAATGCTGCAAACACCTTCGACATTATCACTTACCATCAGGTGAGATTGTGGCAAAGGCTTACCTATCAAAAACAAAAAAATAAAAAAAAATGAAAATCACGAAATTTCGGGCTCGCCTATTCGGTTATTCTCTAATTTTATTTCAAGGGATGTTAATGACAGTCATTGTTATCTAGAAGCGTTATAATTAATGTCTCTCTATTAGGATATGTACACGGACATTACCGAAACTGGCTGTCTATAAAGGTAAGTGTTCCAGGCAGTGGGAGGTTCAATAAGTAGATTTCACTGGTACTTGCTTTTATTCAACTTAATTACACGTATACAAAAACAGGTATATTTAACACACGTAATAGCGTTTTCGTGCAGTGTTGGATTTCGTAGTATAATTATAATACTTATAGTAAGTACCATTATTTCATGATATATGGTATGTAGTATAGGAATATCACTATACTACACGAAAGTACCATAATTTTATATTCAGATCAACCTACTTGTATTATAGCTGAGTCCTATTTACTTTTTAATATATATTAAAAAGTAATACCCTATATTATCGGGAAGGGCAAAACTAAGCGCTTGGTGTGATATCTTAAAAAGATTCTATTCAAAAATTGCCAAATTTGATTGCCTGGTTTTACCTTACGCAAATATTGATTGTGAAAGAGTGTTCAGCAAAGTTAGCTTGGCGAAAACTTAATTAAGAAATAAACTTGCAATTCCGAGTGAGTTCCGAGTGCTTTTTGCGATGGGCTCGGTATGTGAAAGTAAATCTAATGACTGCATAGAATTTATGCCGTTGACAACATTTTACCTCCTGTCAATTCTACGGACCAAGTCCTGATTGATGAATTAGCCGATATCGAAGTCTACTTGCCTGGACTTCGTGCATATTTTAGTCGCAAATTAATAAAACAAAATATTATTAACGATTAACAAATGCATTTTCATTTTTATTCAAAACGCCGAAAATCTAAAAATAACATGTAACTTCAAACGTGGTATAATTTTGGACAAATAGTATTATTTTATGTTCCATGTACCTACCTAGTATATTTTTTGAGGGTCTGAATCCAACCCTGCTTTCATGCGACAACTCTGAAGTCTCTGAACCGGGCGCGGGACGTGAGACGACTGGCTTGCATTTGCCTTTCATTGTACGGACGAATTTCCTGCGCTCGCACAATGAAATGCAATGTCGTGCCCGATACAATTGTTTGTATTCTCTTTACATGGGAGTTGGGATGAAATTCTTAGTTGCATTAGTGTTGCAGTGCCCATGGGGGCGGGTCTGACTTGTGGGGGCTTACAGCAAGTCGGCAGCAACGGTACGGGGCCATCGCCCTCTGGGGAGGCCTACATGTAAAATAGAAAGTTCATACCCAGATGACAGAATACAGCAATTAACTTTAATAGAATTCAAAATATTGGTTTCAGGTATTTCTTCTTGTAATACTTATCAATGTTTCATACTGAGACTGGAACAAAAATTCCATTATTAAGTATTCCATAGATCCTTCATATGGTTTAGGATCGATTCAGGATAAAGCAGATTTGGTATCAGATATTGGATTTGAAAATAAAAAAGAATTTACTTAAAAAACATTTTTTTAATTGTTCATAAATTACTATTAAATTAACAAAGATGGACTTATGAAATGATAAAATCGTTCATTGATAATGTTTCAAGCTACATAACATATTCGATTTTCTAATTAACTCATATGCTGATTTCTCTTGAGAATATATTTGATACAACTTTTAATATTGCTTGAGTTTTCGAAACTTTGTGTTGTTTACAATCATTTTTGGTTCACATTAATCAATTTTTATAACTGTTTATGTAAAAAACATGCAGTTTAGACTAAGCCAAAAGACTCCCATGTATTCTTACCGTGTGGTCTTTTCTGCATGTGCTGCAGAAGATATGCAGCATAAAACATTATCAACACAACTACTAATATTTAATACCTAATTAATGGGACTTTTTAGGCTTAGCTAGTTTCTCATATTTGCTCTTTGAAGAGTACCACAGGCCGAAAGGGATGGCTAGCGACGGCAGGGTCATGACTGCAAATGCAGCCCAGTCCAGGATATGTGAGGAGAACTTGCGGTCATAATCCTTGAAGGCCACAATGGCACCTTCCCCGGGAGAGCTGCTTATTGAGTACTGAACCTGAAAAAAACAGATGTATTTTAAGTATTTTTGTCAAATTCAAGTTCATGTTGTTTTAAGTCTTTTTATCAGATGGACTAAACACTACAAATTTAACATAAAACCAATCAAATATAATTATTTAATCCAGGTATTAAGCTTTTAATATTGATGTACATGGACAAAGAAGAACTGTGAGTTTTGAAGGAAGAATTTTTTATTCTTTTAAGTTACAAGTTCCAAAACTAGATAAATTTTTACTTAATATCAACTGATTACGAAGGATGTTTTTTTAAACCCTTTACACTGCCTCTAAAAATGTATTATTTGGCAATCAAGTTGTAGGTGATAGTAGCGGGCTTTTTCACCTTCTTCCATAAGATAGGGAGTAGGGTAAAAAAATTATGCTTGTACTTAAGAATTCTAGCCCGGTTTCTCAAGTAAATGCTATTTTATTTCTTCAATTGATGACCACAGTTAAATAAAAATAAAAATAATGAAACCAACTTGAAATTTATTAAAAGTATTAAAACTGAAAATTTATAAGGCAAATTGTAAATGTCCAACCATGAAAGTGTTAGTTCATAGTATTTGAATAGGCATAATATCAAATTCAACAAGTTATGTTGTATATCAGTAATTGAAGTTGGTTTCTTTTTTATTATATTGTAATTATTTTGAAAGTCCACAATAAGTAGTTACAGTTTCCCTGTAATTTAGAGTGTTCAGCATGTGACAATAGAGCCAGAACCATTAAAACTTCTCAAGCAAAAAATGAAGCCCCATCGTGTTTGGGCTTGTAAAATTTGTCTTTTTCTTTCCTTATACAATCCACTACAGTCATGACTTGGATGAGTAACCACTAGAATATTACTACTGAGTGCATGTTAAGTTGTTGGTCCTGGTTGTTGTCTGGAGATGGCAGTCATTATAGCATTGATGCGTACCAGTTGAAGTTAAATTCGCCAAAAAAGCTAATAACAATCACACTCCCAAAAAGTTTTTCCACTTGGGTTTTGGCATTATTTTCGCCATAAATGCTATGAGGCTACTGGAACAGTTTGAATTACGTACATCTAATGTCAAAAGTGACAGAAGTGGCAAATTTTAGTGGCATTCTTAACGTTCTTATCCTAACTGGAACAGGGGAGAATAATTACAAACGATCACAGTGATCACATCCATAGACGCAGAATGTGGTCAAAATTATCAAAAATGAAGATGGACACCCATGGTGATAGGGCATTTTGCACATGCCTGCCTGACTAGCTACCACCCACAAGTTGACAATCTGTCACCAAGCTCCTAACAGCCTATCACAGCATATGCCCTTGAAAGCCAGTATCTCTACATTAGCCAGCAAAACTCCTTCAACCATGTCATCATTTTACATCGGGTGAGATAGTAGTCAGTGTAGCCTATCAGCTTTAAAAATACAATTAAAACCTGGTTACTATTTTTGTATATAATATATACTTACTCCTCAAGAAAAAAGAAGTAATAAGGCAGCTTACCTCAGCAGCATCTTCACTGGACTTGTATGAGATCTCGGCGGAGGTAAAGTTGAAGTAGCCATATCTGCTAGATCTCACTGTCACTACGTGAGACACATTGGTCTGGGGAGGAATGCGGTTGATCTCAGCAGTGAGCTTTCCTCCCACCACAGTGAACACCTCTGGGTGGAAACCGTTGTCGACGAGCTTTACATCAACGGCTGGTGCTGTTCCAACGTTATACACAGTGTATTTAACCAGAATATCCATATTCTCAACCAAGTATTTGTTTAACACTTGCTTCGACACCAATAGTCGTGCAACAGCCGGTTCATCGTCCGCTAAAACCACCGCGGCCACGATCAGGATCAGGGTCAATAGTTTTGCTGCCATTGTGTCTGAAATCCGAAAATTACACAAAATTGATTCCAAAGCTCTGAAGGCGACGAGTGCTAATAAACATACCTGTATAAAATTCAACACATTCTACAATTGCATCGAGTTATCTAGCTATTATTATTACCTTATTGCTTAGTAATAAACTCTCACCTTAGTCTGTGATTAATTTCAGTCAATAATGAAAAATAAATAACCAATCCAGTCACAAAAAAGTGAAAAGTAGGTAGCCAAAGTGGTCACAAAACGTTGACAGTTACTTGTACGTGGCTGACGTTTCACTCCACGCATTCAAAATTGTTGCCAGTAAATTTAAACCGTCCATTACCGACCGCGTAAGCGAGCGTACCCATGGCACCGGTCATCGGTCACCATGAAAAATAGTAGGGTGAAAGTAAACCCTATGGCGTATTTCATTTGACGCCAATTTCGTTATTTTTGATAATTTTGACCACATTTGCGTCTATGGTTGTGATCATTTGTAACTGTTCTCCCCTGTTCCATTTAAGGTATAGTACCTAAACTTAACTGTGCAGTTTTCGAGGGCGCTACTGGTCAAGGAAATCAACTACAAACTGTCAAAATTTGAAGGAATGTTGTAGTTCTTTTTTGCCGCCTGATCAGATAAGTTGGTGGGACTATTAGGGCGTTCGGATAGCCTATCGGTGCCAAAAATAACACTCACAAACGCTAAAAATGATCACACGGGCCGTTCGTTTTGGGACTTCGTGATCAAAAATATCGTTTTCGCTCACCGTTCGGATAGCTTTGAAAACGCTACAAATGACAGAGAAAAGTGATATTTTTGACCCATGTCTTACCGTGGGATCGTTGTGATCGTTTTTTGACAACTGCTGTTTTGACAGTTGTATTTGGCGCGATTGAAGAGTTTCACAAGTTTTTTATATAGTATTTATATTATATATAAATATATAATATAAATACCATATTATTTAGTAGGTACCTACTTGTTTTGTTAATTTTAGAGATTGATTCCATGTTTCAAAATTGTTAAAATATTGTCGGTTGTCAAAGTATGTTTTAAGCCGTTCGGATAGCATGCAGTAATTGGTGGTCAAAAATAGCAAAAGCTTCTATCCGAACGCTAAAACACAAATGCCACTTTTGAAACTGCTACAAACGCAATCGAGCCAAAACGAACGCCCCATATAAGAACGCTAAGAATGCCACTAAAATTTGCCACTTTTGATATTAGATTTAGGGTGCGTACCATTTGGAGTTAAATTCGCCAAAAACGATAAAAATGATCACACTCCCAAAAAGTTGTTCCACTTGGGTCTTGGCATTATTTTGCCCATAAACGCTATAAAGCTACTGGAACAGTTTGAATTACCTACCTCTAATGTCAAAAGTGACAAAATTGGCAAATATTAGTGGCATTCTTATCGTTCTTAAATGGGGAGAACAGTTATATTCGATCACAGTGATCACAACCATAGACGCGAATGTGGTCAAAATTATCGAAAATAACGAAATTGGCGTCAAATGGAATACGCCCGTAGGTAATTCAAACTGTTCCAGTAGCTTTATTGCGTTTATGGCGAAAATAATGCCAAGACCCAAGTGGAACAAGTTTTTGCGAGTGTTATCGTTTTTGGCGAATTTAAATCCAAATGGTACGCACCCTAAGTCGGGATGTGGTCTCGCCATGGAAGGGTACGTACCATTTGAGTGAGATTCGCTAAAAACGCTAAAAACGATCACACTCCCAAAAAGTTTTCCAAATGGGTCTTGGCGCTATTTTCGCCTTAAACGCTACATCTAATGTCAAAAGTGACAGAAGTGGCAAATTTTAGTGGCATTCTTAGAGTTCTTATCAAAAAATGGAACGGGGATGACAGTTACAAACGATCACGTGATCACAACCACAGACGCAGAATGTGATCAAAATTATCGAAATTTACGTTCTTAGCGACTAATGGAACATACCCGAAGTAATATTTACTTACGTAGTACTTATTATAGTACCACCAACTTAACTGTGTAGTTGGCGAGGGCAATGAGGAATATGTATTTGAAGTTCTTTTTTCTGCCACCTGAACAGATAAGTTGGTGGGTCTGTACGTGTTTTGCGGAATACCTATCTTTCGGACTCGAAGTTCGATACTTCGATGAATTAGAGTAGGGGCCCTGGCTCGATCAATTAGAATCGATCCTTCTACACAACTATTTAAAAGTAATAAGCCTTAGCTTAAACATTTCAGACTATACTACACGCTGTGTTGAATTAGATTTGAAAATTGATTACGAACCTAACATATATAAACCGCAACCACATGCATACAAATTTGAACAGAGCAGAGCTTCCAAAAACAACTTAGTCATTAAATAGTATTTCTTTGATATTATCCCATAAAACATTGAAACTATAAACAAAACTAGTAACACCGAACGGGCACGTGACCCACGCGGGTGCGGCGCTCTTGTATAGGGCGTTCGGATAGCCTATCGGTGCCAAAAATAACACTCACAAACGCTAAAAATGATCACACGGGCCGTTCGTTTTGGGACTTCGTGATCAAAAATATCGTTTTCGCTCACCGTTCGGATAGCTTTGAAAACGCTACAAATGACAGAGAAAAGTGATATTTTTGACCCATGTCTTACCGTGGGATCGTTGTGATCGTTTTTTGACAACTGCTGTTTTGACAGTTGTATTTGGCGCGATTGAAGAGTTTCACAAGTTTTTTATATAGTATTTATATTATATATAAATATATAATATAAATACCATATTATTTAGTAGGTACCTACTTGTTTTGTTAATTTTAGAGATTGATTCCATGTTTCAAAATTGTTAAAATATTGTCGGTTGTCAAAGTATGTTTTAAGCCGTTCGGATAGCATGCAGTAATTGGTGGTCAAAAATAGCAAAAGCTTCTATCCGAACGCTAAAACACAAATGCCACTTTTGAAACTGCTACAAACGCAATCGAGCCAAAACGAACGCCCCTGTAGACGCGAGTGGCGTGCGCGGGCGGCGCGCGGCGCGGATCCAGCGCGGGCGCTCCGTGTGAAGGCCTCCATACAATCCCTTACATTACAGATTGCGCGGGACCGCCAACCGCGCACGCCCCGCGTCCTGTGTGCAGAGGGTTTAAGTTGATCGGTCCGAACAATTATGAACCATAGATATAAAATATAATATGACAAAATTATTGAAAATGGTGTCAAGTGGAATACGCCCTTAGACCGTTTTCCACTTGACGCCAATTTCGTTATTTTTAATAATTTTGACCATATCTTGCGCTATGGTTCCTTTTAGGCCGTCTTTGTGATTTGTGATGTGATCATAGAAATGCCAAAAATGTCAAAATTGACAAATGGAAATTCGTGATCGTGTTTGTTTTTTCCGCTGTTGAAAAACTTGGAAAATGGATTTCCATGGGTTATTTACTAAGTAACCTAATCATTTATATCCAATTGAGAATAGCGCCATATCTTACTGACCATTCATAATAAAAACTATGACAGAGAAAGAAGACATTACCAAAAAACCCGAAAATGAAACATTAGATGACGAAGCTCTGGAAAAGTAAGTAGCTTTTTAATTAATTACAGTTCTATACTGCAGTTTACGCATAATGATAGTTAAAAAATCATATTTTTAGATTAGCCGTTGAGGAACTAATGCGGGAAGCTGTCCAAGGCGCTGCAAGAGCAGAAGTAGTCGGTCCCTCTGGTTGGATTAAAGCGACGCCGCAAAGAGCCAATAAACGATTCCTTGTGAACACAATACGTCATGCTGTGAGCTCAAATAAATACCACTACTCACGAGAACACAGGCCTTCTAGTAGGCGGTCACCAAATCGTGAAAGGCGTAGTGAACATACAATAAAGAAGGAGAGAAGTAAAAGAAAATAAAATGGCAGACTATAATGTTACCGAAGTTATAAAAAATATTTTTAACCATGAAGATCCGTCTTGGAAACCTTCAGATAAGATACCACTTATTATTAAGGAAATAGAGTCATGTAAGATTGAATTGAAAACATTTTTAGATAGTAGTGATTATGATATATTAAATATAATTAGTGAGAGTGAAGAGCTGTGCTCTGATAGTAAGTTATTGGTTGAACACTTAGAGATTTGCAAAAAAGAAATAGAAGAAGAAACAATGGCTGAGATAGTTAAGTCTATCGAGAACTATGATACTTTATCCAAAGAATTGCAATGTGTTAACTTTGCAGCTAATTTGGTAGGTGATGTGATCCAATGTGGTAGATATGTCAAAGAGTTTGATGAAGGGCGGGAACAACAGAGTTTTACAAGATCAATTGAAGCTGTTTGTGATCTAGTGGAATATTTAGAGATGCCTATAGATGGGTTTGACAATTTAGAAATTTCCTCTAAAACCCGAGAAATAGCACAACTTATCTTGGACAACTTGATCCATGATCTGTTTTCTGAATGGAACAGGCTATTAAACTGGGATAGTGAAACTGTAGACAAAAAAACTACTGTCACAATTACAGCAAATTTTGATGAATCATTAACTTACCTAGACATAATACGAGCACTTGAGACATGTCGAAAGTTACCTGAAAAAGTTGCAGAATTCGGTCAGTTCCTATTCAAGGATGTACTTGTGCCTATACTATATAATGATTGTGAAGTATGGGCTGGAACAGAAAATACTGTCACTATTACAATATTGCAGAAACAAGACGAGAATCCCTCCTATGATGAAGTTATAACAAACTATAAGCAGCTCTTTAGTTTCCTCAGTAACAAGTTGAATATAAAATTTAAGGGTGATCCTAATATCACACTTATGACGCAACTTGGCAAACAACTAAGCCATAGGTTTGCTGATATTTTAATTGCCGATTGTCTTGTAGGTACTATACCAAACAATATTGTTGATCTTCAGACATATGGAACTATTACTACAGAGATAGAAGAATTCCAGAGTTTTCTAGTCAAAGTAAAATTCTTTCCTCCAGATGATAGTATATCAATTTTGAGATATGTTGAAAATATTGATGTCCTTTTTGCGGATAAATCTAGCAGACATTTGTTGGAGCATGCTAGAACAATAATGATGAGAGACCTTAGTGTGACTATGTCTATTGGTGTAGAGAATATTCCAGATGAACCAAGTACGAGTGCAAGTGTCAACAGAGAAGAAGGGTTAAATATATTGGATAGGACAATACCAAACAGCTTGTTCTACTTTCCAAGGTGTATGATATCAAAGTCGGCCCAGGAGTTGCTTGATGTGGTCCATATGATAATGGAGCAAGCTGTTCAGTGTTCAGATGTAGTGTGCAAGAAACTGTATATAACAAGTAGGCTGATATTTGAGTTGTATGATGCAGTAGTGCCGTACCATCATGAAAACTATTTGCAAACAATTCCGCAGTATGTAGGTAAGTGCACCATCAGATATATTAATGTACCATATATATATAATATTGCTGGACAAACATTTGGTACCTACTGAAGATATTTTTAGTTAGTACTCTCTAGTCTGAACAGTGAGCCTAATTCCAGAACATAAAAAAGGGCAAACAGGAAATATTTCCAACTTTTTTGCCTTTGTCTTGTGTTTTTTTATATATGATTGGGATACATATATATTGCGATACATGCACAAGGCCCACCTGATGTTAAGCGATTACCTCTGCCTATAATATAAGTTGTTAAGTCTCATGTGTCTGTAATTTTACTGGCTCTGTAGGACTGCTGCCGGAACACACTGTTAGGTACTGGACAATACATTTTCAACTTGAGGGTATTAGCTAGCCAGGCGGTCCATGGAATTTCTAGAAGTCTATCAATGGAATTTCTGCGTGGAAATTAATTGGCACTGGGTGGGTCACTGCTTCTAAAAGATACTGTACTATATCAGCCGGATTGTCTAATGCTGACGCAGGCTCCCCCATTACAGGGGGGTTTGCCATAATCTCCATGCTTGGCAGGCATAGTGGGGATTGCAGTTTGAGATAGTAGTTCCTCAGAAGGCGCTGCCGCCGTACTTCTGATATTATTTTTTACCCTTAGTCACCTCTTATGACACGCACAGGTAGCAATGAGGGGGTGACATTATAGCCTGGCACCCCACGGGGCTCAAAGATACACTAACTAGAATTTAAACAAATATTATACAACTTATTCTCACTTATTCATTTCCATATATAGTTTTGCCTTACATAATACTCAGTAATCTAAATTTTTCATTAATATTCAATAGTCATTTATTCATATTAGGATACACATCAAAAAGTTTATGAAAAGGCTATAAGTGGGGGCCCATGACATGCTCCAACTTGCCAGATTTGGTTAACGTTCGGGACAACGATGATAATTTTCCACTACTTTGTGTACAATACGAATGTGTGTCCCCGAAGTACTAAGGTTCACTTTGACGTATACTGCTACCTGGTAAATAATAATAGAAGGTAACATGAGAATTTTCAAAGACTGAAAAAATGGCTTCACAGAGGTGCGGTTGCGGGATGCGTGCTATTGCGCGTACAGCTCGCTTCTGCATGCGAAATGCTCACAGCCAGTCTGCACCAAGGCCCCATATTTCTGCACCATATTGCAGCGCAGAGTGGACTGTCGCGAAATAGCACGATCTTACGGCATTTTCGGGAAGAAACAGTGACAGTTTGCGAATGGCAAAGGTGGCACTGCCTAGTTTCGCGCAGATTTTGTCGATGTGGAATTCCCAGGTCGTCCCATTATTATCATACTATTTGCTCTAAGTTTTTATGTTTTATAAAATATCATCTTGGTGTTGTGTGATATCGATGTCATTGCACCATAGTTACTTAAGGGTGAACTGGCCGGTCAGTTCTCCATACAAATGTAGTAGGGTGATCACTCCCTTATTTGAGGATTAAGGTCCAAAACAAAGCATAATATCGATTGATCTCTTTATTATCTAGGCTTGTATCGTAACATTTTTTTAATAAGATAATTAACACTTGAGAGTTAAGAGCCTCGAAAAATTTTCGAGGCTCATAACTCTAAACTTAATTATCATTTAAAAATTTCGTTACGATACAAGCATAGATATTGACAAGATCAATCGATATCATGCTTAATTTTAGACCTAAAATGTCAAATAAGGGAGTGATCACCCTACTACGTTTGTATGGAGAAGCGACCGGCCAGTTCACCCTTAATTGACCGAGCGAGAACTTAGTTCAAGTGAAGCGTCTCTGCTTTAACTTACACAATAATGCTTTCGTATGTCCGGTTGTTCTCTTCTATAGGTTGCATTTCTTAACCTATTCTCACGAAATTTTATGAGCAGGTTTGATAAGCCCATAATTAGTTTTTTGTTGATTCATTTTTTGGATATATTTCAAAATGATGGAGATATACATTTTATGGTGTGACGGCTGAGCTTAATTTAATGGCAGTGTCCCTGATACGCATGTTGCCTTTATGTGATAGTCTCTCTCTCGTTTAATGAATTATTTTGTTTAGATGTTTCTATAGCCAGTACATATATGAATGCGAGATAAATACTGGAGACAATTAGATCACAAACAACAAAATTATGTTATTATAACATTACCAAGAATGTAAAATTATTGTATATTTACTAAGTACTTACCTACCTATTTCTGATACACCTATCCTTTGTTGGGGCCCGCGTGTCATTGATTTAAGTCCAAGAAAATTGAATATTATTTACATTATATATCTAGATATTTTGTGACCCATCCCCGCATCAGCGTGCGCCGTGAACCTTTATTCAATTGTAAGCTATGCAAGGACAGACTCGCGAGATTTACAGCTCGGAGAGCCGCTAATTTTAGAGTGGTTCAAATCATACTTCTTAATTATTTTTAACTTAAATCTTATAGAACTTTACTTATTCTAACTTATAACATTTTAGAGTGTTCTGATCTTCTGAATTTTATTCTTGCTTACAATAATAACTTATTGTAGGTGTTAAAACTACAATATTAGCATACATTATGTGGAGTCACTAAAACTGATTTGAAAACATACAAAAAAATGGTGAATGGCTTGTGTTAATATATGAAGCGCTCGTAGCGAAGTGTACTTAGCTGTTCTCCACCGATCAGCAAAGTTAAGCAACGTCGCGCGCGGTCAGGAGTTGGATGGGTGACCGCTAGTGACATTACTACTGAGCGTTTCCGTGCTTCGGAGGGCACGTTAAGCCGTCGGTCCCGGTTGTCGTCTTAGGATGGCAGTCGTTATAGGGTAGGGCATTTTGCGAATGCCCGCCTGGCTAGCTACCACCCTCAAGTAGAAAGTCTGTCGCCAAGCACCTAACGGTGTGTTCCGGCAGCTGTCCTTGAGAGCCAGTACTTCTAGGTTAGCCTGAATAACATCTTCAACCACATCATCACTTACCATCACTTACTAAAAAAAGGCATACTACTAGTGTAATTAGAATTACTCTCTGTTTATAACAATCAAATAGTAAAATTCTGAAAGTACTCATAAATGAATTGAGAGTTTTACATAGAATTTGCAAATCATTCTGAACCCCAGCTCGTAATGAGGAACTAATTTTGATGTTGTGATTAGCTAGCATTAGGTAATGTTATTTACCTTTGGTAAATGCTTACAGAGGTAAACACATTTAAAACGTTACACATAGAAAGTAGTTTCTAATGTCTGCATACTTTATAGCTGAGCATAATATAGTATTCAGAATCAACACTCAAAATGTTTATTGTTATATTACCACGTTAAAGTATGTCTACGAAATATTGATTAAATTTTCACATTAATTACGTCCCATCATTTATAAACCATGCTTAGGCAATTAGGAGTTTCGATAAGAGAAAAATTTACTGGAAATTATTTCTAAAGACTGAATAGAATCGGTTATACAGGGTTTAGTTCCTTGATGCCTTAGGTGCACACGAGTTTAAGACTTTAGCGGGAATCCCATAAGGACCACTTACCTTGTTCACGTTTAGATTGCCAAGCTACGTCCTACGCAATTTGGTCTAACGAATGCCTATTTCCGACGTTGATGCCTATTGAGGCGTTTCGTCCACCTTATCCTGCATCCGCCTCCATGTCCACCTGAATGCGAGATTAGATCCGCTCTATCTAAACGTGAAGACTCCGCAAAAATAGTAGCAAACTCTTTAGCAGTGTGAGCCAATGTTCCGTCCATTTTCCATTTCATCAGGGACATTTCATGATGAAATCGTCTGCTTACCGGCGGATGAAAACCTAATTCGGACCCAACTCGGTTAATGTGATCGAATCGCGCTCTTTTTACAACCTTTTTGCATACTTGACAGCAGAGGAAAAGGCTTTTTTCTATCCCACGAAGGCATGTGGGCAATACTTGTACTTGTGATGTTTACAGACACGTGCTCTTGTGTGCGTAACTACAGGTAGAGTTAGCAAGTTAGTTGTTATGGAATAAAATGAAATAATTATGTAGGTTCGTTTAGTGATATTTTAGTTTTATTTTTAGTATTTTGTTTAGCTATGTTTACAAAATAAAATCATGTTTTATAAACAATAATATTACACCATGATGTACAAGTGTGTTATATTGGTCATTACACACGAGCCCAAGTCTAGGATTATAATAAAGCCGAGAAAACTCTAGCAGTCCGGTAGTTCCGGCGATACTGACTGAGCGGTTCTGAGCTTACGCAAACAGCGACAGTTTACGTGTATCTACAAACACAACCAAACCCAACCTGACTTCGTGAGATAAAAGAACTGAACGAATATCCCTAATTTTCCGGGTTCGAGCATCGACCCAGTCCAAGTATGCTTCGTGTTGTAGCGCTCAACACTAAACCTAAGGGAATAGTGTCCAAATTTAGTTCTTTTCAATTACTGTTTCGACGCGCTTCGATGTGGCTTCGTCAGACATCATGGCTAGACCGTTTGGCGACATGGTTTTGTCTGATGGTTGATGACAAGCCACGGCCGAAGCCAACCGCCAGATCTTTTCTTTATGATATTTCTCGTTTAGGGTCTCGAGGGTAAACCTACGGACGCAGGCGCGATACTACCCAAATTACACACTGAGAAAAATCTAAAGTCAAAAGCGCCCTAATGACGGCCAATTTATATGGTATAAGGCGAAAAACCAAACCAAACGTAAATACGTACAAAAACGCCTTCCAACTAGAAGGCGTTAAACGAGGTCAGTGAAGGCGAATGTTTCTTTTCGTCTGCATTTAAGGTGTATTTTGTGGTCTTTCTTAAATATTGACTTTTCGATGAGGCTGATTAAGTCGTACGTTATAGTGATAATCACCGTATATAAACCGCCGTAAAAGTAAGGTATATTTTATGGTCAATACTGCAATTATTATCGTATAACAAGTTCAATTCTGAAAATACTTTACGGAAGGCGTTTTAGACGGTTGTGTTTATTATAAAACATGGTACATTTTTATTGATTGGTGAAAATCATCTTAAGAGTTGTGAATTCATCTTACGTATTTACAATTCAACGGTAAAAGGTCAAATTTGATTTACGCCTTTAAATAGTTTTTCTCAGTGCATACATATTGACGTCAGCGCCGACAGTCAGAGTAAGGCTGGTCTTACGCTGAACGTCGTCGGTCAGCGTCGACCTTCTACACGTAGCTGTGTCAGTGATGACCTGTTAGCTCAAGTATTTTAGTCTCACTCCGATCACAGACATCACAGTCGCAATGTCGGTTGTTAAAATAGTTGTGCGCTCCGCTTGACGACGATCACTGGGTGTGGCGGCGCCGACACGTGTCACACCACTGACTGGTCAGGTTAACTCGGAATGTTTCCTATTAGTACATACATATTGACCTCTCAACCTCGACGTTCAGCGTGAGCGTAAGACATGCCTTACTTAGGTAGAACCTTAAAATGGACAAAGTATTTATAGTATATATATATTTTATAGTATTTAAATATATATATATATATATTAAAAAGGACAAAGTATTTTAGTATTTATATCGAAAAAAAAGGTATCGACTTCCAACATTGGTACTACAAAACTATGAAAAAATTACGTAGGGAAGTCTGTAGGATTAACCATGTCACTAAACCACAACTTATATCAGTTAATTGAGTTGAAAGCTGATGAAATTTAAATGGCTACAACTTGGTAGGTATATGTACTCTATCCAGCAATTAATTTTTTATTATTAGTAATCAATTCGTTAGTTAGTGAAAATATATTAATGAACTAGCAGCCGCCCGGGGTCTGCAGTTTGCACGGGTATTTGAAAAAAAAAACAAATATTATAAATTCAAACACATAAATAATAGTTATTGTGACATAACTGCAATCGTTAGACATGTCGTATAGGGACTTTTTTGTAGATCTGATGATCCTCTATAAAATTGTAGTATACATCACTTTGCTCTATTGCCAATCACTTCCGCAGTGTGCGCGTTAATGTTTTTTTTGGTGTTTTTTCACGCGTTTGTTTACATTATCTAAGTTTTCATACGGATCCCTAACTTTTTTGAATATATTCTATAGCCTATGTTCATCAGGGATAGTGTAGGATTCTAATGGTGAAAGAATTTTTCAAATTGGTCCAGTAGTTTTTAAGTTTATGCGATGTATGAGAATGATGAGTTGGTTAAAAAATGTTCTTGGACAGGAGTGCGACTAATGTTATGTCAAGTTTCAACCTAGCATTCGTGTTTTATTTTGTGTGCAGTTTATCAAAACTGCATACTCTCGACGATTATATTCATTTATTTATATGTATATTAATTATAACGTACATACGATTAATCATAATCAAACTTACATGGTCACAAAATATACATTAATAGTCATTAAGTCAACAGATTATATATTACAATATTAAATAAACATAATACAACATTTGTCAATAATCATTGGGTATTAAAATTATATAATTTACACACGGTTAATTTGCAATAGTAGACTCTACAAACGCAGAACGTTCACAATAACAACAATTCCATCCATCCATCTACAAACAAGTCACAGTTAGGATTTAAATCCAGGATAGCGTTGAACGCGGCTAGGATACGTGGCAGTGGAGAATTAGCACGTGCCACTGTGAGGTGACGAGGCTCTGCGAACAGCACTATTTAAGATTGTTAATGTATATCAATACATTAACATATACACGTCGAGCTTGCGAGGTAGATGCAGTATTGGATGCAACGGGTAACTAATATTAAAGGGATAAGATTTTAGTAACAATCTTCCCTACATTGAAGTTTCCACATGACTGGTTCCAGCTTTGTTCCACAACAACTGCATGTTCCTGGCACACAATATGCAGACGTTCGGCGACAAGTGGCTGACACTGCTGGAAGGACGGACACCATCTTACCCGATAAGCTTCGTCGACCTGGTGCAGAAGCTGCGAGATCTGGGATACAAGCATCTCACTATGCACATGCAGCAGCAAAGGAATCAAATCCTGGATAATATACGATCTTCCGGTAAGTAGAATACATTTTAAGGCGATCCTGGCCAGAAAACGCCTTACAAGAATTAACTTTCCTCAAAGAAAAAACTCAAATATTTAATTGAAAAAAATATATGTTATTTTTAAGCATATGCTTTAGTGTAATCATAAATCGGATACACATTATAAGTAACTTCACTCGATCGAAAAAAAACCCAAAGTCACCTCTATTTTGAATTTAAAACCGATTTTTTTCTTCCTTATTACCAATATTTAATTTTCAATTAATTTTTAATGCATTACGTAGAAATTAAATCAGTTAATTCATAAATAAAAAAATTAGAAAGTTATCATGTTAATTTTATATGATTTTTTAACATGAATTCATGGTATCAGAGCTCGCTCACTTGACCGCCAGTGCGCTCGCAGAGCTCGTAGAAGTAGGACGTGTGTCAATTTTTGCGATCTACGCTATTCCACACAGAACAGGACCAAAATGGGTACCAAATACAACAAAATAAAAAATGCTCTGGTCTGGCTTTTAGAAATCGTACGAGTCCAGGAGCAAACGGCGGTAAGTATGTAGATACTTACCGCCGCCGCGCCATTTGCTTTCTTTACGCTCAACTCGTTACGCCTATCTTGATGAATTACTGATAGACGGTGAATGACAATCGATTTCGTAAGTAGCAATGGTTACTGATAAGGGTGATATTCATACAAATAAATGGAACAGATGTCAACACTGAAAACTGTGAAATAACTTGTTGAAGTCGGTACCGTGCGCACAATATTGTGATATGTGACAATAACATATTCTACTTTTTATTCCGATTTTCCGAACAGTTCCTGATGGATCGGGTAATTAAAATTAATTGCAGGCGAAGCCACGGGCTGAATCTAGTTATTATGTAATTGATTGTTCAAAACTATTTATCTAACTCGTGTAGTTTTTTAACTTGTGGCATTTTACGAACCATATAATATTAATACGTACATAATTGTAAATTAAGGTAATTAAAATTGTTATCACTATTGTTATATGTCCAATGCCAATTATACCAAAAAATATTAGGTCCTTACATATGAAATTGGCGTTTTGTATGGGAGGAACAAAAAGTCGAATATTTTTTAATATAATATATTTAATTAATCAAAGTATGAACCATTATTTTCTATGCACTTTTGCCATCTCATAGGTAGTTCATTGATCCCTTTACTAAAAAAACCAGTCGGACGGGAATCAATAAAATCTTTGAAGGCGATTTGGACTGCCCCATCGGAGTTGAATTTTTTCCCTTGCAAGAAGTTATCCAAATTTCGAAAAAAATGGTAATCTGTTGGAGCAAGGTCCGGGGAGTACGGAGGATGTCTTAGACTTTCCAATTGAAGCTCTTCTAATTTAGTAGCCGTCTGTAGCGCAGTGTGTGGTCTAGCGTTGTCGTGAAGCAGCAGTGGCGTGGAGCGATTGACCAGCCTAGGTTGTTTAGCCGCTAGCTTTTCCATCATGGTTTGCAATTCCTGACAATAGACATCAGCCGTAATAGTTTGGCCAGATTTGAAAAAAACTGTAATGAACAATACCGGCACTAGTCCACCAAACGCTTACAAGTAACTTTTTTGGGGTTAATTTTCGCTTGGGGCAGGATTTGGCTGGCTGGCCAGGATCTAACCATTGCGCTGAGCGCTTCCGATTATCGTAAAGAACCCATTTTTCATCACAGGTAATGATTCGGTTTAAAATACCTTGATTATTGTGCCGGTTTAGTAATGTAACATAGCAGTCGACGCGCGTTTGCCGGTTTGTTTCAGTCAATTCGTGAGGTACCCACCTTTCAAGCTTTTTAATCTTCCCAATTTGCTTCAAGTGAATTAAAACAGTTTTATCACTAACATCGCAGCCTGCAGCTAACTCGGACGTGGTTTGCGATGGATCCGCTTCCACAATAGCCTTCAACTCTTCATTATCAACTTGAGTCTCAGGCCGTCCACGGGGCTTGTTCTGCAGGTCGAAATTTCCAGAACGAAAACGTTGGAACCAAAAACGAACTGTGTTTTCTTTTGCAACACGACCGCCATACACATCATTCACCCTTCGAGTTGTTTCCGCAGCACTAGTGCCACGGCGGAACTCGTACTCGTAAATAATGCGATATTTAAGGTTTTCCATTTTGTAAAACGAGTGACGCAAACAGAAAAAAACAGAAGAAAAAAAACAAATGAATGACGATCATCGAAGCACAAATACATGAGTCTATAGCTGTACAAATTTGAATTTGGAATTCCTTACCAAAGAGGAGAAATTCGTGATTAAAGTGGCCAGTACGAAAAACGCCAATTTCATATGTAAGGACCTAATATTAATACAATTAATTCTGTTGTATATCTTTGTATTTGTTATCTGAGTAATTCTCAACTCTCATGTAAAAAAAATAGATTACCATATTTTTTTTATGTATTTTAGTATCACACATAAAAACAATAATTTCTTTCCATTTTAGCAAGCTTTATGAACCTAGGAGTTTATAAAAAAAATAATTAAAAATCGTGGGTGTGACATCGAGTAACATGGTTGTGACGTGGCATGAGTTTCCATATAGCCAGATTTATGTATTTTACTTATAATTTAATTTATATATAACAGTTTCAATAATCTACCAGTCTCATAAAGTAGTAGGACCCATCTATTTGTATTCTTAAGTTTAAATGTAGTCCATTTGCCAAGCATATAATATTTTGATTTTGATAATCGATATGAACAAGAAGTCCATCTAGTATTAACGATCACTTAATGTTACTTAATATTTCTATAATAATAAAAAAAGCTAATCAAATTAACCTACTAAACAATCCAATACTAATGTAATGTCTCAATATAAAAAAGCGTTGCCATTATGTACTTAAATAAATAGAAATAAGTTAAAGAACATACCTTGCAATTCTTATAAAGTACTTAAAATTCATTTATCAAATTTTTAATTCCAAATATTGAAATGAAAAATGAAATTAACTACCATTTAACAAAGATAACGTCTATGTTAGTCAAACTAACATTTTGATTTTTAATAGTGCGCGTATAGACTCATTGTTTAGACAAAACAAAAATCTGAATAGTACAAATTGTTAGGTCCTTATATGATTAGGTAATCGCCAAAGCCAAATCAACTTCAAAATTTAGTTCACCTCTTCTAGTTTGTGTCAATTAATCATATAAATAATTAAATCGAATGTAATTTTTTTTTATTAATATATGACACTACTTCTGGCCCTTTCCAAGCAAATATTACATTTGATGCCATATTTTAGGACTTAAATTTTGTTAATTGTACGAGATATGGTTCTACTGTATCTTCAATAATAGACACCATCTGGCAAATTTTATTTATATTTCTGGCCAATTTTTCTAGATCTCGCACACCTGCCTGAAAATGGTTGCCTTGATCAGAGATTGCTGCATTGTCAATAACTACGTCATCGATTGATTACTGTCTACCTTGGCAAAATTGGATTCTTTTATGGAAGGATATGTACCCACCATCCATATGTACCCATTGACTTTGAATTAATCGCTCTGTGCAGGACAGCTTAATGAAATTTATTATAATGTAGCTCTTGTCAAAACCAAGACTATTGATACATATTTTTAGTTTCAAAAATATCTCACTATAGGCTAGCTCTCTCTAGGCGCTCAACTTAACAAGTTAACGGCTTGGATATCTTGGTTTCTTTATTTAACTTGCACAACAGTACATTGGAATGAGATTATATTATGTCAAAAATGTTGTGAAATTTGTTTTCTATTTTTAGGTGGCATACTTACTGAACTCACGATATAATTGTATGAGATTTGTAACACTTGGTCTGCAAAGAATAATCTAAAAAACCTAAACTACTACTTAACCATTCTGAAAGTCATGACCATGGGCCACTTGTCACAACCGTGGATATATGAAAACCACGGTTATGATGACCATGGACTTGAAATTTTCCCACCATGTCAGCTTTAACCACAAGGAATAAACAAAAATAGCCGTGCTAAAACAATCACTAGATTAATTGTTATTCAACACACTATATTAGGGGTTCAAGTATAAAATTGCCGATTTGTACTGAAAAATAAATTGAAATATAGTTTTGTTTTATTAAACCATATTTATTTATTCAAATTAATTACCATTTTTACCTATAAATTGCTACCATCTAATAGGAAGGTCATTTATGCCTTTGCGATAGAACTCTGGTGATCTAGATTCGATAAACTGCGTGAAAGCATTTTGTACTGCCTCCTGGGAAGAAAACTATTTATCACGTAGGAAATTGTCCATATCACGAAAAATATAGTAGTTCGTTGGAGCAAGGTCTGGCAAATACCGAAGGTGATGAATGGTTTCAAATTAAAGTTCCTGTAAAGTTAAAACGGTTTCTCGTGCTGTATGAGGTCTCGCGTTATCATGGAGCAATAATGGTGAAGATCGATTCATGAGTCGGGGCTGTTTCACTACTAGTTTTTCTATCAAGGTTCGGAATCCGACACAGTAGACATCTACCGTTATTGCTTGACCAGATCGGGGAAAGCTATAGTGAATAACACCATGCTGAGACCACCGTTACCATTACCTTTTTATTGGTAAGCTTTGCTTTAGGACACTGTTGCAGCGTTTGACTTGGGGTCAGCCATTCATTTGTCACTCACGGTTATCAGATAAAGATTCTACTTTTCATCACATGACAATTTGATCCAATAATATTTCATTTCTGTATCGATTCAACGAGGCAACACAAGTTTCAACACGTGTTTCTTTCTGCAGATCAGTCAAATCATAAGGCACCCATTTTTCATTATTTTTTTATTTTATTGATTTGACGCAATTGAGTTAATATTGTTGGTAAGGTTACAATTTTTGGGTAGTTTAGCTTGGATCAGCTTTCACCGTCTCTTTCAGTTCATTCTTATTCACCTGTGTCTTCCACGTGGTTCGTTCTTCAGATAATAGTTTACATCACGAAAGCGTTTAAACCAAAATCGCACGGTGCTTTCATTAGCAGTCCCCTTTTCAAACGCAATATTGATATTGTGAACTGTTTCTGCCGCGTCAGTTCCGCGTCGGAACTCGTATTCAAAAATCCCTCGAAATTTCCAAGTATTCATCTTTCTTGCCTAAGTTGAGATAAAAAAAAAACAACTGAAAGTTGATAATCGAATGTTGCGCATTTTTTAAAGAAGAACCTCATAGGTACCATGTGAAAAATGTTTCACTCAAAGATCTCAAACCATGAAGGTTTTGTGTGTGAATGCATGAATGTCAATTCGAAGTACCTAATACTTAATAATTACACGGCAATTTCATTCACTTTATCCCTTTTATATATAAAAAAATCTGGGATGACATATTCATATATACTTATTCTAAGTGCCACGGTCTTGACTAAAATAAAAAAATATAAAAGTAATTTTACGCAGCTACACCACTCCACGCCATTAGTTCATAGGACAACCGTGTCGATTTGCACTTACAAATCAGCCACCAGTGATCAGAAGGCTAATTTAAAATTGTACTATATCGGGTAAAAATATACAAATAAGATATCACAAAAGTTTATTTTAGGAGATTAGATGAAACTTTATATTTTTCTATAAAATTTGTATCTGTGGAACATGACTATTCTAGATTTATGTCACCATAGGAAAAGAAATCATACTAAGAGCATTTTCTTTTTCCAGTAGGCTTGTTACTGAATTCTGGGAATCTCAAATGACATGGTTGTGACATTTAGTGTTTTTTTTATAAATGTAAAATAAAATATTTTTTTAAATACTATATAACAATTTGTGTATAGGTACATTAAATATATTTCCCTATGATAAAAAATAAAATAGAACTTTAATATATTAATTGAATATAGTTCTCTCAAATAAACACATCTTTCTTAAGAATGAGAATTACCCATCTTATAAAATAACGGTAGGTACGCAATCACCCTAACATCATGTATTAATATAAACTACTGACTGAACCCCCAACAGGACCCGATTATTTTTCCGGCGTATGTACCAATACACGACAAAAGCTAATTCCATTATAAAATTTCATTCTGACTTGATCTCGTTACGGATGTAGGTAGGTACACAACCTGGCTGCGAGCGACAGACGCGCGGGCGGCGCATCGCACACAACTTTGTGTCCCGTAAATGAATACGTCGAGCTCCCAAATAGTGCGGCCTGAGGTAGCGTAAAATACCTAAAGTCCAGGGAAAGCCTCGCCTTAAACCATATATTAGATATTTTTTCGTCCATGTGTAATTGCCTTTTACATGTTATTTATACTACTCAGTTCATAGTATGCGTCTATGCATATATGTACTATAACCAAGAAGTATACTATGTGGTAATCGAGAACCTAATAAATGTTAATATGTAACAAGTTTCATCAATTTCATTCAGCTATATTGGAGATGAATGGGAAAACAAACATGCACTCTCACTTTTGCATGTAAGTATACATACATATAAGGTACTGGCAGTTTTCCTTCAAGAGCATGTACATGGGACAAGCTGACAGAGCAAGGTAGTATACCTTACGATCACTTGTACACAAGTAGTGAAATGCTGCTCAGTCGGTGTATTTTTGACAAAATCGTATATAAAAAATGTGTACTTTAGGATATGTTTTTTTTGCAGATCTGAATTGCATCGTTGTAAAAGACGTGCTGGGTGAGAATGCGGAGGCGGCCGTGCGGCAGTGTCTGCGGCAGCTTCACGTACTCAAGAATGTCTGGATCGGCGTATTCCCTTCCAATGTTTTCATCAAGTAAGAAACATTCTACGTATTGTATATTTCTGAAGCTTTATAGCTGTAATATTCCAAAACTACCCTCAGTTTTACTAGTCAACTGACGTAAAATTGCTGAGAGTCGCCGTTAGATAGCCGCCATATTGCGCGTAGTTAATAGGGTGTTTTTACACGTCCTGAGGGCTGAAAATAGTATGTAAACTAAACCACCTCGGATAATAGTTCAATGATTTAAAAAAAAGGTACAAAGCACGCGATTTCTGTAGTACAAACATGCGATAGACAAATTGGTATGGCAATTTATTCAGGACTGTTAATACGAAGAAGAATGTTATAACCTATTTTCATATAGGTATAAAGTCAAAACACAAAAGAATTTTATTTCTGAGTTCGTAAAATAATCCCGGCCACTAGATTTTTTTAAGAAAAGAAAATAATAAACAAATGAACATCGCTCACGCGCAGAATTTTTTGTATGTGTAATGAGATTAACGTTATTGCTAAGTTATTATAAAAAAAATATTTAAGGGAATATGAAATTTTGATTTCGTGATTTTGGTTGATATTCCTTGCACGCATTCTCCACTCTTAAAGCAGTGGTACCGACACATTAATAAAGAGCAGAACAGAATGAAAGCTTCACTACTACACGCACTGCTATGTGTGCGTAACTAATCACTAACAAGACGCGCGGGGGGTGTAGAGGCCACAGTGGAGCTCACTCGGGTACAGAACTGGTTTGAACCAGCTCAGTGAGCGGACAAAGTTATCGTAGCTTTCATTCAGTTCCTTTCTTTATTCATGTGGTACAAGAATACCTAAACTACCTGGCTAGCTACCACCCTCAAGTAGAAAATCTGTCGGCAAGCACTTAACGGTGTGTTCCGGCAGCTGTACTTGAGAGCCAGTGATTTTAGGTCAGCCTGAACAACATCTTCGACCACATAATCACTTACCATCAGGTGAAATAGCGATCAAAGGCTAACTTATAAATAAATAGGTACCCGGCTGATACTCGCGTTATATTTAGTATATTTTTGAGTCCCAGCCCGGTACCTATTTATTTATTATGGAAACTCGCGAGTTTTCTAAGTAAAGGCTAACTTTAAAGCATAAATAAAAGATCTTTCTCCTCTCGATAGCGCGTTCTCAAGAGAGAATAGAGAGCCCTTCAATTTGAGTGCAGTGTCGACTAGGTACTTCTTCAATGAATGTGTAGAATGATGATGTATATGTGCAGAGTGATGGGCACGCTGGTGCACATGCTGGTGTCGGAGCTGATCCACCGCGTGTGCACTGTGGAGGACATCTCGGCGGAGATGGGCGCGCAGCTCGCGCACATGTACGCGCTCGTGCTGCAGAAGGCGCCGCAGCTCTTCCACCGCCCACACCCCTCCACCTCGCACTCCGCAAGGGGGGACACCAAGGTCAGTATACTTACTCGATCGTGCGCTCGTAGAGTCAACACCTCCTGATGATGCTTCGTGTAGAAGCGCGACGCATCGAAAACTCTTCCGGTTTCACTGCATGGCGTTTGTGACGTCACGTCGGCTTAACAGGAAAATTAGGCGGAATTATCACTACATATATTTTTATATTTTTAAGTGTTTTATTAAAATATTAATGTGATGTTTTCTTAAAATATTTTAGCAATATTTGTTATAATTAAATATGGATTTCTGTAAAGTAAAGCCTGTATTTATTAATTATCTTACTTTACCATATTTGAAGCGCTCGCAGCGTAGCTAACTTAGGCATTCTTAGGCCCAATTTCACCTATATAGGGTTAATTTAAATATGGTTAGGTTTGCAATAACGCCTGCTATGCGTGTATATTTGTGATTTTGTAATAGGGTTAAATTCATACGTTGATAACTTTATACTGCAAACTAATAAGGCGAGGAGTTCCCTGGACTTTAGGTATTTTACGCTATCTCAGGCCGCACAATTTGGGAGCTCGACGTATACATTTACGCGACACAAAGTTGTGTGCGATGCGCCGCCCGCATGTCTGTCGCTCGCAGCCAGGTTGTGTACCTACCTACACCTGTAACGGAGATCAAGTCAGTATGAAATTTTATAATGGAATTAGCTTTTGTCGTGTATTGGTACATACGCCGGAAAAATAATCGGGTCCTGTTGGGGGTTCAGTCAGTAGTTTATATTAATACATGATGTTAGGGTGATTGTGTACCTACCGTTATTTTATTAGATGGGTAATTCTCATTCTTAAGAAAAATGTGTTTATTTGAGAGAACTATATTCAATTAATATATTAAAGTTCTATTTTATTTTTTATCATAGGGAAAGATATTTAATGCACCTATACACAAATTGTTATTTAGTATTTAAAAAAATATTTTATTTGACATTTATAAAAAAAAAAACACTAAATGTCACAACCATGTCATTTGAGATTCCCAGAATTCAGTAACAAGCCTACTGGAAAAAGAAAATGCTCTTAGTATGATTTCTTTTCCTATGGCGACATAAATCTAGAAAAGTCATGTTCCACAGATGTACAAATTTTATATAGAAAAATATAAAGTTTCATCTAATCTCCTAAAATAAACTTTTGTGATATCTTATTTGTATATTTTTACCCGGTATAGTACAATTTTAAATTAGCCTTCTGATCACTGGTGGCTGATTTGTAAGAGCAAATCGACACAGTTGTCCTATGAACTAATGGCGTGGAGTGGTGTAGCTGCGTAAAATTACTTTTCTATTTTTTATTTTGTAAAACGCGCAACATTAAGTTATCAAGACCGTGGCACTTAGAATAGGTATATATGAATATGTCTTCCCAGATTTTTATATATAAAAGGATAAGATAAAGTGAATGAAATTGCCGTGTAATTGTATTAGGTACTTCGAATTGACATTCATGCATTCACACACAAAACCTTCATGGTTTGAGATCTTTGAGTGAAACTTTTTTCACATGGTACCTATGAGGTTCTTCTTTTAAAAAATGTGCAACATTCAATTATCAACTTTCAGATGTTTTTTATCTCAACTTAGGCAAGAAAGATGAATACTTGGAAATTTCGAGGGATTTTTGAGTACGAGTTCCGACGCGGAACTGACGCGGCAGAAACAGTTCACAATATCAATATTGCGTTTGAAAAGGAGACTGCTAATGAACGCACCGTGCGATTTTGGCTTAAACGCTTCCGTGATGTAAACTATTATCTGAAGAACGAACCACGTGGAAGACACAGGTGAATAAGAATGAACTGAAAGAGAAGGTGAAAGCCGATCCAAGCTAAACTACCCAAAAATTGGCGGCATGGTTTAAAGTTACCTTACCAACAATATTAACTCAATTGCGTCAAATCAATAAAATTAAAAAATAATGAAAAATGGGTGCCTTATGATTTGACTGATCTGCAGAAAGAAACGCGTGTTGAAACTAGTGTTGCCTCGTTGAATCGATACAGAAATGAAATATTATTGGATCAAATTGTCACGTGCTGAAAAGTGGAATCTTTACGATAACCGTGAGTGACAAATGCAATGGCTGACCCCAAGTGAAACGCTGCAACAGTGTCCTAAAGCAAAGCTTACCAATAAAAAGGTAATGGTAACGGTGGTCTCAGCACGGTGTTATTCACTATAGCTTTCTCCGATCTGGTCAAGCAATAACGGTAAATGTCTACTGTGTCGGATTCCGAACCTTGATAGAAAAACTAGCAGTGAAACAGCCCCGACTCATGAATCGATCTTCACCATTATTGCTCCATGATAACGCGAGACCTCATACAGCACGAGAAACCGTTTTAACTTTACAGGAACTTTAATTAGAAACCATTCATCACCTTCGGTATTTGCCAGACCTTGCTCCAACGAACTACTATATTTTTCGTGATATGGACAATTTCCTACGTGATAAATAGTTTTCTTCCCAGGAGGCAGTACAAAATGCTTTCACGCAGTTTGTCGAATCTAGATCACCAGAGTTCTATCGCAAAGGCATAAATGACCTTCCTATTAGATGGTAGCAATTTATAGGTAAAAATGGTAATTAATTTGAATAAATAAATATGGTTTAATAAAACAAAACTATATTTCAATTTATTTTTCAGTACAAATCGGCAATTTCATACTTAAACCTAAAAATATAGTGTGTTGAATAACAATTAATCTAGCGATTGTTTTAGCACGGCTATTTTTGTTTATTCCTTGTGGTTATAGCTGACATGGTGGGAAAATTTCAATTCCATGGTCATCATAACCGTGGTTTTCATATATCCACGGTTGTGAAAAGTGGCCCATGGTCGTGACTTTCAGAATGGTTAAGTAGTAGTTTAGGTTTTTTAGATTATTATTTGCAGACCAAGTGTTACAATTAGACATAGAATTATGTCGTGAGTTCAGTAAGTATGCCACCTAAAAATAGAAAACAAATTTCACAACATTTTTGACATAATATAATCTCATTCTAATGTACTGTTGGGCAAATTAAATAAAGAAGCCAAGATATCCAAGCCGATAACTTGTTAAATTGAGCGCCTAGAGAGAGCTAGCCTAGAGTGAAATATTTTTGAAACTCAAAATATGTATCAATAGTCTTGGTTTTGACAAGAGCCACATTATAATAAATTTCATAAAGCTGTCCTGCACAGAGCGATTAATTCAAAGTCAATGGGTATATATGGGTGGTGGGTACATTTCCTTCCATCAAAGAATCATATGGGTGGTGGGTACATATCCTTCCATCAAAGAATCCAATTTTGCCAAGGTAGACAGTAATCAATCGATGACGTAGTTATTGACAATGCAGCAATCTCTGATCAAGGCAACCATTTTCAGGCAGGTGTGCGAGATCTAGAAAAATTGGCCAGAAATATAAATAAAATTTGCCAGATGGTGTCTATTATTGAAGATACAGTAGAACCATATCTCGTAAAATTAACAAAATTTAAGTCCTAAAATATGGCATCAAATGTAATATTTGCTTGGAAAGGGCCAGAAGTAGTGTCATATATTAATAAAAAAAATTACATTCGATTTAATTATTTATATGATTAACTGACACAAACTAGAAGAGGTGAACTAAATTTTGAAGTTGATTTGGCTTTGGCGATTACCTAATCATATAAGGACCTAACAATTTGTACTATTCACATTTTTGTTTTGTCTAAACAATGAGTATATACGCGCACTATTAAAAATCAAAATGTTAGTTTGACTAACATGGACGTTATTTTTGTTAAATGGTAGTTAATTTCATTTTTCATTTCAATATTTGGAATTAAAAATTTGATAAATTTATTTTGAGTAGTTTATAAGAATTGCAAGGTATGTTCTTTAACATATTTCTATTTATTTAAGTACATAATGGCAATGCTTTTTTATATTGAGACATTACATTAGTATTGGATTGGTTAGTAGGTTAATTTGATTAGCTTTTTTTATTATTATTATTATAGAAATATTAAGTAACATTAAGTGATCGTTAATGCTAGATGGACTTCTTTTGTTTTGTCTAAACAATGAGTCTATACGCGCACTATTAAAAATTAAAATGTAAGTTTGACTAATATGGACGTTATTTTTGTTAAATGGTTGTTAATTTCATTTTTCTTTTCAATATTTGGAATTAAAAATTGATAAATTAATTTCAAGTAGTTAATAATAATTGCAAGGTATGTTCTTTAACTTATTTCTATTTATTTAAGTACATAATGGCAACGCTTTTTTATATTGAGACATTACATTAGTATTGGATTGGTTAGTAGGTATTATTGGTTAGTAGTGGTTAATTTGATTAGCTTTTTTTTATTATTATAGAAATATTAAGTAACATTAAGTGATCGTTAATGCTAGATGGACTTCTTGTTGATATCGATTATCGAAATCAAAATATTATATGCTTCGCAAATGGACTACATTTAAACTTAAGAATACAAATAGACGGGTCCTACTACTTTATGAGACTGGTAGATAATTGAAACTGTTATATATAAATTGAATTATAAGTAAAATACATAAATCTGGCTATATGGAAACTCATCATATCAGCCTATTGCCGTCCACTGCTGAACGTAAGCCTCCCCCAAAGAGCGCCAACCATCCCGGTCCTGGGCAGCCCGCATCCATCCACCGCCCGCCACCTTCTTCAAATCGTCGGTCCACCGTGCGGCAGGACGTCCTACGCTACGTTTGCCTAAACGTGGTCTCCACTCTAACACATGTCTGCTCCACCGACCGTCTGTTCGTCTGCAGACATGACCAGCCCACTTCCACTTCAGCGTACTGATTCTGCGAGCAATGTCGGTGACTTTAGTTCTCTGGCGGATGACTTCATTCCGAATTCTATCCCTCAGAGAAACTCCGAGCATTGCTCTCTCTATCGCTCGCTGAGCGACCTTGAACTTGTGGACCAGCCCCACGGTGAGTGTCCACGTTTCGGCTCCGTAGGTCATTACCGGTAGGACGCACTGGTTGAAGACCCTGGTCTTAAGGGATTGTGGGATCGACGATTTGAAGATTTCACGCAACTTCCCGAATGCCGCCCAGCCCAAGCGTATCCTTCTGTTCACCTCCGTCTCGAAGTTGTGCCGCCCCAGTTGCATTGCTTGGCCAAGATAAATGTATTCTTGCACAACCTCGAGTGTAGCACCATTAACGACTACAGGTCTCGGGGAAACAAGGTCATTGTACATGACTTTGGTTTTATCCAAGTTCATCCCGAGACCCACCCGTCTTGAAGAATCGCTCAGGCTGTTCAGCATCCTTTCCAGCTCATGCAGAGATTCTGCCATGATGACAATGTCATCCGCAAACCGCAAGTGTGAGATGTACTGACCGTTGATGTTAATGCCCCGTCCTTGCCAATTAAGCGTTTTGAAAACGTCCTCCAACGCGTTGGTAAACAGTTTCGGAGAGATTACGTCTCCCTGTCTTACCCCCCGACGCAGTTGGATTGGTTTTGTGCTCTGTTCTTGTACTTGGACGGTCATTGTTGCGGCGTCATACAGACATCTCAACACTTCGACATATCGGCAGTCGACGAGGCACCTCTGCATGGATTCCAGCACAGCCCAGGTCTCGACAGTGTCGAAGGCTTTCTCGTAGTCCACATACGCTAGGCACAGAGGCTGGTTGTACTCCTCTGTCTTCTCAATTATTTGCCTGAGGGTAAGTATGTGGTCTACGGTGCTGTAGCCTTTTCGAAACCCGGCCTGCTCTGGTGGCTGAAAGTCATCGAATTTTTGGGCGAGACGATTCGAGATAACTCTCGAAAACAACTTATATACATGGCTCAGGAGAGAAATGGGGCGGTAGTTTTTAAGAAGAGTATTATCACCCTTCTTAAAAAACAGTACCACCACGCTCCTGTTCCATGCCTCCGGTGTCGTGCTAGTGTGGATGACGGAATTGAAGAGTTTTACAAGTTCTGTCAAGACAGGTGTTCCGCCTGCCTTGAGTAGCTCTGTGGTTATCCCGTCACCCCCCGGAGCTTTGTTATTGTGGAGCTGTCCGAGAGCTATTCTAATCTCGCCCATGTCGACATCGGGAAGTTCATCTGTCAGATGGCGCGTGAGCCTGGCCCGTGGATCACCCTCGATTTGTGCTTGAGGTGGGTTAGTTTTTTGGGAGTACAAGTCCCCGTAGAAGCTTTCGACTTCAGCGAGTATTTCTGGTTTGGAGGTGACCGTGGTGCCCTGTGACGTTCTAAGTTTTGTCAGGTGACAACGGGAGGCAAGAGGCTTAGCAAATACCTTAGAGCCTTTGTTACGCTCGATGGCTTGCTCGATAGAAGAGGTATTTGCGCGCCGTATATCGCGTCTTACCAGCCTCCTTACCTCCCTGTTAAGTACCTGACGCTCTGACGATGTGGCAGTTGTGTCTTCACGTCGTTTCCTCATCAATTCCAGAGTCTCGCTGGTGAGTTTTGACTTATGTCCGTTACTCTTCGGTCGGAAGTATTTACAGCCCACCTCGCGGATGACACGTACCAGGCTCTCGGTGGCGTCGTTTACGTCCTGAGTGGTTTCCAACATGGCGAATCGATTTTGTAGCTCCAACTGGAAGCTTTCGCAGCCAGCTTCGACTTGGGGCAGCGTTGGTCTGAGAATCGACTTCGCTAAGCGCGCACGTTCGATTTTGACATTGATATTCAGAGTGCCTCTTACCAGTCGGTGATCACTTCCGGTATTGACCCTGTTGATCACAGAGACATCTCTGAATATTTGGCGCTTGTTTGACATAACGAAGTCTATCTCATTCCTCGTCACATTATCGGGGCTTCGCCAGGTCCACTTCCTTTGGGGCTTCTTCTGGAAAAAGGAATTCATCAGAAAAAGTCCCTGAGCCTCGAGGAAGTTTACCAGCATTTGCCCCCTGTGGTTTCTGTGCCCATAGCCGAATGGACCTACTTTCGACTCGCCACTCTCTTGTACTCCCACTTTAGCGTTGAAGTCACCCATGACAACAGTGTAGAAAGTTTTGGTACGAGACATAGCTTTCACTATGTCTTCGTACATGGCTTCGACTTCGTCGTCAGGGTGTGCAGACGTTGGGGCATACACTTGTATGATTTTTAAGGAATACCTTTCTGTGATTTTGAGCACAAGGTATGCCACCCTTGCCGACATACTGCCTACTTCTACAACGTTGCTCATGAGTGACTTATGGACCATAAATCCGACGCCACCTTGGGATAGTTGGTGTCCCTCTCGGAAGTAGAGTAAGTGGCCGGTCTCGAGAGTTATCGTCTCCTCCCCCTGTCTTCGGAGCTCCGATAAACCCACGATATGCCAGTTAATTCGACTTAACTCTACTTCCAATTCGGCAACGTGCTCGTTCAGCCGCAGAGAGCGTCCGTTAAACGTCGCCAAGTGGAGTTTTTGATTTTGGTACCCTGCCGTCGCCCGGGGATTCTTAGCACCTCCCGCCACACCGTTACCAAGGCCGGTACCGTGGCCTGGAATAGTGCAGCTACCGGGAACTGGAGGCCGTGATTTTTGACTGTATCTCATTGAGGGGATTCGCCGTAGTCACCACGCTTGGCAGGCGGGTTGGTGACCGCAGTTTCTGGAATGATTTCGCTACTGGTGCTGCTGCCCACCATCAGTTTGGCATTTAAGGTCATTCCAGTATAGTTTATGGTTATACCGCCATATATCGGTCCGGAAGTGGATGAGGTAGGTGTTGTCACCTCATGTTCCGGTTTATCCCTTAGTCGCCTTCTACGACACCCAATGGAGGAAATGGGGTGGCCTATTCTACTGCCCGGGACCACACGGGGGTAACATGGAAACTCATGCCACGTCACAACCATGTTACTCGATGTCACACCCACGATTTTTAATTAATTTTTTAATAACCTCCTAGGTTCATAAAGCTTGCTTAGATGGAAAGAAATTATTGTTTTTATGTGTGATACTAATATACATAAAAAAAATATAGTAATCTATTTTTTTACATGAGAGTTGAAAATTACTCAGATAACAAATACAAAGATATACAACAGAATTAATTGTATTAATATTTTTTGGTATAATTGGCATTGGACATATAACAATAGTGATAACAATTTTAATTACCTTAACCTACCATTATGTACGTATTAGGTAATATTATATGGTTCGTAAAATGCCACAAGTTGAAAAACTACACGAGTTAGATAAATAGTTTTGAACAATCAATTACATAATAACTAGATTCAGCCCGTGGCTTCGCCTGCAATTAATTTTGATTACCCGATCCATCAGGAACTGTTCGGAAAATCGGAATAAAAAGTAGAATATGTTATTGTCACATATCACAATATTGTGCGCATGACCGACTTCAACAAGTTATTTCACAGTTTTCAGTGTTGACATCTGTTCCATTTATTTGTAAGAATAACACCCTTATCAGTGACCATTGCTACTTACGAAATCGATTGTCATTCACCGTCAATCAGTAATTCATCAAGATAGGCGTAACGAGTTGAGCGTAAAGAAAGCAAACGGCGCGGCGGCGGTAAGTATCTACATACTTACCGCCGTTTGCTCCTGGACTCGTACGATTTCTAAAAGCCAGACCAGAGCATTTTTGATTTTGTTGTATTTGGTACCCATTTTGGTCCTGTTCTGTGTGGAATAGCGTAGATCGCAAAAATTGACACACGTCCCATGTCGACGAGCTCTGCGAGCGTACTGGCGGTCAAGTGAGCGAGCTCTGATACCATGAATTCATGTTAAAAAATCATATAAAATTAACATGACAACTTTTTAATACTTTTATTTATGAATTAACTGATTTAATTTCTACGTAATGCATTAAAAATTAATTTAAAATTAAATATTGGTAATAAGGAAGAAAAAAATCGGTTTTAAATTCAAAATAGAGGTGATTTTGGGATTTTTTTCGATCTAGTGAAGTTACTTATTATGTGTATCCGATTTATGATTACACTAAAGCATATGCTTAAAAATAACATATATTTTTTTCAATTCAATATTTGAGTTTTTTCTTTGAGAAAAGTTAATTCTTGTAAGGCGTTTTCTGGCCAGGATCGCCTTAAAATGTGATAGGCCTCTGTTATCATAGTAAAGTGAAGCATAGTAGGTAAAATTTAAATTTTGTGGATTCCTACTGTAGCCGACGCAGGTTTACTTGATTAAAACGACGATATAAACGGAATATTGGTCGAATACGTAGAAAATAAAGTATTCTAAAATTATTATGTGTGACGTGAGGTGCACAAGTTTGCCGCGAAAAAGCTAAGGGACGACTGTCATACGTAAAAAGATAAAAAATGGCGAACGTTTGTGCGCCCCACGCCCCTTTCTTAGCCCCTCTGACATCTGGGCTGGTTTTCTATATTTACTCAATGCATACAACCGTATCTGTTAAGTTATAATGCTCACAAAGGATCACAATACTATTACAAAATCACAAATATACGATAGTAAAATAAGGCAGTTGATGGATTTAGTTACAGCTGAACTTGTTAATTTTGCATATTACAGCATAATGTCATACAGTGTACTATTGTACGGAGCAGTAGCTGATATATAGACCATCCTTATATTGCAAAAGCGGGCCATTCGTGCCATATATGGAATGTATTCTATAAATTCAAGGGTTTTTCTTAAAGAAATCAACATATTGACTACACCAAGTCTTTAAATTCTTGAAAATAATATTGTATGCTCGGAAGAACTTAGGCGTACTTAATTTAAACGGCGATCACCACAATTACTACCCTAGGATTAAAAATAAACTAGTGGTGCCAGGTTTTATATTAGCTATTTCATAGGTAATTGTGTGCGATTTTATGATAAAATTCCTAAAGATGTAATAGTTCTCACACAAGTTAAATTCAAGGTTCATGTAAAAAAGATTTTCATAAAAAAATTGGCGTTTATTTAGACGACAAAAATGCTTAGGATATTTCACCTCTGCCAAACCATCGCCAGTCACCTATCTATGTAATCGTTTTATAATATACTTACTAATTGTAAAAGTATTAAAATAATGGTCCGAGTTTCTTGCCTGTTCTTCTCGTGGCATTTTGGCTAAACGCGGCAGTAGAATATTTGAATAGTTACATTTTGTAATTGACGTTCATAAGCGCTTCGTAGACGCCGTATAAATTATGAAATGATATTGACTTGAACTTGCATTACTAGTGACCACTTTCGTACATTGGAATATCGTTTAGTATTAGTTCGATTACATCTATATTTTATCGACTTCAAAAAAATGAGTACTTCCTGTACTCAATTCGGCTGTATTTTTTTTTATGTTTGTTACCTGAGAACACCCAGTGGTGAACCGATTTTGATGATTCTTTTTTTATTTGAAAACTGAGCTGATGCTAGTTGGTAAGTAGCCTTGAGTTATGGTAAAAAGGACCCACATAGTCTGGCTACTTGATATCTTGATGATATAATCATTGACAGTGAATGACAATCGATCCCATAAGTAGCAGGGGTCACTAAAGAGGGTGAAACTTTATATTTACCAAAAAACTTAGCCGTCTTCAACACTCAAATGTGTGAAATAACTTGTCGAAGTCGGTACCATGCGCACAATATTGTGATACTTTTGAACCATCAACAAGTTATTTCACACATTTGAGTGTTGAAGTCGGTCCCATATTTTTTTTTTTTTAATAACTTATGACTTATTGTCTAGACTTTGACCAATATCTCGCCAGATTGGAAATGATGATGCCATCGAAGATGTTGTTCAGGCTTACCTAGAATGTCTCTCAAGAACAGCTGGCGGATCACACCGTTTAGGTGCTCGGCGGTAGATTTTCTACTTGAAGCGGGCATTCGCAAAATGCCCAACCACCATGCTATTACGTCTGCCATGCTAAGACAACAAACGGGATCGACGACTTAACGTGCCCTCCGAAGCACGTGTACGCTTCGTACTAATGCCACAGCCTGGACACTCGACTCATTCTCTATACAAAAGCTGCGTTCTAACTACCTATTACACAGACACTACACAAATGTTGTTTTTGTACACGCGTAAATGTGTGCGTGAAGTCTAAGGTTGTCATCGTATGAATAATTGTTGTACTTACTCGTAGCTGCCTAATAATGTTTTGATGATGTTATTATGACTTATTAGATTTCTTAGTAATGCGTACCTTACCTACCTTCAGATACATTTACAAGCACACCAATTCAACTACATGTGCGACGTAGAAATATGCAACCCACAACCGAGTATGGAACATTACTTTACATTTCACTCCATTACTTATACAATAATAGATACCTACACTTTACAAAAAGTATCATTCATCAAATATCATTCACATTTAATACAAGTAATGATAATAATTACAATCACAATAATAATGTATGTTCTCGTATAATAAACAATCATGAAGTGTGCCGCGTGTCAACCGTAGCGAAGGTCGGTATGGTGTATTGCTTTTATCTATGGTAGGTATAGGTCTAGGTATAGGTTACAAAAACACTTGTTTCGGTGCAAACGAAGTCGATATCTACGGATATTTTTTGCAAACAAAAATCTTCGAATATAATAGTTATTTGAATAGCGGTTTGAATAAAATACAAAGATAAAGTATTATGTTTGTATTTTTTTCAATACCTACTGTAAACTACCGGTTTTTATAAGTTACCCACTGTATAACTGAAGAACGACAAATAGGTAGGTACATAGTGCAGGTTACCAAGAATGACTTACCTCGTTTTATCCTTAGGAAATCTACAAAAACTCCAATCCTTTTCTCGTTTAGTTGATAATCAACCGTAAACAGAACAAGAGTACCCCATTCTCAACTTTTAAAATACTCGTACAATCGTCACGTCATCGTGCGCGAGTTGCGCGTCCTGTACTCAAGTCAGGTCAGCGACAGCTCAGAATCGGTGGCGGGGTGAGGAAGGCTCGTTTTGGTGGTAGGAGAGGAGTGTCCATTCTATACGTAGTATTATTATATGTTCTATGCTAATGCCACGAGCGGTCACCCAAGTAATGATCGCAGAGGACGTTGCTTTTGATCAGTTAAGAATGACTAATGTCCCGGACACATCTCCATGGCGCCGCACCGTACATCATCGCAGCACGTCGCCACATGAATAAATAACCGTACAGAAGGAAAGCTTCCAAAGTCCAAAATTCTAACCTTTTTTTATAGGGCTGTCACAAGTACATGGAAAATGAAAAACTGGGCAAGTGCGGGTTGGGATTCAGCAATCAGCACATAAGAGCCGAACGGACAGAATGATGGGCAGACATGACAGATGTCGAAGTGGCAGTTGATGACGTTCGTTTTCTAGTACAGAACCCTAAAAGAGAAATCTCTTTCGCTTCCCTACTAAAGGAGTTTTCAACAAGAACTTTGTTTTCTAAAACAAAGAATTTAGATGAAGATGATTCAAATTTTTATTGTATTACGAAGAGAAATGTTTGGCAATTATGAATGAAAAATGATATCTGGCAAATGTCCACCACGAGCCCGCTGACAGATGTCGATTCTGTCATCAAAGTTTTTTTGGATCACGCTATCGCTAGATGTTAACAAATCAATTTTGGCAAACTATTGATGTCGTGGATATCAATGACGGTAAAGCACTCCGACCCCACTTCATCCGCAGCACTTTCTATGGCGGCCATCTTGAATTCCGCCATTTTGGATTGTTAACACATATCATTCGAATGCTTTCCCGATTCTCTACGATAGTTGTTCAAACCTCCCTTACCGACGTCTTACCGTTTTCGAGATACGTCTTTTGTCTTCACTTGGTAGACGTCATCTAAAAAATATTACATATTCAGAATACCGACGTCCATAACAACCTAGATATCGATTTTCGCTACGGTTATTTATTCATGTAACGTCGCCTTGCCGTTGAAATGTGTCCGGGACCTATGGACGCTGTGCTACGAGAGTCTAAAAAATGATAGTATGAAGTTGTGTTAGTCATTATTTTCAAACATGTAATGTAATTCAGAATAATAATTTCAGACGTCAGAAGAAATGCAGGTGCATGTGAAGTCGTGGATGAAGCTGCAGGAAGTGATCTTCGTCCTCGGAGCGTCTCTGAAGGACATCGAGAAGCGTTGGGCGGAGGGCACTGGGCCGCTCGCGCAACACTTGCCCACTGAACAACTGCGCAGCCTCATCAAGGCCTTGTTCCAGAACACTCAGATACGCGCCAATTTACTCTCCAAAATAAAATAACTCGTTGTTTTTGTTTAGGCCATGTTTTCACTAAGCAACCAATTAATCGCATCATGGATCGGTTCACGTATTTTGTAACGTTGCTGAATAAACGAAACCAGTTTTGATTGTCTCTGTTCCGTGTTGTATAATATTATCTTAGCAATAACAAATATTTTTAAAAATATTGATGTGTGATGATTGAGTCATTTCTTTTTTGGATTGGATTAAATTTTAGTACAATATTCATTTTGGGGTCAATGTACTACCCAAAATAAAATAAAAAGAAGTTTGCAACATTCTACTTGTTGAGATGTAAATGACGCTTTTCAATACATACCTAAGTTTGTTATCTAGGATAAGTAAATATTTTGTTTACGAGGTAGAGACAAGGGACGGATAGACTGCAGATCTTTATTATGACTCGGTTTTGCACTTTAGTTACGGACCTCTAAAAAGAGATAAAAATGCATGTCAGACTTCCTTCCGCCACTGTGGTCAAACAAAATGCAACATATTGAGCAACATATTGTGCGCCAATTGTCGCCTAGTGAATACATGGCTTTATAATTTCAATAAATTAGTTTGCGCTCGGTGTCTATCATAGGCTTGAGCGAAAAAATCCTAGGTCTATGGTGTCTATAATAACCGGTAATAAATGTTTTGGTGTTTCAATTTTGTGCAATAGTCATTTATGATACAAGCTCCCGTTTGTCGAGAATATACTCACATAGTTGTTATATTTTACGATACTATTTAAGATTGGCATTTTCAGTTAATATATTCTTAAAAATTTATTGTAATTACCTAATTATTGGTCTTGATGGTAATTTAGTTTACACTTGGTATATATTAAATTCGGTAATAAAATGTTTGACGTTATAATTTTTGGAATAGTTATTTGTGTGTCGGCGGTGTGGGTTGATATGTTTTTATTTTCAACTGTTTGCTATTATATTTAGTCAAGCCGCCATACTAACATATTCTGTGAAAAATTTAAACCGGCTTCCTATTACGATTCCAAAGATAGAATAAATGATCTTGACTTTGCCTTAAGAAAAACAGCACTTTTATGGATGTCCGTATGGATTGAGGAGCCACTCCAGATTTTAAAATGAAAATCACACCCTTATTTAGTAGTAAAGCTAAAAATTTTTTAGGACAAATTCTACAATTTGTAGTATAATGCATCAAAAGTTATATCAATTTAAAAGTGGCTCCTCAATCTAAACATCTGAATTGAGGAGCCACCTGGAACTCCGAAAGTAATGGACCAATATATCTGAAAATTTGGTATCATTTAGTAGTAATTGTGTATGGTAACTACTAAAAGTCCAAGTTTCATACTGATGAGATTAAAAAAGATACTATAAATTTATTGTGGTTCCTCAATCTATATATAAGAGGGTTGGTTTCCAGTCATGTGATCGGTTCATTAATACGTTCGACTTTATTATAGTTTAGTAGGGAGAGTATTAAAATTTGTAATATGGGAATAAAGTAGTAAAACTGAGTAGATTTGGTAAAACAATGCATATAATTTGGCTCCTCAATCCTGACGTTCTGCATACAAACAATCTATTGTACTTACCTGAAATCACAACAAAATCAAAATCCAATGACACTAATATTTAGTAGCAATGACTACTAAATTATGAAGTACAATTCATCGCTGCATATATTCGGCATCTATGAAAAAAAGTTAATTTAAAATATTCCTTAAGGATTCGTTAACTAGAGTGACCATATTATTTGAATGTAACCAGGATGAGTATTGAGTACCTAGTATAGTAAAATTAACATTACCATAGATGCACAGATATCTCAAAAGAAGGTTTCAGTTATTAAGGGAATAGAACCTTTGTGCCATATCGACCCGCCACAATTCTGTATTTTTGAAAGTTTTCGCGCACGGTGAACTAATTATATATGGCTATAGAACACTTATATGGCTATAGAATACTTATACAGATGTGGAACATAAATTTTAAATATTGTGGTACACTAAAGTGACCAAAATATTTGGAGGTAAAGATTGCATTATGAGAACAATATAAACGATTGAAAATTAATAAAGTTTGATAATAGTTCAAAATAAAACAAAACACCTACGTGATATCCGTACTAATACTATAAACGCGAAAGTTTTTAGGTAATAAGGATTTATGGATGTTTTTTACTCTTTCACGCCAAATTTTAGAATGGATTTTAGAAACTTCACAATAAAATAGCTTACACATCAGAAAAACACATAATTTATAAAATAAGGCTATAATTTATAAAGATATTTTGTGAATTGTCCAAAATATAACGATAAGTGTCAAGTACATAGGAAAAAAAGTCTGCCATATGCGACCTATTCCGGCGTGCGCTGTAAAAATCATGAGGTTCGCACGTAAAAAATGTATAACGGAAATGTTCTTTAATTGTACTACAAAAAATCTATCTTTGATATATGCATATAAGCCCTTAACACCAAAATAGAGAACCATAAATACTACAAAACATAACTTATTTCTAATGTATATGTGCTTGTAACAAAGTGATCTTTATTGAACTAATATTGTAAAGACGAAAGTTTGTGAGTGTGTTTGTATGTTCGTTAATTCTTCACGCTCATCATCTATCACCAGGCGGGTATACCCGCAGGGCGCAGCTAGTAGATGTTATATATTAACCCCTTATACATATACTTACTATATGTTTAGCACAAAAGCACAATATTTTCGAAATATCTGGGTACATAAAATGAGATAACATTTATTGGAACAATTATCTACCTACTTCAATTTTTTATTCTTTTCAAAGGGTGCTGCTGATGGGATCATCGGGATGGCACTCCATACTTGGTGACGTTGGTGACCGACCAGCACGGTACGAGTTGCCTATGACTTACATTGAGAAAACGGCTTTTCTTTGGGATGTGATGTGATTAAGCATCTTAAATATTCAATAAAAGTGGGTTTTCCAAACATATTTTAGTAGTGCTTTCTACTGGTTATATCTACCTAGGAACCATAATGGTTTGAATACAATAGAATACGTACACACACGTATTTAGTTATTTTTTAATTATTTTTCATTGTTCTTGTATGGCGATCGTTACCTCCACATATGTTAGAACAATGACAATTTACAAACAATTTTACAAATAAATACAAATTTGCAAACAATCTATTGTACTTACTTGAAATCACAACAAAATCAAAATCCAATGACACTAATATTTAGTAGTAATGACTACTAAATATTAGTGTCTAAATATTAGAGTAGTAATGACTACTAAATATTAGTGTCATTGGATTTTGATTTTGTTGTGATTTCAGGTAAGTACAATAGATTGTTTGTATGCAGAACGTCAGGATTGAGGAGCCAAATTATATGCGTTGTTTTACCAAATCTACTCCGTTTTACTACTTTATTCCCATATTACAAATTTTAATACTCTCCCTACTAAACTATAATAAAGTCGAACGTATTAATGGACCGATCACATGACTGAAAACCAACCATCTTATATATAGATTGAGGAACCACAATAAATTTATAGTATCTTTTTTAATCTCATCAGTATGAAACTTGGACTTTTAGTAGTTACCATACACAATTACTACTAAATGATACCAAATTTTCAGATATATTGGTCCATTACTTTCGGAGTTCCAGGTGGCTCCTCAATTCAGATGTTTAGATTGAGGAGCCACTTTTAAATTGATATAACTATTGATGCAATATACTACAAATTGTAGAATTTGTCCTACAAAATTTTTAGCTTTACTACTAAATAAGGGTGTGATTTTCATTTTAAAATCTGGAGTGGCTGCTCAATCCATACGGACATTTTTATGGTTGTACAGACGGACAGCAGAGGCTTAGTAAAAGCCGCGACGGTGTGTCCCCGACTACAAACTAAATACGGCGGCCGGGGTGTATGAAGTTTGGGCCGACCGCTTCTGAGTTTCGTCCCTCTCACCCCGCACTATTGCCCTAACTAGACGCCTTCGTTTAACGACTGCATTGTTTTATGTATATTTAGCCTGTGGTTGAATAAAGAAATCTGGAAATCGACGCGACCTACATGACATCTATAGCTGGTAAATGGCAGAAATGGAAATCGGTTATTCTCATAGACTTTGCTTTTTTTTCTGTGTAAATTGACGGATCAAGCACGAAATCCACCTGATGTTAAGCGGACTAACGTCTGCCTATCACAGATGCATTTCGTCACAAGTCACGAATTGCACTGCGCGCGTCACCTTGAGACATAGTTGTTAAGTCTCATGTGCCTGTAATTTCACTGTCGGAACTCACCGTTAGGTGCTTGGCTACAGATTTTCTACTTGATGGTCCCTAGCTAGGCGGGCATTCGCAACATGCCCTTCCACCATGCTTTGAAGCTCAAGCCCGCAGCGGGATTCGAACCATGGACCTGCGGCACGGCAGTCCATAGCCAATGCCACTGAGCCATCACTGCTTCAGGACTACTCCCGCTACGGTTATTTTCGAATCTGGTCACCCTTGAGGGCAGTTTTCGTGCAGTGAAATATAGTATATTACTTTTCTCTATGGAAATATACATCTTGACCAGTGGTAACGGGAATCGTGTGGGGGTGACATCTTTTCCTATTCAATCGAGTACTGATTCTATTTCGATTATTCTGACTTATCTATTCCGCTATATTCGCTACCTTGATATAAACACAGCTTATGTTCTCAGGTTGTTTTACCGAGTGCAGAGAGGTCTCTGCGGCAAGTTAGTCTATATATATACATAAATATATATGTATGAGAGCATTTCCAATTCTAAAAAACGCGGGCTTTAAGTGGGCCTTCCCTCGCCCAAAACCCGGTGGAGCTGGACGTCCGTATAGCGGTAGTCAGCATCTATGTCAGTATTGTAGATAGACCTCCCTCCATATCTATTTTTATATATACCTTTGTATAGGGTTGTCTGGAAGAGATCGCTCTCAGCGATAAGACCGCCCATTGTCACACCTACTCTTAGCTATTGTTTTTAAGTTATACATTTGTAAATTTTAATGTGTTACCTATGTATCTATGTCCTTCCTAAAAAAAAAAAAAAGCATTTTAATGACAAATTTGAACCCTGATCCAATTTGGTAGAAAAGTATCATCATCATCATCATCAGCCGGAAGACGTCCACTGTTGAACAAAGGCCTCCCCCATATAACGCCACAAAGAACGGCTATTAGCCACTTGTAACCACTGGCTACCCGCGACTTTCACGATGTCGTCAGTCCACCTGGTGGGGGGCCTACCAACTCTACGTCTTCCGGTGTAGTGTGGTAACCACTCGAGAATCTTTCTTCCCCATCGGTTATCAGTTCGTCGAGCAATGTGGCCCGCCCATCGCCACTTCAACTTGCTAATTCTGAGAGCTATGTCGGTGACTTTGGTTCTTTGGCGAATATCCACGTTCCGGATTTTATCGCGCAAAGAAACTCCGAGCATAGCTCTCTCCATAGCTCGTTGAGCGACTCTGAGCTTGTCTATAAGGGCCACAGTTAGGGACCACGTCTCAGTGCCATAAGTCATCACTGGCAACACAGACTGATTGAAGACTTTGGTCTTCAGGCTCTGCGGGATCTTCGACGAGAAGATGTCGCGTAACTTCCCGAACGCTGCCCATCCGAGTTAGATTCTTCGGGCGACCTCTTTGTCGAAGTTGGACCTACCTAACTGGACAGTCTGTCCCAGGTAAATATAATGGTCAATAACTTCGAGCGCATCGTTCCCAACAACTACAGGTATGGGTGCAACATGGACATTAGACATAATTTTCGTCTTGTCCATGTTCATTTTAAGACCCACCTGTTGGGAAACTCTACTGAGGTCGCTGAGCATTGTACTGAGTTCCTCAAGCGACTCTGCCATAATGACTATATCATCAGCGAAACGAAGGTGAGTGATGTATTCGCCATAGATGTTGATGCCGAATTCTTTCCAGTCCAAGAGCTTAAAAACGTCCTCCAACGCATTTGTGAACAGTTTCGGAGAAATAACATCTCCCTGTCTCACGCCTCGTTGCAGTTGGATTGGTTCCGTGCTCATGTCCTGTAGTCGAATCGACATGGTGGCGTTTCTATACAAACACTTCAGCGCTTCGACGTACCTATAGTCGATTTGGCATCGCTGGAGAGACTGCAGTACGGCCCAGGTTTCGATTGAATCGAAGGCTTTCTCATAGTCCACAATCGCTAAACATAATGGCCGATTATACTCCTCAGTCTTCTGTATAATCTGGCGGAGCGTATGGATGTGGTCTATGGTGCTAAAGCCTTTTCGGAACCCGGCTTGTTCGGGAGGCTGGAAGTCATCAAACCTACGAGCAAGACGATTCGTAATGACTCTCGAAAACAGCTTATAAACATGGCTCAGAAGTGAAATGGGCCTGTAGTTCTTCAACAAGGTCTTGTCACCTTTTTTGAAGAACAGTACCACTACACTTCTGCTCCATGGTTCTGGCGTTTTACCTTCAAGGATGACGGAATTAAATAACTTCTGGAGGACTGAGAGTACCGGTTTTCCACCCGCTCTCAGAAGTTCTGTCGTGATTCCGTCATCACCCGGCGCCCTATTGTTCTTAAGCTGTTTGAGAGCCATTCTAATCTCGTATAGGCTGATGTCCGGGATATCTTCGGTATAGTGTCGGGTCAGTTTTGCTCTCTTGTCTTGAGCTGCACTGACAACGGGTTTTTGTGTCGAGGTGTATAGCTGTCCATAAAACCTCTCAAGCTCTCTCAGAATCTCCGGTTTTGATGAGATGATTCTGCCGTCGTCGATATTCAGCTTGGTTATTTGGCTTTGCCCTATAGACGAATTTTTTGCGAACACTTTGGAGCCTTGGTTACGCTCGATTGCGGCCTTTATCCGATTAGTATTAAAGGCGCGCAAGTCGTGTCGCAGTGCCTTCGAAATTCGTCCATTGAGCTTGCCGTAGTTCGACATATTAGCTGAAGATTGCAGTCTCATCTCATTCCGATCTTCCATCAACTTGATGGTTTCCTCAGAGAGTTTCTTCAGTTTTTGTCGGCGGGGGGTCTTAAAGAACTGAGACTCCACCGCTTGGACAGCTTCCGAAAAGTATACTTACATATAATTTTAAAGTTTGTGTATTGAGTGTGTACAGGTGGAAGGTTGATGAAATATAACGTGTAAAATGGGATTTTGACATTTGACGTCGCTATAAAATATGCTAGTCCTATCAAAATTACTTCTCAAAGTGTACCTTATCATCATTATTAATGCGTGATATTACTTTTAGTAATTTGACAAAAAGCCATTTATTATTTATTTTAGGCTTTTGCGCAGAGCGATTATATCGGCCAGTGAAGCTAAAATACAAACTTCCAACTAATTATTGTAGAGCTAACTCTGTAATTTTATTTATTTACAACGAAACACCAACAGTATAATATATTATAAAATTTTAAAATACATGATAACCAATATTGATTCTGATATACACCGTGTCCCAAAATTCAACGATAAGCCGGCATCGGTGCATGGACCTACTCATGACTACTCGGGAAAAAAAAAAAAAAAAATTATAACTCTTTTTTTTTTTAATTACAGAGACTTTTATAAAGTTGCGCCAACTTTTAATAAAACTTGCCATGGTAGTGTCCATACTTTTTTTTTTAACCCAGACTATAGAAAGTGCATAGAATGTTAAAATCTATGAAAATTATAAGAAAAATTATTTTTTTTACTGATTTTTGTAAAATAACTACAGACTTTCTGTAATTTTAAAGGATTGTGGTAGATAGCCATCCTTCTTAGGTTGCTAATGCACAAAAAATATCAAAAATATGTCAAAAATTGTGGTCATGGTAGTTGAAAATAGCATAATGGGTATCGAATATCGATGAAATTTATAAAAGTCTCTGTAATTAATAAAAAAAAAACAGTTATAATTTTATTTTTATTTTTTCCGAGGAGTCATGAGTAGGTCCATGCTCCGATGCCGGCTTATCGTTGAATTTTGGGACACGCTGTATATACCCCTTAAGGGTGTTTACAACATTCAATTAAAACACGTAGACCATTATTCTTGTTGAACGATTAGTACGAGTACGACACTGAAAGTTTTTAGAACTGGCCACTTGTAAACAATGTAATATTGAAATAAGTTTAAATATTGAAAATGGTACACTGCCAATTTTATTGAGTATTTGTTTTCATTTATTTGTCATTTGTTTTTCGATTTGGCGGCAAATTGAAAATTGTATGTGTCACGTCAGCATGAATTTAATGCGAGAAAATTTTCGTGATATGATTTTTTATGACTTTCGATATGATTTAAGTCAAGAAGAAAGTTATGATAGACTACGATTGGCCTCTCACGATTAACCCCCATCTCGTGCCATTGTTTGCAACTGGTTTAATGAGATTAAACGTGGTCGCACTTATCTCTGCGTGAGGGACGCGCTTTTACGGCGACTACCTACTGAAGAGAACATCAGTGTTGTGCGGCGTATGATAGAGACTGATAGAAGAGACCTATCACCAGATTTGGACAAGCTTAGGCATTGGTATGAGTCAAGTGCACAAAATCCTCTGTGAAAATTAAGCGGCCAGGAAGCTTTGTGCCCGGTGGATAGGTATCTCATAATTTGCACGAGGCCCAAAAACTACGTCGTATTGATTGGTGCCATGAAATGGTTGAAAGATTTAACGGAGGTGACTCAAATGTTGTGTTCGAAATAGTTACGGGTGGCGAAAACTTGATTTACTGTTATGATCCCGAAACCAAAAGACAGTCTGCTCAGTCGGTGTTTCCTTCCGAGAAGATCGAAAAACAGTTACTGCAGATACACTAACAGTTGTTTGTCACTGGTCTTGGAAAAGTTTGGGAGAAACGACCTCGCAGTAGGATCCTCCTTTACCACGACAAGGCCGCATCGCACACCGCCAGGTGAACGGTCGAGGAAGCTGTGGCTGCGTTTCAAAAGGCCGTCGAAGAGACCCCTAGGGACGAGTGGGCGAAGTGCTTTTCTCAGTGGTTCCAACGGATGCAGCGATGTATTGACGTGAATGGACACTATTTTGAAAATATGTAATAAAACTAATAACTTGCTGGTTTATTCAGTTTTTGATTTTTTAAGAACTTTCAGTTTGACCCTCGTATAGTTGTTATTGTTGATTAAGGCGAATGAGATGTCTTGATAGTGCGGTAAGGTAAAAACGTTCAATAAATGTTAACTATCGAAAAAATAATTTTGTTATTTAATTTTCGTATTGTTTTGCTTCGTCTACGGCTACGCTAAGAAAAGTCAAAATAAAAATTTATAAAAAATAATATAAAATGCATATTCTGATTGTACTTACTTAAATAAAAAATATCACAATGTGCACGTTACCCGGGAAAGATGGCAACGCTCTTATGACCAGAAATAAGATCAGGAAATCACACAAAATCTTCCAGAAGCAATCTGAATGATATCTTGATAATTAATATTAGAATAAATTAAAAAAAATAGCAAGAGGAGAACGCAAGAGGGCGCTTGCAGTAGTTGCGTCGGGTCTGCGTTAATTTATTAAATAATAATAGTAAAATGAACTTAAGACATTAAATACAATGTGAAATTACTTATTACCGTTTAATTCATGAGTGAGAGTGTTATCTGGACAGTGTGTTCTGCTTAAGTGGAATAAATCAGTGCAATATTGTTAATGTGACTAGAGTGCTTTACTTGAATAATATCAATAAACAAATTCATTTCATTAGTGACGTTCCTCAATCCAAAACCTACAAACTGTGTAAATTTCAATACATAACATTCAATAAATAAAGTACAGTTTCAAATTAATCAAGTGAACTGACCGTTAAATATATCTGGCAAGTAAACAAACGTAATGTGACTTTTGAATTCTAAGCTGTTGTACCTTTTTATTCTATCTTGAAATAATATACCTACCCTCAATACATATGATGCGATCGAACATTTCGCTGTCACTACTAACAGAACCGTGGCGCAGCTGAGTAAACGTGGAACTTAAGTGTGAAGGCGCGTTATGAACACGAGTTCAAATCCCAGTGACAACATATAGTGAAATTGTCTTTTTGCGTCTGGCGTTTAACAATTTCACTTTGTGCACTAATATATTACTAAATAATAGATTAAAATATCTAAAACTCGGGAAAAACTTTCCTATTATTTGTGAGATGTGTACCAATCTACGAGGCTCAGTGTAACGAAGAAGGCTAAATTTTTCAACCTATATCGCGAGTGAAGCACAATTACAAAATTATTTTTATAAACACCATTTCTCGTGCACCGCGTCTGCGTGGCTTCAAGAACAATAGAAGCAAACTAACCAATCCCGGCCAACTGCAATTTACCTAGCATAGCTGTGGCTCGAGTTAGTTGACAGCGTGGCTCAGCCGTGGAAGAGGCGCTTAGCGTGCTGCCTACCGGAGGTTCAAATATTGCCACGCTTATTTTATAAACTTTTTATGACTTCATTTTGCACTCGGATTTTATTTGGATTTTACAATCGCCTCCGGTTATTGCTCTGCCAGTAGATCACGAACCTGCACGAGTTATTATCTTCAGTGTTGGCGGCCCGACGTTGTAGACTACATTTTTAAAAGTACATATGTATGTATTGTTACATTATTATATAATCTTTGTATTTTTTTTTTCTTGTTTTTGACATACGTGGTTGGAAAAATCCAACGCTTAGCATTATTATATAACAATAGTTATTGCTCTTTTTAAATTCCTAAGTACCTATCTTTATTCCTTTATAACTTACATAAAATAACTTTCTGGACTTTGTTGTGACCCGTTTGCCATATTTTTGTTAGGTTAGATACTAACTGTTTTGAACATAATACATTATTATTTTCTTTTTTGTAACTCATTATTGTTATGTAATGTGTATGTAATTTTTTTTTTGATGGTGTGACGTCAAATACGGTTGTGTAATCTAAATAATTTAATTTTCTTAATTTTTTTTTTATTTTTATTTTATTTGAATATGAATTTGTTGACTCAATTTAATATATTTATTTAATGTAATTAATTTATTATACACGATTGTTTAGCTGTCTGTTTAACAATCAAATGACTACCTTACCTGCGCAACTGCCTTGTCCCCACTGCCCTGGGTCTTCACGTACTTTCAGCGTACATGGACTCAAGGTTCATATAGGTCATAAACACAAAGAAGTGCGTCACGCACTCGCCACTTCACAAGCCTCATCAGCAGATACAGTGAATCTTCCGGCGAGTCAGGTGCCATCATCACCGTGTATATGCCCCCTGGATAAACTTGCTAGTTTGAAAGGTAGTATACCAGTGCTTAGGCATGTTCCAAAGGGCTCAAGAAATCAGGCAGCCGGCAAGCTGTGTGATATTATTGATACATGCGTTACCTCCAATGGACTAAATGACTGGTGTGGGCTTCTCTTTTTTGCATATGGAGCTTTAAGAGTTCCAGCAAAAAACGCGCCCGGTAATATGACGACAAAGGTGAGGGCAAATATCCAGTCATCTGGGTCCTTTCAACTTGATGGTAATTGTGGCACCGCAGCAGGGTCAAATTCCGGGTCGCGCTCACTTAAAAAAGTAATTGAGTCAAAAGTGTTCGAAGGTGACATAAGAGGGGCTGCCCGCTTGTTGATGTCTGACGATTCTTTCGTGCAGCAGAATCCCGAAACGTTGGCTACACTGAAACTTAAGCACCCAGGCCCATCTCGTCCTCTCAGTTTCCCATCTAGTCCTGATGCAACATATAGTGCGTTTTCGGTTACTGTCGATGACGTGATATCGGCGCTTGGCTCGTTTTACAGTGGATCAGCAGCGGGTTTAGATGGAATGCGTCCTGGACACCTTAAAGAATTGACATCTGGATCTGCTGGTGAAAATGGTCGAAGGCTATTAGGATGTCTGGCCAGACTTTCAAATTTCTTGCTCAGTGGTCAACTGAATCCTGAGGTGTGTCCATACCTTTATGGCGCGTCTCTGTTTGCACTGACAAAAAAGGATGGTGGTGTGAGACCTATCGCTATCGGTAGTGTCTTCCGTCGTTTGACCGCCAAGTTAGCATGCCACGCCGTGAAGGACGAGATGGCCGGTTACTTGCAGCCACACCAACTAGGGTTCGGTACGCGCCTGGGTTGTGAGGCAGCTATACATGCCACGCGGACCTTTGTAATGAACCCAGAGAACGCAGACAGTATCGTGCTAAAGCTGGACATTCGCAATGCGTTTAACACTTTGGAAAGAGACGTTCTATTGAGTGAGGTTAAGGAAAAAATCCCTTCCCTTTATCCTTTTCTTCATCAGGTTTATCTGTCTCCTTCTAATCTCTTCTTCAATGATAACCTCATTCTTTCGCAAGTGGGAGCTCAGCAGGGGGATCCACTAGGGCCACTCGTCTTCAGTCTTGCCATCCACAAAGTAATCCTCGATGTCAAGTCTCGTTTGAACATTTGGTACCTAGACGATGGCACGATCGGGGGGACACCGGAAGACGTATTCCAGGATCTGGAGGTTCTGATTCCTCGCCTCAGAGACCTTGGTCTGGAGGTGAATCCCTCTAAGTGTGAGTTTTTCCCCTGTAGTTCCGAAGCTCGTAAACACTTCACTCGATTCGGCACTCTTCTTCCTGGTCTTAGGGAACTTTCTACTTCCAATTTTAACCTACTAGGTTCTCCTATTTTCTTGAATGCAGTTCCAGAGGCTATTACTTCTCGTGAACGACTTCTTCTTACCGCTCAAGAACGTCTCGGGAATCTTTCCGCGCACGTTGCGATTGTTTTGCTGCGAATGTGTTTCGCTCTTCCTAGAATCGCATATTTGCTGCGTACCACCCCTACCTGGCTTTGTCCGGATGAAGTTTCTTCATTTGACAAGGTCATAAAGTCAGGGATTGAGTCGGTACTCAATATCGCACTGGATGAGTTTCAATGGAGTCAGGCGGCTCTTCCGATCCGGTACGGAGGTCTCGGGATACGATGCGCACGTGATATAGGCTTGCCGGCTTTCCTTGCGTCAGCACATGGGGTTGCGGACCTTGTTACTACCATCCTTCAGTCTAATGGTGACGGGGCGAGTATACCGTTTGTGTCAGATGCTGTGTCAGCTTGGTCGAACAACAACTCGGGGGCAACAAATCCAGTAGCGGTACATGTTCAGCGAGCGTGGGATGATATTGGAGCCAAACAGATCCAAAGCCAGTTATTGGAACGAGCTTCCGGGGCTGATATGGCCAGACTTCAGGCAGTGTCGCAGTCAGAATCTGGGGCATGGTTGCACGCCTTACCTTCACCTCATCTAGGCACCTTACTGGACGATGACTCTCTGCGTGTTGCGGTGGCCCTCCGTCTGGCCTGCAAGGTGTGTGAACCCCATAGATGCACCTGCGGTTCCATGGTGGAGGCCGATGGCCATCACGCTTTGAGTTGTCGTCGCTGTGCGGGTAGATTCTCGCGTCACCATGCCCTCAACGACATTGTGCGAAGAGCCTTAGTGTCAGCCAACGTCCCCTGCGTGCTCGAGCCACCGGGTTTATGTAGATCTGATGGTAAGAGGCCCGATGGGATGACCCTGGTGCCCTTGCAGAATGGCAGGTGCCTGGTGTGGGACGCTACTTGCGTCAGCACTGTCGCTGCCAGCCACCTGTGTCGCACTGTCCACTCACCGTCAGCGGCAGCTGAAGACGCCGCAAATAAAAAACGCCAGAAGTACGCAGCAATGGAGCCCGTTTACCTTTTTGTGCCCATTGCAGTAGAGACCATGGGTTCGTGGGGAACAGAGGCCAAACAGTTATTTAGTGAAATTGGGCGCAGATTAAAAGAAAAAACTGGTGACTCCCGCTCCAGTTCGTTCCTGGTGCAGAGGATGGCCATTGCCATTCAACGCGGAAACGCTGCAAGTGTTATGGGCACCTTTGCACCGGGAGCGATCAGGGGTGGGTTGTTTGATTAGGCTAGTTTTAAGTTTGACTTAAATATTATTAATTATGTTTGTATTATTTTGATTAAATACTGAGAATTATAAAAAAAAAAAAAAAAAAAAAAAAAAAAAAAAAAAAAAAAAAATTATGAGAACAAAGTATTTAACATAATGTATTAAGAATTAATAATACTCTTTTTAATAATTCATCGTTGCAGTCTAGTGCTAGGATCACATATCGCGAAAAATCGCGGAATAGACCTCATGCAGACTCGATGCCCGTCATGCTCAGTTATCTCTGGTCAAAATTTATCCACAGTGACATTGAATCGCCCTCCCTGTGACCTGGTCCTTTTTATTCTGTGGCCCTGGCTGGCTTAACCTAGGGATGTTTGGATATCACCAAAGTATCGATACCTATTCATATGAGTAGTACTCGACTCCTTATTCAATAAGTACTATTCATATATCGTCGCTTGCCTGGCTAAGTGACGTAACTGACATTGAGGTAATTGTTCAAGAGGAAGTGTTTTTCGGTTGGGAGTTCCTTTATGAGGACTGTACCGGGCCTATATTAAATGACATTTTTAGCCGAATTAAACTTACGGTTTTTTACGATCGCGCCCGCGCATGCACTGGTGGTGGCGCCGGCGGTGGCGGTGGAGCGAGCCGTGCGCGCTGCCGCCCTCCTTGCGTGCTCTGATGTCACCGGCGCCGCCGGCGCAGGTGCATCGTTGTTTTCTTCGTCACTGTCGTTCCATACTACCAGACTTGTGCACGCCGCACTGACTGTATCTTGCGGCAAGCTGACGGGTGCATTATTCCAAGTGGCAGTGTTAAGAACTGGTTTCCACGCTGGTGGCAAATTCCATCCCCGGTCGCGGTTAAAATTTTTGGATGACCGGGCCTATTAAGATTCTGATTTTATTCAAAATGCACACTTATAGTTTACGGGCTAAGACGTTCCCGTATATATACGTTTTATTTTCCTTTTTTTAGTAATTGAGATATATTTTTTTAAAACAGATTCGTCACTTTGTAAGAACTTTGTTTTCCAAGCTTTTGACATATATTGCCTGATAGGACCATAATATGTATAAGAAAATATTATATCTATATATCTAAACTAATATAAAAAAGAGGAAAGATTTGATTGTTTGTTTGTTTGCATTGAATATGCTCTGAAAGTACTGGACTGATTAGGATGAAATTTGATATGGAAATAGTTTGAGACACGGGGAAGGACATAGTATAGTTTTTATCCAACTGCGCAAAAAGAGGTTAATGCTTTTGCGCAACAACCGATATAACCGCGGGCGGAGCCACGGCCGGAAAGCTAGTTATTATATAAACAGATATATAAGATTATTGTATAAAATATAAGTACGTGAAACAAAGTAAATTAAAAAAATAGCGAAAAATTATGAAATAAATTCAATACTTTAAAAGAAATAGTTACATAGATTTATTGTAAAAAACGTAGTAACAGTTTCTTCATTTTTAAAGTGATCAGTCTCAAACATTATAAACAATTCTGAATCGTCTAGGTACATAATAATCTAACTAGAACTTATCCTGTTTACCCTGAACGGAGGACATCGCTAGATTAACATTCTGGTCTGATTAAGTAATAACATACGCACCCGCCCTTTATCTCACTGTAATAGTGAGATAAAGGGCGGACGCGTATGTTATTACTCCTAATGTTTGGTCAATATTTGAATAGCATTAAAATATTTTCTGTAATGCGATCACGATCTGATCCACTAGTCTGTTGAATAAGAAATTGAAACACCTTTCTCTACAGTTCCCTCTTAAAATAATAATCTTAGAAGTAACTGGATTTCTATTTCGAAATAAAATCAACCAAAGCTAAACTGTTTTACCTAATAGGCACACAAATAATAAAGGTGAACAGATAAGTTTTTAGATTTGAACACTCTCCTGTAGAAAATTTGGGTGTTAGTGACGTTTTCTCCAAACCATCCACGAATATTTAATACATTTTCTTGATTTAATAAATCTCGAAAGGTATGGCAATAATTTGACTCGAGTCTTAGAAATCGATCGATATGCTTATTACCTCATTTTCAAAAAAATTCGTCAGTTTCTTTTATTACAAAATTACAAATTACAATTTCTTTTTGTTCATCGGTTCAAATAATTTCTCCATGTTTGTAGAAAGTATTTGATCCAACAAGTTATTTATTTTGCGTTTCACCTCTCCGACCACCACAATGTACCGCCACGCGTCCTATAAATATTTCGAATCAGTGACTGCTGCAGGGGCTGGATGGTAATCCAGCCCAGAATTTACTGAATCGCAATATTTGCATTGATTGAGTGGCGTGATCCCTTCACTTACCGCATTATCCTCATTTTCTCTCCCGCTCACCAAAGTTAACAATTATCATAGGCCTAAGTGCAAAAAAATATAACTGTAAGTACTGTTTTTTTCTCAGTCGGATTGTTCACTGCTGAAGGCAGCTTTGGGGGGTTCCCATAATCACCACGCCTACTTCTTGGGATCGCAACTAAAGATAGCAGTTCCTCACAAGGCGCTGCTGCCCACATCACGGTATTTTACCCGTAGTCGTCTTTCACGACGTCCGCATGTAGCAATGGGGAGGATGACATTCTACCCCGGCACCCCATAGGGCATAAACAAAATAATAAAAACATATAATATTTTATTATTTTGGTTCTCAATAACAGACAGTTAATCACATAAAACCCAGTTTTGAGCAGATACTGTAACTATAAAAATCTCACGAATAGTCATACGTTTCACTTAAGTCTATTAGAGTGATTCAAACTTCTTCAACCTTCAGATAAGTCTCACACAACTATTGCATTATCTCAGCAATGGTAATAGGTACAGATATGTCGATTAGACAGATCAATTCAGCTTCGAAAGTTTATAAAGTTAACGTGAAAAAGTCACTTGCGCCAAAATTTGTTCGTGACGACAGTTAGACAAGCGATGATATGAATACATGTATAATTGACCGACTTCATTTTTTTTAATATAAAATAGAGCAATTTTAGGTTGTTACGATGGTTGGCACGTACCACCTGCTTGGGATCCTGTTATCAAATTAATTAAATCCCATGACCGACAAAAATCTGCAAGAACTCTGGACACTGTGAGCGAATACTGCGTGAATAGGGAAAGTTATAATTAATATAAAATTTCTGACGGTAGACCAAATAATTTTCTTAATAACTCATGTGACAAATAAAACCAATTAGTCACCCCGTGACCACGATCACTGCAAAGTGTTTGAAACGTCGGGACAAAAATAATGATAAATATACGCGATTTAAACCGTTGAAAGTTGTTTAATTACTATGTGTAATAATCGCGAAAACCTAAGACAACAGAAAATATTTCTGTTTAAATTTTAAGTTAGCAGTTTGTTCAACCGGACTGTTAATATTAATTTAATGCACCCCTGTCTTATTACTCCTCTACTTCCTCTCCATTCAAAGGGTGCCTGGCAGAGATCGCTGTGAGTGACAGGCCGCCCATTGTAATAGTTGACTGTGATCCTTCGTATTTTGTTTTATTGTAATGTAGTTGTGTGTACAATCTAGAGTTATCTATCTATCTAATTATCTATATTACATGTACCAATACGTCTGCACTGTACCTGAGATATCTCTAACGTTTCCAGTATCTACCCTCATAACTCCCACTGAAAAGTGATTTCAATTTAGCTACTACAGTAAATCGGAAATGAACTCGAGCCAATTGACTACCACGTAAACATCAGTGATGCGCCGTGGAAGTTAAATAAATTATTAAAATAAGTCGATAATGGAAATAGTTTAATTCCTCCTTTCGTTCTGAACTATCGTATGGGGATAAAGCGACATCTGTAGTACAACTTACGGTGGAAAAATTATAGTCATGTGTGCGTTTGAATCCCGCAGGTGACTATTTTTTTCCTTTCGTTGTAATTTTGTAATGTTATCCGCGGAACATGCGTCGTTGCAAAAAGAAACAAACACTATTTTGGGTTGCGTCATCGTAACCATGTTTGAAGCTAATTAAAAAAAACAATTCTATTTTCATTAAAACATAAGTTGAAGTAAATGTAACTCCATTCTCATACAATAGTTAAAAACGAAAGGACAAATTAAATCAAGTGTCATAAGGCATGTTGGCTTAGCGGTTAGAGCATACCCCGGCTATAGGGGTAGATGGTGCAGGTTCAAATCCCGCACATGATTATACTTTTTCCTTTTATATTGTAAAGTAATCGGCACCTGGGGAACCAAAAACATTTATTTATTTATTTATTTTTATTTATAAAACATTAAAAAGATATACTACCGCTCATCAAAATTGGACACGAGTAAGCGACTAAACAGGTGAGTGAGAGCTGCGCATGCGCGGCCTGAAAGTGTGGGTTCTTATCACTGTAAGTACGGTCCAGTGATGCAGATCTGGCAGTGCAGTTCAGCACTTGTAATGGACTGCATCCGTTATAGGTAAAGGATACCGCTTAAAATCAGGTGGACCTCGTGCTTGTGTCACTATAGCATAAACAACCTAATATTAACAGAGATGGGGGTTAGACGCTACCACCAGCCTGGAATGACCCAGGAGATGTGTGGCAGTCTAGAATGCGATACGGTCAGTATCGTATGTACGTGTGATCATGATATGACTTAATAATTATTATAAATAACGCTGTAGCAGTGAAGTCTTAGACGAACTGCAATGAGATAAAATTAATGCCGCGTTTATTTGCATCGTGCAAAACATGACTATGAACCGAGAACACGAGAAGTAGTAAGAAGACAATACTAAATGTCAGTCAAATTAATGGGTGAAGTTGACAATTATATACATCTAGTACAGATATCACATCAGAGTTACTCGGCTAAAATTTACACTTGGTTAAATCGGAATTTTGTTTTCTGCCATAGCATAGCTATGCTGGAGCAGCTGCTCCAGCTCTGCGAAAGAGACATACAATCGGTTGTTGACAATATAAAAATAAAATTGTTGCGACAACGATTAAATGCTGTAGAATGAGATTTTATATCTAACATTTTGCAAGTGGATTATTGAGAGTTATTATACGACTCAAATTATTCAGGTAAATTATGCAAAAATTTACAATAACATATATCAATAACTCCAAAAATAAAAACTAACAGCTGATTGCTAAGCTTACAAATAATAATGAAGGCACCTCGATCGATTTTATTTATTTCAATATCGGAAGAACGTGCCACGAAAGTAAATGCCAGCGAAAAAATCACAAGGAAAGACAGAAAAACGGTCAGCACGATTGCGTTCAGTGGTGCAAGGAGTGACAGAAGAGTGGGACAGAATTCAGGCGATGTCGGGGTAGTTTCACTCGGATGCGATAATATTTTTCAGAAATATTTTGAAATTTACCGATATTATACCGAATAGGTATCGTGAGTATGATTCCATGCTCGTCGTCTTCGTCATTTCAAAAGAAAAGTATCGATCGAGTACTCTTTAAGTATTTACTAATATCGGAATATCCCTAGTCTAGCTTAACCTCAAAGTTTTTCAAAACAAAACAAAGCCTAGAAGAATTATTTATTTAATTGGTTACGCTGGAATATGGAAACAAATTGAAATTTCATAATCCCATAAACTTGTTTTAAAGGTCATAATAATTTTTAAACAGTCACTATACCATAATAGCCTACTTTATATTATATTATTATTTAGTTGTTGGTTTTTCAGATTCTTCAACGTAAACAATGACAGAAAAAATAATTAATTATTGATTTCAAATGCAAAAGTGCATGTTTGTATATTTTGCATACGTAAATACCAAAAATGAATGCAGTAAAATTATTGTTACATCGGAGATGGCCTTGTATCATCACCAATCGCGCATATGCCACTACAAAGAAGAAAATACCTGATCCCGACGAAGAGGAACAATTACCAAGTAAATAATTCACTTTTACGCTCTGTTTTATAAAGACAGCGGTTTACTTAACGTTAAACTTGCTGTATGTAAGAACTTTTTAACCTTGGCTCATCATTACCACTGGTGTGCACCACAATGTATCTTCATTATTTTTTTACAGATAGCTATAGTTACCCTGAATAACCAATAACACATAATTTTATCTTGTGGAAATCAGTACTTTTTCAGATAAAATAATAATTTTAATATTTAACCTTAATAATTTGTGTATTATGTACTTTGCTACAGATATATTGAATGCACAGATAACTAATTGAATAGAGCACACAGATTAGATAATTTTTAGATAACAGAATACTGCACAGAATGTACAGCTAAAATTGTTGGCGTAATACTGTATGGCTTATATTGTACTGTCAATAATGTATATGGCATTACCAGATGAGTTACAGTTGTTCTCGACAGGCCAAGGTCTTTTAGTAGGTTATATAGGGATTTCTCTGGTATACCCCTTGCATATGCTGTTGAAGTCGGAGCTTTCATAAAATTTGCTAGTTTTTATTGTATGGTCTTTAGGTATGTTTGTTTCCCACGGCACAGCAAGTTCTATAAGTATACATGGCAAGTTCTATATGTACCATGCGTTTGAGATTTTTTAGTATAGAAATATATCTTGTCTGGATGACGAAACACCAACATCCTCAGGAATTTTGTAGTGTTTTTCATTCATGTTCATCAAAAGAGTCGAATCAGGAGCTAAGATGGAGTAAGGCTTGAATTTTGATTATGTAGATGACCCTTCTTTTACAATAGCAACATGTTTTTTGATCATGGTCAAACAAACCTATTTTTGCTCTAGCTAACAAGAGACTCGCTGCTTCCCATATAATCGATTCACAAAAATTGACCGACTTCCTTTGAATGGTGTGACAGAACAAAATTGAGGGACCCACCTTCAAAGCAGTTTTCTCTACTCTACCCTTAGAGTAAGTCCAAGTCCACCTTCACACTTGGACTTACTCTAGTATGTTGTGATGAGGTAGCAAGAAATATATAATATTGTATATGTACCAATTCTAAAGTCCTTCTACTTTCTTTTACTACTTGCTATAGTTGATGAGATAAAATGACAACTAAGGATTGTTTATCTTCTTTTGCAGCATTCATAAATTAAATGAAAATAATTCGTGACCAACTCTGCAAAAATATGTTTTGTATGTCAGCATAACTATACATATATATTATAGTAAACACTACAAAAATAATACTTATGCATATAACAACATTATTTATTTCATCAAATCTTGTAAGATCCTTGATTCAACTTATACTCCCTAGATAGGTTACTCAACAGTAACCTATCTAGGGAGTTACTCAATAGTAACCTATCTAGGGAGTTATAACATTATCTTAATATCATAAAAACTGAAAATTTTCATGAATTATCAAAAATAGCTGAATGCTTGTCTTGCCCGCACAAGCACTTACTTACTTCTAGGTTAGTCTAAACAACATCATCGACCACATCATCACTTACCATCAGGTGAGATAGTGGTCAAAGGCTAATCTATCAGGCATAAAAAAAAAAAGAAGCAAGCTATCTAGTTGTCACACAATCAATTTGAAAGTTGTTTTTAAAACTAATTTTGTTTCTAACTACCAAACATTTTCAGTATTCAAGTATCCAGTAAGTAAAAGCTCTGACAGAAGAGTGTATGTTTGGGGTTTGGCTGAGACAGGAGCATTAGGCATTCACCAGCCTCGAGGCAAGCGAGGCAAGAAGGCTTACAAGAAAGATTTCAAATTGGCTTGGCATCCTTTGAGGTCGAGTTTTGCTGAGAGATTTGATGTGAGTAAATATGTAATGCTTATTAATAATCATTTTAACTACATTACATTTCTAGGCTTATTCAGTTCAATCATTATCCAAAACAGGTGGAAAGTGGCAATCGATTAGCCTATCAGAAACGAAAAACAAAATATCATGCATGTAAGCTCCATATATTTTTATACATAAATGTATATTGTTTTTTGTAGCTTGGCTAGTCATTCTAAACCAATTACCTTGGTTTACCAACATTAGATGCAGTAATTACTTGGATGAGTAATCACTAGTGGAATTTACTATTTATCAAAAAATATATATAAAATATATGTAATAGTGTATTTTTATTGATATTTATGTATTAGGATTTGTATTAAAGTACTAGTAAACGTTTTGTATATGATTTCAAGTTGCACCAACCGCCAATTCCCTATTTCTGATTCTGTCCATCCAAAGGTTGTCTGGAAGAAATCGCTTTTATAGCGATAACACCGCCCATTGTAATACCATTTTTTTTAAGGGTTTTTATTGTTTATTATTATTATGTGTAAAATTTGTAAATTGGTTTGCAATAAAGAGTTATTGTATTGTATTGTATATATTTATTTGTAAGAATACAATGATTATACCACATTTTTGATGGTTGTAATATCAGTATTCTGCCTGCAAGCATGTATGCAAATGTTTACAATGGCTTAAAAGTGATACTCATACTTACCTTAAACTATTTAATTCATAATTATAGCAGTATCTCGAGTTAAAAATTTCTTTAAATTCCAAATACTCTCTAACACTGCTATGTTTTATCTATTAGCCATTGATGAAACTTTCTCATAAAGACATATCCCTTTAATATTTTAGCATTGTCAAGTAATTTACTATATACAAGTATACACATATTTTAAACATTTGTCTTATAAATATCCTTATGGTTAATACAATAAGTTTCTGAAATGGTTTTGTTTTTGTTTCGGATACATTTTGCTTCGAGTCTTGAAATATGATGGATATTGGACGGATGCCATTTAACTAAAATGTATAAGTCTCTTATTATATATTGAATAGAGGTCTACAGATGTCCATAAATCATGCCTTATTTTTCAACTTATCTTTGTACATTGAGTTGCCCCGGATTATGAGGCCATAACTGAGGACTGTAGATGTAACTGTGATGGGCTGTTAAAGCCGTTTCCACTGACACAGATTGCTTCAGTTCTTTAGCGCATAAATGTATATTCATATTCATATTATATATAAAACATTATTTTATGTCCCAATAAGTTTTATTAGTTTCATAAAAAATCTCAAGTTCAAATCATTAAAGACAATTGGATTCCTAATATTATTAAACTGCCTTTGATTAGATGTAGATATATTTTGATAAGATAAAATGTTTAGTCCACCTATACAATGAAATGATCTTTGTGAACACAAGAAGAAACATAATAACTCTGTATCTATTGTTAAATAAACCTGCAATTTCACTGGATATTCTGTCCTACAATGTATGTTGAATGGTTCAAATTGAAAACCAACTTTATTACTAAACTTTTTTGGTCTGTGATAATGCATTGCACCAGGTAATAAATATGGAAAATTAAACTCGGCAAGCACTTCTCAATGTGTTCCAGCAGCTGCCTTTAGAGACCAGTTTCTATTCTATAAGTTACACTTGTTTACCACCTTCGACCACACCATCAGGTGAGATTGTAGCCAAATGTTAGCCCCTCAGCAGTAAAAGAATATAATTGAAAATTTCAGGTCACACAAATTGCATGCGGTTATGGATACACAGTAGCATCAATCAAGACTGACGAGCAGCACAAGGTGTTTGGGAGTGGTATCAACACCGACTCCCAGATTGGGTACCACGCACCGAGGATGGGGCATCCTCTTGAGCTTCTCCTAAACCCCGCGCCTATCTATATTCCTTATAAAAGCTTGGAGACTAAGGTACTTAATTTAAAAAATAATAATTAAGTTATTTATTTTAAAAAAGTAATTCTATTCTCACGCCAATATGCAAGCCTACTCGCATATAGATAAGGGCTGATTTTCAAAGTAAAATAAAATTTCTCTCCCTGTTGTTCCGAGGACCTAAATGGATATAAGTAAAAGAAAGTCAACCAAGGTAAAACTAAAATAACTCAAGCTTATTCAACCACCAATGTTGCACAACACTTTCTCAGTATCAGTGGTACAAAATGACGAATTGAACCAGCTTTTTGGAACATTTCACAATTCACTTCTCTACTTAAACCAGCTCACTTCAGGGACACCAAGACTGACTATAGCCTATTCTAACAAGAAAATGCACAGTCATCCGTTATAGACCTATAAATTAGAACGCGCGCGCCGCAGTCTTAGAATTCATTCGAAATGCAAGGTATATTAATATAATAATAATGAACTATTTATTTCAGGCAACTTTCAAGCATTATAAATAACACAGGCCCATAAAAATATACCTTAAACTAACATATATAATATTACAAAATCACAAATATACTATAGGACAAATTTAAGTCATGTGCGGGATTCGAACCCGCGTCCATCCATGACTTAAATTTTTCCTATCGTATTTTATGTGATTTTGTAATGTAATCCGCATAGCAGGCATTATTGCAAACCTAACAATATTAAAATATATAATATTATTTTATAAGTGCATTGACGCATGCTAAGCGAAAACATAGAAAACATAAAAAATGGTTGCATCGATTTGGTGTCCAGTGTTGATCGTATATCCACCTACCAGCCTAAGTAAATAGTTTTCTGCTATTTGGGTAGATGTCGCCAACGTCAAAAAGACGTGCATTGAAACGGATGGAGAAGATTCGATTGTCCAGCGCCCGCTGCCATAGCATAATTGGTAAAGCACCAGGACGGTATTATGGGGTTTGCGGGTTCAAGTCCCGCTAGAAGTTATCTTTTTCCATCCGTAATAATTTCTAACATATATAATAGTTTATATGATGACAGTAATTATAATTTAATAATCACGTCTTTTCTTCTGACGCGTTGCGCGAGGCGTCAGGTATCCGACCGAGGAAACGCCGGTACTTGACACCCTTTGGCCAAAATTCAGCTTCCATTAATGTTTGGAATTGGCGAGTTGGCACTCTCACCACAAATGATTTGAAGGTCACATTGTGACGAGACTCCAATCGCTGAACCCTCAGATTCATTGTAGTTTTGAGCGCGATGTACTCCACCAGGTCTTCAATATTATCCGTGCCTAACGACCTGGGGGCCAACTCCCACCTTTTACGAAAACTTCTAGGTTAGCCTGAACAACATCTTCGACAACATCATCACTTACCATCAGGTGAGATAGTGGTCAAAGGCTAACCTATCAAGCATAAAAAAATAAAAAAAATAAAAAAACTACATAAAAAAAGCGTTTTGTTTCATGCTTAAAATAATCATTCGCAGTCACGAACTATCACCGACCCACAATCGCGTCAAGCATATTGGTTTGATCTTACTTAAAGAACGAATGAAATATGTATCACTATAATGTATAACTATAAAGTATAATAGAAATAAAAACATTGTACGTAATTTACACATTAATTAAACCCATTTTTATAGTAAAATAGTCAAAATCAAGTTTAAATCCGCTGCTAAGAAGTAACTTTCTTAAGATGGATAAACATGACGGATTTGTCGTTGAAACAGTAATACTTTGTGTTAAATGTCACGTCAGAGTTCGCGAAAGGAGTGAACAATTTGTTGAGACGTCATCAAAACGACGAGTAATTCTATTACCGTTTGTAAGCTTGCTTAATTGACGTGGAGGTATATAATTTAGCAGTAGGATTGAGGAGTTATTATTACTATAATAGGTGAGAGTTGGCCCACTGATGATTGCGGCGTGTGCGGTTCCTGCGCGACGCCTCTAGGAGAGCGTTTTTTTTTTTTTTATTTTTTTTTTTTTTTTTTTTTATTTAATGGTTCGCAAACGGGACAATACAACGTATACATACTAAAAGAAATTGTAACAATGGCATCAATGATTTGTTGAACGCCCTTCTAGGTGCGAACACAACTTGCACACAAATAATTAGTTTACATTCGGTAAATTATATAAACATATTAGTAAGTTACGTTATTAAGAAAATTTTTTTTTTTTTTTTTTTTTTATCTTAGGAGATTTCGATTGTACTATGGGGAATGCATCGCCGTGCTCTTTGACCTTTTCACCCTAACCAATTGTACGATCGCACGTCTCGGGACCGTCTTAATGCTCATCCTCACATTTTGCAAGCTTGCACTGAGAAAAACGACTTAAAGGCTTAAATCAAATTTGACCTTTTACCGTTGGATTGTAAATACGTAAAATGAATTCACAAGTCTTAAGATGATTTTCACCAATCAATAAAAATGTACCATGTTTTATAATAAACACAACCGTCAAAAACGCCTTCCGTAAAGTATTTTCAGAATTGAACTTGTTATACGATAATAATTGCAGTATTGACCATAAAATATACCTTACTTTTACGGCGGTTTATATACGGTGATTATCACTATAACGTACGACTTAATCAGCCTCATCGAAAAGTCAATATTTAAGAAAGACCACAAAATACACCTTAATTGAAGACGAAAAGAAACATTCGCTTTCACTGACCTCGTTTAACGCCTTCTAGTTGGAAGGCGTTTTTGTACGTATTTACGTTTGGTCGGTTTTTCGCCTTATACCATATAAATTGGCCGTCATTAGGGCGCTTTTGACTTTAGATTTTTCTCAGTGTGGACGTCACGCACCGTCCGTTTCAAGAGGTCTAAGGTGGAACGACCTTCCTTATTCGGTCTTTCCTCATTACTATGAAATGGAGTCTTTTATAAGGAAAGGCGATTAATAGTTTAAAAGAGAAAGGGGATTAACAGAGTCCTTAAGGGACGGCAACGTATTGACAGTACTAATGGTATTGCAGATGTCTATAGGCGACGCTTACCATCAGTTGAGCCGTAAGCTTGTTAGCCGCACATCACATAAAAAATGGAGATCTAAGAAGAAACAATTGTGAATTTCTTATAGGTTAAGCCACCCCGCCTGGCATCATCTTGCCTTGAGCTTGAATGCAAGGTGGAAGGGCATATTGCGAATGCCTTCCTGGATAGCTACCATTTTTTTTTTTTTTTTGTTTTCGCTGGGAAAAATGCATTACGCATGCCCCCCATCGGGGGATGGAGGGGGGATGTGGGACTCCCCGGTAGGTGACCGGTATACCCACTAAACGACCCAGCGGCATTCCAGCATCGTCTGTATGAAGAAGGACTGGGAGACGGGTGGCGGTTTTAAAACGGCGGGGCGCAAGGCTCGCGGTGAGCCCCCCGCCCTGGAGGAGCGGGAGACTGTCCGGCGTGAGGCGAGGGACGCAGTCGTCCAGCATTGGACGGAGGACCTCGCCGCCGCTGCTTTTGGTCGCCGTACGTTGGACGCTCTCGGGCCAGTTCTGCAAAACTGGCTCGGGCGGTCCCACGGCTTCCTCTCGTTTCGTCTGGTGCAGGTGTTATCCGGGCACGGATGTTTTGGATCGTACCTGCACCGGATTGGAAGGGAGGAGGCACCGGCGTGCCACCATTGTCCTGCAGTGGAGGACACGGCGCAGCACACCCTCGAGGTGTGCCCTTCGTGGTCCGAGCTGCGCCACAGCTTGGTCGAGGTGGTCGGGCCGGACCTCTCGCTTCCCAGCGTGGTCAACGCCATGTTGGAGAGCGAGGGGGCTTGGGCAGCGGTCGCCTCCTTTTGCGAGGAAGTGATTTCGCAAAAGGAGGCGGCAGAGCGCGCAAGGGAGGAAGACCCCCTTGTGGCGCCACTGCGCAGACGAAGAAGGGGTGGGAGAAGGCGATTGAATAATCGACATCTTCTGTGTTCTCGCTATTCCCGGTGGTGAATAGCGAGAGAAAGGCGCGGGGGCACCTTCTCTCGCATTGCACCTATTCACCACCTCCGTCGGGCGGGAATGGCCAAGCATTCCTGGTCATTCCCGGGCCCCTCTTGCTGGGAGGGGCGTGTAGGCCCCGCTGTAAAGCGGGCGGTCGTCGAAGGGGGACTGGACGCAAAGGCTCTGGATAGCTACCATCCTCAAGTAGAAAATCAGCCGCCAACCACCTAACAGTGTGTTCCGGCAGCAGTCCTTGAGAGCCAGTGAAATTACAGATGAAGACACTTAACAACTGTATGTCTCAGGGTGACGGGCGCAGTGCAGTTCGTCACTTGTGATGAAATGCATCTGTTATAGGCAGAGGTAAGTCCGCTTAACATTAGGTGGGCCTCGTGTGGTTATAGCTATGGATTATTATAGCTTATAGCTTGTTCCGTCACACGCAGGTCTATTAGGGTGCAAGGTTGTATATTATAACAGGCCGTTCTTTGAAATGTGATATTGTTTCAGATAGTAGGTGTTGCCGCGGGCCGCGCTCACACTGTGATATTAACGGACAACGAGGGCGCGTTCACACTAGGGAACAATGCGTATGGCCAATGCGGACGGAAAGTAAACCCGAATGAGGAGTACAGAGGCAGCATGGTCTCACATAACATCAAGAGGCTCGGCAAAGATAACATTACCGAGGTGTGTTGTGGACAAGACCATACGTAAGTTTGTCTCTTATTTATATCCTTCACAAGCTTTGGAATTAAATTATAGTTTATTTGTAAAAAACATGGGTACACACATAAATAAGATATTATAAAGTAGTTTTAAAGTTCCAGCATGATCTGCCTTGCGGCGTAAAAATTTTGAAATATGTTTATAAAAGATGAGTTTCAAACAATTGTGTTTGAAAATTACACAATATTATTTTTAAAGAATTACCTCAGTACATTATTTAAAGGTCAGTCTTATTATTAATATAAGTAGAGATTTTGTTTAAAAATAAAATAATAGATCGATAAAAAAATTATTGCATTACAATAAACATATAGATAATAACAATATAGATAATAAATTTCAAAAAATAAATAAATAGTGGAACTCCTTACCGTGTTCAGTTTTTCCCAATACAACATGGACACAGAACATATAGTCAAGTAAAGAAGCGCAACTCAAGTATGTGTGCTCGTGAAACCGCTCGCGGCTATGTGTGAGTGCGCGGGGGCGAGCGGGCCGCGAGGTGTCGGGACGACCGCCTTTAGAGGCGCCTCAAACTCAGAGTTCGCTCGCTCATTTGGCCAGGCTAAATATGTAAAGTGATAAAAAATACTTTTATACCACACCCACTCAGAAATCGTCTCATTACTCGTTCAAAAACATGTTATAAAGTTCGTCGTATTTCTCCCTTATAAATATACGGCGGGGAAAGTTGTATGGATTTTCATTCCTTCACTCCGTAGCAGTGAAGTACAATTACAATATTTGTTTAAATTATGTAGGTGACAGGCAATAGCTTGGCAGAGGCGGAATTGTCGTTTAAGTAATCAGAAACTGTGTAGTAGGATTTTTTAATCAATATGTTTTTCACGTGCAACTTGATTTTTCCTTCTTATGTGAGCGTTGTAATATGTTTGGGAACTTATAATGAAATGCTTTTAAATCGATTTCATAAATATATTTAACTTGCAGTTTTAATTTCAATGGAACGATAAAACGTTTAAAGGAAATAAATAATTTGCAGGCGGGTTTTTTACTTTATTAATTAATTTATACTTGTTATTTATACCGCCCGTGGGGTGCCGGGCTAGAATGTCACCTCCCCATCTCTACCCGTGGGTGTCGTAAGAGGCGACTAAAGGCAACACACCTGGGCCCCAATTCTCTTAGCTATTGACGCCACACTACTGCGATGCTTCTGCGATTAAACTGCTGTTAATGTCAATTTCGGTAGTCTGCTAATTCTAGCTCCTAATCGCCGTTGTAATAGCAATCGCGTCGCTATCGTATGGCTGTGCTATGGCTTGCAAATGTCTGAATTAATAATGAAAACTTTTATCAATCAAGCATCAGTCAAAACATCAATACAGTGGTTTTCTAGCAAACAATACATTAAATAAATATATATAAAACATTAAGCTATTTTGCTATCTAAAATCCTCCAAAATATTTTATGCCACTGTAGCAACGCCATCGCAACAAAATAGCTTACAGCATACCAAATATGTCAAAAACTATTGATAGCAAGCCACTGACTTGCGATCGAACCTAAATAGGGGGCAGACTACGGATACTGTCACAAACTAAAATTTTCATGCATTTGAGTTGCGTTAATGCCGTTCAATACCTAAGAGAATCGGGCCCCAGGTGTGCAGCAGCACTTTATGAGGAACTGATATCTCACACTGCGATCCCCAAGCCGCCTGGCAAGCTTGGGGATAATGGCAAATTCCCCATATTGGGGGAGGCTGTGTTCAGCAGTGGACTATCCGGCTGATACAGTACAGTATTTATACCTAATAGGTAATCTCAAAAATACTTATATAGAAAACTGAACAAACATATACAAAATGTTATACAGCCATCATTTAGTGTAAACCCCAATCTTAAATGTGTTATAGAAGGAAGCCGATTCCCATGACACAAGATTTTTTTCTTAGTCTGGGCTTTGCATGTCATTTAATTTTCAGAAAAATCACTACAATTTAGTGATACAATTGTAATAAAGTTAAGAGTGACAACTTGTAATTCCTTGTAACTGTATTGTGAAATAAATTATCATTATTAATGTTTCAGTTTATTCATAACAGAGTCCGGCAAGGTGTACGCGTGTGGGTGGGGAGCAGACGGACAGACGGGCCTCGGAACTTTCGGTAACCAAGCAGTGCCGGCCGCTGTCCGCGGGGACATCACCACTGAGAACATTGTTAAAGTAGCTTCTACTGGCGACTGTGTGCTCGCGTTGAATGGTGAGAGATGGATTCATTTAATAAGTCATAGTCAGAAACCACAAGATTGTCTTTTCACCCAGTAATTATAATTAAGTAAGACACATTTTTTACACAGGATTTGGTTATGGAACACTTGATTTGGTTGGTCCCATCACTCTGAGACATAAAGTTGTTAAGAGGAAAGGGAAGAGAAGCTCCTACAGAAAAATAGGTATTTTAATAAAGTGATGCTGTCTCGCCGCTAAACGCCTGAACAAAGGAGTGCGATAAGGGCAATTGCAGTTTCTTAAAATTTTGAGTTAGAAGTTTTGCATAATTTGCGTTCTGGGAGAAAACTTTTCTCCTATAGTAAACATTAGTCAAATCAAAAAATTTAAGTCTTAATTTATAACTGACAGAATAAACTAAGTTTATAGGTTTTCCTTTTTCTTTATTAATCATTATTTTTCATATAAACAATTCTCAAACTAGAGATACAAGTTTTGAGAAAATATCGGTATTTAAATACTCATTAATTCAAATTCATTTAGTATAATGAGAAAAATCAAAACCTTTAAACCTGGATATTGATAACATCTATAACATTCCCAAAAATCATCAAAATCGGTGATTGTTTAGGGGGGTAGAAACGTTTTCTCTTTTTGTATGAAAATTTGAGACTTCCTTGCAGTATTGACGTGCCTATAATTTCAACGGCATCCATAGCCTTCAAACCGGAACACAGTAATGCGAACATCACTGCTTGGAGCCAGAAATATCTAGAGGGACAGTACTATCTCGGATAAGTTCATTCACATAGAGTTTGGCCGCTACATTAAAACAAAAAGAACTACTAACAATGTTTTTGATGTTACTAAGTAATGAGACTGTTTTGAAAACATATAGGCCGCCTAAGCTTACCTTATAATGATTTTAATAATTCCTTTGTTCGTTCAGATCAGGGCGAGCTGTTCGGTTGGGGCAACTCGGAGTATGGTCAGGTGCCGATGTCGACGCCGCAGCAGCAGGTCAACATGTCGTACTCTCTCCTCAACCTGACCAAAGGCATCGGGAAGATCGTAGACATCGCTGCTGGAGGCTCCTTCTGCAGCATTGTTAATGGTATTGTTCTTTTTGCTTCTATGGTATTATTGTTCGTTAATTCTAGGTTAGTCTGAACAACATCATCGATCACATCATCACTTACCATCAGGGGAGATAGTGGTCAAAGGCTAGATAGTGGTCTTGCTCGATACTAATAACGGTGACAGGTAGACGCTTTAACTATTAACGGAATATTTAGTTTTATGTTCTCTTTACATATAATTAATTAAAATAAATAATTAAGGGGGCTCCCATACAATAAAAGAGGTTTTCGCCGTACCTACCCAGCTCAATCGGACACTGCTAAAAGTGTCTGTAACTTGCAAGATTAGGTTACAGATAATGGTACGGAACCCTTCGTGCGCGAGTCCCACTCGCACTTGGCCGGTTTTTTTTATTGACATACATTGATTAGGTACAGTACATATAATGAACCCATCTCGAACTAGTGTTTAACTGTGTTTCAGGAACCAGTGGCTTCTCCCATTTTAGACCTCTTAACAATATACACTTTATTTTATTATGTAGGTTAGTTTATTTCACACCCTTAGGTGCTTGGCGACAGATTTTCTACTTGAGGGTGGTAGCTAACTAGGTGGTAATTCGGAAGACGTCTTTACGAAGCTTGCTGTAATTACTGCCATCCTAAGACAAAAACCGGGACCGACGGCTTAACGTGCCCTCCGAAGCACGTGCACGCTCGTTACTAAATGCCACTAGCGGTCACACATCCAATTAATTAAATGATCGCACTGGACGTTGCTTAACCTAGTTGATTGGTTTAGAACCCCTAGGCAAGCTCCACTACGAGCGCTTCATAACTATTAAAGATACTAAGTACTACTACATAAGCTCGCTATCTTAACATGTGACCAAAAACATGTCAGACGAAATGTGGATGTTGAACTGCCAACCCCTTTGGGGAATTAAACTGTGTTGATATGTTTTTATTTATATACCCGTGGGATGCCGGGTTCGAATGTCACCTCTCCATTTCTTCCCGTGGGTGTCGTAAGAGGCGACTAAGGGAAAAGTGCGCCAAATGAGCAGCATACCACTTCTCACGTGGATGTGAGTAGAGACGCACAACAGTGCTGTATACCATCTTAGTGCCCTGCTATGGTTTCATACAATATGTTCTTGTGTTCCTGTCTTTTATGATTTTAGCGTATTATTCGTAATATTATGTTTTTTTTTCTTTTTTTCATGTGATTGTGACGGAACAAGCTCGAGGCCCACCTGATGTTAAGCGGACTAACCTCTGCCTATAACAGATGCATTTCGTCGCAAGTCACGAATTAAACTGCGCCCGTCACCTTGAGACATAGTTATTAAGTCTCATATGCCTGTAATTTCACTGGCTCTCAAGGACTGCTGCCGGAACACACCGTTAGGTGCTTGGCGACAGATTTTCTACTTGAGGGTTTTCGCTAGCCAGGCGGAATTCGCAAAATGCCCTTCCACCATGCTGTGAAGCTCAAGCCCGTGGCGGGATTCGAACAATGGACCTGCTTCGTGCAGTGTGTTCGAGAAAACATTTTGTATGGCCCTGAAACTGCGTCCGGTGAATGGCAATAGGCTCGCCGCCTATTGCATGGTACTAAAACCCAATTGGCGAAACTTGGCTTACATACTGCTTGCTGCTGCTAGTGCTTATATGTAATATTATAAAACCAAATTTTCCTATACAGATCAAGGCGACGTGTTTGTCTGGGGGTATGGACTGTTAGGTCTGGGCCCCAACGTCCAGCACTGCGCCAAACCAAGGCAAATACCACCAGCCTTGTTCGGAAGGAATGAATTCAACCCTGAGTGCACGGTTCAGAAAGTGTCTTGCGGAATCTCTCATTTAGCAGCAATAACAAACAGCGGTGACCTCTACATGTGGGGCAGGAACCGGCATGGTTGTCTCGGGCTGGGACATGTTAAAGACCAATACTTTCCTCTGAGGGTGTCTATCGGGGCGCAAGTTCTGCAAGTCAAGTGCAGCGTAGACCATTCAGTGGCGATTTGTAAACCGTTTATGTATTCGTAAGTTTTTGTTAAGACTGTTAACTTTAATAAATTGTTGAGTTGATGTTTTGTTGTGGTTTTTTATTGATGGTACCTACTTGGTATTGAAAATATAGCCTAAAATTATACGCCCCACCACTAAACGTGATTATTTAAATGTGTGCGTGCTAAATCAATTAAATGATGTATCCGAGGGGGTCCAGAATACACATACTGTGGCATGAGGTGTGCCATTCACCGTCCGGATCTCAATGAGTTGAATACAAGTATATTTTTTACTATCTGTAGAATCACGCCTATCCTATGTCTTTACCCCTACATGCAAAATAGTATATAATATGGAATACACGCAAACTCGTCAATGTCATTGGTTCTTCAGTCATCGTGGTGTGTGTGCGATCTGCGTGTACGTGTCCGAGTTCACAGACACGCTCCACGCACACATATTTAAATAATCACGTTTAGTGGTCCAAACGTGGGCGTACTCCCAGCGGCATAATGTCGATATACATGATTTGAGTTTAGCAGATATTTAGTGTATGATGTGGTGTAAATGTGTATGGTAGTTTTAAATTTGTGTGTCCAGCCATTCTTGAGATATTTGCGAAAAACACTTTCCGCTAGGAGAACTTTCTCCCAGCGGAACTTTTTTTTCAAAAAGACCGCACGGAAGTATGAATTATACCAATAATTAGAGTATAACGAGAGGTAAATGTGTGTGTTTGAATGAAATTTGTGTGTCGTAAGACTCTGAAGATATTCAAGATGCCGCTGGGGGAACGTTTTGCTGTTTGCTGGATATCCTAAACGGTTAAGCGCACAATTATGATTATTTTTACATGTGTTTCTACGAATTTGTGTGTAATGTTTGTGAAAACAGAATACGAAAAAACATTACAATTATATCGAAAAAAAAAATACATAGAAAATAAGGATTTTAGGTTCTAGTACTTAAAATAGAGGTCCTAGAGACTAACTTTTCACGTCAATATGTGCACTATAATAGCTTACAATGTCTTGCTAATTATAATTTGTTTACTATTAATAATTCTCATTATACTCTAATTATTGGTATAATCCATATTTCAGTGCGGCCGTTTTGAAAAAAAAAAACTTCCACTGGTGATAACGTTCTCCTAGCGGAAAGTGTTTTTCGCAAATATCTCGAGAATGGCTGGACAAACAAATTTAAAACTACCATACACATTTGCACCACATCATACACTAAATATCTGCTAAACTCAAATCATGTAATTTGACATTATGCCGCTGGGAGAACGCACACGGTCCAAACTTCTCTTTTCGTTGTAATTTTGTATGCTTATTCACTTAGCAGACTAGCGCAAAAATTGCAATTTTGGAAAAAATAATATCATATTAATTAGGAAACAAAACGAAAGATGATGTCCAGTACGGTTGATGTTCGCACCGTCCCCTATGACGGTTAAAATAGTTTATTAAATTAGAGAACAAAATTCGCGTCTATCCAGACAACCTCGATGGCCGAGTGGTTAAGGCACCGAGTGCGCATATACGGGAAACGCGGGCTCGAATCCAACCCAAGAAAAATTAGAAATAAGGTGTGTATAACAAAAATCAACTTCCTATTTTATTTACACAAACGTTACCAAAAAATGGCATTACAATTTACTTAAAAAATTGAATTTGTCACTAAGCATTAGGGCTGAGCTTCTCATAACCTTAACTTTTAGTCATTATTTTTTGGACTTACAAACTTAAGTTTTAAGACTTCGTCATAAGAAATAAAATGGAGCAAATGTATAATAAACTTTATAAGACTGATGATGTTTTCGATAATATAGATAAACTTGTTAGAAATTCTATAAATTTTAGTTATACTTGTCTCTTCTAATGATCAGTAATAGTTTTTTTAAGTTTAGGGCCATGAGTACCTATTCCTCTTGAATTCCCACTTGAATTTCCATGATGTCATTGCAAATCGAAAATATGAATGAATCTACCAATACCCATCCTCATACCTTAGATTTTAAATGAATGGAACCATTTAAATAGTTTCTTTGCAATGTATTATCCTCTTCAGTCTATGGTGAATATGGTATACTTCTAGGTTAGCCTGAACAACATCTTCGACCACATCATCAGTTACTATCAGGTGAGATAGTGGTCAAAGGCTAACCTATCAGGCATAAATAAATAAATTATGTCAAGAAGTGTATTTGATGATGATGTGGTCGAAGATGTTGTTGCACACCATTAGGTGCTTGGCGACAGATTTTCTGCTTGAGGGTGGTAGTTAGTCAGGCGGGCATTCGGAAAATGTCCTACCACCATGCTATAACAACTGCCATCCTTAGACAATAACGAACAACGACGGCTTAACGTGCCCTCCGACGACGGCGGGCGACGTTACTTAACATTGCTGATCGGTTAAGAACAGCTAAGTAGACTTCGCTTCGAGCGCTTCTCACAATTAAAACACAAATACAATCTTCAAAATTCTGAAGGAATGATGGCCGAGTGGTCATAGCTATGACTGCCGTGCCGCAGGTCCCTAGTTCGATCCCCACCGCCGGCTTGAGCTTCACCGCATGGTGGAAGGGCATTCTTCGCGCCTAGCTAGCTACCACCCTCAAGTAGAAAATCTATCGCCAAGCACCTAACGGTGTGTTCCGGCAGCAGTCCTTGAGAGCCAGTGAAATTACAGGCACATTTGACTTAACAACTATGTCTCCAGGTGACAGGCACAGTGCAATTTGTCACTTGTGATGAAATGCATCTGTTCTAGGCAGAGGTTAGGCTGCTTAACATCAGATGGGCCTAGAGCTTGTTCCATTACAATAACATAAAAAAGAATTTCAAGTGGATTGTTTAATTCTGCTGTGTTTTGAGGTTGACTTACATTACTTTTTACATTTATTCCCAGTCTTGAGTCAAAATTACACAAAAAAAATTTGGTAAATAAAACAAAACACAATCATAAAATAAAATGATTCTGCAGCGATTAAAAGTGAGAATAGGTATTGTTTGCTTAAAAAAGTGTCTAATATATTTTTCAGTATTATATTTTTTCAATATTATATATCTTTCACTTTTGCAGTATAATTTAATTAAATGGTGCAAAATGGAAGAAAAAAGCTAGTTTTAAAGAAAAAATGTCATTGCATATTGACTTCTTAACCCATTAACTTAATTTATTAATGAAGTATATATATATGTATATCTTCATGTATGGTACGCATGAATTAAAACTAAAAGCATTTTTGTCCTTAAAATTTGATGATAAATTTAAAATCTCAAAACCCACATGAACCAGACACAATTTACATGATAATGCTATCAGATTAAAAAGTCCCTAACTATATCAGGCTTTACAGGACACTAGAATAAGTAGACATTTTAATACTGGAGCTTACAGTACACTTATTGTGAGATGCTTAATTACTTATAAGCTAGCCATTTTAGGACACTTAACATCGTTAGCTGGAATCCTCAATACTCAGTCATCATCTTTAGACTTGGATCTACTCTGATTGAGATGCTATATATAATGATTCACCTTTTGAAGCAATGGTGGCCAAGCGGTAATAGCTATGGACTGCTGTGCTGCAGGTCCCTGGTTAGATTCCCACCAACGGCTTAAGCTTCCACGCATGGTGGAAGGGCATTTTGCACCTTTTTCGCCGCTTGGCTAGCTACCACCCTCAAGTAGAAAATCTGTCGCCAAGCACCTAACATTGTGTTCCAGCAGCAGTCCTTGAGAGCCAGTGAATTTTTTAGGCATATGAAACTTAATAACTGTCTCAAGGTGACCGGCGCAGTACAATTCGTCATATATGATGAAATGCATCTGTTCTAGGCAAAGGTAAGTCCACTTAACATCAGGTTGGCCTCGATCTTGTTCCGTCACAATAACATAAGAAAAAAAAACATAATTTACATAATTTATTACCTAAATGCATCCATTAGTGGTGGATCTTGTAGACAGTAGTGTAGTACCTTTCTACAAGATCCACCACTATTTATTTATAAATAAATAAATAAATAGTGGTGGATCTTGTAGAAACAGTCATTGAAGAATAGTTATGCAATTCAATTTGGTGTTAAATTTTGACTCAAGGGTTAAAGCAAGCATAGCTATTATTCCCCCCGAAGGGTTCCCGCCTTGTCGTAGCGGTGGGGCTTAGTAGCCGTGGCTTCGTCACCCACAGTGAAGCGAAGAGGAACCAGGGGCCGTGCTGGCTTGGGCAGTCGGCCGGCCCCAGAGGGGCCGCTCCACTGGGCTTTGCCTCTAAGTCCAGACTGGAGCGGCAACGGGTAGGCTGCGGTGCTGTATGGGCAGCACCGCATCTAAGGCGGGCTGTGGTGTTGTATGGGCGACACCACAGCTGACGGTGAGGGGCCACGGCGGGAGAGGAGTGACGGTATCATGGTGCGCCGCTCTCCCTACCTTCCGTGGCCACGGCGGGGTCGCCACCGTTGAGGGCACTTGCTGCTGTGGGAGTAGTTGGTGTCGAGCCCGACATATCCCGGCCACCTTCCCCGGGGTGGACGGGAATGAGTAAATGCATTTGTCACACGTTAAAAAAAAAAAAAAAGCATAGCTATTATTACACTCGTATTGTTTAGCTAGAATCTGAAATCATGCCAAACTAGGTTTAATCAAGTATTAGAAAGGTTTCTGAGAATGACAATAAGATTTTGAAACATACAAGCAAACAAACAGGTCATGGTAATAAAAATTATGATTATTTTATTATTAACTATTTTATGTACAAAATATTTTAGCAGTAGTATGAAAGTCTGACAAAGTTCTCTATATACGGAGTAAATTATGGTTGAGTCCCATATAGTTTTATTCACTTTTGATTGAATGAGATGGCACCGCATAGATTTTCTTCCCATTCAACACCATGTTAACTATTGCTTGCACTCATCATGGAAAGGTTCAAGTGTGCGGAAATCTCTCCACGCTGGAGGCAGGAGTGATGTGTGATGAAGATGACACCCGCAACGTTTACACGGCTCACTGAACAAGTTCACATAGCTATGTAACCAAGTCATAAAAGATCTAACAGCCAGCTCTGGTAGTGTAGGAGAATAGAAGTGTAACATGGCAGCATGTGCATTTTCAGTCACTTTTCTAAATACATGGTGACGAGATTCCGTCCAGAGATCTAATGTCTCCCCATAGCCTTTCACCATAACCCATTCCATTAGCAAACCTTTAAATGCCACAACTGCCTTTAATACATGACTTAGGTTAATCTGTACAACAGCATTACTTGCAAATGGTCTAGAAATTGTGATTTTCATATCATTGTATGATCTATCTATGTTGTTTATGACATTATCTACTTGTAAAGGTGCAACATTGTGATTGCTTTGCAGTTTCCCTCGTCGTTTAGTGCTGCCTGAGTTTATGTAGGACCTTTTTAGTGAGTTCTGACTAAGTAGTGTATGTGCAAATGAACTGTACTCGTGAATCTTGTCAGTCCATTTGTAGCTGTTCACTAACTGCGTGTACAAAGCCTGCCGGTCTGACATAGTCTCTTGACTGAGGTATGTTGTGTTGCCCAAATTGAAAGGGGCTGTCGGTATCGGTAAATTATTCACCGTCTGTTCCAAGTCTCGTAGGTTGATATTGACATTGTTAAGTAGCTCCTGTAGTTCCGAGAGGAATTTTTCTTTGCCGTCTTCGCCATGGTCAGCGCGTAATCCATTGGAAAGAGTTTCGAAGACATGACTGACGCTCGATCGCAACGTCCTGAGGGAGCTGAGTGCTGAATTCAATTGCTCTACGTTGATAGTTTGATTCATTGTGAAACAGGTAAATAACTCTTACATAAATTTACGCTGAATTACACTTTATTAGGATGTTATTTTATCAGTTTACACTTTAGAAGTAGGTACCTAGTTTTAAAAATGTTTACTTTTGTGCTTGTGTTAAAATTGACATTGACAACCAAAACCAAATGATTTTTGACAAATGACAACAGATGGCCGCGTTCGATACCTCAGCGTGTAGTTTTCGTTGTTTTTATACACTCGTACCGAGAACGATACAACATGGTTAGGGGTTGTAACAGTTGTTTCATAATCTCAAATAACAATATTGACAATAATCATCTGATATACCCAATATACCATTGACAAAGTTATAAGTATCTACTGATAAACCCAATATACCATTGACAAAGTTTTTTTGTATATACAAGACGAGGGTAGCTTGGTCCAAAATAAAAGTGTGTTTTACGTTTACACTTTTTTACTGATAACACTTCTTGACAATATATATCATGCTAAAAGGATAACGCACGATGATTTGATTTACTTCTAAAGAATTTATCATAAAGTCTTCCAAACAAACAAAGCGAATTTAAATACGATGCGATTTACAAAACTAGGTATTTAAATGCGAAAAATATATGATCAGTGATAGAAAATTTCCATTATTACGAAGTTCAACTGTCAAACTCGTCGTTAAAAGTTGTCAAAAATTATCACTAAAGACATGGGTCAGAAACAGCATTTCACGATGTCATTTGTAGCTGTTTTCAAAGCTGTCCGAACGGTATAAAACGTTCAAACGCAATTTTTGAGCGATCGAAGAACCAAAACAAACACCCGTTGTAATTTTTGGCATAATTATATAGGTCTTATTTTTGCTAATATTAGGCAATACAATAGACTACCCTACGATAATATACGCAGATGTAAAAATATATCGGCAGTAATATCGTTTTTACCTACAGTTTGCGCCAAATATCTACCCATCTATTTATTTATTCCACACGGCAACAATCACTCAATACATTCACTCTATGATTCATTCATTCATTCGCCCTTCCTTCCTCAACCCCTCTCCTACCCATCAATGCGGAGTGCGGAGAACTTTAGGTACCTATTCCGCAAAAAACTCTCACCGCGCGCGCTTCATATATACTCGTAATTAATATCGAAGTTATGTGATATGATTTTCATATTATCAAAAATTCTAATATAAAAGACACTGTGCATTTCCCACAATATATATTATATATTATTACTCATATTTATTAATATCTCTCGCAAAAACGCATATTTTACGCTACATATTTTTGATCCCAGGCCTGGGACTTCGATCAACCCACGGTCAGCTGTTAGATCATGGGCCCTGCAGATCATGCAGCCAAGAAGATCCCATATAAACCTTATATGATTTGTACTATGATTTAAATTGGCTGGCAAAAAAGTTTTATTTAGATTATTTTGCTTAGGTTTAATAAAAATTAGTAACGCATGTGTGACAACACATTCGTTATAATTTTTTTTTATATACAATTAGTTAATTTTACAGTAAAAGTTTGCTGTCAGTAACTACCGGTTTGTGATTTTGATGAAACTTTTACTACCTATTTCATAAAATATTGAGAAATAACACATTCTTTAAAATGTTAGTACATTAAGACTTTAAAGTTTTTTAAACTGCTATTATTTATAATTCGTCGGAATCAAGTAGTTATTAATAATATGCAATTAAAAATATCCTCCAGTGTAAAGTTGTTGATAGAAGGACAAACCAACAAACCGAAAACCACACTCTCATTTATAATAGGTGTGGGGATATTTCAAATATTGTGTTCATTAGAATAAGATTAGAAACTAGGTATATTGTAATTATGTATGTATTTGTTAACACTATTTTAAAGAATAATAAACAATAAACAATAAATTACGAGGCGGTCTGTACGTTGCTTAAATACATTACAAAATATATCAGCTATAAAAAGTATATACTAATAGGGTCTATTAGTATATACTTTTTGTAGTAGAGCAAAACTACAAATCTGAAAGTAATCTTTATTATAATTTTTTCACCTCACAGGTACTGTGACCTGTTTTCACCTCATAGAATAGCCGTACTGGCTATTCTATGAGGATCGTGGCACTCAGAGTACGAGCTAGCGTAGGTACCGAACGCACCCCATTTTCAACAGACTTCGAAAACAGGAGAGTTCTTCGACTGTATGATTTTGTATGTTTGTTACGCTATCACTCCGCCAATTGTAAACTGATTTCATGATATTTCGTTTGTTACGTAGAGTTTACGTCCAAGTTTAGTTAAATCCATTTAAATTTCATTTAAATCAGTTTTTAAGTTAAGGTCAATTAACTGAAAAATATATATGCATACCTTTTTTTATGCCTAATAGGTTAGCCTTTGACCACTATATCACCTGATGGTAAGTGATGATGTGGTAGAAGATGTTTTTCAGGCTAACCTAGAAGAACTGGCTCTCAAGGACAGCTGCCGGAACACACCGTTAGGTGCTTGGTGACAGATTTTCTACTTGAGGGTGGTAGCTAGCCAGGCGGGCATTCGCAAAATGCCTACCATCATGCTATAACGACTAACTGCCATCCTAAGACAACAACCGGGACCGTCGGCTTAACGTGCCCTCCGAAGCACGGAAACGCTCAGTAGTAATGTCACTATCGGTCACCCATTGACCGACTCATGACCGTGGCGGACGTTGCTTAACTTTGCTGATCGGTTGAGAACAGCTAAATAAACTTCGCTACGAGCGCTTCAAAACCTGGATGATTTAATGACGATTGCAACTCTTGTCGATGCGGAATAGTAATTTGGACAAGTAAATAATCTTGTAAGCAATATGTATCGATAAAAATATTAAAAGAAATATAACTTAGTTCATTAATATTATTTAAAATGTTAGATATACTTATACTGAGATAAATTTAAAATTTACCTGTACATATGTCAAGCAGTTATCTTAAGCAACCTATATCATTAATATAATTTAATTATTGCATAAATTAAATAAATTAATTTTGCTTAATGCTTCTACCATTCAAAAATTCTTCCCAAGCAATTATATGAACTAATTTCCTCGAGCCCACAGTGACAATGAATAGTCATAACTTGCCCAACTGCTATACCTACAATTATAATATGAGGATTATGAACCGAAATAATAACGTTTTGTGTAAGGATTTCAAAGTATAAAAGTATATTATCCTTACAATGTCACTAGGAAGGTTATACGTCTGACTCCTACGACAGGTACAACAAGAAGAACGAAACTGTAGATGGCGCTTCAAAACAGCTAGTCAATCAATTGACTAGCTGTTTGTAGTATAAAATAAATCAACACATACTGCTATAATATCATACAGTGTGGTAGGATTTTTGGTGAAGATGTTTGGAAGAAGGTAGTATAGCCATTGATTGTAGGTACTTATGTGACGTCGTGTTACAACGAAGGGCCCTGTAGTGGCTCTGGCTACACATCAGTAGGATTTCTTGTTTCGAGGTAAGTACATAATCTATGCTATGCTTATGCTACGCTATGTAGAACAGAATAGTTTCTATGCTTAGGTATAGCATAGTTCAGTCCTATTTCCACCCTCCTTCCGTACCACTGGTTAAAGCAATACTGCAAATCTATGGCAATAATATTTACTAAAGGTTTAAGTTTGGGTTTGAGTGAAGCTGCCAGCTACAAAGTGCGCCGATCACAAGTGAGCGAGAGAAGATATAAGATTTCAAAACTAAAATACGCATTATTAGGATAATATAATACTATCGACAGATTTCACTCAAATTTAAGTGGGACCACATGGAAAGAAAAAAAAACAACAAAATCGGTACAATTATAATTATATTATAATATTATTATAATTATAATTGTAAGTTTGAGGGATAAGCGTGGTGGCGTGCTCGTCGCATCCCTTGCCGGCCCAGAGGGCTGCAACTCCACTCGAAGAAACACCGTGGTGGTAGGGCCTTATGGTCCGCCTGGTTAACTACCACCCTCCCGTTAAAGTGTAACGCCAAATGTCCATGCAGCAGCTTGGACGTGTTCCGGTACTATTGCGGGAGTACCAGTCCCGTGTGACTTGTACTTGCCCTAACTTTTAGGGCCGTACTGTGAGTTAAGCAACATTTAACTGCGGAACGGTCGTGAGAGGTTGGCGCGGGGTCCAGGGAGACGCGGTGAAACGGCTGACCGCTGGCCGCCCGCTGGTCAGTAGGGGACCCGAACTCGCTTTGGGGACAGCAGAACCTTGTCCAATTCAACCCCAAAAAAAACTCAGACATGCGTTTTCACCGCGAAAAAGACCCCCTTCATCATCGCTCCGCAATTTCAGGGTGTTCCCCTAGAAATCGTAGAGAGTATTGGAGTTCTTGGCGTCGACATTTCTAAAGATGTCCAATTCCGCTGTCACATCGCGAGTAAGGCTGGAATGGCTTCCAAGAAACTTGGTGTGCTTAATAAGGCAAAGCGGTACTTTACGTCGAGCCAGCGACTTTTGCTTTTCAAAGCACAACTTCGCCCTCACATGGAGTACTGCTCTCACCTCTGGAATGGCGCACCAAAGTACCAACTCCAGTCTCTCGATGCTATACAGCGTCGAACGGTAAGAATTGTCGACGACCCCGAACTCTCTGACCGCCTTGAGCCACTGAGCCTCCGTAGAGACATCGGATCGCTCTGTATACTCAGGCTCTATAACGGGGAATGCTCCCAAGAGCTATTTGAGCTCGGCATCGCGATTCTATCATCGTTCCTCGCTTCACCGGTTAAAAGCTTATCCACACATAATCGAGTCCTGGAAGTCTCACACAGCTCGATTTATGCGCTCCTTCTTACCGCATACTTGCAAAATGTGGAATGATCTTCCATCCAGCGTTTTTCCGCAGGGCTACAGTATGGATTTCTTAAAAAAGGGTGTTAAAAGAGTTTTACAGGGTTGGCAACGCATTAGTAACGCCCCTGGTGTTGCAAATGTCCATAGGCGACGGTAACCACTTACCATCAGGTGGGCCGTCTGCTTGTTTGCCAACCCATTACATAAAAAAAAAAGTACTGATTTTGATGATTTTTTTATATTTGAATGCTCATGCTTCCTGCTGATGGTCCCACTTAAATTTGAGTGAAGTCTGTCGAGTAGTATTATATTATCCTAATAATGCATATTTTAGTTTTGAAATCGTTTTTTTTGCCTGTTGCGTGTAGATTATGCTAATCACTTTAATTGAATATAACACTTACTGAGCGTGACTATTGTCGACTTGATTTTAGTAATCAATTAGCACCTGCGCTTTAAGATTTGTAACAAACGTGCTCGGAGTTCCTTGCATTGCCATAGAATAAAATGGTATTCCATCAATATCTATGCGTGGCGTCTTTGTATGGGACGTGGAACGCATTAATTTTTATTATTCCTAAGAATTCCTAGAATGTTGATACTTGTATATATATGAAATAAGTTTCAGAATCTGATCAGTAGTTTAGCAGAAAACTAACTGTTACATCCAAAAGCACAAACTAACATTAACTACATATACCATGTGGAGATGACAATATGACTTTAAATGAAAACACTGGCAATACTGGTTTATAGAAACATTTGTAAACTATCAAATAAATCCGAACATCGAAATTAAAAAAACATTTTTTTCTAACAAACTAAATAGCTTAAAACTGCAAACAAAATAAAACACCATTTATAAAATTGGTACACTGACCTGCGGTAAGAATGGCAACGCAGCAAAATCATATCGGTGTACTCCGAAGCGGTATAATTGTAACGAGGCATGATTATAAATAATAAAAACTTGAAACACCAAGTATTAAGCGTCTAATTTCGCAAAGTTTACTTAGCTATTTAACTAAGTACCTATAATACGTTTATGTGTCCTGTCACTATTAAAACAAAGCGTCAAATTTCGCACAACACAATACAACAACAAAGATACGAGAACACTCGCGCGGCGACTTCAAAAGAACGCGGGCGCATCCGAAATTCCAGAGAAAATCAAAACGCGTCACAGGCAGGAAGGACGTCCGCTGACACACTGACCGCGTAACCTAGACACGTCGACAAGTAAGTAAAGTAGAAACAAGCAAACTTACCTATCTCTTTCGCACATACATATTTTGCGATAGACATGAGTGCGTACGCATGCATTTTTTCTTATCTAGCTGTGATGACACGCTTTATGACTCTTATGGGCTCGGGCATAAAGTATAATTTGCATTGAGAAAATAAATTTGAAAGAAAAGGCGTAGGTTTTTAAAGTAGCGACCTGGCAACGTGTGTCGTTAACCTGTCGCGTGCTCTCTTGTTTACAATACATCATGTAGAAAATACTTAAAATGTAAAATAATGTCCTGTGGCTAAACTACTGGATATATTCATTTGATTTTTTTTTGTGACGGTTGGGAATATCATGACTTATACGAAGTTTCATTTATGATCATATTGTCCTCCCCACATTGTATATATTATTAGCATAGATTTTCCGTTGTAGGTACAGCAAATTACCAAGCTCTTTGGCAAGTGTCCGTTTAGGTGGGCATCACCTAAACGGCATCAGATCACGATCACGATCACGATCACGATCACGATCACGATCACGATCACGATCACGATCACGATCATGATCACGATCACGATCACGATCACGATCACGATCACGATCACGATCACGATCACGATCACGATCACGATCACGATCACGATCACGATCACGATCACGATCACGATCACGATCACGATCACGATCACGATCACGATCACGATCACGATCACGATCACGATCACGATCACGATCACGATCACGATCACGATCACGATCACGATCACGATCACGATCACGATCACGATCACGATCACGATCACGATCACGATCACGATCACGATCACGATCACGATCACGATCACGATCACGATCACGATCACGATCACAATCACGATCACGATCACGATCACGATCACGATCACAATCACGATAACGACCACGATCACGATCACGATCACGATCACGATCACGATCACGATCACGATCACGATCACGATCACGATCACGATCACGAACACGAACACGATCATGACCATCACCATCACCATCACCATCACCATCACCATCACCATCACCATCACCATCACCATCACCATCACCATCACCATCACCATCACCATCACCATCACCATCACCATCACCATCACCATCACCATCACCATCACCATCACCATCACCATCACCATCACCATCACCATCACCATCACCATCACCATCACCATCGCCATCGCCATCGCCATCGCCATCGCCATCGCCATCGCCATCGCCATCGCCATCGCCATCGCCATCGCCATCGCCATCGCCATCGCCATCGCCATCGCCATCGCCATCGCCATCGCCATCACCATCACCATCACCATCACCATCACCATCACCATCACCATCACCATCACCATCACCATCACCATCACCATCACCATCACCATCACCATCACCATCACCATCACCATCACCATCACCATCACCATCACCATCACCATCACCATCACCATCACCATCACCATCACCATCACCATCACCATCACCATCACCATCACCATCACCATCACCATCACCATCACCATCACCATCACCATCACCATCACCATCACCATCACCATCACCATCACCATCACCATCACCATAACGATCACGATCACGATCACGATCACGATCGTGAGCATGATCACGATCACGATCACGATCACGATCACGATCACGATAACGACCACGATCACGATCACAAACTTTATTCAGACAAGTGGGTGACAATCGATAACGCCATAACAGTTGTCTTTTCTTACCACTACAAGTTTTTATACCTTTTGATAACCAATTTTTGCGTATTTCATTTCTAATAGTTATTCTTTTCCATGGAAAACAGAGATCGTAAAAAAATTTAAATGTTTCCATGAATATTTTATAGGCAACATTTGGATTTGATGCATTATACACTTCATAAAAGCTTCGACTATTTAAACATCTTTTAAAGATTACCATATTCTCGCTACTTAGGTCTCTCGTTAATAGGGTCCATGATTTAAGTTTGCATGTTTTTTTCACGGGACATTTAAATAGTTGAGCATAATGATCAGATAGAGCCATCTCAGTAATTTCACCTTGCCCTGCTCGTACATTAGAAATAATATTGTCAATACATGTCTTACTGCTAGGTCTTGTAACTTCATTAAAGATGAATCTTAAATTATAGCACCGTAATATATTTTCAAAATTTAAACTTAGATTGTTAGTCTTCAAAATGTCAATGTTAAAGTCACCACATAAAATAATTTTTTTGTTAGAGTTTTTTGTAATAAGTGTCAGTATGCGTTCTAATATTTCAAAGAATGTGTTAATGTGCTGCGGTTTTGGAACTCTGTATATTGCTACTACAATTACATTATGTTGTATTAGTTCTATAGCACAACATTCAACTATATTTTTAATTGAAAATTGTTTAACAATTGTAATATCGGTAAATTCAAGGTGGATTCTAATTAAAATACACGATCCACCTCTCCTTTCTGTCCTAAAGTAACTTGATGCTAATTTATAGTTAGGTACATTTAAAACTAATTCATCTCCATCTTTCATGTTATGTTCAGTAACACATATTACGTCGACATGTTTGCCAGATTCATACAGGTCATTCAATGCAACAATTAACAAATCCAATTTATTGACTATACCTGAAATATTTTGATGCATCACAAGAATATGATCATAGACGAAAAAAATTGTCTTTTGAGGTTCTGTCATTATTCTGAATTTGATTTTGATGTGTATGGCCGGATGTGTCTTTTGTAATCCTATTTCGTGTCACGACCGGAAAATAGTCAGGTAAGGTCTTTTTTATATAAACAGGCCTAATATGTTCCTCATTGATAGCATTATTTTTTTTGAAATAATATGGTATGGTACCTTTTTGAGGCCCATTTACATTTTTTATTTCAGTGCTAGTTTTATTACATGTTTCAAAAATTTTATTTATGGTATTTACATATCGTGGCAAGTACTTAGTGTTATAATCATAAGTATCTATCCAATAGTTTATTCTTTGACACATATCTCTTTTTTTATTTCTAGCAGCCTTATCTATATCAATAAAAAACAGTTTTGTATATTCTTAGTAAGGTTTTTAAGGAAATTATTTAGTTTCTGTTCATTTAGGTATTTGTTTCTTAAGATACTTAGTAGATAAATGCTAGGACCTATAAGTGTCTTCAAAGTGGCATATGGATCCAGTAAAATTTTTGTCGGATTTGTGTCTTCTTCTCCCAGACACAGTATTAGCTTGTCATCTTTGTTAAAGGTGATTGTCTTGCAAATCTCAAGAAGGCTCTCCGCCTTCGCTTCTGGCTTCAATATGGCTATGACTCTATATTTTTCATACATATTATTGATGCGGCTAGAAATAAGATAGGACGCCAAATTTTTGCATTGTGCACCTCCAATGATTACAATTTTTTTCTCTACTGCAGTCTTGTTCTGTGTAGTGTATTGTCGATTTTGTACTATGTTACTGGTTTGAGGTTTAGTTGTGTGTTCTCCTTCTATATTTTCTTTATTCTCATTACATTGAATTTCAATAGATATAGGGTCATTTGTTTCTATTTTAGTTTTATTATTAATTATATATTTTTCATTTTTAATATAACATTTTGCCATAACAGTTGTCTTTTCTTACCACTACAAGTTTTTATACCTTTTGATAACCAATTTTTGCGTATTTCATTTCTAATAGTTATTCTTTTCCATGGAAAACAGAGATCGTAAAAAAATTTAAATGTTTCCATGAATATTTTATAGGCAACATTTGGATTTGATGCATTATACACTTCATAAAAGCTTCGACTATTTAAACATCTTTTAAAGATTACCATATTCTCGCTACTTAGGTCTCTCGTTAATAGGGTCCATGATTTAAGTTTGCATGTTTTTTTCACGGGACATTTAAATAGTTGAGCATAATGATCAGATAGAGCCATCTCAGTAATTTCACCTTGCCCTGCTCGTACATTAGAAATAATATTGTCAATACATGTCTTACTGCTAGGTCTTGTAACTTCATTAAAGATGAATCTTAAATTATAGCACCGTAATATATTTTCAAAATTTAAACTTAGATTGTTAGTCTTCAAAATGTCAATGTTAAAGTCACCACATAAAATAATTTTTTTGTTAGAGTTTTTTGTAATAAGTGTCAGTATGCGTTCTAATATTTCAAAGAATGTGTTAATGTGCTGCGGTTTTGGAACTCTGTATATTGCTACTACAATTACATTATGTTGTATTAGTTCTATAGCACAACATTCAACTATATTTTTAATTGAAAATTGTTTAACAATTGTAATATCGGTAAATTCAAGGTGGATTCTAATTAAAATACACGATCCACCTCTCCTTTCTGTCCTAAAGTAACTTGATGCTAATTTATAGTTAGGTACATTTAAAACTAATTCATCTCCATCTTTCATGTTATGTTCAGTAACACATATTACGTCGACATGTTTGCCAGATTCATACAGGTCATTCAATGCAACAATTAACAAATCCAATTTATTGACTATACCTGAAATATTTTGATGCATCACAAGAATATGATCATAGACGAAAAAAATTGTCTTTTGAGGTTCTGTCATTATTCTGAATTTGATTTTGATGTGTATGGCCGGATGTGTCTTTTGTAATCCTATTTCGTGTCACGACCGGAAAATAGTCAGGTAAGGTCTTTTTTATATAAACAGGCCTAATATGTTCCTCATTGATAGCATTATTTTTTTTGAAATAATATGGTATGGTACCTTTTTGAGGCCCATTTACATTTTTTATTTCAGTGCTAGTTTTATTACATGTTTCAAAAATTTTATTTATGGTATTTACATATCGTGGCAAGTACTTAGTGTTATAATCATAAGTATCTATCCAATAGTTTATTCTTTGACACATATCTCTTTTTTTATTTCTAGCAGCCTTATCTATATCAATAAAAAACAGTTTTGTATATTCTTAGTAAGGTTTTTAAGGAAATTATTTAGTTTCTGTTCATTTAGGTATTTGTTTCTTAAGATACTTAGTAGATAAATGCTAGGACCTATAAGTGTCTTCAAAGTGGCATATGGATCCAGTAAAATTTTTGTCGGATTTGTGTCTTCTTCTCCCAGACACAGTATTAGCTTGTCATCTTTGTTAAAGGTGATTGTCTTGCAAATCTCAAGAAGGCTCTCCGCCTTCGCTTCTGGCTTCAATATGGCTATGACTCTATATTTTTCATACATATTATTGATGCGGCTAGAAATAAGATAGGACGCCAAATTTTTGCATTGTGCACCTCCAATGATTACAATTTTTTTCTCTACTGCAGTCTTGTTCTGTGTAGTGTATTGTCGATTTTGTACTATGTTACTGGTTTGAGGTTTAGTTGTGTGTTCTCCTTCTATATTTTCTTTATTCTCATTACATTGAATTTCAATAGATATAGGGTCATTTGTTTCTATTTTAGTTTTATTATTAATTATATATTTTTCATTTTTAATATAACATTTTGCCATAACAGTTGTCTTTTCTTACCACTACAAGTTTTTATACCTTTTGATAACCAATTTTTGCGTATTTCATTTCTAATAGTTATTCTTTTCCATGGAAAACAGAGATCGTAAAAAAATTTAAATGTTTCCATGAATATTTTATAGGCAACATTTGGATTTGATGCATTATACACTTCATAAAAGCTTCGACTATTTAAACATCTTTTAAAGATTACCATATTCTCGCTACTTAGGTCTCTCGTTAATAGGGTCCATGATTTAAGTTTGCATGTTTTTTTCACGGGACATTTAAATAGTTGAGCATAATGATCAGATAGAGCCATCTCAGTAATTTCACCTTGCCCTGCTCGTACATTAGAAATAATATTGTCAATACATGTCTTACTGCTAGGTCTTGTAACTTCATTAAAGATGAATCTTAAATTATAGCACCGTAATATATTTTCAAAATTTAAACTTAGATTGTTAGTCTTCAAAATGTCAATGTTAAAGTCACCACATAAAATAATTTTTTTGTTAGAGTTTTTTGTAATAAGTGTCAGTATGCGTTCTAATATTTCAAAGAATGTGTTAATGTGCTGCGGTTTTGGAACTCTGTATATTGCTACTACAATTACATTATGTTGTATTAGTTCTATAGCACAACATTCAACTATATTTTTAATTGAAAATTGTTTAACAATTGTAATATCGGTAAATTCAAGGTGGATTCTAATTAAAATACACGATCCACCTCTCCTTTCTGTCCTAAAGTAACTTGATGCTAATTTATAGTTAGGTACATTTAAAACTAATTCATCTCCATCTTTCATGTTATGTTCAGTAACACATATTACGTCGACATGTTTGCCAGATTCATACAGGTCATTCAATGCAACAATTAACAAATCCAATTTATTGACTATACCTGAAATATTTTGATGCATCACAAGAATATGATCATAGACGAAAAAAATTGTCTTTTGAGGTTCTGTCATTATTCTGAATTTGATTTTGATGTGTATGGCCGGATGTGTCTTTTGTAATCCTATTTCGTGTCACGACCGGAAAATAGTCAGGTAAGGTCTTTTTTATATAAACAGGCCTAATATGTTCCTCATTGATAGCATTATTTTTTTTGAAATAATATGGTATGGTACCTTTTTGAGGCCCATTTACATTTTTTATTTCAGTGCTAGTTTTATTACATGTTTCAAAAATTTTATTTATGGTATTTACATATCGTGGCAAGTACTTAGTGTTATAATCATAAGTATCTATCCAATAGTTTATTCTTTGACACATATCTCTTTTTTTATTTCTAGCAGCCTTATCTATATCAATAAAAAACAGTTTTGTATATTCTTAGTAAGGTTTTTAAGGAAATTATTTAGTTTCTGTTCATTTAGGTATTTGTTTCTTAAGATACTTAGTAGATAAATGCTAGGACCTATAAGTGTCTTCAAAGTGGCATATGGATCCAGTAAAATTTTTGTCGGATTTGTGTCTTCTTCTCCCAGACACAGTATTAGCTTGTCATCTTTGTTAAAGGTGATTGTCTTGCAAATCTCAAGAAGGCTCTCCGCCTTCGCTTCTGGCTTCAATATGGCTATGACTCTATATTTTTCATACATATTATTGATGCGGCTAGAAATAAGATAGGACGCCAAATTTTTGCATTGTGCACCTCCAATGATTACAATTTTTTTCTCTACTGCAGTCTTGTTCTGTGTAGTGTATAGTCGATTTTTTACTATGTTACTGGTTTGAGGTTTAGTTGTGTGTTCTCCTTCTATATTTTCTTTATTCTCATTACATTGAATTTCATTAGATATAGGGTCATTTGTTTCTATTTTAGTTTTATTATTAATTATATATTTTTCATTTTTAATACCTTTGTAATGTTTTTTTAGATTTAATTTAATTTTCTTCAACATTCGTCTTATCTTTTTTGACAACTTATTTTTCTTATTTACATTAAATTTATCTTTGATTTGTTTATTTTTTTGCACAGAATGTTTCTTTTCTTTGTTTTCTTTGATTACTTTCGTTTTTTCTTTTTCTTCTTGTAGCCATTGTGATAAAGGGATTGTCACACAATGGCTACAAGAAAACCGGCTTTCATTAAACGTGGATAAAACTAAACTTGTTGCGTTTACGTGTGACCGTGGAAGGACACCTGATATAAATATAAAAATTCACTTTAATTGTAACCTGAATAATTGCAGCTGTCCGGTATTGCAAAACGTCCCTCACATCAAGTATTTAGGAGTAACGCTCGATCGCAGAATGACCTGGAAAACTCACATAGAGACTCTCAGCAATAGGGTAAGAAAATTAATATTCGTTTTTAAAAATCTCCGTGATGTTGCCGACCGAACATTAATCATAAATGTGTATAACGCACTGTGCAGGTCGATCCTTACCTACTGCAACACCTCTTGGGGCGGTGCAGGTATAACATACATGTTATTGCTAGAACGCGCTCAAAGAGCGCTACTAAAAACTGCAACTTTTAGAACACGTATATTTCCTACGTCTGATCTATACGAGGATTGTGGAGTATTGACGGTTCGGCAATTATTTATAAAAAATATTGTGATGGGTCGTCACAGTCAAACGAGTTTGATGGAAAATGTTGAAAAAAAAAGGCGTAAGGATAAAATTTTTCGGAGTACAAAATTCAACACAAAATTAGCCAAACATCACGCATGTTTCTTGGGGCCATTCTTGTACAACAATGTTAACAAAATAATAAAAGATTTTGTTACATTGAACAACAGAGAAGCAAAAGCGGCGCTATTTAGTTGGTTAACAAAATTAAAGTATGATGAAACTGAGAATCTTCTCAAAGTAATCGAATAATATATACTTTGCCATAAAACTTCATTCCCTGCCCCTTTACAAACCTACATCACACACACACACACACACACACACACACACACATATATATTTATCTCCATCATTTATGAATATACTGTATGTACTTATGCATAATTATATATGTATAATATGATATATTTATATATAAAGAATTGTAATATCATATATATCAAATCCATAAGAACATCTTTGATATTTTGTTTGTTTATAAACGTGACAGCTACATAGACTTACCTCTTACTCACTGTGCATATGAAGGGGCGGAATCTACGACACAAGAATTTTCTTAGTGTAGGTTCTGCAAGACACGATCGTGATCGTGATCGTGATCGTGATCGTGATCGTGATCGTGATCGTGATCGTGGTCGTGGTCGTGGTCGTGGTCGTGGTCGTGGTCGTGGTCGTGGTCGTGGTCGTGGTCGTGGTCGTGGTCGTGGTCGTGGTCGTGGTCGTGGTCGTGGTCGTGGTCGTGGTCGTGGTCGTGGTCGTGGTCGTGGTCGTGGTCGTGGTCGTGGTCGTGGTCGTGGTCGTGGTCGTGGTCGTGGTCGTGATCGTGATCGTGATCGTGATCGTGATCGTGATCGTGATCGTGATCGTGATCGTGATCGTGATCGTGATCGTGATCGTGATCGTGATCGTGATCGTGATCGTGATCGTGATCGTGGTCGTGGTCGTGGTCGTGGTCGTGGTCGTGGTCGTGGTCGTGGTCGTGGTCGTGGTCGTGGTCGTGGTCGTGGTCGTGGTCGTGGTCGTGGTCAAGGTCGTGGTCGTGGTCGTGGTCGTGGTCGTGGTCAAGGTCGTGATTGTGATCGTGGTCGTGGTCGTGGTCGTGGTCATGGTCGTGGTCGTGGTCGTGATCGTGATCGTGATAGTGATCGTGATCGTGATCGTGATCGTGATCGTGATCGTGATCGTGATCGTGATCGTGATCGTGATCGTGATCGTGATCGTGATCGTGATCGTGATCGTGATCGTGATCGTGATCGTGATCGTGGTCGTGGTCGTGGTCGTGGTCGTGGTCGTGGTCGTGGTCGTGGTCGTGGTCGTGGTCGTGGTCGTGGTCGTGGTCGTGGTCGTGGTCGTGGTCGTGGTCGTGGTCGTGGTCGTGGTCGTGGTCGTGGTCGTGGTCGTGGTCGTGGTCGTGGTCGTGGTCGTGGTCGTGGTCGTGGTCAAGGTCGTGATAGTGATAGTGATCGTGATCGTGATCGTGATCGTGATCGTGATCGTGATCGTGATCGTGATCGTGATCGTGATCGTGATCGTGATCGTGATCGTGATCGTGATCGTGATCGTGATCGTGATCGTGATCGTGATCGTGATCGTGATCGTGATCGTGATCGTGATCGTGATCGTGATCGTGATCGTGATCGTGATCGTGATCGTGATCGTGATCGTGATCGTGATCGTGATCGTGATCGTGATCGTGATCGTGATCGTGATCGTGATCGTGATCGTGATCGTGATCGTGATCGTGATCGTGATCGTGATCGTGATCCAGATCTAAAGCAGTATCAGATATTTTGCTTCAAAGTAGTAGTGTGCAAACAGTACTGTACGTACTGTGTTTAGGCGTGAAGGGCACTGTAGCGAGTGAACTGGGCGAATGAGTCATAAGAACTTCTTCTCGGAGTTCTTCTTCGGTCTCGGAGTGACAAGCGCAGTGCAGCTTAAGCAGGACGAGAACGGTGACTCGGCGACTAATTCCATGACTTGTCCTTCTAATCACGTATCAACGTGAAAAAGATTTCGATGAGCTTACAAACAGTGTTAGCCGTTGACCCCACGGTGTTTTTTTTTAAATAATTATATCGTAGTAGTTCAATTACATAATGGCTTCAATCAACTATTACAAGAATCCTTTGTGTGTGTGTGTGTGCCCTTAATGTGCACTGCTACTAAATGAGCTCCTGTTTTCAATTTGAATGATAAATGTAAATACTGTACCTTTTGGATTGTGAAAGTGATTAGCAGCGGCGTATATAACCTATAAACAGATTGATGACACTCTTACACATCGATGAGCAACATTATTGAAAATTTATCATTGTAAATGTTTTTAAAATTACGTTGATTGTTACACACACATACAAAGATTCAAATTTTGGCAAATATTCATGTCTTTTATACACTTCTTTGTGTGAAGTTTTTTCTGTTGTGTTGTGATATCTGTTGACAGTTTTTCGATTTAACTGACAACTTATGCCAAACGACTTGACTTTGACGTCTTGGAAATACAGTCTTGCCAACTGAATAAGAAAAACTGCGTTCGGAAACCAGACAATTTAAATTTATCAATTTATAAAATGGAAAATATGGATACTGACAATATTACGTTTCGA